>OY294018.1:9382110-10071406 GCA_958510785.1 Exephanes ischioxanthus | reverse complement strand
TGATGTATGAGCATGAGTCTTTCTGTGATGGTGTTTGTGAGTGTCTTTATGTGTCACTTGGGAATTGTCCGTGTGGTCGTGAGTGTCCGTGAGTCTCGACGTTCGCGATCCACAACGACCGGCAGTCTACACATGTATATATGCACTTTATATATATTAAAAAGGAGAGGTGGGGCAAATAAAAGAGGTGAAACGCTGAATGATTTTTCCCGGCTCGACGCGCGCATTCCGCACACGTAAGTATATAATTATATAGCTGTATAGCCGGTGCATATATGTATGAGCCGGGGCGAGCGGCTAGCTTTCTCACGTGGCAAGTGATACACCGGCGTCAGCGCGCCTCGACCGCACAGGGAAAACGCGGTGCGACGGCGGTTGCCCTCTCCGCCGATGACAACCGGCTGTCATTGCCTTCCACGTGACATCCTCGCTCGCCACCGTTTCGTCTGCCCACCGCCGAGACGACCGAACTCCCATTTTCATTCGGATCGAGCTCAAGGGATACTCTCTTTTACGGGGGGGGTTTGGGCGAGGGGGATCGGCGTTACATATGTACAGGCGGGCCACGTACAACCCGGGCGTGGTCGCCGTCAAAGTGCACGAGCCCACAGGAGGCCACGCTGTAACGCACGCCGGACTCTCTCGAGTGTTTGCCGTTCAGCGGAATTCCGTATCAACCGGCGCCGCAGCCTCATTAACGGCCACTCAACTTTACGCCAATGAAAGCGAGTTGATTGTCAGCCGCTGACTGCTAAACTTTTAGTGTGCCAGTCCTATCGTTACGCGTGGAACTGATACATAATTTTTGTCGGCGTTAACTAAAAAAAAAAAAAATTTGCGCGACGTTTCATTGCGACTTTTGTGAATCATTATACTCGGGTAAAAGTGGGAAGCCAGTTAATACGGCGGCAGATTTATCGAGGAGAGCAACGAAGGAGGGCTTCGAGGATACGTGTGTGTGTGTGTGTGTGTACGAGAGCGTCTATGGACCACGCGCACCTGGATCCGCAGGAATGCTCGTGCGAAGCCTTTTTAGACGTGCCCCGTTGCGGTACAGCTTGTGTGCGGGATGTTGGGTACTTTATAGTTAGAACATGGCTCGCCGGGAGCGGCGAATCGAATTAAATGTCATCCGTCGGAGCAAGGCCGAGGATAGGATAGGATAGGATTTTTCGTATTCGCACTGTGGCGAAGGAGACGAAGGAAGAGCCGCTGAGCCGGTGAGCTTACTCAGTTATAAGCTCACGCACACACAGAAACGTGTACTACCTGCCCCGCTCGCCCGACGAACTCACACGAGACGATGCAGCACTCGGCGGTTTGCTATCGTGTTCACACAAATTCGTCGGCTACTCGAAACAGGTAGGGAATATTCGCATGGCAAACGAAGCTACGTCACCGGGAAGCGGTGGGGGAAATGGAAAAAAAAAAAACGTGAGAAATCCAGTCTTCGGTTATGAGCTACGGTTAAGTTTTGGCGTGTATTAAAGTGCAGAGACGAATGGAGGAACAAAAAGAAAACTACACTCACGTAAATAAGTCCCGAGTAGTAACGATCCTTGAGGTTATGAAGTACCGATGCCTCGTTCAAGCAGGTGAGCTCGGCCATGTCCTCGACTTTGTCGAATTTCGGTGGATTCATCTTCTGTATGTCGTCCTTAGCGACGAGGGCTCGCTTGCCGGTCTCGGCGATCTCGACCTCGACCTCGTCGCCGCGCTCGCCCTTTATCCCAGCGGCGACGAAGCCCTGATTCTCGTGGGGCACCCATACAAGCTTCTTCTGGGTCCACTCCGCCTGGGTCGCCGGATCGTTGAAATTGTTCCTGTCGACGGATAGGTAACGCAGCTCCGGGTCCGACCGGTCTACCCTCGAATCAGCGTCCGCCATCTTTCTTTAGCGCGCACACAATGCGTCCGAAGTGCGCCGCCTGTTCTCTCCTCCTTTGCCTCGCGAAAAATATAAAGTTAACCGCTCACTCTCTCTCTCTCTCTCTCTCTCTCTCTCTGCCTCTCTCCGTCTCTCTGGGTGCGCGCCTGGCCGTTACCTCGCTCGCTTGCTCCGCTTGTGTTTCTCTATCTTTATTCCCCACCGTGTAATATCGGTTTCTCGTAGGCTGTTGCTCTCACTCTCCCTCTCGCTCTCTACGCCTCGTAGCCGCAGACACAACGTCTTCTGCACGGCTTCCCACGAACGTATTACTCTCTACTAAAGTCTCCTATCCACCTCCGTGTCTCTCTCCTCTCGAATCACTCGCGTTTTATTATTTTTCGTCTCTTTTTTCCTTCTTTCCTTCTTTCTTTTTTTTTTCTTTCCTTTTTCCTCGCTCTCGTCGACCACAAATTACTCTATCGGGCTAACAGAGTAACGACGAACCGACGAATCGTTCGAACCGTTCGAGCAACGTATTTCGTACCGCACATGTAACAAAAAAAAGAAGAAGTAACGTATCCGACGTGGAATATTCTTTCTTTATTTCCTTCTTTTCTTTTCTCTCCTCTCGCGACAGTCGACACACCGCGCTGCCACACTACTTCTGAAAGCTGGCTCCCGGCTGGTCGACTCCTCTACCCCATGGCTTGGCTCCTTCTCTCTCTCCTTCCAGTCCGGTCTCTCTTCCCCGGCGCAACCTGCCGCGCGCTCGACGCCACGCTCCGGCAACGACAGTCCCTCCTCGGAGCTCCGCGGCTCCCTCTATCACCGAACGCTGCTCCGTCGATCCGTAACGTGTTCGAGCGTTCGACACCGACGGCTTTGCCAACGGTCGGCGTTGTCGTAAACTACTTCGATGACTCGTTCACGTTCGACTCTTCTGGCTATGACACTTGTGTCTGACGAGTTTTCAGCGCCGGTTACGTCGTCGTATTAATGCACACGGCGAAAAGGATTTGCATGCTCAACAAACATATCTCGTCCACGGGAAATAGTCAAAGATAAAAGATAAATAAAAGATAAATAATAAATAAATAATAAATAAATAATAAATAAATAATAAATAAATAATAAATAAATAATAAATAAATAATAAATAAATAATAAATAAATAATAAATAAATAATAAATAAATAATAAATAAATAATAAATAAATAATAAATAAATAATAAATAAATAATAAATAAATAATAAATAAATAATAAATAAATAATAAAATGGTGGGCCTTCGTTAACAAAAAATGTTAGTCGACTGTAGAAACCGTCTTTGCTGTCTATACCTTCCAAATTATTCCATTTATGATATTTGCATGCTCTTTGAAAAATTTCTCGATGTATCGTTGAAACAATTAATTGTGTCTCGACTCGGTTGTTCTCACGGGGTTCTCAGTCTTTTTCACTACTACTCTATTAACGGTTTTTTTTGTTGTTTTTGTTTCGTCATTCCAATGACCTTATCCTAGTAGCCCGGTAAAAACAATCTACATAATAATAAAGTTTATGTGATTGGACACTCACACCGATATTCACAGAAACACACACAGGCATTCACACAGATGCCCGGCAGATACTCGCGCAGATACTCAATAAGTTTCGTAAAAACAACGCCATTTACAATGTCAATGTTAATCGGCCATCATTGCGTCAAATCATACCGTCCCTCGTGCTCTGTTTTGAAACACTAATGCGCTCATTAATTTCGATAATTTGTCCCGAGTACTGGTGTTTCTCGACAGACAGGATTGCGCTTACGTACGAATTGTTTTGGCAGCGTGATTTTAGGATCGTCGTGTCTCTATTGATCCATAGCCCGATTGTGTCGGTCGATCGAGAAATCGTGCCAAAATAGTTAACAACCTCGCGCGTCACATTCTATGTCGTTTCGACCGTATATGGAGTTTTTTATTTGTGGGCCAAGACAGCGAACTTCGAATTAAGGTCAACATTTCGCTCGAAGTTAGACCGGTACAGGCACACGCCACCGTATTTGGATATAAGAGGAACGACGCGGTTTTTTTTTTCGACGCTCAAGGCAGGAAACTATTGTTTGCCCTCGGGTTTAATGAATCATTATAACGTCCTTATATGGAAGGGGCCGGTTTTACTTACTCACTGTCGGACTATATAGCCTCTTTATAGTCGCGATGTTTTAACTGAAATAATGCCTTGTTGCAGAAATGTTGAATAACACGATTTAACGATTTAAATTTAAATCGTTACGCAAAGACGTCCCATTGCGCAACACCAACGGTAGGCATAAACGTTTGTGTCAAGGAAAAAGGCGTACGTTTAACTTGGCTGCGATACGAAAATTATTAATTTATCGTTTACGGCTGTGGGCGTAATAATTATTATCGCTCTTTTATTCAAGGCAATCATTGTTGATTTGCGGAGCAATACCGTAACGCAATCCTTCCAGGCCATGAGGCTGACGATGGGCAATTCCATGGCCCGAGATTATGTATACGGTCAATGGTAACGACTCGCAATGCTACAGGAATAATAAATCGGACGGTTGCAGTTACATCTGATTACTGTTGCAGAAGTAAAAACGAAAGCTGCTGGAATGCTCGAATGAAGACGCTGCATTGTTCATTAAAACAGACACAGTGAGAAATCGAATTGCCAGTAAGCTTGACAAAATTTTATTTACTCGACCGACCGATCTTCTTCTCCTTCCAGAGTTTGAGTAGCAAGACATTGGCCAATATGTCATGGAAAGCTAGATCCCCATATAGCACGAAATATTTTGAAAACATTTCAGAAATATTTTCCATCTTTCCAATATTACGAAATATATCTGAAATATATGGAAATAATATTTTGAAATATCCTACAAAAATATTGCAACGAAACATTTCTTAAATATTTCAGAAATATACTTAATCTTTCAATACACCTGAAATATTTCCGAAAGGGTGAAAAAATATTTTTAAATTGAACATTAGTAGGTGTGCACTGTTCAGAACTATGTTCAGAAGGAACGAAAGAAAATGCCATGGTTCGTGTATATATTTTAATACTTATTCAACTACACTAGGGCCTCGGTTTCCGCAGCAGTCCCCACCACGGAGCGAATATCGATCGACGCAGTAAGCTATTTGCCGTGCTCGACAGTTAGTATGGGCGGGGCATGCGCTGCCTCGATTTTCGTGGGTATCAGCGGGAGCCGGTCCCGCCGCTGTTTATGAAGTCGAGGCCCTAGTGTATATTTAATGGGTCATAACGGGGTGGTCTGCGCGTTCTTCAAGCGTCTTCTTTTTTCCATCTTGAGTCTGCTAAAATAAAATAAAACTTAGAACTTTAACACTTTACAAGTCACAGCGCCCGAAACCGTAACGAAACGGGACTAACGGTCGCGGAGTGGGGGCAACGCGTTGCTACCGTAGCGCCTAAGAGTGGGGACAGAGGTGTGACTTATAAAGGGTTAAGCCTTATGTCTCCTCTAAACTAATATTTTTGGAGTGTGAATGATTACATAGTCGTCTCTGATACGTCGGGTTTTCGCCTGGGCCATTTCCTGTTCGGGTGATTCCAGACTCTTCGTACGTACAACAACTGTACAACAAATATTACATATACCCAGATAGACAACTGCTACTTTTTGTGGCGCTTGTCTATCTGGGTATAAAGTGTATTTAAAAGGTCCAAATTGCTAATCTTTAGACCGAAAATGTTATTGAATGAAGGTGTTCAAATCTAAAGCTGAAATGCGGTCAGAATACGATGCGGTTGCTCACATTTTTCAACGTCCCAGTTGCATATTATTTAATCATAAACACGTATGTGTAATAGAAGATATAGTACAATACGAAAAATATTGTCAGGAATGATAATGTTCTTACCATAAAGAAGCGACAAGAGTCTACTCAAATCTTGCAATGCTTTCTTTCTCTCGAATCCCTTGATGCTGTATTGTTCACAATGAGTTTGATAGAAGCTTTGGTAATGGGATATTCGTGATTGGATAAATTAATTATAAATTTCGTAGAAAACTACTGTCATCTACGAAATGGTTTCCAGACAGATAAGCGTCACGACACGGACGCAGTTGGAGCAATATTTGCGACATGTACAGTGCATGTCGCAAATATTGCGCCCACTGCGCCCGTTTTGTGGCGCCTGTCTATCTAGGTTGTTACTTTTCGATTCTTAATATTATTACTCGCATGGGTATCGAGTTATATGTAATTGGCAAACAGTTCACCAGTACGCGACATTTTTACGAAAATCCTTTCAAATTCGCGATTTATAATTTCTTGAATATTGGAAAAAAATATTTAATAAATATTTAACCGAGATCTAATAGATATTGAACTAACATTGGAAAATATTTGTGAAATGTTTTAAAAACATTTTTGCGAACGGTTTCTGAAATCTTTTTTTCATAAATATTTTTTAATCCTAGAACTCATGTACAGGGTGGAAAACCACTTCCGACGATATTCGAACAGCGCTCCGAAAGTAGAAATTGACATTATCGACTCGGGACCTGAACGATAATTTAGTGCAAGCCGGTAGTAGCCTCAGCTGCTCGCTGGTTTTTGCACAAGATGATAACGCAGTGCACTTGGGGTGGCAATCCACCCCACTCTGGAGTTCCCGTTAGTGTTCTGGAAGTGCATTTTTTAAATCAGAATTATCGAATGTAACTTATTATGTAATTCGGACATATATAGTGGCCATTTTTAAATATAATTTTTATCTTTTGATTCCTCACAGAGGAAGCTTTGTTTTGGTAAAAAAAAAAAAATTCGAGATGTTAATGAAAACATGTTCAGAATGTTCCAAAACGTCGAAAAATCAAATTTAGAAAAAATGTCCGGATGTGTGTGTGTGTGTGTGTGTATGTATGTGTGTGTGTGTGTGTGTGTGTGTGTGTGTGTGTGTGTGTGTGTGTGTGTGTGTGTGTGTGTGTGTGTGTGTGTGTGTGTGTGTGTGTGTGTGTGTGTGTGTGTGTGTGTGTGTGTGTGTGCGTGCGTGCGTGCGTGCGTGCGTGCGTGCGTGCGTGCGTGCGTGCGTGCGTGCGTGCGTGCGTGCGTGCGTGCGTGCGTGAAATGGACGTGCAAAATTCAAACCGCTACAACTCGAGAACGCCTTGACCGATCAAGCTGAAATTTGGCATACATCATGTATGATCAGTAGTCAATGTTTGGTCAAAATTTCATCAAAAAATGTTTAGTTGTTTTTTTTGTACGCCATTTTTAACTTCTTCAAAAATGTCTGTTCCCGCTCTAGCGTTCGCAATTTTTTAGCTATCGGGCTAAAAACGCGTACATAGATGGAATATGATCACCCGACGATCCCATTAAAATTTCAAGAGAATCGGTCGAATCGTTTAAATCTTGTCATTTTGAATTTTTCGAATTTCATGATTTTTTTTTTTTACGCATTTTTCCGTATCAAATATTCATCTACGAATCAAATAAGTGTCAGATTCGTGATCAGCGTGAAAAAATACATGGAATTACAGTCCTGGAGCGACAACTAACGAAATAGTTTCCCAGGTATTTTTATAGCCAAAATTCCAAAAATGAGTGATTTCAGGTATTTGTAAACAACGATTTCTTCGCTTTCCGATGGCATCGCGGAAAAACCCAGGTGCCTATCGTGATCTACAGCAACACATACACAAGACGATGGATATGACGGGATTAAAAAGCTAGATAAAGAGATATCACTAGGAATTCTGGAATAAAAATCGACAGGGCCAAAAATACAGACAATGCTTCCTCATAAAAGAAGCTTCGCGAATAAAGGAACCTTATGAGGAAGCGATATGAAAAATTCAACTTCTAACTTTGATGAGAAAGCGATATGAAAATTTCAATCTTCAACTTTTATGAAGAAGCGATATGAAAATTTCAATTTTCAGCTTTTATGAGGAAGCGATATGAAAATGTCAGTTTTCAACTTTTTTAATAATAATTATCATTATCTTTAATTACAATGATTCAAGAAAAATAAATGTTAAAACCTATGCAAAACCATTTTTTTACGTTTTCATTGATTTTTTCCATATTGCCAGTTTTCGGTTTTTTCCATTTTCATATATCCAAAGGAATAGACTTTTTGAACGGAATACAGTGGGACTATTTTTTCCCTAGTAGCCTGGAGTGTCTGCTGTAAAATGGCATTTGAAATTAGAAAATCGAGGCATTGTAATGAAAACCACAATTTTTTTTCTCAAAAAATTCGTTTTTTGCCAGTTTCCATTACGTTTTCCGCTTTAAGTGTGGGTTTTAAGTGGGCGGCACACCCTACCCTAACGGAACTGAGGTGACCATCGGCCGACTTCGATAGACTAATGCACAATGTTCATAATGTTTATTTGACCTAGACTCGCATGTAACTTTTATCTTAACGCCGTTTTTCCTGTAACCCTTGCAACTAACGTTGTATACTCTTATTTATTTGATTTTTAGTTGCATGAGGATCGCTCGAGTCCATCAATACAAAGTTGCGTAAAGGTTAAAAGTTTGAACAAAGCGATCAGTCTCATTTCAGTATAACCGAAGACTCCTCATAGTCATTGCAACTCACAGATGATGTTTAGTCAACCCTCGGGCGACTGTGACAACGATACAACTCCGAATCCGTGGTCGCACCAGTTCCGCTAGGGCACTTACTGTTCATAGGAGCCTACATGATGTGTCGAGTTTGGCACAACAACAGGATTGTTGAAAGAGTTTCAGAAATCTACCCACATATCACGAAAGTATTTTTGAAATTAAAAAAAAAAAAAAATTTTAATATTGAAATATTTCACCAATATTAACCCTAGAACTCCGTATCATTTTTTCTACCTTCTAACTCATGACTGGGATTCACCCCACGCGTTTCTTCTATGTAAAGACATAGAAGAAACGCGTGGGGTGAATCCCAGTCATGAGTTAGAAGGTAGAAAAAATGATACGGAGTTCTAGGGTTAATATTGGTAAAATATTTCAATATTTAAGAACAAATTTTGAAAAATTTCAAAAATGCTTCCGTGATATGTGGGTAGATTTCTGAAACTCTTTCAGCAATCCTGTTATTGTGCCAAACTCGACACATCATCTATGGGTCGAGTTTAACCTGTTCCATAAAGCGATCCGTCGAAGGGATTAATCGCGTTCGAATCGGTACGTTCCACCGCGCGTCTTTCAAATAGCAAGCACCGTCCCGTGTCGATTTGCGAGCACGTCGCGAGCATTTTTATTTTGGGACCAGCTAAAAATAAAATCGACACATTAATTCTACACAGTATTAGTTTTCCATTTACATTCAACGAGATGAAGAGCACTTTGCCTCTCGTTTCACGACCGTAACTTCCTTGTCACTTGACCGGTGTGAGGCTAGGTGTAGCATAGAAACCGTAATTTCCATAGCCCCCTCCAGTTGACCCGAAAAACCATTAACTTTCGTTACAATAATTAACCGGCAACACTTTTCCTTTGCACTCTCGCTTCACGAGAGCCATTCTTCAATTTGATCCATGCGATTACCGATGATCAGAGATCACGTCTCTCGGGCGGCGCAAAACGCCTAAGAGACAATGACTCAGTCGGAGGTAAACCCTAAAAAGTTGAAAATTGAAATTTTTATATCGTTTTCTCATAATGTTCCTTTGTTCGCGAAGCCTCTTCTATGAGGAAGCATTGTCTGTATTTTTGGCTTCCTCATAGAGGAAGCTTCGCGAATAAAGGAACATTATGAGAAAATGATATGAAAATAAAAATTTTCAACTTTTATGAGGAAGCGATATAAAAATTTCAATGTTCAACTTTATGAGGAAGCGCTAGGAAAATTTCAATTTTCAACATTTTTCAACGTCAATGTTTTGTTAGACTTTTATGCAAAACGGCTGACCGATTCAGGTGCAGCGAGTCAAAAAATACTCCATCGTCACGCTTCACTTTGTCGGATCTACGCTTGGCGCGAAAAAATATATGGAAGTGAGCGTTCGTGAATTTTTTTTTTTGTACACTTTTATTTTTTACTGAAGAAATCCAAGTAATACCTCTTTATCTAGCTTTTTCAACTCCGTCATATCCATCGTTTTGTGTATGCTTTTCTGTAGATCATGATAGGCGCCTGGGTTTTTCCGCGATGCCATTGGAAAGCAAAGAAATCGCTATTTAAAAATACGAAAAATCACTTTTTTTGCAATTTTTGCTATTAAAATGCCGGGTAAACTTTTTCGTTAGTTGTCGCTCCGGAACTGTAATTATATGTATTTTTTCACGCTAATCACGCTGATCTGACACTTATTTTATTCGTAGGTGAATATTTGATACGGAAACAATGTGTAAAAAAAAATCATGAAATTCAAAAAATTCCAAATGGCATTTTCGTGAAATTTTAAAGGAATCATCGGGTGATGATATTCTATCTGTATACGCGTTTTTAGCCCGATAGCCAAACAATTGCGAGCGCTACAGTGCGTACAGACATTTTCGAAGAAATTAAAAATGGCGTACAAAAAAACAATTGAATATTTTTTGATGAAATGTTGCGGAAACATTCATAATTAACCACACAAGCTGTGTTCAAATTTCAGCTTGATCGGTCGAGGCGTTCTCGAGTTATAGACGTTTGAATTTTTTCACTATAACAAAGCTTCCTCTACGAGATTGCAAAAATACAACCGAACCGCTTATGTTTTTTCTTATCTTTGTCGAAAACCGAGTATCGATTTGCGGTATCTCCCTTATCGCACTCGATACGTGCAAGTCGAGTCCGAATCCCTCACTCTACTCCCCTTCCCGTTTCCCTTGAGGCAACGTATATAAAGGAAGTAGTCATCGCAAATTCATTCCTGATGCTGTATTGAACAAAAAAAAAAACAGTTGAATATTTTTGGATGAAATGTTGCAGAAACATTGACTATTAACCACACAAGCTGTGTGCAACATTTCAGCTTGATCGGTCGAGGCGTTCTCGAGTTATAGCCGTTTGAATTTTTCGCGTCCGATTCACACGCACGCACGCACGCACGCACGCGCATACACATACGTAACAAAGCTTCCTCTACGAGGAAGCAAACATCCAACCGAACCGCTAATGTTTTTTCTTATCTTTGCCGAAAACCGAGTATCGATTCGCGGTATCTCCCTTATCGCAGACGATACGTGCAAGTCGAGTCCGAATCCCTTACTCTACTCCCTTTCCCGTTTCCGTTGAGGCAACGTATATAAAGAACGTAAAGTCATCGCAAATTCATTCCTCGCATCTAAAAAACTCTCGCACGAGGTGACTCGCGGATTCATACCTAGGGAGGAATTCACGAAACGTTACATTTCCTACACGATTGTCATGCGAGAAACTGATTGGCTGACCAGTTCGTAGTAGTATTGCGTCCTGCGTCCGCAGAAGATATTGGTGTCAAGGGACGGGAATCCCGGTGTTCGGTAGTGCAAGTTTGTTACTGGTTGAGGAGGGGTTTTTCCGCACGGTGATAACAACGACAGAAAGCTCCAGTGCAACTTGTGAAGCATGTGGCGTCCTATTGATTGCTCGACGAGGTAAGCAGTTTTCGTAAGACGTACATATAATACATAAGCTACATTGTAATACATTAAACGGTGCATGCATTTTCGCCATTAGCAAATCAGCAAATCTCGATCGTGGAAACGTCGTTGCCCAAAAACCAAAAATTCCCGCGCTCTTTGCTGGACGCTCATCAAATTGGGTCCAGCGTTCCGACTATCCGGGCCCTGAATCAAAGATTATCGGATACTACAGCGTCGATGGCGAAAGAAATTTTTTGCCCAATGCATCGAGATTGAGGTATTACAATCCACCTGCGGAGATGAAAGTGTACTCAGACCTAAGCCGAGGAGTTCACATGGACCTGAACGAAGGCATAGATGTGGCTGTTCGCAGAGACGTTTCGTATCCGGACGAAGATTTCAGCATGATGTTGCAATGGATCAAACTCAATCACAAGATGATCAGAGCACCCCCTGAGACTGGCCGATGGTAAGTTAGGATAGCAACTCAATCATCATCGCTCCAGTACCGTTACTTTGAAATTATGGGGTGGGGTAGAAGTCACGGATGCTGAATATTCAGACGGCCCTCATTCTCGATTTTTTTTTACTATACTTGAAATACACTAGGACCTCGAATCCCGTACGCCTTTTACAAAGCTCTTTCAGAAAAAGGACTTCAGTTCGTCTTGCGTATGTTTAATAATATTCTGGAAGCGGGAGATATCCCGGAAAGATGGGGGCTCTCGGAAATTGTATTGTTTTATAAAAAAGGAGAAACTAAGGATCCCCTGAATAATCGTGGCATCGCGCTCGCCAATACTGAAGCAAATCTATTTACTACACTAAAAGCTAAGAGGCTGAGTAAATGGGCCGAACAGTCGAGGATTCTACCAGAAGCGCAAACAGGATTTAGGACAAGATACTCGTGTGAAGACAACATCTTCTCGCTCCGTAAAAAAATTGCGCTGACACTGAACAAGCCAAAGGGAAAACTTTTTGTTGCTTTCGTCGACTTCCGCCGAGCCTTTGATTCGGTTTCCCACTCGATACTTTGGAGGAAAATATTAAGTCAGGGAGGTAGTCATCGAATCGTCAGAGTATTGCAAAATTTCTATCGCAAAGCAAGATTTCGAGTTCGTCTCGATCGCGCCAACAAAACGTGCGAAATTGACTCGACACAGGGTGTTCTGCAGGGCGATCCAGCCAGTCCGATTCTGTTTTCTCTTTTTCTCGCGGATATTACAGAATTTTTCGTGAAAATGGGTCATAGAGGTACACATGAAAACATGGAATTGTTGTTGTTTGCTGACGATTTGACAATTACGAGAGAAAACCCAATTGATTTGCAAAGCAAACTCGACACACTTAGTATATACTGTGAGGACAATAAATTAGAAGTTAACGAGATGAAAACGAAAATCCTCATTGTCCAAAAAGGCGGTAAAACAAAAAAAAATGCGCTCGTTTAAATATAACGGTAAACCATTGAATACAGTGAAGAGTTATACTTATCTTGGCGTCCCATTTACGAGATCTGGATTATTTAACGAAGCGACAGAATACTCCATATCAAAAGCCAAAGTAGCTATTGGCTCCATATGGACGCCAATGATTGCTACACGAATGAGTACCTGGAGTGCCTGGATAAAACTTTTTCGTGCAGTGGTAGAATCGACGTTGCTCTATGGGGCAGGAGTATGGGGGCTTAACCACAGGGAACAGATTGAAAAAAGCCAACAGCGTTTCTTCAAGCTGCTTTTGGGTTTACCGTCCAACACGCCAAGGTATATGATACGACTGGAAACGGGTAGCGCACCGCTTGAAATTTTAATAATCAAAAGAGCCCTGAATTATCTCGTGAAAATTTTAGAAATGCCGGCACATAGATTTCCGCGAATATGTTTAGACCGTCTCGTCGCTCTAGATAGCACTGAAAATAATGTCGTCAAATATAACTGGTTATCGCAACTAAAGACTATACTCACGGAGTTTAATCTACAGTACATCCTCGAATCCATGTCTCCGACGCATCTTAGGCGCTGCATTCCCACGGTTATTGAGGTGACGACAAATTCACGTTTTCGTTCGGACGCGGTTAAAGCGATGCTATCTACTTATAGTAGTACGTACAGAGAGATCAAGCAACTAAACGAATTGAAATGTGAAAATTATCTGAAGGAAGGAGCTCCGCTAGCACATATTAGAGTAGTAGCGCAATGCAGACTCGCGGGCCGATACAGATTTAGTTTCAAGATCAAAAAATTAATATATAAGTTTAATGGAGAAGAACTGTGCCTTTGTTGTGATAAGCTTGTAGCTGAGTCGATCGGTCACTTCTTGACTGAGTGTCCACAGTTTCAGCACAGCAGAGAGAAATTCATGGAGAACTTTGTGTATCCGACTAGTCTAGAATCCCTTACGGGGGATACTACCAAAGAACTTTTTTACTTTGTCTCCGCTAGCTGTAAAGATCGTGCTTTTGTCCTATCCGAATAACTGGTGTTAATAGCATTCTTCTTTTTATATGTCATGTTATGTCGAACCATTCGAACCATTCCTTCTTGCACTAAATAAGCGTACTTTAAGGTATCATATATATATATTAATCGTAAGAAAAGTTAAACTGTCTAATTTGTAAAAGGTATATACCTATAACAAATAAATATTCTATTCTATTCTATTCACTAGGACCTCGATTTTTGCGCCCTCGGTTTCCATAACAGTCCCGACCACGGAGCGAATATCGATCGATGCAGTAAGCTATTTGCCACCCAGGTAGCACAAAAAAATTAGTTATCAGAAAGTGATCTAAACGGGTTACATATGTCCGTCTGGACGGTATCCGAAAGTTACCTCCCATCCAAAAATTTAACTTTTGGACGTAGGATAGCTTATAGTTACCATCCGGACGGACATATGTAATTCATTTAGATCACTTTATGATAACTAATTTTTTTCTGCTACCTGGGCATGCTCGACAGTTAGTATGGGCGGGGCATGCGGAGCCTCGATTTTCTTGAGTGTGAGCGGGAGCCGGTCCCGCCGCTGTGAATGAAGTCGACGTCCTAGTGTAATCGGAAAACATCGGTTGCCGATGCTGGCGTGCGGAAGGAGTCTTGGTAGTGAGCTAAGTCACTGTTCGGCCAAGAGTGCTTCTTCCGACGTTTAGCTTGCCTTTTATACTGTCTTGGCCGTGTTGCACACGGCCCGACTCGGTACTCCTTCCTTGGCCCTCTGACGTCAATGTGACGTAGGAGCCGTCTCCTTCCTCGCCGCTCCCGAATATCCCGCGCAGCTGACGCAACTTTGGCGTGGCTGGCGCGAAATCGATGATGCGCGGTAAATCGCGATGCGTGAAGCGAGCGCCTGTTGCGCCTGGGCTCTATCTTATCGACGCGTTCCTGGTGTCCCGCGTCGATGTCCAATATTCTCGGAGCACGGGTTACGACGATCTTAGAAAAGGGGGGTCGGGCCTTGTATGACCGTCTTAGTATAGTGTATAAATTCGGAGATTTGCCCTATCGGAGAAATCTGCATTCGAAGATGTGACCACTCGGAGAGTGTACTTATGGAACTTTGGCAGTTCGGGGAATTGACTTACAGAGTCTTTGAACTTCTAAATTGAATCTTTTCGAAATCCGAATTTCACATATGTGATCGTTCTTTGAATTAATTTTCATAAATTCAGGCCCCCGAAATGTTCCCTATTCCTTAAATGCAATATCGAAATTGTACATTTTCCTGAGTATAATTTGTTGGGAAATAAGCATGGAGTTACCGCATACCTTTGGAAACTTGCCCTTTTCTGGGAATTCAATTTCTTATTATTTTTTCTTCGTAGCCATAACAGTCATATAATTATTTCTATTGATTTTTTAAACTTTCGGTGGATTAACCTGTCATAAATTGTATCGTGTGAGATATTGCGATTCGGGCTCTTGCGCCTTCGAACTTTCAACATTTGGGTATTTAATCCCGCCCCGAAATTATAATAATTCAATGAAATGACTCTTCTTAATACTTGCTCTATCAACAGGATAAGACCAAAGTTTGTGTGCAACCGTGGAGCATTGGATGACCTGCTGCGCACTCCAGTCGACGCGAAAAATAACTGGATAATATATGCTGCCAGATGGAAGGGAACGATATATCTTCTCGCTGATGAAAATACGACAGCGCGTTATGGGTGAGAGGACTGTTTAAGGAGATTTTCCTCTTGGGGCCACAAGTTCGAACAATACGTACTGTCAAGTATGAGAGTTTGGTATAAAGCTTTTGCTGTTTTGAAGACAAAAATATAAATCACATGTCTCGTTTCAGAATCTCCTGATGATCCTCCCGACACTACCAAGCCGGTAATCGAGGCGGAAGAGTTCCGTTGCGTGTATCAGCGCAATATCGGCCGTCATTCGGTAATGTTTTGTTCCATAATGAAGGGTTTACTTTCCAACAAACCACTGAAGGAACCTCTGTCTTTCGATGAGCTCAAATTCATCGAGGTAAGGACTAGCCGAATTATCGAGAGTGGCCGCCACGAAACTACCTTCAACAAGTTTAAGATACTGAAATGGTGGACGAAGTGTTATCTCTCGAATACGAAACATGTACTATGTGGGTTCAGGGACGACGCCGGAATCGTGCATAAATTGACCGTCTACGGTCTTGAGAAGATTATCGAAATGGGCAAGGTACTACACAATGTTGCATATTTACATTTAATGAGTATTTGATACATATTTAAATTATCTTCTTTCAGATTCACTGGAAGCCCGAAAATTGTGTAAAGTTCTGCGAGTCAATACTCACGAATATTCAGGAAACTGTTGTCCGTGACTGCGATGAGAATATATACAGGTTCGAGAAAAGCCCCGACGGGCAGATCGAGACGAGCGAACTGCCGGCTTCGTCCGAACACGCTTTCTTGCCGTCCTCTTTCCTCGAGGCATCGGGGTAAAGTCAAAGACGTAACGGGTAAATAAGTCGCGTTGAGTTTGTCAAGCTGTCTGCAAATAATCTGCATCACGACAATTCATATGTTAATATTACAGCCAAGGTATGAGAACGAACACGAGAGCTCAGAATACCGATGGCAATAAAAAATAGAGGTGCCTTCAATCGTAGACCGTTCAATCGTATACGCTTTCGTTATAACGGAAACCTTTTTTTTACACTGAATCATTTTTTTCAATGATTTATTATTATTTTTTAAATATGAAAACGTCAAGGACTAAAGAGTCTGTTGAAGTATATCGGTAAAAATGTTCATAAAAATCCATCAAGCCCTTTTTGAGACATTAGGGACAAAGATTTTGAAAATCACGTTGCGAGAAAAACGTGTTCAAACTTCGGTGGCGCCGTTGCTTGAGCACTCCGTGCAACTGCTCGAGCTTTCCGCCACTTTACACATTACAGTCTCTAACTATCGTATTTCGTTGAACTCCGACATAAAAATTTAACCGAATATTATTGAAGCTATAAACTATTAGGAAAAGAAACGAAGTTTTACTACGGCGTAAGCCCTTAATTCTAAATCATGAAATTCGGAGTTTAAATCGCCGACGATGTTTCTTTTTCTTTTTTCTCCATATTATTATTTTTATATGCGTATTACATAATACTATTTTGTATATATGAGGCGTTCCATCCGGTTTCGAACGGTCAAAAATACTAAAAATTGAAATTTTCATATGGCTTCCTCATAAAAGTTGAAAATTCAAATTTTCATATGGCTTCCTCATAAAAGTTGAAAACTGAAATTTTCATATGGCTTCCTCATAAAAGTTGAAAATTGAAATTTTCATATGGCTTTCTCATTATGTTCCTTTATTTGCGAAGCTTCTTCTATGAGGAAGCATTTTCTGTATTGTATTTTCTGTATTGTGAAAGGAGCATTATGAGAAGGCCATAAGAAAATTTCAATTTGCAGCTTTTATGAGAAAGCCATATGAAAATTTACATTTTTAACTTTTATCCGAAACGACTGGCCGATTCAGGTTCAGCGCGAAAAAATACACCGATGTCTTCGCTTTGTCAGATCCGTGCACCTACTTTAATCAACGAAAATACAGGGTTTTGGAAAAAGATTTTTTTTTTTAATGATTAAGTCAATTATCCAATATTCATCGTTTTGTGGCCACGTCCAATGTATTTTTCACCCACCGATGACGAGTCTCCGAATTATTTTACTTCTAGGGTGACACTTTATAGATACACTCGTGTCGGACAAAAAATACAACTTTTCAAAAAAATTCAAAAATGTTAAAATCCTATAAAATTTTAACGTTTTGATCCATTTTCGCCAAATTTAATACGAAACATTTTACAGTGTTAGTTTATTTCCATGTCAAATTTCCGATCGATACCTCCATATTTACTCGAATTAGACCGTTTTTAGTCATTTTTCAGAAAACTCAGATAAACTCAAAATCCCATAAAATCTTACCCCTTCGATGAATTTTGACCAAATTCAATACCAAAGGTCTGATCAAAATAGTATATTTGTGGGCAGTTTTAGGACGGTTGCTCTAATTTTACGTAAGTTAGAGCTACCACGACCTTTTTTCAAAAATTTCAAAATCGCGTAAAATCTCGAAACGGGCCTCAATCTTGATGAAAATTGCACCGAGGGAAGAGACACGACCAGTGTACTAGTGTACCAAATTTGAACTGGCTATCTCGAACCGTTTCCGAGTTATAGTCGTTTTAAACGACGCAAGTCTGTCACACAACACACACACACACGCACACGCACACGCACACGCACACGCACACGCACACGCACACGCACACGCACACACACACACACACACACACACACACCACACACACACCACACACACGCGCGCACACGCACGCGCACACACACACACACACACACACACGCGCACACGCACGCGCGCACACACACACACACACACCCACACCGCGCACGCGCACACACGCACACACGCACACACACACACACACACACACACACACACACACACACACACACACACACACACACACGCCCGGACACCAGCTAAAAATCACATTTCTCGACGTTTCGGACTATTGCTTCCTCATAGCGGAAGCTTTGTTTTCGTGAAAAAAATGTTTTTCGAGATTTTAGTGTCAGAGTACTTAAAATAGTCCTCTGTTATTCGTCCGACCAATGGCAATGGGAGTTACAATTTTCGAGATGCTGAAATTGCGAGAAATATAGGTTAGTGGAACAACTTCTTTTTCCATAGTCGTACATAGGTCGGATGACTAATTTTTCGTTATTAGTCCTTAGTCGGACGTTTAGACACTTCGAAAAAAAATAGTTTGAACGTGGGCTTTAACTGGGCACGCAGCAAAATTTTCTATATAACGGCAATTCTCTTTCTCTCGTTCATCCCAATTGTATGAGAGTTTTTTTTTTCAATTTTTTACCACGACCAGCGCTACTCACTGGTAAAACAGTTCCAGGTAACAAAAAATAAACGTTAAATATAAACATACTAGTAAAGTTCGCCATACAAAATAGGTATAACGCAAAACATATATCGAAAATGATGGTAAACACCATTTTTTTTTATCCTTTATTTTGTTAAATAAGTTTGTACTTTTGTTTGTCAAATTAGAGCCGGATGGTACGATTGGAGAATTAACAACCCTAGCAACTCAAGCGACCATCGAAAGACCCAAAAAACGACCGGTCGTTTTGTGACATTTTTCGACCGAAATAAAGACCAATTGTTGAATTAAGTATGAGTCGTCTTTTTATCAATGACCGCAAAAAGACCGCAAAAACGATAGATTCTTGCATCGTTCGTTTTTGTGGTCATTTTTGCGGTCATTGATGGAAAAACAACCCATGTTCAACCTCACAATTGGTCTTTTTTTGGTCGTTATTCTGGACGAAAAATGTCACAGAACGACCGCCGTTTTTTGGGTCTTTTGACAGTCGTTAATAACGGTCGCTTGACTTGCTAGGCAAAGAAAAAATGTAGACGTTTCTTGACAATAAATTGTTGTAAAAAGTACAAACTTTATTTACTGTGTACGTTGCCGGCAGTACTGTGGACAACTACCGAACTTTCAAAGCTCACTAGCAACAAAGCGCGCCCAACGCTCGCGCTCCTTTCATTTCTTTTCACGTCTCATGGCCTAACCCGGCGCGCTTGTCTTTTAGGTTAGGTGTGCCTATCTTATAAACCAAACGGATGATCCCGATTAGTTACGAGAACCGACATCACGATTTCGATTATTTCGATATATTTATCTTGAACATTCGAGATTCATGTCATTTTTGAGGGGAGATTTTTTGATATTGTCAAGTTGGATTTTGGCTTGTACCTGTCGGCTGCTTGACAGGCAGCCAAGGCCCTGATTCGGCGTGGATTGCCCGTGCGTTGATATTGTTATCGTCGCCGGATAGATAATGCAACGTCAGTAACATGGCACATTACTTCTGAAAGTTGGCTCCCGCAGCTGATCGACTCCTCTACCTTATAACTCGGCTCTTATCCCTCCTCCCAGTTTGCTATCTTTTCCCCGGCGCGACAGTACCCGGGAGTCTGACGCTGCACGCTCTTTCAAGCGGTACTCATGCTACGGGTCCACTCGAAAGAAGAAGAAGAAGTCAAAAGAAGAAGAAGAAGCGACACTCATCGAACATCAATGCTCCCTCTACGCCAGAAGTTACGCCTTTGATCCACATGGTGTTCCTTGATTCTACAAAAATCTTGCCAGCCGTTGGCCATATCGCGAACTACTTCGACACCCGTCTCGTTCGACGTCTCCGTTGGTTCCAAACATCGACGTCAATTTACGCAACAGCCAGTCAGTTATGCCATCATATCGATGGTCTAACGCCCGAAACGTATACAGGCTATGCATATGTATACAGGTATACACACATCATACCTGTTGCATTAATTGACGTGTATATAATTTGCATGAAAATTTGCACCATGTTGCGATGCGCATTTTCAACTTATCTTTTGCGTCTCTCGATTAATTGGATACAATCGAACTCTCGTCCTTATCTCTGCCGACTATCAATGTTTTGATTTTTTTTTCTTTCCATTGGTCTTACAATACTGTTCTTGGTAATACACTCGAGTGAATTGCTCGACAACCAGCAATAATTCATAGGCCACTTACGTTATCATTATTAATCAGTGCCCGTCGCGTAATATCCTACCATCTCTTATTGCTCAGTCTCCACCGCTGGTGCGAACAGTAACATCGGTCCTTTGTCCAAAGCAGCGGTGATTCCACAGGTAAGATCGCGTTGTGTAAAAATTATTTCGGTATTGATCTCAATATCGTTTAATCTCGATTTATTCATACCTGACTGAGACATCGTGACCAAAAATAGATGGCAGCCTCGCGTATCACATTCTATGCCGTTTCGGCCGAATATGGTGTTTTTATTTGTGGGCCGAGACGTCGAACTTCGAGCGAAGGTCGACATTTCGCTCGAAGACCGGTACAGGCATAAGCTACCATGCGTGGATCCGAGAAGAACGACGCTTCTTCTTACGTCCAAACAGTACAAGAAGAACAAACGTGCATTTTTTTTCAACGGTCAAGGCAGGAATAGCTATTTGTGTGTTAAGGACGTGGAAAGACAAACTAATCAAGACTCCCCTTTCTACGCCCCAGCCATGCACATAATTTTTCCGAACAAATTGACAGAAATCGCGCTTTTCGTTTTTGGGAAGTGTAAGCAGAAATGCACTTTCTCGCACTAGTGCGAAAAAATACCATATTGTGTTCGTACACATGCGCAGTATTTTTTTCTCGCTCGCGATGCGAAAATAGTACATTCCCATACACCACGAAATATTGGGAAAACAGGTCAGAAATATTTTCAGTTTTTCAAATATTCCGAAATATTTCTGAAATATATGGAATTAATAATTTGAAATATTCTCCCGAAATATTGCAACGAAACATTTCTAAAATATTTCAGAAATACACTTAATCTTTCATACGTCTGAAATATTTCTGAAGCGGTGAAAAAATATTTTGAAAGCGAATATTAGCAGATGTGTAGTGATCTATGTTCAGAAGGAACGAAAAAAAATGCCATGTCTCGTGGATGTATTTTAATACAGTTCGACTATTTAATGTGTCATAACACTACATGTTATTGGCACTCCTGAAGGGGCTTGCAAGAATCCCATAGAAGAAGTGCGAGAGGCTGTGCACTTCTCTATATGTTAAAAAGTAATAGACAATATCTACAGCATTAAAATATTGATAATTTTTTTGAATATTTCACAAAGATATCTAAGCAATATTTTACCAACATTTGAAAATATTTGTACAATGTTTTTAAAACATTTTTGCGAAATATTTCTGAAACATTCCAATGTAAGATTTATGAGCGGACAAAAAAATATGTTCAATATTAAAAAAAACATTTTCGAAACATGTCAGAAATACTTCTGTGCTATGTGGGTTACGATACTAGTGCGAAAAAGTATTTCGCAGGAGAATCGTACCAAATTTTACTTCACAAGCTGTGAAAATTAGGGTTTCGCGCACGCGAAGCGTGCGTAAAACAGTCATTTTCGCATGAGGTGTAATAAAGTGCCTTTCTGCGCTCACTTCACTAGAACTGAAAACGGGATTTTACGTCCATGCGTTATAAAAACTATTGTCTGCCCTCAGGTTTAACTAATCATTGTGACACCCTCGTACGGGCCTTTACTCGCTCGATTCACTTCACAGCAGCGACACATTGGCGATGTTTTAACTGGAACAACCCAGATAGACAAGCGCCATGAAAAGCACCAATGTTGTCGTGATATTTGCGACACGTGCAGTGCATGTCGTAATTATTGCGCCAACTGCTACTTTTCGTGCCGCTTGTCTATCAGGGAATGCCTGCTTACAGAATTTCAACAAACCATATCGCACAATGTCCTCTTACGCAGCGCAAACGGTAGGAGACATCAACGCTTACGCCAAGGAAAAAGGAGTACGTATGATTTATCTGTAATACGAAAATGATTAATTTATCGTCCACCCATATAAGCGTAACAGTAATCATCATCGTTCTCTTACCAAAGGCGATCATAGTCGATTTGCGGAGCGACACTTTCACGCAACCCTCCAATGCCATGAGGGTGGCGATGTGCAACGCCGTCGTCGGCGATGACGTGTACGGCGAGGATCCAACGGTCAACGGTAACGACTCGGAATGCTGTGGAAATTATTATTCGCCTCCGTTACAATTCTAAATAATTAACCGTTTCAGAACTCGAAGCGAAAGCTGCTGCGATGCTCGGAAAAGAAGCCGCATTGTTCGTCGCGTCGGGAACGATGGGAAATCTAATCGCCAGTGAGTTTGATCAACTTGAAAGACAATACTCGATCGATAAATCATCGACTTGTGTCTTATCTGTTTTTTCAAATTCTTTTTTGTGTTTTTGTTTTTCATCGACAGTAATGGTTCATTGCAACGAACGAGGCAGCGAGGCTTACTGTGGCGAGAACTCTCACACGATACTGCACGAGCAGGGCGGTGCAGCCCAGGTGGCCGGCGTCACCCTCTCTCCCATCCCCAACGACTCCGACGGCAGCTTCGATCTGAATGTTCTGAAGACGAAGCTCCGCAAGGATCGCCTGCACGAGCCGGTCTCGAAGCTCGTTATCGTCGAGAATCCGATTAATGGGAAAGTCGTCCGTCAATCGTGGATCGAAAGTTTGACGAAAATTGCGAAAAAAGGCGATCTTAAATTGCACCTGGACGGAGCCCGAATGTGGAACGCCGTCGTTGCGAAAAACATGATGGCAGAGGATTTCGTTGGACCCTTCGATTCGGTTACGTTTTGCTTGAGCAAAGGTCTCGGAGCGCCTGCGGGCTCGATCCTCTGCGGAAGCAGTTCCTTTGTCGCCAAAGCTCGAAGAGTGAGAAAAGTATTGGGCGGAGGAATGCGCCAAGTCGGTGTCCTCGCTGCTGCCGGTCTCGTCGCTCTCGACGAGACTATACCAATGTTGAAGCTCGATCACGCGAGAGCAGCCAAGATAGCGAAGGCGATAGACGAGATCGACTCGAATGCAGTTTGCAATATCGATCACTGGAGCATAGAGACCAATATGATTTTTATGCAATTTAGATGCGGCGGTGCGTGGGACGCCAAGTCCTTCGTCGAAAGATTGTGTCTCGTTACGGACGATCCGAAGGAACCCAAGGTCATAATAAGAGCTCTTGCGTTGACCGATTATCTAGCGAGAATGGTCACTCACAGAGACATCACCGACGATATGGCGGATGCCGCTGTCCGTAAAATACAGTATGTACTGAAGGAATAAATATCTTCGGAATTAATGAAAGCCGGAATAACTTGTTTCATCGTTAGTATTTATTCATCCCTAGCAGACCCGACCTAGTACATGGTGGCCGTTTTTTCCCCGGAAAAAAATTCCCTGACCTTACCCTGACTTTTCACTGAACAATAAAAAATTTTCCCTGACCAAACTTATGACGATCTCTATTTAAAAAAAAATTAATTATCGAAATGAAAATGCCTAAATTATTGGTATTAATATTTAGTTCTATTTTTTTTCAAAATGTTCCCAGTTTTTTTTTAAGGCTCCCTTTTATGTACTTCGTATATATTTATAGAAGGTCCAGCGACAATTTACTTTTTCCCTGACCAATTTTGAAATTCCCTGACTTTTCCCTGAATCCCTGACCAATATTTTTTTTCCCTGACTTTTCCCGGTTTTCCCTGACCGCGGCCACCATGTAGTAGTTTTCACCACGGTGGTTTTGTGCACAAAGTTTACCGAGAACTTTGTGGGAACTACAACGCAAACCACTGCTGCACGATATTCGTTTTAAACGGTGGTTTCGACGGTGGTGACGACGGAATAACCCACCAGTCACTCAAATTTCTTTTTACGGTGATTGGTACGTACCGAAAAGAGGTTTGGTAATATTGGAATAAATTGGTGTGAATTGTCATCACGAATTATATCAATTTAGGATACAATACTATATTACGCCTTTCGGAGAAAGAAATAAATATAACGACATAAAGTTGGGCTCAAACCCGAGACATTTCGCATGCTAACCTGGAACGCTACGCTACCTCCTATCATTTGAATCGTTCTCATACATAGCAAGATTCGAACGAACTAAACGTTTTCTTATCTGAAGTGAATGGACAATGAATACTTTATTTATTCGTTTACTGAAAGTATTACACTGAAAAGAAAAAGTACCTTATATGAGTCCTATGTACAGTTTGTTTTTATTAGCATTTATTCATGTAAATTACATGCAAAAATAAATGCTAATAAAAATAAACTTTACATAGGACTTATATAATACATTTTCTTTTAAGTAATAATTTCAGTAAATAAATAAATAAATAAAATATTCATTGTCCATTCACTTCAGATAAGACCGATAATTTGAGTTTTTCTCATTCCTAGCAAGATTTGAACGAACCAAAAGGTTCGTTCAAATCTTGCTAGGAATGAGAAAAACTCAAATTATAGGCCATAGCACAGCATTAGGATTCTAGGCTAACATGCGTAAGGTCCTGGCTTTGAGCCCAACTTTAGGTAGTTAGGATTTCCTTTCTATCCTAAATTTATATAATTCATGATGATTATTCAAACTGATTTCTTCCAATATCACCAAACCTTTTTCCGGTAAGTGCTAACCCGTCGTAAGAAAAAGAATTACGTGACTGGGAGTATATTCCGTCGTTTCCACCGTCGAAACCACCTTTAAATAGCGTATCGTATAGCGGTGGTTTGCGTAGTGGTTTTGACAAAATGCTTCGTAAACCTTTTGCACAAAACCATCATGGTGATTTCGAAGGTGGTTCGATCGCTGGCCAAGTCTGCTAGGGATCGTTGGTGATACCGCTGTTGAAGCTCGATTAGTAGATCGTCCGTACCGAGTCTTGGCACGAACGATCCGAAGGAACCCAAGGTAAGAGCTCTTGCGTCGACCGATTATCTGGCGATAATGGTTACTCACGGAGACATGAGCGACGATATGGTGGACGCCGCTATCCGTAATAGTGATTTGCGATACAAGTGCGGTAAATCGAACTTTATACGCACGCTGTGAAGTGAGTGCGACTCTCTTGACAGTCCGCATATAATGTTCGCTACACCGCACTAGTATCGCATAATATTTTTTTTAACGAATGCGGGAAAAGTGTTACTCCGTGCTTGTTGATTATCGCGCTATACACCAAGGCCTACTCTACGCGTGCGTAAAGATCGCACTTGGCTTTAAAGCGCCGCTTTCGCCACTCTTCGCAGGCACGAAAAGTAGCACTTTTCACGTATGAATTACAAAAAATATAGTAAGTACTGAAGGAATAAATATCTTCGGAGTTGATGAAATCCAAAATGTCTCGTTTCACTGTTAATTTTTTATTACATCGTCGGTAGTTTCGATCTTACAAGTCCATCTTGGCCCAATGTAAATTACTGTGCGACATTGATTGATCACGACGAAGATTACAGCTTCACAGTTTTGCAGGAACGATCGTTCGAGGACCGTTGCGCCTGGTATATAAAATTTGACGAATGATCGATTAATTCTGGAAAGCGTCGTTGGCGGGCTCTTCCTCATCCTCGTCCTCTTCGCCCTCGCTCTCGAAGGTATTATCGGGTATGTCGTAGAGACGGATCATAGGCTTGTTCGGATCTTTCATTATAAGATACTTGCCGTCCTTTTGCTTCAGGCATATATCGATAATGCAACGTAGAATACCCCACGCGTTGTCCATATTGAGATTGATCTGCGTGGCGAATTCGTTGGGCTTGTACTGCTGTGTTCCCAATATAACGTGCTTGCTCGAGTCGCGAACGAGGGCTCGCGAAACGTAACCGAACTTGAGCTGATCGGAACCGGCGAGGAGAGCCTGAACGGTCCATTTAGCGAGTTTGCAAGCGTTGTTACGCAACTCGTTCGCCAATACGGCACCGCGCTGGGTGTCCAGCTTCTGTCGCCACTCGACGCCGTTCGCGAGTTTCGAGTCCCACTCGTTGAGAGCCTTGATAGTCAAAAATTGCGTCTCGTTGTTGGGTCCCTGCATAACCGCGTCGTGCTCGCAACGGCAGACCAATACAACGCCGTTGTTCAAGTCCCACTTGCGATAACGATAAGCGACGCTAGCAACGTCGCTCTCCTCCTCCTCGGAAATGAACGGATTGCCCTCGTCGAACTTGTATCTCGGCTCGTTGGATTTCAATACTTGCTGGGAGAAATTGTGATTGATGAATGTAGCCTCGAGTGCCAAATTCCTCGGTGAGTTCAGAGAATTTCCGTCGTCCTGCGGTGGCTCGACGCTCGTCTCGTTCACCGTCAGCAAATCGAACTCCGTATTGTCGCGCTTGTCGAAGAAAAGCTTGTCGCCGATCTTCTCGATCACGATGTCCCAAGAATAATTGCTGCGAGTCGAGCACATTATCGTCGCGAGAATGGCGTCGGTAGCGTATACGTTGCCCTCGGTCTTCGACAATTTACGAATGCAAGGATCGTCGGTCGTCGTGACGGTATGGAATATACGATCGATTCTCTGCAATGGCTTCTCGTTCTTGACGTTAACGCGATCGTACGTTTTGTCGTAGTACTCGAGGGAACCGCAGCAAAGTATATCCTCGCCGTCCTTGATACCGGGCAGCGACAACTTTGCCAATCTCGGAAAGTCCATCTCCTCTATGGTCACCCAGTCCGGTCGAACGGTCACCGAAGCATCGCGTATCTTTATCGGCGGCTGATTCTTGTGATTTCTCAGACCCTGCTGACGTCCCCAACGTTTCGTCTGGCCCTTGCGCTCCCGTTCGCGCAACTTCAGCTTGCCCAGCTGCTGCATCTGATTGAAACCACCGCGTTGGCCGCCTCGTCCGCGAGCGCCCCGCATGTTCTTGCCGAAGCGACCGCGCTGGTACAGAGGCTTCTGCACTCGAGTCGTATCGACCAAATGGAAAGTCGATTCATCCTCGTCGTGGTAGTACGCGTACTGGCTTCCCGATCCAAATTGAGACGCGTACTTGTCTGGAAAGTCGTGAGATTCTCGTTAGGCATGTGAAACATAATGACGATGGAATTATAATTATAATAATTATATAACTAGATTTCATTATATAATTATATATTAATTATATAATATTACTGGCGGTTAGGTTGGCTTGCGCGCTTTGTGCGCTCACATTATCTGTGTGATTGCCTGCAAATATCTGTGCGTATCTGTGAGTATCTGTGAGTATCGGTGTGAGTGTCCAATCGTCATAAACTTTATCGTTATGTAGATATGTAATTATAATAATTAAAACAGTAAACTGGTGCAGTGGTCTAGTGGTTAGCACTACACCACTGCGCTTCGAGCTCAGTGCATCGGTAGTTCGCGTGACTACCAGTGCTGTAATCCCAATGAGATAAAAAAAAATTACACAAACATATATACATCGACTGCTGAAAAACACACGTGCATAACGCATTCGCTTTCTGCAGTGAATATAAATCAGTGACTCGCACATAATACGTCTGTGCGCGAGCGCCAAATCTCTATAGTTGTAGCCCATTTTTTACATTTTCAGGGAAAAGTGACATAGCTCTGGAAAGCAAACCTTTCGGTTTGCTTTCCAGCTATATTGCCATATTGCCATATTGCTATAATGCCGGCGATATAGCTGGACGAAAGTCCAGCAATATCGGTACAAGATCTTCACTATTTTCCTACTCTCGAGGCAAATTCCGATACAGAGGGAATTCAGCTCTGGTCGCAAGAATGGCATGGCTATTGACTCAGGCCGACTCTGCATAGGTAAAAAGTTACCTTATAACAGAGGAGGAGGGGACAGCAATAAAAAAAAATTGTTATTATAAAAATAGCTCTACGTTGTATTATGGCATAGATCCTTAAGGGCATGTGAAACACTATGGAGTGCGTGAGAGATAGCATCAGTGGTGCTCTCGGCGGAGCGAGAGAGACAGGCTGAAAACGTGTTTCACATCACCTTAAGGTAATGTGGTATAACACACCCTCCGCCCACCTACCCCGCGCCCAGTTGGTAACAAAAACTGTATTGCATGGCGTTTCGAAATCGCAGACTGCCGAGGACAATGAAAAATGTCTTTCCCTGCGTCTGTCGATTCCCTGGGGAAAGATCATTTTCTTTTGTCTCGGCGGTCTGTGGTCTCAAAACGGCATGCAGTAGTTTTTGTTACCAGCGGCAAAATTTCATATCACCTTAACCTATTTTACTACTTCAAGCACATAAGCCTCGGTACAAATAGACGCACGCTATAATCGATTCTTGCATAAAACTTTGCACAAACACTTAAAAACATTAAACACTCAATCTACTAGCAGAGTGCTCGAGCCTCCTCGAAGAGGTTCGAAAAGTAGGGTTAGTAACGAAAACCGCCTCTACATAAGCGCACATAATTTGCATTGTCAAAACGCGAAAAAGGGAGTTTTCGGGAGCATTTTTGCCCGGTGAATCTAGCACCGATGCACCGAAAATATTATCTCCAAGCTTAGATAATAGTAACAACGCAGATGAGTTGTAACCTCATCGATCGAGTGAGGAGAAAATGAAATGCGGTTGACAGCGATTTCGGAGGTTATGATAGCGGGTGGGTTATTGTTCGATATAATCGGTGACACTTACTCGTGAACTTTTTGTCCTGGAAGGCCGCTCCAGTCCAATCGGAAATCTGTCGGTATTGATAATCGTTAAACGACAATGTAATTATATCGGTATCGAATCGGGCCGATAAACGTGACCGGGACATATGCGAGACGCTTACCTTTCCCAATCGGTCACCCTTCGAGAATGGCTGATACGGGATGTCCTTGAATTGGTCCGGAAGCTCGTACGGTCCCCAACCGTCAGGATTGTTCTGTATCGCGGGCTCTTGGAAGTGCACTTGTTCCTCCTTCGGAGGAGCGGTCTCCTCGACGGTTTCGTTGGCCATAATCGATGAACGATTATGTATCTCTCATGCCCTCTCGCAAGAGCGAATCACTGTAACGGAGTACGGAATGAAACCGCACCGGATGCCCCGCCGACGTAGCGGAAGAGACGTCGACGCCATTTTGCGGTTCTCTATCGACCAGTGACAATCAACTCGCGACGTTTGTCTGAAATGTTTTTTTAATTTTTATCCGGTTGGCAAATGTGACGCGCGCTGCGCGTCACGCACAGAGGACCGGCAGAGCCGAGGCAGGGCAGTGTCAGACTGGAATCGATATGAGACGCAAACGCCAAAATCAAAAAAGCGTCAACTCGTCGGATAGTCAAATTATTTGTTTACCGCGTCGCTGATACGCCGAGAGGATTTTTAAACGGTTCGCGAAGATGATCGGCGATTACGATCTCTTCGTTCAGCTCTGCGATAATCGTGGTATATCGCCACCGGCGGAAATTCTTGAGGCTATAAAAAGTGGCAGGTAAGCGGTGTGAAGTTTGCTCGGTGTTTGGATTTGGCCAGTGCCAAGTTGTCTATTCTTCCGCGCGCGCCGGACTAGCTTTTCCCCACCCTAACTTATCGGCTGGTGTGATACAGCCTTCAGTACTAACCAACCAATGCGGATAAGCCGATAGCATTTTGATACAAGAGCATTTTGATATGGACTTTTCTTTTCATCTCCATGATAGTAAAGTTCAGGTCGATTGGACACTCACAACGTACTCACAGATCCTCACTTATCCTCACAGAGGAACTCATAGATACTCACCAATACTCGTACGGTACTCACATACTCACAGCACTCACACGGATACTCACAAATACTCATATGGCACGAAATATTTTGACAACATTTCAGAAATATTTTCAATCTTTAAAATATTCCGAAATATTTCTGAAATAACATTTTGAAATATTCACCCGAAATATACGAAATCTATGGAAATCTTATTTAAAGTATTGTATTGAAATATTTCAAACATATACCTACCCTGATAGACGAGCGGCATGAAAAGTAGCAGTTGGCGCAATAATTGCGACATCCCAAGTAGCAAAAAGACATCTGGTACGAAAAAGTCATCCGCATGGGATACATAAGTCCACTCGAATGATAAATATAAGTTATCCTATGGCTAAAAGTTAACTTTTGGACGTAGGGTAGCTTATAGTTACCATTCGGGCGGACTTATGTATCCCATTCGGATGCCTTTTTCGTACCAGATGTCTTTTTGCTACTTGGGATGTGCCGCACATGTCGCAAATATCGCGCCAGTATTGCTACTTTTCGTGGCGCTTGCCTACCAGGGTAAGTAATCTTTCATACATCTGAAATATTTCTGAAACGGTGAAAAAATATTTTTAAAGCGAATATTCGCAGATGTGTACGAACCACGTTCAGAAGGAACGAAAAATAAAAATAGTTCGCGGATATATTTTAATACAGTTTGACTATTTTATGTGTCATGACACTTCATGTTATTGGCACTCTTGAAGGGGCTTACACGAATCCCATAGATGACGTGCCGGAGGCAGTACATACGTTTAAAATAATGAATAACATCTACAGCACTACAATATTGATAATTTGTTGAATATTTCAGCAAGATATCTTATAAATATTTTACCAACATTTAAAGATATTTGTAAAATGTTTAACAAATATTTCACAAATATTTCTGTGCTATGTTGGTACTCGTAAGGATACTCATATGGTACTCACAGTACTCACAGACTCACAGGATGCTGCGAGCGCGCGAGCCAACATAACCGCTAGTATAAATTGTAAAAATCATAGTTCATTACAATAGTACGGGTAAAACATTTTAGTTTTTCCCGACTGCGCTGAAATAACCACATTTCTTGCGTGCAATACGGGCGGAAAATAGCCTATTATTGACCGAAGATGACGATTTTGCGACGCAAGAAATGTGGTTATTTTAACGAAATCGGAAAAAAATATCGTATGCCACAAGGGAGGCAGTGCATTTTCACCGCATGTGAATTTCTGAACTCGCTTCGCTCGGGCATCAAACTTCACACTCGGTGAAAAAACGCACTTTCCTCCCTTGTGGCATAATGTAGTATTAAGGTAGTTATCGCGCGATAGGGGGAAATTCGTGTGGAGGGGATAGGTCGGATGGTGTGCGCGGCGAGGGGCTGCCCACTGCTGCGCGTCGTACCACCGTCAGGAACAATATAAAACAATCTTTACTATTTTTTATCTCCGTAACTAGATGGTGAATTGCCTTACAATTCTTCGAGAAGGATCGTTAAACATCCAACATCTAATGTACAAAAAAAAATTATTGAAATCGTAAGAAGGAATTATTAACGGTGATTGAGAAAGTAATCAAATTTGCACGATAGATAGGAAACGCCGTGTATAAGGACTTTTTCGAAATTCGCAAAAACTTGCGTTCTAGATGGTCAATAATTTTTTAAAAATTTATATGTTTTCACGAAGCATTGAATAACAAATTCGAAAAGTTTTAACGATTTCGTATGAAAATCGTTATCGCGCGATAACTACCTTAAGATCCTGGCCCAGACGATACAGAGAAGAGAAAAAATATATATATAAAACAAAGAATTAACACTGCATTGTCGAACTATAATAAATTTTAATATCCGTCGAAAACGCTTATTCCACACATAATTCAAACAAATACAAGGATATAAACAGTAAGAAAAAAACAAATTACGTATGATTTCTCTAAAATCTTTTTACTTTCAGTCCGATCGGCGAGCTTCGATTGCCATGCATGTCGATCGTGGTGCCGATATGCGTAGTGTTGGCTCGTGTCCTCTCGTCCAGTTCGACGATAAGAGTCGTCGATCTCAGCGACTGTATGTTGCTGTCGAAGGGCCTCGACAGTATACTCGACGCTCTCTGCGAGGGTTCGAGCGTAACGTCGCTGAATCTGAAGGGGAACAACATAAACGGTCTCGCGGTCGCCCAGCTCGGCAAAATATTCCTTCACAACAACACACTCAAGCGTCTGTCAATCGAATGGAACAGCCTGGGCTCGGACATCGACGCTTTCGCGAAATTCTGCGAAGGCCTCAGCATGAATCACAATATAGAGGAACTCGATCTCAGATACAATCAAATATCGCCGCACTGCGCCGAATCTCTCGCGAAGGCGTTGAGAACAAACAAGTCATTGAGCTCCGTTGATCTCGCTTGGAACACTTTGGGCCTGAAAGGCGGTCAGATTCTTCTGGATGGAGTGCGCGACAATCGTACCATAACGAAATTGAATCTGCGAGGCAATTGCATACCCGACGAAATAGCCCAGACGATAGACGAGTGCGTGCACAGAAACAAATGCAGAAGCCTCGTGTCCCGTACGAATATATCAAAGACGGTCGAGACAGCTAAGAGTATTATTATCCTGGACGAGAGAAATCCCCAGCGAGCGGCAGAAAAATTTACGATCGCAGATAACTCGCTGAGAAACGAGACGCTAAAAGCGACACTCGATCAAGCACCGTCGAACAATCTACAGGCCAACGACTCGGAGCTCGACGGTTCGATCCTAACAGCGAACGTCGGAGCCGCTTGTGGCGATGTCGGTACGAGCGAAAACAACGACAAAGTTACCGACGCGAAGAGGACGATAGACGAATTGAACGGCATGCTGCATGACCGCACGGCGGCGATCGACGCTTTGACGAAGGAAATCGGCGTCAGAGCGGAGGAAAGTAACGCTTCCAAGTCGACGATCAATCGATTGGAGAAGGAGATAACGAGGTTGAGGGAGGAACGGGACAACGTCGTCGGGGAAAAAACGCGGGAGATCGACGAGCTGAGAGAGTCGCGGAGAAAGGCCGACGCGAACTGGCAGAGGGAGTGCAAGAGATTGGAGGAATCTCTGAGGGAATCGTCGGCGAGGGAGAAGGAACTGGAGACGCGAGTTCAACGCTACGAACGAGAGATTCGCAAGAGCGCCGTCGAGATGGCGTCGCTGAAAGAGAAGTCGATACTGCAGGCCCAATCTTTCGAGGATCTTGTCGCGAAGAGCAGACTCGAAGTACACCGGGTCAGGAGAGAAACGAAGGAGCGAGAGAATCGTTACAAAATCGAGTTAAACGTTCTTAAGAACACGCTGAAGGAGAGCACCGAGGCTCTCGAGGAATGCCAAGCCCAGCTGCAGCGGAGTCGCCTCGAGCTGCGAGAGTCGTCGGAAAATTTTTCGTGCCTAAAGACGAGACTGAACGAGGTCGAGAGAGTTAATTGCCGTCTCGTTAGGATCGAGGAATCCTTCCAGAAACTCAAGGACGACAAAAAATTGCTCGAGGAGAAGTCACTCGATTCGCAGAGAACGATCGCCATGCTGCAGCGTCAGGTTGCCACACTGCAGGGCGAACTCATCGAACCGCAGCGGCGCTACGGTCTCGTCAAGGACGAACTGGAACAGGAGAGAGAAAAGACCGCGAGACTCAAACAGGAGCTCGCCGAGGAGCGCGCCAGACTGCAGGAACAAAATTCACAGATGCAGACTCTGAACGCCCAGATAACGGCGTTGAACAATCAGATAAACGAGATTCAAAATAATCATGCCGAGACTCTCCGCGAGAGGGACAAGGAGCGCAAGATACTCAAAGAAATTATTTCGAGCAAGGAGAGAGATTTCAATGAACTGAAGTGAGCGACGTAACTTTGTTTATCAACGAAGTCGCCATTACCCAGGTAGCACAAAAAAATTAGTTATCAGAAAGTGTTCTAAATGGGTTACATATGTCCGTCCGGATGGTAACTATAAGCTATCCTATGTCCAAAAGTTAACTTTTTGGATGGGAGGTAACTTTCGGATACCGTCCAGACGGACATATGTAACTCATTTAGATAACTTTTTGATAACTAATTTTTTTGTGCTACCTGGGTAATGGCTCGGAGCGACATCATTTTGCCGAAACTACGATTAACCGAATCGTCGTATGGCTAAAAGTCATGGGTCCGAACGCACTTCATCCGAATAGTCAAAGTTCCGAAACTTAATTGTTCCGAGTCGTCAAACTGTCGAATCGTTACTTTTCCGAACTGCCAAATTTTCAAAAGTTTATTATTCCGAATCTTCACTTCAACAAGCGTTCCCTGATAGACAAGCGGCACAAAAAGTAGCAGTTGGCGCAATAATTGCGGCATGTGCAGCAAATATAGCGCCAATATTGCTACTTTTCGTGGCGCTTGTCTATCAGGGTTTCTCTTCGGAAGTCGTAATTGCCCTAGCAAGTTCTGCGACTTGAAAAACCACCACCAAACTACCTTCAAAGCGACCGAGTAAACGTCCGGTCGTTTTCGGACAAAAATACGTCCTCGAAAACGACTGTCAAAACGACTTTATCCGTGTCCGTGCCAGCCGCATACGAGCAGCTTCCAGGAAGGGCTTTCAGTCAGGTGGTTTTACAATTAATAAACGAATGAACTACCGCGAAAACAACTGTTCAAAACACCTTTCAGTCCGGTCGTTTTTTTTTTTTTTTCAACCGAAGAAACGACCGCATAACGACAACCGGACTGAAAGGTCTTTTGAGCGGTCGTTTCCGCGGTTGTTCATCCAGTCTTGAAATGTAAAACGACCTGACTGAAAGCTCTCTGACGCGGATGAAGTCGTCTTAACAGTCGTTTTACCGGACGTATTTTTGTCCGAAAACGACCGGTCGTTTTCTCGGCGGTTTTGCTGGTCGCGAGATCTGCCAGGGTGGGCGAATATTATTCCACTGAATCGTCATTTAACCGAATAATAATTTCCCCGAACGTCATTTTCCGGAATCGTTAAACTTCCAAACATCAAGTCGCCGTATCGTTACTCGTCCGAATCGTCATTCGTTCGAATAATCGTTCGTCCGAATCGCCAATCAACCGAATAACGAAACTGAATAATTTAACTAGTCTAGTCTGATCTAGACTAGTCTAGCGAATATGAATCCCAGAGATTCAGTACGAATCCATTCGGATAAATGACACTTGGGATAAATAGTATTTGGACGAATGACGATTCGGCGACTTGATGTTTGGAAATTTGACGATTCGGTGAAGTTAGTATTCGGAAAAATGTCGTTCGGTCGAATTACGATTCGAAGGCATAACGTTCGGCTAAATACTATTTCCGAAAAGTAACGTTCGCTGAAATGAAGATTCGGAATAATACATTTTCGGAATTTTGACGATTTGAAAAAACAAAGATTCGGCAGTTTACGATTCAAAAAAATTAAGTTTCGGAAGTTTGAATATTCGGATGAAATGCGTTCAGACCCGTGATTTTTGGCCGTACGACGATTCGGCAAAATTATGTTGCTCCACTCGCCCGGCAACTACAGTCTTTAATTTGTGTTTTTCTCGTTTGCAGAACCGAAGAGGTGCAAAGGGCCAGTCAACTCTACGCCGCGTTCAGCAAGTATCTGGGATCCATCGGTCCCAATACAACGTTATAGTTCCGACGATCAACTAGATAATTAAAACAATCAAAATATCTCCAATTTGTAAATAATATTTGAGATCTATTTTTTTTTTTTTTTTTGCTTTTTTTGTACTCATTTATCGAGCAATTATACAGTTCGTGAATAGGAGTAAACGCATTTTGCCACCGACTACCGGGAATCCGTGAGCGACACAAACACGCAAGTGTGCATTAGTAGGTCGAGGAACAGCCGCGCGACGCACGCGAGAGTTCGATAAATAGCGGTGGAGCCTTGACGAGGAATTAAAAAAATGCATAATCGCTACGTATTTTCTCGTAGAATTCTCTATCGTGTCTCACGATTATACCGAGGGTTACGTTACGTACCGTATACACACGTGGCTCCCGGTATCTCTCGGAGAGCCGTTTCGCGAGATCCGCAGCACCGCAAAACGGACATCATCAGGTGGGACGTAATTATCCACGCCACACGGATTTCCGCTAAACGATCTTCATCGTTTTCCGCGAATCGTTACCTTGCACGTTACCTTTCCTCGACAACGACAATTCGTACCGGCTTAAAGAACTTCCTCTCATGCCGGATTAATAATTATGTCTCTCCGTCGTTCGTGCCTTCTCGTTCCCAGCGCAAAACTCACGAGATTGACAAACTTAGCTTATTCATAATTATACCAAGCTTCGACGGATAAAAATCTATTTGCACGACGATTATTTACGTCTTTTCTCGCTTGACGTACAACGTGTGCTTGCACGCATAGTACGTTACGTAATTTAACGTCGAGTCAAAGTCTTTGAAACGTCTGAAATAGTTAACAGTTCGACGAATAACTCGTAATCTCGGTAATATTTACTCGTTGCACAAGCGACTCTCTCGACTCGAGTGCGCGTGGATGTGTATATATATTTATATATGAATGTGTGTGTTTGTATGGAGAACGTAAACATGGTGTCCAGTAGAAAGTTCGTACGAAATTCAAGGACATTTAAGGACAATTTGCAGAAAATTTCCAGGTTGTATCGGGACATTCATAAAACACGAACATATGCATCTCGCGCGCGACGCACGAAATAACATTTCGTTCGATAACCGATTTCGTTTGCGTTGGAATCGGTTCAGAAAAAAAAAAAACTACTCACTAGGCACGAATTTATATATTTACCTCAGCGAAACTGAGAAACACATTTGTTTGACGATTGTCGCTAGTAATATTCATTTTGAAACAAGCTAAAATTTGCGGGGTAATAAAAAATCAAGGATATTCCAGGACTTATTCAAGGGAAGGCAAAATTCAAGGATTTAAACAATCGCTCGACACCATGCTAAATATCGAATGAGAAAGATGTGCTCGAAACAACAAGTTTCCGAATGACAATGGGACATTGTTTCTATTATTATTATTATTATTATTATTATTATTATTATTATTATTATTATTATTATTATTATTATTATTATTATTATTATTATTACGCGTATGATTAAGGATTAAAATAACAACTCTTTTTTGACAATAAATAGTTCTTTAATAATTTAACTTGCGGTTTATATACATTTACATCGCTACGATATTTATATATAAAATACATAAATTTTGAAACTTAGTTGACATAGGACGAAGAATTGGGGGAAGAGGGGGGGGGGGGGGGGGGGGGGAAGGGGAAGGAGGGTAAAGTCGCGTTTTTTACCGCTGCATTATCGAGCAGCATTAGTCGATAAAACGAATCTGTACGGATCACACCTCTCTCTGCACAAGATGTCTTATGCCATTGCTAATTATTCAAGGAATATTCGTATTATCCAAATGGCAGTTACGGCTTAATAAGTCTCGTCTCGAGGGATAAATTGAACGGTCGTCTAACATCTCTCGGTTAATCGTAACGATAAACACTAAATTTTATTCGTTTCTCTAATATAGAGATACCGTCGTCTAATTAAATCGCTGAATCTTCATACACGCTGTTATAAACGACAAAGACATTTTCATTTTGTTTCGCCATCGTATTTTTGATTACTGCGCGCGCACACGGACGACCTCAAACGCCTCGAATTCCGTGAGGGTTTTTTTTTTTCTTCGTTTTTTAAACGATAGTATGAAATAAATCGAGATGATTAATTCAATCGTCTAAAAACTACCTTCCGGCTGACTCGTCGAACCTTGTATGCAAACAAAAATATACCGAAGCATATTAATACAAATACATATATATACATATATATTGTATATTTACATATACAATATATATAAGATATATATATATATCTATCGTCTTTTTTTAAGGCCCCGTATAAATTATTGCTCGTTTCATCAGAGGCATTCGATGTCCGCTTTTCTCAATATAATTAAGTACGAGAATGTAGTTCAGTTGAATTCAGATAAAAAGATGAGATTTGCGAACAATTCTTTCAACGCACACATACACATACACACACACGCACACGCAGTCGAATAGGAGTTTACAATCGGATACGTGAAAAAGTTTGGACAAAAGTCAATATCCGATCGAGTACCGCGATTTGTTCTACCTCAACGACAGTACAAAGGTATGTATAAGGTACCCCTATTTCAATGTAAAAAAATGGTTCGAATAATTCGCGGCGCTTAACGATCCTCCAGTTGAATCGATAATTTACCGAATCTCAAAAAGTAATCACTGGCTCTCGATATGGAACAACCGTCAGCCAAAATTCATCACGTAAACGAGACAAGCCTCCAAATATTATGCTTCTTTTGACTAATCATGTTACTTTAAACTCGAAAATAATAATGAATATTAATGAACGAGATTTTTTTTTTTTTAACAAGTTACGCGTATTAATACTAAATCAGTGACAGTTCATCTCGCGTGTTTCTCATCCGTTTATCTTTGGTCATAAAATTATTCGGGGAGAGGCGGAAAAAAAAAATCGAGAAAAAAAAAAGAAAAAAAAAACAATCTAACGCAATGGAAGTGTGTTTTCTATGAGTAATCGTAGTCGCGGTGTTGGCGAGAAGATTACAAACTGTAAGGATATTCAGCGAGATAATTCTTCATGAGTGGCGGAAGATTATCGGTCGATAGTTTGTTCTTATTGACGACGAGCCTCGCGAGATGGGAGAGCGAGCTGACCTCCTTCACGAGAGGTTTGGTCAGATAAATTTGACTGTAAATTTGACCGCTGTAGTCGACCCAGACCTCCTTCCTGTGCTCGTCGATGCGCTTCGAGTAGTCGACGTAGTGCTCGAGCATCTTCATTGGACAGTCGAATACCGGCATGGCGTGACTTAGTCTCGGCTCGGCGTCCAATCGAAATTTCCCGAGGTAATAGTGTACCCTGACCGATGTCGGTCCTCTCGGTGTCTGGACCGAGACAGCGAAGACGAATCTGCTGTCCGAGCTGTCCCTCATCAGCCAGCTACCGACCGGCGAATTTTTCAGTAGATTCTCGCTCTGCTGCCAGCTGAGACCCTCGTGGTACCATCCGCTAGTCTGAAGAAGCCTCTTCACCTCCGCGATTCTCGTGTAATCCTTGTCCTGAAAGTAATTTTCGAAACCCCAAGGACAAGGCGTGAGCCACGAGAGCGGTGTAGTCGGCGCTTCCTCTCTTCTGTCCAGATTCGCCTCGTTCCCGAGACCCGAGACGTTACCATCGACCTGTACCAATCCACCGCCATTGAAGTTATTTCGCGTTCTTCCGTGGCTGTTATTTTCCGTTCTGCCACTCTCCGCCCCACCGGGATTGCCGGTCGTGGCGATTATGTTGACGGTACAGTGACCTATGTTAGGTGGCAACTGTACAGTGGCGTTCACTCGAATCTCCATGCTGCCGTTCTTATCGACGGGAAGCGAATTTTTCTCGATGCTCTCCGTCATGGGAACCGTCGATGACACTGGACGGTTGGGATTTACGGCAGAGTTCGTGCACGACGGGCCTTCCTCTCTCGTCGCGCTGCCGCAGCAGCAGGTCGAATGACGCTTCTTTATCTCGGATCCCATTACTGAATTGCAGAAACTGTTGTGCTGCTGCTGCTGCTGCTGCTGCTGGGAGAGATAACTGTCCCGATGAGCCGGATGTCTCCAGCACTGCTGATCCCTCTCGGTCTCAGCGACGGAAGGGTAAAGAGCTTGTATGTTAGGATTTTCAACTTTCGGCACGGAATCCATATCGACCGGTTGCTGAGTCTCCGAGTTAGCCTTCATAGATGGTACGCAGCGTCTGATGCCGGGTAACTCCTGACATCCGCTCGGTGGCATCGAGTACCGTCCGTTCAACTTCGAAGCGTCGTCGGGCGTTTCGTCGGCCGCTGGCGAAATGTCGTCGCCCCTCGATCTGTCCCGATAAATTACTTGGCTCGTGTCCTCGTCATCGGTCGACAGTCGCTTCTGGACGAAGCAACCGCCGCCCGATAATTTCGGTCGTATCTCTATACGAGGCGCTTGAACGATTATTCCCGAGTCCGTGCTCTGTATGAGACATCCGCCCGACTGTATGCTCGGCGTCGTTATCGTGACCGTCCCACCGGTCAAATCGCACGTAGTGTTTATGTGACAATCGCTCATTCTCGGTGATTTTTTCGAATCCCCGTTCAAACAGACGGCGTTGTTGTTGAACATAACGTCGCCGTTCGAACCCTCGGACCGACGACCACTATCCAGAGACTTCCACGTTTCATCGTCGTTCGTGTACGCCCCACGTGGATCGCCCACTTTGTTAATCATCGCCGGCTGCTGGATTATCGTCGGTCCGTGGATTATCGTCGGAGCGTTTATGAAACATCCACCTGAATTCATGCTGTACTCGCGGGGCACCAGAAGGTAACCGCCGCCGTAGAACGAACCGCTGCTCGGACAATCGGCTCTCTTCATAACGAGACCGCTGTCGATCCCACCGCTCGCCGCGGGTCCTTGGGCCACTGGGTTGCAACAGCCGGGAGCCGGAAAGCGGTGACGACAGTTCGGGCACATCACTGTCAGCATCCTGAATCGATCAGCTTCCCTGTCCGCATAATCGGCTCTCCTTGGAATGCAACTGGAATCATAAAATATTAACAGAAATTAGCATAGTGATTTTGACGATAAAAATTTGTTAAATCGGCGGACAATATTTTTCGACATTTCACATTTTTTTTTTTTTTTTTTTTTTTTTTTTTTTTTTTTTTTTTACCAATAATTATTTTCTTTTTTGTCGAAAATTCGAATTTAAAAATAAACAAAAATTAGCATTGTGATATTGACGATAAAACAAAATAAAATCAGTGGACATTCTTTTCGACTCTTTCCCGAATTTTCTTGAACGAGTAATAATTTTTTTTTCGTTAAAAATTTAAATTCGGAAATAAAAATAAATATTAGAAAACAATGCAAGTTGAAACAAAAAGCGTCTGGAGGGTCGTAATTCGGATACTTAACGTATAATAATTTTTTTCCGACAAAAATTCAAACGGACAGTGCCAATTCGTGTAACTTCAATGGCGATGGAAATTAAAGTTCGTACAGAACAATTTTTTTTCTACTCAAATGTACTTCAATTTTCGACGGTTTGTTTTCATCGACTAAATATTCTTGACGCGTGAAAAACAAACATTATTCTTCTAATTTTGTTTCTACGCGGAGAAGAGCTTTATTTTATTTGTTCCTTTCCCGTATCGTCATCTTTCCCAAGGAATACAAAAAAATCCCTCAGTTTTAACTGTTGTCCCAGACCGTCATTTTGATTTCCTGACATTTTCACGATTTCGAGGTTCTGCCTGACCAGCTGCCGCCGTGCATGGATACACGGAGTCGTAAAATTTTATCGAACAGATAAGAAGCACACAGCTGACGATTCGAGGCATATGGGGGAGTGCATAACATTTCAACGTTTATATCGTAATACACTCGATACCGATATGGGCGTTAGATCGTTGGTTCTATTAATAGGAATGCTCATTGTCGCTTTCGAGAAAGGGACATTGAGTCGTGTGACCGATAAGCATTACTCCTCCCGGGGGGGGGGGGGGGGGGGGGGGAGATAACCGTATGTAAGTGAAAAATAAGCCACGAAATTCGGAAATATCATTGAGGAAAGAATTAAACAAAATTCATTGAGCGAATGGCTTAATAAAAACGAAACTCTTTTTTCCGCGTAAATCAAGCGACGCGTGTGCGTCTCGACGCCAATTACTCAGAAAAACAATTTTTTTTTCTCTATAATGTTACGCGAATTTTCAAAGCAGGATAAACACCGAAGTTTTTAATCAAGGATGACGAGAATTTATCTCCGGTTCGCGGAAAACTTTCGTCATCTATATAGCAGGCCTTCTCTGGCGCTTTTCTCCGCGCGCTCCCTTCCGCTACCCGCGTACTCGGAAGCGGAGATATACAGATATACGAGACACGGTGCGTCTGGTTCCGCGAAATCAAAACGCCCGCGGTGTAAATCCCTGCCTGTCGAGAGAGAGGCGAGTCAATTCACCGCTCGTACTATTTGGATTTATTCATCGTAGAAATAGGATTTGAGAAGAATCTTTTTAAATACGCTACATTAAATCTATCTCACCGAGGCAAATGTTTACAGTGTAATTCGTGCGAGCTGCGAAGTCAAGGTTCTACACTTTTTTTTACCGGTCAATAATTGATTTTCTTTAAACTGAAAAAAAAAATTTTCGTATTCTTCAGGAGTTCAATTAAAAAAAAATGAAACTAAATCGTGAGAAATAGGACCCACGAACGAATACTTTCACAAAACACTACCTCGAAATTCTCTCAACGACGGAAATGTTTACGACGTAATTCGTGCGAAGTGCGACATCGAGGTTCTACACATTTTTACCGGTCACTATTTTTTTCCTTTGTAAACTGACAAAAATTATTTTTTCGTTTAGTACAGTAAAAATAAAAATTAAAAAAAAAACGAAACTAAACGTGAGAAATACGATTGAAGCCGAATCCTCTCGGATCAGCCCGTCGAATCTATCGTACCGGCTGAAAATTTTACGATGCGATTCGGTGTCGTGCGAGATTAAGATCCTACACTTCTTTTACCATTAAATAATTATTTTTTTAAATTATTTTTTAGCTCGACCGAGGTTCTGGTTCGGGTTGAGTTCTCGTGTACTTATATACAATTGTGAAAGTATAAAACTGCTTGTAGCGGACACTCCTGCCGCGGCTTACTCTGTGCGGCTTATTCTGATGTCCCCCTCCCCTCCCCGCCGGCCGCTCTTCGGTATAATACTGGGACAAGCTATATATACTCTATAATGTATCACTGTACAATAACACCGGTCATACTAGTTCGCCCGACGTTTTTTTTAATGATCGCTACCGGGAAATATGAACGTGTGCTTTCTCCGCCACGCCGTCACACTGTTCGCGACGAGTGCCCGGGCGCGGGCGCTCCCGAGCTCCGTTTCTAGATCCGAGATCCGATGAATTACGCGGTTAATCACGCACAAGAAGAAGGCTCGTGCAACAATGAGATTCCCGGAAGGCGGCGACCGGCAGTCGTTGATTATAGAGTGCCGAGACTCGCCGGTCGAATAGTCGGCTGAGGGAGTTATACGCGAACGCGTTGACACCCTTCACAATTTAAATAAAATGTAAATCTTACGTTGGAAAAAAAAATTAGAAAAACAAATAAAAAAGCACTGTTGAGAAAGAAAAAGCGTTTAGAAGCTCGTAGTTCGGCTAAGTACCTCAGCGTCGGCCCAGCGTAATTCACTGTTTCGTCAAGAACAATCGTGTGCGCCCAAAATTTGTCGATCGATAGATTAAAAAGGGCTCTTCGAAACCGATAAATAAATCGTACTTGACAATCGTAAAACCATCGACGTTATAATATTTCGTGTGACCGAGTCTCAACAGACGGGCTAAATCGTTGCATTCCCGGAACGCAGTTCTCTCGCGGTGGCATGTCTGAGCCACACTGACGCGGTGCCAGCTGCGCTACCCGTCGCACTCCGAGTCGAAGAATAACACGCGAGAGCGGGGCAAGACTCGGGTATGCGGCGGGGCGAGGCGGAGGGTTTCGGCACGCGATCGGCAGGCGCATGCGCGACGCGCTCGTCTCGCTCGGTGAGCCTCTCTCCTGCGTACGCGCGACGGTGCTGCCTGCGCGGCGAGCCGGGCAACGAGCGCGCAGTCAGCGGCGCGTTCGGAAAGGCACGTGTGTCGTCCGCGTCGGATTCGTAGTATTCGCGGAGTAGCGCGAAGGAGGCCTTCCGCGAAAACCGCGTCGAGCTCTCTCGGACTGGAGAGTGTCGCAATGCCAGAAGGCCAAGCCCCCATTTATAAGTCCGTCATGAGGACTTTTTGTCTCTCTCGCTTCACTCGCTCGCCCTCCGTCCGACATCTCGCTCGCCGCTCTCCTTCCATTCCCCCGCCGCCCCTTCATGCGCGCTCTCTGCCGGAGAATACACGTAATCGTAGGTATATACGCCTCGGATCTTTTTATTTTTCAACACTGTTACACTCTCCGCGGGCGTACGTACGTCGCACGGAGAGACGCGTGCATCGCCGGGGGGGGGGGGACGTTCATCGGCGAAATCCTCGATTGTTACGACGTCGAGAAGAGAAACCGCGCACGGTCACTCGCGCGAGCGTTTAAGAAAATTCCGTAACCACTGTTTTCCAAAGCAAACCCGAGCGCGTCGCTACCGGGAATTCCGACGAGCGAAGACGTTTTGGCGACGCTTACGTCCGTTACTATTATTACCCGACGATGTTTACGATCTTGACTATAAATAATAAAGCCCCGCGATGCTTTGTCGAATTTTTATCGCTTCCTTTATCTACGTTTCGTTACTCGGAATGGCGCTCTGTCGAAGCAATTGCGCTGTTAAACATTCGCGATCGGGAGGGGGGGGGGGGGGGGGGGCTTCGAAACTAACGCAACGGAGGAACTGTTTGCGAGGCACTTTGGGACTTCGTGGAATAACTCATTTGCATGACAATATGACGCTGCGGATTCGATGTACGTTTGACAATATAACAATTGTATCTGTGTATGTAACGAATCCGGAATTGAGTTAGGATATTCAAGTGTTTCTCGGTAGATGCGTCATTGTGCAGGAACCGACGTAGGGTATTTTTTTTTCTCTCTCTCTCTCTCATGCCGGGTCGAAGAAACCTTTTCGGAAGGCCAAGGCCACGAGGCCGTCGATTCGAAGGTGAGAGGAAGAAATATTTCTGAGAATTCTTTACGAGCCGAGGGAATCGAAGCTCCTAGTGTCACGAACGCGAGTTTACCCGCGTGCGTAAGGTCAGCTAATGGATTTTTTTTCTTCATTTTTTTGCTAGGAAATAACCGAGTCAACGGCAAGGACACTCTTAATATGTATCTCGTTCTCGTTCCTATCGCTGCGCGTATCTAATCTCGGTTCGATTGAGCGTTGGAATTTTATGGAGAAAAAAACCCGCAACTTTTGTAAATAATTTCGCAAGTAAACGAGAGGAAGAGGGACACTGGATAATTGATTGCTGTGTCAATTGCAAGAACACTATTTAATAATGTGACCCGTTCTCGTTCCTATAACTGTAGATATAACATCTCGGGTTGATTGAACATTGGAATTCATTTATTTTTTTATAGAAAATAAAGAAAAATCTCGTAAGCGACGTTTGTAGAATTTGTCACGAGAAACATTGTAGAATTTATCGCCGGGGAGTTTTGAATATCAATCTCGTAATCGTTCCCGTAACTGTACTTAATCTCAGTTTGATTGACGCATTAAAATATCGCGTATAGATATAAATTTAAACAAAAAAAAACAAAAAAAATGAAGAAAGAGAAAAAATCGCAAGTTTTGTAAAATTTGTCATGAGCAAACGGGGGAAGAATCATTGTAGAATTCTTATCGCGGCCAACATCGAAGAAATTAGCGGTAACGTCTTACTCAACGAGTAAAAAAAACGCGTCTCCGTTACATGGTCTGTCGGAGTTTGAGGAAGAATGGAGTCGATAAATATTGGCCAAGTGTCCCGCGGGGTTAGCCGAGTTAACTTGTCGAAAAAAAAAATTGAATAACGGTATAATAGTTTACGGCATACAAGAGTGCGCGCATCGAGCGTGTTTTGAGGAGAAGGAGTGTAAGAGACAGCGGGCGAAGCCTCGGAGCGTTCCTACGGAAGTTACCCGGAACTCGGCTACTTGGAAGAGAGTCGTAAGGGGGCCCTCGTGGTCTCTCGTGCACCCACGTCGTGGCCCCAATAAATATTCATCTGCACACAGAAACCTTTCGACTTTGCATCTACCCTCGCTGCGCTGAGCCTCAATAAATCACGAAAGAGCCTCGCACTTCCACCTCACCTACACACATATATATACATATATATATCACATGTATACAAAACTATATGCGCAAACATACGCATCCACATACACAGATATACACACATATGTACATGTATATATTCACCTATGTGTGTACATATATAGAGGGTACGCCATAAAAACTTTTACAACTCACACGAGCCGCAGACAATGGGACTTCACGCTATAAATATGCCCACGTGAAGAAAGCGGCGAGACATACCTCGAAAATATAATTGCAGTGACGGGTTCGCAATTCAATCGGGGACCTGACCCCGTTTTTTCTTCCAGTCAGTCGTTCCGTCTAATGTCTCAGAATAAAAAACCCACACACACACACACACACAGAAATATGTATATATATATATATATATATATATATATATATATATATATATATATATATAGCCCCAAGTTATATCCATAATAACAATCTACGCGCATTGATCATTTGTTTTCCGTGAATCGACAAAGGCGATCAACAACGCTCGAGATTGGCTATAACGATTATTGGGCGTCTGAGCGGCTTACCGAGACAAAGGGTCGGATAAAGTAAATCCCGTATCCTCGTTTATACGTGGAAACGGAGAAAACGAGGCGTTTCAAAATGAGACCTCAAACCCAGTTCCGTGAAAGGCTTTGGACACGACTAATACCAATATAGATACAGCACAGTGTATACAGATATACGGGGCTGTGCAGGCGAGATGGGATTTCTCGGACTTAGAGCGATTGCGCTTCCGAGGAAAGCTTCGCTCGCTATCGCGCATTACCATAACTAACCTCGCCCAACTTGGTCCCACCGTTGGGCCCGCGCGGACGTTTACGAGGCTGAACCGTAAAGCGAGAGAACCGAGCGTGCGCCCGGTACGGCCTCGGGAATATTTATCGTCCGGTCTTCGGGGCTTCGAGAGCTCTCGCGAGAGATAGGCCTCTCGGAGAAATAACGGCGAAACGAGAAGGAGGTGCACAAACGCGCACGCGCGCGCGCGCGTTACTACCTCGGAGAGATCTCGAAGCGCAAACAGAGTGCATTAACGAGAAAGCCGCCCGCGACATTAATTATCTATGAAACGGCCGATTGTATCAAGAGAAGAGAAGTTCAAAGGTCGTTTCGATCACGAGTTTTCGAAGAAATCTCCGAGACGCTTAGACGCCAGAAGGCTTGATGCAAAATGAATTAATATGCTATTAAAATTCAGAGGGCCTTTGAAGACTGTAATTGGCAACTTTCAAAGACTCGCGAGTTTCAAAAGAGTCGCGTGTAACAAAGAGTATGAAAGTCGTGTATATATATATATATATGTATAGTGTGTGTATCTCGGGAGATGGGATAGGTCTTTTGAGCTCGGAAGACAGCTGCTGCCTCCGCCTCTGTTAAGTACACCGAGTCCGGTCCCTTGCAGAGTAGCTCGTGAGAATAAAGCCAGAGTGTTTCACGAAAAGCACGAGGTGCCCCGTGGCAAGGCAGCGTTGTGTTCTTCTTTTTTTCAATTTTTTCGAAGACCCTAGAACGACAAAGGGCGCTCAACCTGGCTACGAGAGAAACCCGTACTGGCCAACGCCCGCTATAGTGATTTTTGTTTGATTATTCGTAGCTTCGTTATTGTCACTTGTATATACTTCTATACCGCCGAGTTCCTTCTTTTGTAGACCTTTTTTCGTGATTAAGATGATTATTCAACTGAAATCGCTATGTTTTTTTTTTACATATTTTTTAAAATTTATTCCCTTCATTTTTTTCGTAATTCCCCTCCTAAGGCTTTAGCTTGCTGTGAGCCATCTGTCCACTATTCTCATAAATTTATTTAATTCCTCGCTTGCAAAATACATGACTGCAGCTGCTGTTACGGGAATACGTCACATAGCGACTTTTTGCTTTTGGAACTAAAAATCGCAAGTGTTATAAAGCGATGTGTGACACTTTTTTAAGATAATGCTGATAATTTGTTGTCCACATGGATTCTGAGATACGTGAGCTTAAAGTTGTCTTAACATGAGCTGCATGTGGTGCCGCGTGAAAAGCAAGATTTTTTTTTTTATATATATTTATTTTCTTAAATAACATTATTAAGGACGCATGAAAAATATAAAATCGGGCTGAGCCCATAGATCTTCGAAGATATAAGTTGAAGGAACTTCGAACCTGTATATGAACACATATTTAGACCTCGACGATTGCTAGCGACATGCCACCATCTCTACCATTAAGAAAGGGTGACCATGTAACCTATTCCCTTAGCCACCCATACTGTAACCTCCGATACTTCGAGTACGAACACCAATCCTCAAAATGCTGCTTCCCGCTCAACGTTTCCAGTACGCCCGTTACTGTACGCGGTCACCCATCCGAGTATTGACCGCGAAAGATTCTGCTTGACTGGGGCCAACCGAAGCCGTACACCAATCGCGCATCCACCGCTGTCTAATGAATAAATTTCGCACTGACCGCGAAGAATAAGAAAGAATCGGTGGGCGAACTGATTAAAGTGGAAGCCAAACTACTCGGGTATCACAGAAAAGCACATAGAAAAATCCATTGGCCCTCGACCGGGAATCGAACAGTGATGCCAGATTCCGCCACTCATATTCTCCCTCACCTGTCTCGTACCGTGTTAAAAAATTCCCTCCGAGGGAAACTTCCCTTCAATCTGGCATCACAGGAATCGAACCCGGGCCCACTGAGTCTGAACCAGAGCTCAAACCGGCGGCCCACCGATCGCCCCCAACAGCGCAGTGTTGTTGGGGTGGGCGCACGAAAACCCCCACTCTCCCGCCATCTCTCGCTCGTTCTCCGGACGGTTGGTCACGGGTGCAAAAATCCCGTCGTTCGATTCTCTCTCTTAAAAAGGGCCGTGTCTGCCGGCTACCTGCATCCGCCTTCCTGGCAACAATTATCCGGAGAAACGTTGTGGAAAGAAAGAGAGAGGCGCAACGGGAAGATGAAAGAGGAGGAGGAAGAAGAGCCGAGCGGTCTTTATTTCTTTCCTCCTCGATCGTATTATATTGTGTCTCTCATCGCACTCCGGTTTCTCTCCCGAGCGCACGTTTTCTCGGCTGTTCGATCGACGACTCTCTGTGAACGCGCCCAGCGTGCGCGCGCGCGTCCCCTCGATTCTATCACTCGTTCCCTCTAGCACACCGCCCCCCCCCCCCTCCCCCTCCTCTCGCGCTCGCTCCCCGTAACTGCCGTAGGAATGCGGAGGAAGCCTCGTTTCTTTTCACGATCGTTCAATACCCCGCGCGCGCGAGATCGCTCGCGAGCCGAGAATCCCAGAGAGAGCGACGAGGACGGACCTTCCCCCCTCCTCGCCCCTCTCTGGGTCTTCGTCGAGTGGGAGAATCCAGGGAATCTCACACCGCCTTCGTTTCGTTTTCCCGGAGAGAGAAAGTCCCTTCTCGGGATCTCAAACGATTTCGAGCTGCACCACGGTTGTTGCGCGGCTTTGTAACACACTTCACCTATCCAAGACTCAGCGTACGATTGTGCAAAGTTGACGGACATTTACTTTTTTGTTTTAAAGGTAAAGGTACCAATGACTGAACAGGTCCCAGTTACCGGACGACGAGCCCGCAGATTTGCATTTATTACGAATAAAATGGTTAAAAAAAGCAGATACTGTTAAAATTGTATCTACAATTAGTAATTGATATGCATTCAAAAGATCGGTATAGACCATGCGTAAATAATCATTTAATTGTTAAGTACAATTGTTTGAATGTTTGTGTCCGAACACTGATACGCGGGATCGTGCATCGGCAGTATTATTTATCGGGTAAGACACCGGGCCAGACCCGACAGGGATTATGTTAGCTGGGCTTTGATGCAACATATCTCATGTGTTATTCAATGAATGTACATGTTTCATTGGAGGAATTAATAGAATCCCCTGTTCTTATTCGTATTGCCACGCATTAGTTGAGTTCGTGCATCGTTACTCCCAGAATTTGAGACTGTCCGAAACATTGGGACATGTCTTGTCCGAAAATCGGGACACACCCATAAATAGCTGTCCAGCCACTGGCACATTTACATTTTCTCAGCGTTTTCATTAATAAATATTTTTCAAGATGTTCCAAAAGTATTTCATGGATGTGTTTTGAAAACTAGAAACTCTAACCTTGAGATTGGTTACCGCTATATGCGAAAATGGTCGATGCATGATAGCGAAAATTTGGTTTCAATACAGATATCGCCTGAAATGTCCGGCCATTGGCACGTTTACCTTAAGGTACTCCTTGCGAGTAGTATTCACTTTGCATAAGTTTCAGAGAAATGAGAGGGAATTGCAAACACTTCCGGATGGTATAAAAATCTGAAAAAATGAAGCATATTAAATGTGCTGAAACTATTTATTTTGCATAATAATAATTCCAAAACGTCATTAACAAATTAATCAAAAATGATCCCCCGGAAACCTAACTTTTTTTTAATGAAAATGATTCGTTCACTTTTCTGAATATCTATGAATTTTTTGCAGACTTTTAAACTAACTTTGAATTTTTTTCTTATATGGGACAAATGTGTACTCACAAAATTCAAAGTGAATTAAAAAATTTGAGAAAATTCATACGTATTCACAAAAATGAACGAATCATTTTTATTGAAAAAAAAGTAGGTTTCCGAGGGATTTATTGAACAATTTTATTTTTCATCAATTTGTTAATAACATTTTGTTATTATTATTGAAAATTTATCCTCTCAGCATCTTTAATATGCTTGATTTTCTTCAGGTTTTTATACCATCGAGAAGGATTTGCAATTCCCTAACTTCTCTGAAACTTATGCGAAGTGAACACTATTCGCAAGGTCTACCTTAAAGGAAGGCTAAACACTCACGAGTGCGAGATAGAGTAAAAATTGTGAATCCATTTCTCTCCGAAACGATTCTATAAAATGAAAAACGAATTGCGTGGCTCACTGCGTTATTCAAATACGCAGCGCGTCCGGAATCAGTTTTTCATTTTATAAAACCGTTTTGGAGAAAAATGAATTAACAATATTTTGAGGTTATGTCTTATCTTTAGCCCCACCTTAAATCTTTAAACACCCGAGCAACGAAACTCGGAAAAAACATTCCGCCTCCGAGCTTTTTGGTTTTTAAACTTTTTGTCACCTTGCGAAAATAATTTTAGGTTAAGAGGGCTCGAGGCAGCTGTAAATTCATTGCATTGCAAGAGACTGACACATCGACAATCACTTCGTGGAATTTAATCTTTGGGCTGTGTGTTGATTAATCGGTATAATTATAAGATATACATATATATACGTATTCACGATATCGACCATGTCGAAGTGTGTAATACGTGCTCACCTCGAGTTTCTCGTCACCTCGGTTTAACGGCTCGATGTTAATCGCCGATATCACGCATACACAAACGTGACGTATTTATCCACGCTAATCCTCAACGTGTTTGGCACAAATTTAATGCACGCCGTTATGTATCGTCCGAAACGACGAAGGATCCTCTCGCGGTTCTTATTTATTCGTCGGCACGAAAGTTTTCCTCGTTTACCGACGCTCACGGACACCGTTCAAGCACCGAATATATTTTCAATGCCCGATAGTTTTATTTTATTTTTTCAACCTAAACTGCACGACGAACTTTCGACACGTTTATCGACGCGACGTTTTAATAAAAATATATGTATATTTTTTTTTCGTTAATGCTCGGCCACGAATCACGAAACTTTTGATATATTTCTTGTTTTTTACAAAATTAAATGAATTACTTCGTACGGTAGGTTGGCTATTACGAACGATCGAAGCTTGTCAGTTTGACAGTAGAATCACGAGTAAGCGACGAGTCGAAAGCCGGAGGTCGTCGAGCGGATAGACCGACGGCCACGGCGTGCCTCGAGTGAATGAATCTATAATTACGCGAGAGCCAGCGCCGAGGGACGCTCGGCGGAGCAGCGGTGTGGGGAAGTAACGAGCAGCAGTGAACGAGAGTGGGGGGAGGGGATAGAGACACACAGTCAGAGAGGAGGGGGAGGGTAGGGGGCATCGCTGAACAGACCGTGTTTTGTCGAGGTGGAGGAAATCGTGGAAGCGGTCGAAAGGCACGAGTTCGACGGAGCCCAACGTGCAGGTGTGGGCTGTACGCCTCGTTGACTGCTCGACGCTGTTTAAGAGACTAGGGAAACCGAGAAATCGAGGATACGTACGAGAGTGAGCTCGCTCGGGGAATTATGTTCGTAACGAGAAAAAAATGAATGAAAACAGAAAAAAAAAAAGAGCCGTTGAATTATGAGATTGCGGGAGAAGCATAGCGGAAAGGGCTGTTATAGTCCGAGCGTACTTAGCCCCGTTCATGCCGAAACGGTTATTATATGACTTCGTGGAAAAAAATAAAATAATAAATAAAAAAAAAAAATTCACCATCACGCGAGCTGGTAACTAGTTTATCAGAAAGCCTCGTGCGATTCGCGGGAAGAGCAAATATTAGCGGAACGATATACGTATATGTGTATGTATATATATATATATGTATATCGTAAGTAGGCGTACGGCCAGGTGCAGTTAAAAAATACATTCACGCTTTTATTTCAGAGAGATAAAGCCGGCACGACGAGCCTCGTTACGGCTGTGGCCTCATCGAGAACAAATTTATTTTCGTCTCGGAATGTCCCGATGAAAGGAGAAACATAGAGAAAAACTTCTCGCCTGCTCCTGTAAAAATTCTCGGGCGCGCGCGCGCTCTCGAGCGCCTTTAACGCGAATAAATATCGCACGTATTCGCCTACGCGAATACGTCGAGATATAAAAAAAAAAAAAACAATGACAAAAAAAGCAAGAGAAGAGAAAGAATCTCAAGAAAAAAAACGACGAAAAGATAAAACAAGAAAAAAACGAAAGAATCTCGAGAGAGAAAAAAAGCAGATGGATAAGATCGGAGATCTTACGATACGAGCGACGGAGAAGATATTTCCGCGTATTTAACCCACGTTTTTCTTCGTTGAATCTAATTATAGATCGACTGTGTGATTTGCACTCGTAAGAATCCCCGACGCCCCGCTGGTCGCACAATATAATTTGCCCATCGGCGAACGCGCGAACAGATGTGGCGTAACTCGCTCCCACACGTATCGCCCGCCGAAGAGATTTCACGTGCAAACACATTTGTTATTCGCGTCTTTCGTTACGCTAACGGATCAATTTTTATTTCTTGTACCATTGATAACAACCAGCTTTCGTTTGCTCGGAGATGCACGCTTTTTCGCGGAATTGCGCTTTAAAGTTTTCTTTTAAATTCTCTTCTGTCAAATATAAATATAAATATAAATATAAATATAAATATAAATATAAATATAAATATAAATATAAATATAAATATAAATATAAATATAAATATAAATATAAATATAAATATAAATATAAATATAAATATAAATATAAATATAAATATAAATATAAATATAAATATAAATATAAATATAAATATAAATATAAATATAAATATAAATATAAATATAAATATAAATATAAATATAAATATAAATATAAATATAAATATAAATATAAATATAAATTCACCTCGAGAAAATTCGGCTGAAGTTTCGTGAGATTCTTTTGTCATTACAATTTCCTCAAAATGTGGTGCATGCGCGCGCGCGCGCGCGCAGTGAGGGCCCTATGGAACTCGCGACAGTTGGAAGCCGGTCGTTGGGCTGCCAGCTGCTTCCTTTTTCGTTCTCTCCTGACGAGCCGACGAACGCGCCCCATCGCGGCCGCTCACCACGATACAGAGATCACACGTACAGTTGGGCTGCTGCTGCATCGCTCTCTCTTCCTGTCTCTCGAGGCTCGCCGGTAGTCGTACGTTTGTTCGACCGATACACCTTCGAGATATATCGCGGTATAGCGTCGACGTGTACGAACACCGGCGCAGGTAACGCGAGACCGTCTACGGATCGCTCGACGAAAGAGCGAACCCTCTACCTCCTCGAGCATTGACAGAGGGAAGTTCAGCAAGGACAATGGAATGCCCGGACGGTTTTTCGGATTGCTTTCGATCGGGAGAGGCTGGCTCACGAAATTCCAGCTGTTCGAAGCGTTGCTGGTGGTGACGCGTGGCTGACCGTCGCGAAACCGCAGCAGTGCGGGCATCGTATCGATCGCGTGATGCTACTGTACACATGTACATAAGAAATTCTAATACAGGGGAGTGTCGACGAATTTCGACCGGCCGACGGAACATTTTTATCTCAGATGTACGGTGAAGTTACGATTTTTTTTTCTTTTCTTTTTTTAACCTTGAATAGGTGGAAACTTTGATGGGATGTTGAGACGCAAATAGTGGCGTTATTTGCGCTACAAAATCATTGGCAGGTCGCTGTCATTGATTATTGAAAAAAAATTCATCTGACTGGGCAATACTTACGATTCGACTCAATTTTTGCTTCCTCATATTATGAACATTGAGGCCAGATTGGAAATTTCATGGGATTTTGAATTTTTTGAAAATTTTTTGTGGTGTCTCTAACTTGCGTAAATTTTGAGCTATCATCCCAAAACTGCACACGAATATAATATTTTGATCAAAGACCTTTGGTATTGAATTTAGCCGAAATCTATCCAAGCCGTCAAATTTGATGGGATTTTGTAATTTTTTTATTTTTAACAATAATAAAAATGCGAAAGGTTAATCTAAAAATTGTTCTTGCAATTAATATAAAATAGAAAAAGTGGTTTCTTCCGGCCCCACCTGTTGGTCTTGTTTTACCCATAAGCGGTGATCGAATTACTGAAAAAAGAGCGGTACCTTAGATACAAAAAAAATCGTCTCCCAGAATGTGGACATTTTTACATCAAAAATAAAAATAAATAAAAAAACGGACCAAATAAAGAAAAACTCGTTGAAAATTTATCCAAACCAACTGATACGATCAAATTAAATTCGTTCGTTTTTTTACGAACGTGACAAGCCAAAACCTATCTTGACATCATTGCCCAGTTAATAAAAATCGTCCTGACCATCTTCCGATAAACCGAAATTACAATTTTTGTTTATTTATTCTTTTTTTTATCTACACTCGAGCGAATGATCGAAATAAGCGGGGCGAACGAGCGAGCGTACAAGTTTTTTGTACGTACGTAAGAAGCCGAAATCTATGCTGACATCGCTGCTTTATCGGAAGATAGTCAGGTCGATTTTAATTCACTAATTAAAATCGGCCTGACGATCTTCCGATAAACCGAAATTATAATTTTCATTTGTTTATTTTTTTTATTTTTTTATTTTTTTTCTAATCAACAGTCGAGCGAGTAATCGAAAAAGCAGGGCGAACAAGCGAGCAAAGTCAACGATTCGTGAAACGTGGAAGCGATAAGAAGTTTATCGTAATGGATCGTAAAGATGGGTGTGAAATGCCGTATTAATTTACCTCGCCGGGGTGCGTAACTGAGTCGGTAGGCGAGGCCGGGGCGAGGAGCGGGAGGCAATGGCAACAGCGATGTGTTACGCGCGGCCAACGGCTAACGCGTTAATTGCCGACGATCGTCGGTGCGAATAAAAGCCAACAACAGCGCCGACGGATTTAAAGCCCGTTCCGCTTACCGTACTATCCGTGACAAGCGTCGGTGCACTATGCGCCCATGTCGCATTACTAGGACACTACAGCCGGCTCTAAAATTATTATAAGCCTCATTGTCTGGAGAGTCATAAAAGTTTCTCGGAACGGTCGAGTCGCGCGTTATTGCCGCGTATTAAACTTCGTTCACACCGGGCCCTGTCCGCGTATTACTGTAACTGTTACTATTACAGTATACATAGTAATATCAAACCGACCACGCCGGTCTATTAGTGTCTATGCCTGCCGCAACTTTTATTCGGAAAAAGCAATGATTCTCTTTAGCGATACTCGGAACATATACACTGCGACAATGGGTGCGCCGTGTTATTGTACGGGGAAATTGGCAAAGAAAAAAAAAATATTACCGTTCTCGCGATTGTTGCAGACTTTCCTTTAAGAGTAGGACATGCAACCTTGGAAAGTCCCGCGGGTTCTTTCACGCGGTTCTACGTACTTCGAATGAGACTCAACGATCTCTGAAATTCTTCCGCGTAGTTATTTTTAAAAAATTTACTTCTCATTTATAACCAGAGCGACATTTGAAAGGAATAGTCGACCGCGAGCATAGCCTATGCAACTCGTGCTTTCGTAACACATTTTTCCTGGATATAGTTGTAGCAATCCACCGGAAGTGTGAATGTTTTTTTTTCTTTCTTTTTATTCTTTCGATTTCCACGAAGCGGCAACGGGCGGACTGACTTAATTGAAGTTCTCGTTACGCGAGTATGAGATTCCTCGAGGGGACGGCGGCGATTGTCGCCGAGTAGTCTTCGTCTACCGAGAACAATAATAGCGACGTACGTAAGTTCCTTACATACGTTGCGGCGAATGCCTCTTTCCGCAACGGTATGCAACACCAGAGTGAGAAACGGCATTCACACATCTATTGTCTGTTCTGCAAATCGTTCGAAGGTCGACACCGCGAAGATGACCCAATTCAATGTGTATGCGGAACGAATTGCTGAAGAGGTCGAAAGACCGTTCGAGGGGACGGAAAATTATGGAGGTTCCACCGCCGGGTCAAATCCATGTTACGAGTGACCTTCTTTTGTCATCTTCGGCGGTCAGTGAACAAAAAAATAAAATAAACATTTCAAAAGAATTTACAATCGTGTTTCCGAGATATACAGTGTAATAAAAAATAATGAAAATTGTACTGTATTGATAAACTTCATACGTAAGTTTTGTGTCACATATATTGAGTTTCGGGCATTAAAAAGGAACGAAATTTTTGAGAGACAATTCTTCAATATGGAAAATGACCACTGTGGTTTTTGAATACAAAAATGTTTTTTGATACTATTAAAAAACATGTTTTGAAGACAACGATTTTTTTATGCTATGTCGCTCGCACTCCATAGTGTTTCACATGCTCTTAAGGGGATGCTGGACCTGTTTTTAACTCCTTACATACGCGTTTTACCAACGGGACTAGGGGATTGCTTAGTTTCAATTTAGAATTGTTAATATGCTACGCATCTGCTTCAAATCCTGCGGAATTATAATATTGTCATAAACGCGTCGGCGTTTACGTCAATGCGTGCAGTCGAATTGTCATTAACAACGTGCAAGGAATCAAGAAAATCGAATATTACAGTTTGCGAAAAAGTATGAACGTAGTTTACGACTGACCCACATCGCGCCACACCGATTCACATCATGCCCTACTCGACGTTCATGCGCTTTTTTATTGCCTCTGATCACTACTTGGAATACACTTTACATGGATGCTTTTTATGTAATAGACTTTCTGACGATTGCGGAATATTCGGGGAATTTCTGAGAATCGGGATGCACTCTCGTTTTTCGTATGTGAATTCCAGAGTAATTTACATCTTACAAAACAGATGTTGAAGTGTTGAGCGGGCATATTGGTTTTCGCGAAAATCTGTAATATTGGATTATTTTGCATTTCTCAGACGTTTTCAACCCAAGATTTCAAGTGCACGCCGAAGTGTTCGTGGCTAGTATGACAGTTTGTAAAATCTGAGGCACATGCGTAGCATATTAATGATGTAAAGTCGATGCTACGAAATCGCCTCGTTCTATCGGTAAAACAGGAAGGTCCAGCAGGCCCTTAGGCGCTACTGCTGTCGCTTCGATAGGCCATTGATGGAGTGTGAAACGGTGAAAATCTTCGATAAAGCTTCCACAAAATAGAACGTAGTTGGAGATTGTTGGCTCCGCCAGGAGCGAAAATATCGGATGCCTGGAGTGTCCCAAAGGTTATCCAAGATCAAAGTTGTGCATCGGGAAACAAAGTAACACAAAGCCCCTTTCGAAGCTGGGAGCCTTCCGAGAGCTGCCGCGGCTCTCCCTACAAAGGGACGACTGAGGGGAAGGTGGGGGGGACTGAAATCTTGCCGGTTCGAGTTCAGTTGGGGTTCTCTTCGTCCCGAGACGAATAAAGGAGCCCCCCCCCCCCCCCCCCCTCCCTCGCCCAAACGAGCGAGCAAAGTATCCAGACGAGAAAGAAAGAGAGTGGAGATGTAAAATTCGCGAGAGAGGGCCGAGAAGAAAGCGAATATGGTGGAATAAGAGAATCGAGGAAGAAAGGAGAAGCCGAGCGAGAGTCCGGGAGAGAGAAGTAAAGAAAGAAGACGGGGCAAAGCTGTAGGCTCAAATGCCCTCGACCGTCTGCTCTCGCGTCTTCGCTCCCCCTCCACCCATCCCCGGCCCATGCCTGTGCCGCTCAACGCCATTACCCGAGGGGTGCGAGAGCTGGGAGAAAGAGCGAGAGGGTGGACGACCCCGCAACGTTTCTCGGAATACACGTTCTCTGCGCAGATCGAGACTACACTCGGGCAAAAAAAAAAAAAAAAAACCACGAACTTTGAAGAAGTGCCACGGAAAGTAGGCAGTATACCGATCTCTGCGAGAGTCAAGAAAATCAAAATCGAATTAAAACGAATAGTCAATAGATAATCTTCGACGCGAAGTTTTTCTTTTTCTTGAATCGTACAAAAAAAATTGTTTCGTAAATTTTTCATTTTTATACAATTTTTGCAATTTTTTCGAAAGTTTTCAACATTTAATTTTTTTATTTACTTACCGATTTTACCGACCTCTACGAAAGTCACAATAATCGAATCAGATTAAAATGAATAGTGAATAAATCTTCATTGCGAAGTTCTTCTATTTGTTCAATTTTTAAATAAAAAAATTTCACTTTTGAAATTTTTAATAAAAAAAATGTTTAACTTGGAAAAATAAAAAAATTGTTTATATACATTTCTTTTTACCGGGTCACATAATGGTACGTCACCCTCTGGAGGGTCGACGGAGTGCAGGCTTCGGGCAACGGCTATAAGAGTCCATCTCGGATGTTGCCTCGGCAGAAGATATTCGTCCAGAAGGCGCGCGGGGTTTAGCAACTTGGCCAGTCCCTTGCGCGGAACATTCTTACATACGTGGGGGACCTACGTACGTTTGTGTACGCGAGGTATACGGCGAGAAAGGGATAGGACGGAGGGAGAGGGAGAGGGAAGACAACTGGTCGAGCGCGGAAGAAAGTGAGACAGATACATAGAGTATGGGGGCCTTCCTGGAACCGTTGGTGCTCGAACGTCTCGGCTCCGCGAGATCGTGGTGGCGTCCCATAGGCGTGGCGCGGCCGTCGTCCACCCCGCTGTCTTCCTCTCTCTCCTCTCTTTCTCTTCGTTCTCTCATCCGCCTCCCTTTTTCGCCAATCTTTTCATTTATTTTTCTCATTTATTCTCGTATTCTTTCTCCTTTCGAGGAATAACGATTAACTGACTCTCAATCCCGTTGACTTTTTTCTTTTTTTTCAGCTGCACTCGCCGCTCTGATAATCTTCAATTTTTATTCAGCATCCTCCGTCTCCCCCGGGCCATTCGTTTCGTGACGGACGTGCGATGCGAATTTCGGAATGAAACGAATTTGCCCGAGGCTGCGCGTCCGTCGAGACCGATGCATCGGAAGTGCAACAGCCCGAATGCTCTCGAGCTCCGCCTCGAGTTTTATTGCACTAGCAACAACGCTCTCGCTGCGCTCGCGCTTCCTTCATTTCTTTTTGCGTCTCATCGCTTGGCCAGACCGCGCACGCTTTTACTTAGGTTAGGTGTGCCTATCTTGCCAACGAGACGGATGGTCTTCACGTTTTCGGTTATATCGATATATTTATCTCGACTATTCGAGTCATGTATTTTTTATGGCAGAAAAAAATAGCACAGTAGCAAAATCTCATAATCTTAAAATAGCAACTAGCAACAACTAGCAACAACTAGCAACAACTAGCAACAACTAGCAACAACTAGCAACAACTAGCAACAACTGGCAGCAAAACCTGGCAGCAACAACTGGCAGCAACGACTACCCAGCCGGACAAGCACCACAAAAACGACGCAGTTGGTGCAATATTTGCGACATGTGTCGCGCATGTCGCAAATATTGCGCCACATTGGGTTCGTTTCGTGGTGCTTGTCTATCCGGGTAGCTGCAACAACTAGCAGCAAAAACTAGCGACAACTAGCAACAACCAACAACAACTAGCGACAACTAGCAACAACCAACAACAACTAGCGACAACTAGCAACAACCAACAACAACTAGCGACAACTAGCAACAACCAACACCAAATAGCAACAACTAGCAACAATTAGCAACAACTGGCAATAACTAGTAACAACGGGTTCGATTCGCTCGCACACTTTTCATTTATTTTTGCGTCTCACAGCGGGGCTCGATCGCGTGCGCTGTGCGCGCTCATGTTATGTGTGCCTATCTTACCGACGAAATGGACGATCCCAATTGAATACGAAAATTAACCTCTCAATTTCGATTATTTCGATATGTTCATCTTGATCATCCGAGAGTCATTTCTATTTAAAGGTGGGGCTAAGTAATAAACGGTTTTATGAAATAAACAACGAATCGCGGGGCACACTGCGTTTTTGATTAACCCATGTCGGCGTCCCGGAATTCGTTTTTAATTTTACAGAATCATTTCTGCACCAACCCGAGCAGAAATTGGGATCAGGCTGCCTGATACCTTATCAGGCGCTGTTGAGGTATAGCCAGGGCGTGCCTGATCAGGCGAGCCTGATGAGGGCCTGATAAGGTGCAGGTCGTGAAGCACGACAAAATAGTCCTCACTTCAGATGAAGCGAGCCTGATGTCAGCCTAATCAGGACCCGATAATGTACAGGTAGGGAAACCTGACTGGATATCCTTGGCTTTTGACGAGGCTAGCCTGATAGTACCCCGATCAGGGCCTTAGCAGGTAAATCAGGCAAGCTTTCTCCAGGCATGCAATATGCATGCCCGGAGAACATTGATTTTGAGAAGCGAACATTTTGCATAATGAAAATTCCAAAACATGATTCTAAGGTATTTGAAAAATAAATTTTTAGAAAAAAATTAGTGCACCTTTTTTTCTAATTTCAAAGAAATTTGTACAATTTTTACAGTTGATGTGGTTTTTTTATAGAATTTTGTTACGTTGGACATTTTTTTTTAAGAAACCTTGCAACGAATTTGGATGTTTTAATAAGTTAATTAATAAGTTAATAAGTAAATACATAATTTAAATAATTCAAACGATTTAATAAAAAAGATTCCTTGATTATTTGTTGAACATTTATTTTTTATTTATTATAATTTTTTTACATTACTATTATACAAAATCAATATTCCTAGCATCTTCAATATAATTAATTTTTTCCGATTTTTATCTCATTAGAAAGTGTTCAAAATTCTCACTGAATTTCATTTTTCGCCGGCAGTGCATGTATGAGGCACTTTATAAAAGTATATTTAGTCGTGTGTATACTTCTACCGGAGCTTAAAAGCAAATTCGACATTACGTTTTTCAAGTTGAGGATAGCCGAGTTGATTAAGGCACCGCCAACGCAGTCCCCAATTGGCAAGGTCGCTGGCTCGAGTCCGATCATGAGGGAATTAAAAATTAATTTTTCCGTGATTTAATTGTAGTAATTAGTTAATTTAATCCAAAGAACAAATATTAAAGGTTCACAAGTCCGATAAAATAACGCTAATAAATAAAAAGTATTTATTATATTTTTCTCAGGAGGCCATCAGACACCTTGATTAGGCCGTGATCAGGCAGTCTGATCCGGACCTTATAGGGCAACTGCGTTACATTTCTGATCAGGGCTTGATAAGGTGCCTTATCAGGACCTGTTAAAGCGTTAGGCAGTGCCTCATAGGGACCTGACGTCAGCCCGACGGCAATTTCTGCTCGGATATAAGTGTTTAGCCTCTCCTTAAGAAATAAAATTGCATCCCGACCCCACGAATGACGACGTATTAATTTTTCAACGTCGAAAGCGAATTTTCGCCCGTCAACATTTTTCGAGAAAGCGAAACCTTCCAACGTGCTCACATCGAAACGACATCATTACTTTACGTGATTGTCGCTCCGAACGCTCGGTCATCAAATTCGAAGCATGCTCACGGGCTGTTCTTGTAAGGGAAGGCTCCCGCTGGGGTGCGTTTTTTTGCCCCAACAATCTGCAGCGAGAATTTTTTGTTTCATATTTATTTGTGTCTACGAAGCAGCATCGACGAGAAACCGATCGATATTCGATGCATGCCCGAGAGCCTCGGATTATACCGCACGGAATATAGTCCGAGGTTCGAGCCGAGAGCGTTATAGCCCCCCCTCCCCCCTCCCCCGCCCCCCGTCCCGACGTAAGAGCTATTTCTCGGAATCGTCTACGTGTGCACCGGTCATTTTACTCCTCTTTCATTTCGCAGATCGTCGGACGCAATTTGCCTTCGGAGATACAATCGAGAACCGCGCTTCGATGCTTCCCATCTCAATCTTCTATTCTATTATATCGCAGTGGTTCTTCTTCATCTTCCTCTTCGTCTTCTTCTCGGAAATCGAAGATTATTATAATGTGTTTAATCCACGGCGTTCCGGCGAAATTGTTTCTCGGGCTACCTTATTTCTCGAGATAAAAATTAATCGCCACCAGTTGGGAGAAGCATTCCGTCTAATCGCTCGCCAAGATTGTCCCAAGCAATCTTCGCAAAAATAACCGAGAGCCGACGGTGATGACAAGAATAAAAAAAAATCCCTACAGACTAGAGTTGCAAGAATTCCAAACAGAATCAATAAATCATCGCGCAGCTCGAACGATCTCGCGGGTAAGCGTAAAATAACGAACGTGCATTCTCGTCTAAGTTATTACTCATTAGTAATTGCTGTGTACGAGCGTTAAGTTGCAAGGCGGGACGGCGAGGGAGTGTTTCTAGCTCGATCGGAGTGTTCAATCACTGAAGTGGGGTTCGCCTCTTATCCCAGACGTCCGTGCAGCAAACCGTGTCCGCATCAATGCCAAATTCATCGGAATTGTTGCTCCGGAGCGGAACGAATGAGAAACGTCGCTGGAGTGGGGAGATTGGGGTTTGGGAACACGGATATCGCGACCCGCGATTTCACACGCAAAAGATATACAATATTGCGGGCTTTTTTTTCATTCCCTTTCGAATCTTCCCTTTGGGTGCTCGTCGCGGGTAAGAATACCGCGAGGAGAAATGGTCTTTGAAATATTTATAGTGTCGTAGCCGACGTCGGGCTTGAGCTCCGTTCGTTGACCTTTGACTCACGGGCTTCTTTCTCTCTCACCCTCTCTGCAGTGTATAATGCCTTATGGATGAATTCGATGTGGGTGTCTCTCTCCCATCGCACGTTCGTACCTCATCCTATATCTACCATGGGCGCAGGACGTTGTAGCTATAGATCAATGAAACTACACCATAGAGCCCTCCCAGTATCTTAGGGGGGGTGATCGAAATGACCTAGCTTATAGCTGTTCACGTTTGGAGGTGAAAAATCGGCACGAAGCTCCTATACTGTATCTACGGGCGCAGCACGATAAACCTCTGTGTAAATGAAAACTATCCTAAGTGGCGCCCTACAAATATCGTTGACCTTTGACTCACGGGCTTCTTTCTCTCTCACTCTCTCTGCAGTGTATTTGCTATTCATGAAACAATGACATCCATAATGCCTTATGGATGAATTCGATGTGGGTGTCTCTTTCCCATCGCACGTTCGTACCTCATCCTATATCTACCATGGGCGCAGGACGTTGTAGCTATAGATCAATGAAACTACACCATAGAGCCCTCCCAGTATCTTAGGGGGGGTGATCGAAATGACCTAGCTTATAGCTGTTCACGTTTGGAGGTGAAAAATCGGCACGAAGCTCCTATACTGTATCTACGGGCGTAGTACGATAAACCTCTGTGTAAATGAAAACTATCCTAAGTGGTGCCCTACAAATATCGTTGACCTTTGACTCACGGGCTTCTTTCTCTCTCACTCTCTCTGCAGTGTATTTGCTATTCATGAAACGATGACATCCATAATGCCTTATGGATGAATTCGATGTGGGTGTCTCTTTCCCATCGCACGTTCGAACCTCATCCTATATCTACCATGGGCGCAAGACGTTGTAGCTATAGATCAATGAAACTACACCATAGAGCCCTCCCAGTATCTTAGGGGGGGGTGATCGAAATGACCTAGCTTATAGCTGTTCACGTTTGGAGGTGAAAAATCGGCACGAAGCTCCTATACTGTATCTACGGGCGCAGCACGATAAACCTTTGTGTAAATGAAAACTATCCTAAGTGGTGCCCTACAAATATCGTTGACCTTTGACTCACGGGCTTCTTTCTCTCTCACTCTCTCTGCAGTGTATTTGCTATTCATGAAACAATGACATCCATAATGCCTTATGGATGAATTCGATGTGGGTGTCTCTTTCCCATCGCACGTTCGTACCTCATCCTATATCTACCATGGGCGCAGGACGTTGTAGCTATAGATCAATGAAACTACACCATAGAGCCCTCCCAGTATCTTAGGGGGGGTGATCGAAATGACCTAGCTTATAGCTGTTCACGTTTGGAGGTGAAAAATCGGCACGAAGCTCCTATACTGTATCTACGGGCGCAGCACGATAAACCTTTGTGTAAATGAAAACTATCCTAAGTGGTGCCCTACAAATATCGTTGACCTTTGACTCACGGGCTTCTTTCTCTCTCACTCTCTCTGCAGTGTATTTGCTATTCATGAAACAATGACATCCATAATGCCTTATGGATGAATTCGATGTGGGTGTCTCTCTCCCATCGCACGTTCGTACCTCATCCTATATCTACCATGGGCGCAGGACGTTGTAGCTATAGATCAATGAAACTACACCATAGAGCCCTCCCAGTATCTTAGGGGGGGTGATCGAAATGACCTAGCTTATAGCTGTTCACGTTTGGAGGTGAAAAATCGGCACGAAGCTCCTATACTGTATCTACGGGCGCAGCACGATAAACCTTTGTGTAAGTGAAAACTATCCTAAGTGGCGCCCTACAAATATCGGTCGGAGATTATCGAAATTACTTAGCTTGTTGCTGTTGCGGTTTGGAGGTGAGAAATTTTAATGAAGCTACGATAGAGTTCGATAGTTGCATGATAGAGCTCTGTGTATATGGAAGCTATCCCAGCGTCCTGCACATATTGTAGAGGGTTTGTCGGAATTACCTAGCTTGCTGCTGTTGCTGTTTGAAGGTGAGAAATTGTAATAAAGCTACGATAGAGTTCGATAGTTGCATGATAGAGCTCTGTGTATATGGAAGCTATCCCTGCGTGTTGTACATATTGTACAACACGCACATATTGTAGAGGGTTTGTCGGAATTACCTATCTTGGAGCTGTTACCGATTGGAAGTGAAAAATCTTCACGAAGCTCCTACGATAAGAGAAGGATCTAGTAAATATGATTGTATCGCTAGAGAGATATTACCATAGCACGTACACTGTAAAAGCAAGCTGTTAATTTAATGTATTGGATCTTGAAATTTTCTTATATTACTCACATTAATTGAACATTGATGTAATTTTGTTTGAAAAATGTAAATACCAGATATTAAAATTACAAATCTTTCGCCTGACGTGTACAAAAATTTTCACGAAAAATAAAAATTTAGCTGTAAAATTGTGCAACGCACATATGTTGGAAATTTCAGAAAGCGTTAATGTAAAAAAGCTTCCAATACCGTTAATTAATTTACAAACAAATTTTTTTTACAGTCATAGGAGTAGGGAACTAGGGCGCCAGCTTTGACAGGAAGTACCGGATTTAAAGAAATTTTTCGTAGATATTATGGTAAAAATTCTTGGAAAATCCGGGTTTTTTGCTATAGGGACTTTTGCCCTAGTTGCATACTACCATGAGCGATGGTAATTTTTCTTAGATGCCCGGTAGTTTTTATTATATCCTTCTCTCAGTGTACTGTATCCAGTATGGGTGCAGTACGATAGAGCTCTGTCTAAATGGAAGCTAGCAGAAAGGCCCCCTACAAATATCGTAGGGAAATTATCGAATTTATCTAGTTAGTAGCTGTTTCCGGTTGAGGGTGAAAAGTCGTAACTAATCTTTTACTGTATCTACTATGCTATGAGCGCAGCACGATAGGGGTGTGTATATGTGGAAGCTATTGCAAACAGCGCCCTACAAATGTCATAGGGGCATTATCAAAACTACCTAGTTAGTAGCTGTTCCCGTTTGCAGGTGAACAATCGTAACGAAACTCTTACTGCCTATACTATGGGCGCAGCACGATAGAGGCTTGTGTAAAATAGAAGCTACCTCGTACGAAGTAGCTTCGCTAATATCGTACGGAGGCTATCAAAACTATCTGGCTGTACACCTTTGTAGGTGAAAATTCGTATCCAAGCTCCTACTATATCTGTCATGGGCGCAGCACAATAGAAGTTTGTATTGATGGAAGCTACAGTAGAACCCCGATTAATCGGGATGCTCGAGACCGAAGAGTCTCCGGATAATCGGAATCCCGGTTAAGCCGAACTGGACAGCGAAAATATATAAGTCAATAATGGGTAATGATCCAATTTTATTTTGACTAGTTACAATGACATTTGGTACAACTTGCACGTAATTGTTAAATAGTGTGAAGTAGAATGAAAAGCTTTAGCTATTTTTTTCATGAATAGCAAGTAAGCCAGTCTTTTTTTTACGTACTCAGTGACTTTGGTTTGCGCAGCGCATAAAAAAAATTAAAATTTTTTAAAAAACCTCGGAAGACGCACGGTTAATCCGACCCCGGTTAATCGGGATTTTATCGCACTTCAATAGTTATTTGCATGAGTGCGAAAATGCCGCACGAGTCGAAGGCGAGTGCAGCATTCACACGAGTCAATTTTTCCTAAAAATTTCACGAAAATCACGCTTTCCGTTCCTGTGAAGTGTGCGCAGAAAGGCACTTTTTCGCTCTAGTGCGGGAAACAAGAACATATTGCGTTTGCACGCATGCGCAGTATTTTTCCCGCACGCGATGCGAGAAAGTGCCTCTCTGCGCACACTTCACAGGCATGGAAAGCAGCATTTTACGTGCATGCGTTAGGAAAAAGTTCATTTAAGTATCGCAAGGGGACATTCGAACCTACGTAACTCGTAACTATTCTCGTTTGGGGGTTAAAAACAACATCGCAATGAAAAGCCATGGGCGAAAGACCGATAGAATAGTCGTTGTCGGTCATTGACTGTAATACCGGGAAATCGGCACTGAGGCCCGGTTTGAGTACTACAGGGTACTCGGATAACGGTGTGCACGAAGAGAGTTCAATATCTCTAAGCGAATTCATGGAAATGGCGACGGTATCGATTGCGACTCGTTCCACTTATAAACGCTGGAAGCCAAGGTCCTTTCGCAGCGACACGCGAGCCTCGTTTACAACTACAGGGCTATACTCTGTAATATTTCCTTCCCTACTTTGCTAGTTAAAAAAAAAAAAAAATTATACGCTAGTCTGATACTACTTCGTTGCTGAACGCGGGTCGTTCCTGTAATTCATTTTAGCAATGACATTGAAAAAAAGAATACATATTTATGTGTATATATATATATGCTTGTTCGAACATATGTTTCAACTTTGATCTTTTTCATCGAATAACATAACAATTCATTGCAGCGATTCCTACCAACCGTTCGCTCGGCGAGATTTATCAGCTGTGAAACAGCCTTTTTTTTTTACTACTGCCTACGCTCGTGTTTACTAATCGAGTGTAATCACGTGACGCAGTGAGCTCTCCTCGTGTACAATCGACGAGCGTCCGGTATGGCTTTTTTTTGCTCTATTTTCGTAGTTTCGTTTTATACGAATGAAGTTGTATTCCTCGTCACAGAGAACTATTAATTGGGTGATATATTTAGTGTCACAGGAAAACCAGCCGGTGATTCGTGTCACGCAAACTTTCTTTTTCCCACGAGTGTCGACTCGGACGACAAGAACGATGAGTCGGTATTCAAAGTTCGCGATAACTTAAGTTGGAACGTAGTTTTCAGAAAAAGAAAAAAAAATGCTCATAGCTTCTGCACACATGCCGCGAAAAGGTTAAATTACGTCAAAGTATATTTACCTCTTCTTATCCGTCGCTCATAGGAGCTTCGCGACTGTCAACCGACTGCGGGAAGTGCACTGCACTCGCGGGACTCGTCAAAAATCCCATCCATCGCCGGGAGTTCGTCGGAGTCGTCGAGAGTTTTAAATCCCAATGCGGGGACATTCACAGCACGACGCGTGACATTGTGGTTTCACGTACGGGGGAAGATTGAACGACAAGAGGGAAGGGACATGGGCGAGGAGGCAACGTGCGAGACCCGTGTGGCCAAACCGCGAAGACGAACTGCGCTTTTTTTTTTGTGCTATTATCAGTCGTGCACCATGACCGCGGTAAGCACACGCGTAACGTTATATCAAGCACGATTGAGCGTACGACATTGCTGAATCACACCGATTCCGAGACCTGAGCGTGGTACGTAGACGACGCGTCAATGGATCGTGAGCCATCAGCGACAGTGGGGACAGTGGGGTCGAGCAAAGGACCGTAGAAATAATGTTTCCCGCGCCTCGCTACAGATGGCGCTCGCACTCGAACCGGAAATTCCAGCGGCTCGCTACCTTACGCCGCGAAATACGTATCTCTTGCTCAAACAAATTCTACCTTCTTTGTAGTCGATAGTATAGTGCAGTTATTCTTGAAATTGTAACGCCATTTCGTTCTTCGACTTGTGTTTAAATTAATTACATCGCTATTACTTAAATTAATTACATTGCTATTACTTAAATTAATTACATTGCTATTACTTAAATTAATTACATTGCTATTACTTAAATTAATTACATCGCTATTACTTAAATTAATTACATCGCTATTACTTAAATTAATTACATCGCTATTACTTAAATTAATTACATTGCTATTACTTAAATTAATTACATTGCTATTACTTAAATTAATTACATTGCTATTACTTAAATTAATTACATCGCTATTACTTAAATTAATCGCTGTCGCTGTCGCTAATTTGGTTCGACAGCTACGAGCAAGCGTAGGACAAGCTGCAACAGTGAAGGATCCCGGCAAACGGTCAATTTCCATTCGCTATCGTTCCACTTGCCGATTATCAAAGGAAATCCTGGAACTGATTAATTGAAATGCAAAACACGCGCCGTTCCTTGGCTGACTCTATCGAGGTCGTCGGCGCATTTGCGAATCGACGGATTTCTCAGTAATCTCTTATCGGATAATGGATATATACATAGGCATACGTATACGCCGGTCGCGGCGGTTCGATTGTCATCGTCAAAAGTATGCCGACCGGAAATTGAGAGTACTTTTTTTTTTTTTCATTTCTGGCGCAATGATTTTATCCTTCTTATCTCGTGTATTTTTTCGTGCATGTGTAACTCCATTAGCGTCGGGCGTTTTCGGATGCGAGAACTGGGCCAATTTCGATAAGATCTACAGTATAATAAACTACTTAGCACGTCGGGTCTTCTACGAGTGCCTACGACGAAAGAGTACCGGAAGGCTGGAGAAATGAGATTGCAACCGATCGGAAAAGTTTGAATAGTATGCCCTGTCACGCTAATCAGATTCACGCAAGTATCCTCTACGTGTACGGCTATTCCCAGGTTGTCTACCGGTTTGTTATTCTTTTTTATTTGTTAAATTCTCCAATCCAATTCTACGCATCGTTCGTTGAGAAATGAATTTGAGATGATTAAAAAAACCTTCGGTATCGCCGTTCAGTTTTATTTTGGTAATTGTTTTTGTATTGCTTTCTCAGAACTATTATCAACATAACGTTTCACTCACCATGTACGTTATCTGTTAAGAGGCCTTGTAATAATAGTAGTAGTAATAGTAGTAGTAGTAATAGTAGTAATAATAATAATAATAATAATAATAATAATAATAATAATAATAATAATAATAATAATAATAATAATAATAATAATAATAATAATAATAATAATAATAATAATAATAATAATAATAATAATAATAATAATAATAATAATAATAATAATAATAATAATAATAATAATAATAATAATAATAATAATAATAATAATAATAATAATAATAATAATAATAATAATAGGCTTAGATTTTATACTGTACGTATTATTTCGAGCTTTCAATTTGAAGCGTAATACGTGCGCGTGATATAGCCAAAAAGTGTAAGTACAGGTAGACGATAGAAAAACTCCGAGCGAGCGTAATTCCTGTCGAAGTCCGGCAACGTTTCGGCATTTCCGTTTGTAAATTGTAAAACGCGTGGTCGTTTCCGTGCGCTTCGCTTTGACGTCAAGGACTGCGTGTGGTGGGGGCGTGGCCTGGAATTAATTCAGCAAATGACGGTTTGAGGGAGAAAATTTCACGTATTTAATACGATTCGTTTCCCGGTGCTTCCCGGTATTCGATGAACGGATGTGAAACAAAACTGCTCGCTGTTATCGTTGTTATTATGTATGTGCACATGTTGAATACGCTGTACACGAGGCAAGTACACGCCTGTCCACAGAAGATATCGCGCACGCACCTGCGTTTTGCGAACCCGCAGCGCTTCGGCGGGACGTTACTGTCGGCGCACACGAGAGACGCAACATCCGTTCCTCTTTCTTTTTTTTTTCTTCGAAACAATTTGTTCCATAACGGATGCATATCTCGTTACACCGTGAACGGCCCCGGGCTCTACGAATGAATTAATTTTAACAGGGAGCTTCGACAGTTGCAAACGTGTAGCGAATTCGACAAGGCCGTTATATTTTAATAAGGAATACAATGAATAATACGTACGAGGCCGAAGGTTGACATGAGAATAACAACTTGAAAGATGAACTTTTTTATTACAATTTTTTTTAACAAAAAAATGTTGATATATTTTTTTTTAATATTTTTTATTTTGCGCGACAGTTTGAACGTTCGCGCTTGGTACTTTGCCTGTTCAATAGAGAGAATAGAAGCGAGTTTACGAGTTTTCGCCACGTCAGTTTCATTATATTCACTTTCCCCGTTTCGCATTGATCGCTACTCTATTCCGCCGTCGTATCGCTTTCGGCTCGCCCATCGCGTCCAATCTTCCGTCCGGCTCGATGACTCAATGACCCTCATGCTCGTTATGCCTGTGTCGCGCTTATTGGATTATATTATGTCAACTCTTTAACGAAGTTAAACGAAGTTGTACGTTTTAAATTCCATTCATGTCGATAAAGTACCTCTAATTACATCGAATTCTTCACGATCGGATATATTAACGTGGTATAATTAAGCTGTCTGAAATATATACGAGGTGTTAGGAGCTATCGAACCGCATCGTTATTTTATTTTATTTTATTTTATTTTATTTTATTTTATTTTATTTTATTTTATTTTATTTTATTTTATTTTATTTTATTTTATTTTATTTTATTTTATTTTATTTTATTTTATTTTATTTTATTTTATTTTATTCGGTGGGACTTGTGCGAGGCAGACAGACAGCGGGGAGGGTGCGAGTGACGGTGCGAGGCCATATAAAATCCCAAACGTGCCGTAACAAACACCGGACTTTTCCGTTTCACTCGTAGTATCTAAAAAAGTACGAAGTGAATCGCTTTGAAATTTAAATGTGTGTCCCGACCCTGTGTGTTTCCTGATGTGTTTTCTCAGAAGCACGTTCTGTTTTTTTTTTTCAGAAGCACGTGTTTCAAGTTTGCGGAAGTGCGTCGACAACACCACAGATGAGCGATCATCGTGAAACAAACGTCTATATCAGCTGACCTATTGGAAACATATTTTTAAAGTAGCTTTATGACAATAAAAAATTAAGTTGCAAATTGAAATTTTCATATTGGCTCCTCATATGATCCCTTTATTCGCAAAGCTTCTTCGAAGATTTTCTGTATTTTTGGCGTCCTCATAGAGGAAAATTTGCGAATAAAGGGATATTATGAGAAAGCGATATGAAAATTTCAATTTTAAACATTTTTGAACGTCTTGACTTTTAGAAGAAACTTATGTCGAATCTGGGCGCAGCGCGAAAAAATACATGGAATTTTGCGCTCCGAATTTTTGTTTGACACTATACTTAATGTATTTTTTGAACTGTAAATTTTTGATGAAATTCAGAAAATTCAAAATTACATAAAATTTAAACGGTTCGACCGATTCTCCCCATATTTAATTGGGATCATCTGGCGATTATATTCCATCCGTGCATACGTTTTCAGCCAGATAGGTAAATAATTTTAAGAATTGGCGCCCGAACAGACATTTTTAATGAAATTAAAAATTCCGTACAAAAAACGCAACTGTAGATTTAAAAAAAATGAAATTGTCAATAAATATTGACTATTAATCACACGCCACACTGTCTAAAATCTCAGCTTGATCGGTCGAGGCATTCTCGAGTTTTTGCGGTTTGAATTTGTCGCGTCTGATTCACGCACAGACATACGTACGCGCGCACGCAAGCCAACGCGCACGCGCTTGCATACATAAATACATACATAGGTACACAAACCTCCGGACATTTTTCTAGATGTGATGTTTCGATATTTTTGAACATTCTGAACATGTTTTCATTAAAACCTCGAAACATTTTTTTGTTTACTAAATTTTGCTTTCTCCATGAGGAAGCAACACTGTCATTTTTTTGTTGTAAAAACCAAACTTTGAATTCGTTAAAGCGCTATGTTTTTTTTCATTGATTCTGCTTTTTGATTCTAGGTATTCTTATACGCAATATCGCATAAAAGTATAACATCTTTTTTTTTGCCTCGGATCACCAGCCGACGATGTAGGTTTTCTGCAAGGGACAAAGATCGTCGGCGACCGGAATACGTAGCTCTCCCACTGCCAAAAAAATTTACCCGTGTACCTTGGCAAGTTCTGCGACTTGAAAAACCACCACCAAACTACCTTCAAAGCGACCGAGTAAACGACCGGTCGTTTTCGGACAAAAATACGTCCTCGAAAACGACTGTCAAAACGACTTTATCCGTGTCCGTACCAGCCGCATACGAGCAGATTCCAGGGAGGGCTTTCAGTCGGGTGGTTTTACAATTAATAAACGAATGAACTACCGCGAAAACGACTGTTCAAAACACCTTTCAGTCCTGTCGTTTTTTATTTTCAACCGAAGAAACGACCGCATAACGACAACCGGACTGAAAGGTCTTTTGAACGGTCGTTTCCGCGATTGTTCATCCAGTTTTGAAATGTAAAACGACCTGACTGAAAGCTCTCTGACGCGGACGAAGTCGTTTTAACAGTCGTTTTACCGGACGTATTTTTGTCCGAAAACGACCGGTCGTTTTCTCGGCGGTTTTGTTGGTCGCAGGATCTGCCAGGGTAATAAAGATCGTTCAGCGAAAATACCCAAATACATCATTTTATGTTTAATATTTTTCTCATACAATTTTTTTCGGTCAATCGAAACGAAGACTTTCCGGTTCAACAAAGTAGAAACCTCCTTTAAGGGGACCAGGGGGTTTACGCGATCGAGAAATGCAGTCACTTTACGTTGGTTGCAACAAGGCTATAAGAAAACCAGAACAGTAGTTCTTACGTTGAGTATGTATGTCAACGAAATCGAAATTATTATATTATTAATATCAGAACTTGTCACAGTCGGCATAGTAGGTATCGTCGGTTTTACTCAACATACACACTTTAGTTATTAACCACGATTCTGACAGAATGATCAAAAATTTCCTTAATAACCATGGGAGAACTATTGTTCCCAATATCCTGCCCCATCGGTGGGACATAATTTTGTTTTTATCTTGTAAATGTTGTAACTCATTTATTTATTTTGTTTTACGAGAACAATTCGTTTTGTAGCAATGAATAACACGATATTTTTATGTTGTTTCCCCACCGTTTCCACAATTTTGCTTCCTCATAGAGGAAGCCACGTTTTCGTGAAAATTTTTTTTTTCGAGATTTTAATGTCCGCGTACTAGAAATGGTCGAAAACGTCGAGAAATGTGATTTTTAGCTGCACGCTAAAAATGCGCGCGTGCGTGTGTGTATGTGTATGTGACAGCGTGCGTCGCTTAGAACGACTATAACTCGGAAACGGCTTGAAATAGCGGGTTGAAATTTTGTACACTAGTAGAGTGGTCACGTCTCTTCCTTCGATATAATTATCATGAAGATTGAAGCCCGTTTCGAGACTTTACGCGAATTCGATTTTTTTTTTTCAAATCTGTGGTAGGTCTAACTGTCATAAATTTTGAGCTATCGTCCTAAAAATACATATAAATACAATACTATGAACAAAGACCTTTGGCATTGAATTTAGCCGAAATTTGGCTACCTAAGCGATCAGATTTTATAGAATTTTTATTTTTTTGAAAAATTACTAAAAATTGTCTAATTTGAGTAAACATGACAGTATCGAGCTTAAATTTGGCACAGGAATGGACTACACTGTACAATGTTTCGTATTAAATTTGGCAAAAATTGATCCAACCGTTTAAATTTTATGGGATTTTGAGAACTTTGAATTTTTCAAATTTTTTTTTACCTTCCATCGATAAGGCAGATCATTGAGAACAACAATTCTCCTATGATTACGAACAAAAATTGGGTCGGTCTGTCGGAGTAGTGGTTAATAGCGAAAAAAAGATGCAAAATTTCGGTACAATCGACTGTAACAAGTTTATAATATTATACCGTATTAATAATATCATAGTTTTCAATGTATTTTTTTACTTAGTGACGGTGAAATCCGTTCTCACTATAGGAACAACCGTTTTCATTTTCTATGACTTTATTATAGTCGAACTAAGTTGAGTGGATTTTTTGGTTGGACAAGTCTACCTGGTCTCCTTGAGCAATTAATCACGGAAAATCGTCCGTTTGAATAATCTGTCTCATGGTGACAATCGTAATACAATAATAATTCGGGTGTACCCGGAATATCCAACTTTCCGCCTCGAGCGGTCTGTCATAACCGTCGCTGAACGATAGTAGAAGCAGGAAAACCTCCGGGGCGTATTGATTCGCCGGAAGTTCTCGAACGAGCCAATTTAAGAGTCGACGAGGTGGAACTGCAAACGTCGCGCGGAAGACGTCAATTCCATTAATCGCGAGAAACCGAACGAGCTTTGATTGTTTACAAGGAAATTGTAGGAGGTCTATGCTCGGTTGTTGCCGACGATTTCCTGTAATCCTGTCTCAGCGATCGTCAGAGACCGCACATCCTGTTCTGTCGTGACTCGAACGAACGATGAGAGAAACCGTCTGCGGTTTCTCTCATCTCGGGCTCTCGATAGACCGAGATGCGCTGTTTCTGTGACGAACCCAGAATCTTTCGATCGAATTCGCTGGAAACTCGGTATTCCGCGAATATACACACACACCCACACACACATACATACGTACTCATACATATATAGCTTTGTATCTCTCTGCAATATAAAAAGCTTTAGGTGCTGCTGCTTTCACCACTGTGTACAAGAATGAATCGGGGGGCTTAGTGGTTGATGAGGTGATAGAAATAAGAGTGCTATAATGGGGATGGGGGTTCAGTGCTGGCGGCATGAACGGAGCCAATAATATGGAGATGAATAAATTCAATGAACGAGAGATAAAAGAGGTCAATAATAGGGACAAGGTGGCAATAATAGGCATTTGGAAGGGATCAATAGTAAGGTCAAAGAGTTAACAATAAGGTTTCGGGCGGATCAACAATAGAGGAATTGGGGTCAATAATAGGGACAGGTGGCCTTATTATCAACCTATAATATGGACGATCTGTAATAGGACGGTTTATAAGTAGGCGTATGGTGATCTATAATAAGGACGGGAGGGTCTCAAGGGGAGACAGTGGATCAATGATTCGGAAAGTTTCATTATGGATAAAGACATATCTTACGAAATATTGGTTACAATATTATCAATTTCTCTTGAAGGGATAAATGAAAGAAAAAATTATGAAAACATAGTTTCAAAAGACGATTAGGAGATAAAAGCAAAACTATTATACAAAGTCAATGCGAGCCGGCGAATAGGTATGTAGTGTACATATCCTACCGACACTTCCTTCGAGGTAAGTACAATATTGTGTGAAATTTTGAGCCTTGTAGAATCACCACGGTGATAATAAGAAAATCGAAATCTTACAGTGCCGACCGTGATTTCGCCGGAATCCTTGATTTGGAGGCTAAGTACTGGGCAAATCATGGCTTTAGTATGTGATTATAACTTACAATGACAGTTATTGACGTCTTAATGTGCGAGCTATAATGTATTGAAGTTGGGTATTTTGCTTACAGTGTCGATAACTAGGACACTTACCTCATTTATGAGGCATTCTTTATCATCTGGGCCACTTTTTTCGGTCGACCTCTCAGATGTTTTTTAAAATGTGCCAGTTTGTAGAACTACTTGAGAGGTGCTTCTCTGATTTTTTTTAGATTTTTAAAGTGCACCCTTCAGGATTTACGTTTTTTTTTAAATATCCGTATATCTCAAAAAATATTGGTCACTCAAAAAATTCGTAGGAACATTAACTTTTTTATTTTCATCAACTTTCGAATGACGTTAGAGTCATAATTTTCCCGATACGGGAAAGTCCATGTTTCGTGGAAAAAACATCTTATAATTTTTTTCTACTAAAAACACACCTACGATTCTGGTCCCAATTTTAAAGGATATTTGGCAGTATATGAAAATTCTGAGAAAAAAATCCCAAAGTGGTACCTGCGATTCTTACGTACTAGAAAAATAAACAAATAAAAAGTTTAATTCATATAGCAGAGGGCAAACGAGGGAAACACATCCAACAAGCTGTATTGAAAGAACTTCTATTTCAAAACAAGTTTCCCATCGATGTGAATCATATTTACCGACTACGGGCAAACCCCTTTTATTTATCTAAATAATAGTAGAGTTTAATACGAATCTATATAAATTAAATTTTTTTTTTTATTTTTTTTTAGTACGTAAGAATCGCAGGTATCACTTTGGCAATTTTTTTTAGTATCTTCACACAATGCTAAATATCATGGAAAATTGTAACCAGAATCGAAGATGCGTTTTCAGTAGAAAAAAATTATTTCAACTTTTTTTTTTACGAAAAATTGACTTTCCCGTTTCGGGAAAATTATGACTCTAACGTCATTCGAAAGTTGATGAAAAATAAAAAAGTTAATGTTCCTACGAATTTTTTGAGTGACCAATATTTTCTGAGATATGCTGATATTTAAAAAAAACGTAAATCCTGAAGGGTGCACTTTAAAAATTAAAAAAAAAAATCACAGAAGCCTCTTTCAAATAGTACTTCAAACTGGCAAATTTTGAAAAACATCTGAGGGGTCGAGCGAAAAAAGTGGCCCAGTTGATAAAGAATGCCTCTTATATAGAAAGTACGACAAGCGAATCCGCTTATACCCGAGTAGAAATTTTCGAGCGTTACATCGGCTAGGAGCTTTGCAGCCGTATTCGAAAGCTCTTTTTAATCGAGAAATGCATAGAATACGCGAGTTCGCAATGAAGGACTTAATCAGTCAACCATGTAGTGAGGTAAAACGAGCTCTGCCATGATGAGCTATTGTGCTGGCTTCCGCCACATCGTGGGTGTATTCCGTGAATACGCTTGTAGATACTACGAGTTACATCCCGCATCGCTTCGTCGTCAAAGAGGTTCGATGAAGCGAACTTTGATGTATGGACGCTTTCCTGGAATACGGAGCAATACACTGTGATAATCATACAACATTCAACAGAATGGCCCCTACCATTCCGGCTACCAGGAACTTCCCTATTCAGGCAAACATCGATTTCTCGCAAGCGCGGTACCTACGTTACAAGTCCTGTACACGTGCATCCAAAATATACGCATGGACGCATGTATGCAAAATAATATGCTAAATATACACGTATACACATATATGGGAAATATGAACATATACGCATACAAGGGCGGAAGTGGTGAATAGAGTTCGGTCAATGTATCATTGATTCACACACTGTGAAAATAAATTGTAAATTTCATATACTGAAACTCGAACTTTGCTTACGATATTTACATTAATTGAACATTAGTGTACTTTTTTGATAAAATAAAAATACCAGTTATCAAAATGACAAATCTTTTGCCTGAAATTTACAAAAAATTTCATCAAAAATAAATATTTTACTGTAATATTGCAACGCACATGCGTTTGAAATTTCAGAAACAGTTTATGTACAGAAGCTTCCAATACCGTCCATTATTTTTGCAACAAATTTTTTTTTACAGTGCAGGCTAATAGAACCGAGCTGTATTCATCACTTTTACCCTATGCAAAATGTAGACATGGACACATATCCCGTGATTAAAATGAGAAGGTTGTATCGCCTTTGCTTATACACAGAGAATATGACCTAATGACATTAATCACGCGATATATGCAAAACATATTCACATACAGGTATATGAAAAATATACAAGTATATACATATGTGCAAAATGATATGCAAAGTATCGGCATATACATCCAGAAAAATAATTTATTTGACGGGCGCCGCGCAAATATTTATTTAAGCCAAATAAATATTTATTTGCGGGGCGCCCGACGAAAAAATTATTTTTCTGGGTGCGTGCATATAGGGTAAAAGCGGTGAGTGTAGTCCGGTCCATATATGTAAACTAAGAGAAGGATCTAAGTAAATATGACTATATCGCTTGAGAGATATTGTCAGAGAGAATTAACATAGCACATAGTACAGTAGAACCTCGCTTATCCGACGTTCGATTCACCGAGTCTCGGCGTTATCCGAAGCACCCAATTCATCAGAACTCTCCGCGTTAACTGAGCTGTAGGCTCGGATAATACCGAAAACTCGGATGAAACCGATAAATCAGCAATGCCCACGCGCGGAGTAGTCCGTAAAGATAACTTTGTTGCACGTGCACTTAAACTTGTACAAGTTTGCTTTATATTGCGAGCTGCAAATACAACAGTTCCGATTTTAGAGTCAATGGTTTAAAGGGGTTATGTTTATACGAAGTTAATGTTGATTAACGAAATTATCATTATATTTAAAAAATAACTAAATTAACTAATAAACATAAGCGGTTGTACTAGAATTATATAAATAAATATATAATTGTAGTACAAGTTTGAATTGAGTATGTTATCCGTGTTATCCGACATTTCACTTATCTAAAGATAAGTGAAATGTCGTAAAGATAACTTTGTTGCATATGCACTTAAACTTGTACAAGTTTGCTTTATATTGCGAGCTGAAAATACAACAGTTCCGATTTTAGAGCCAATGGTTTAAAGGGGTTATGTTTATACGAAGTTAATGTTGATTAACGAAATTATCATTATATTCAAAAAAATAACTAAATTAACTAATAAACATAAGCGGTTGTACTACAATTATATAAATAAATATATAATTGTAGTACAAGTTTGAATTGAGTATGTTATCCGAGTTATCCGACATTTCACTTATCTGACGTACGCTCTTCCCGCATTAGCTGGGATAAAGGGGATTCTACTGTAGTAGGGAACTATGGCGTTGCCTATAACAATAAGTAACGGATTTATAAGAATTTTTCGTAAATATTATGGTAAAAATTCTTGAAAAATCTTGGAGTTTTTGCCATTGGTGGCGCTCTAGTTGCTTTTTATCAAGAGACGCGGTAGCGTCTCGACGCCAAGTACTTAAAAAAAGTTTTTAAGCGAGTTGACGAGATGCTACCAAGTATATATACTCCAAAATGCCGGAAGTGGATTCTTGCTTCTCGATTTTCTCGGAAACGAAGCACCGGATCGGAATTCCGACGACACGTTTCATTAGTTATGGGAATTTTTCTTAGATGCCTAGTACGTTTTACTATATCCTTCTCTCAGCGTAGCATTAATTGCTACGTTGACACGGTACAAACCCAGCTCGATAGTCTCCCCGTTAATGGAACCGACGTTTTAATAGTTCAATTTTGTTTGAGTTTTCCTCAATAAAATCATTAACTCGTGGGCTATTGAAATTGGACTTTCGAGAATTTGTTCTGTTCCGTGACTAACACTACTGAGCGGTTTTACTGTGAATCGTATCAGCTGGATACGCCTGTTGTATAACGATCATCGAGATAAGTATGTATTCTGTTGACGCATGGTGCTGACGTGCGCCAATACATTTTAAAAGTAACAGAAATCACTTTTTTTGAGGACAGGTGAGAAAATCTTGAAAAAAATCTCACTCACGTTCACACATTTTTTTTACGTCGCAGCGGAAATTTGGCAAAGTTTTATAGAGTCGTTTTCACCGTTCGTAGTCGCTATGGCTTAAATGGACCAGAATTTCAACACACTTTTTTTCACGTGAATTTTTCGAAATTTTATTTGTCGTCGTGTACGTTAATTCTCTTAATTTATAATTTCCAAGAAATATTCTAGAATTTTCAATGTATTTTCCATAATTTTTTTGTTCCAATCCGACGTATGGTGTCCAAGTAATTTTCAAAATAGGGTCAATTCGATCTAGCGTGAACATCGCCGATCTTGAGGAAAGTGTGACTACGAAGGGATAGAATATACATTATTCCGGCCCTAAAGGGCTCAAAACAGGCAAGCCTCTTTCCTGCAAGAAAATAATAATGTTTCTCAATTGTTCGACACTTTTCTGTATCGAAACATGCGACAAAAAATATTCTGAATAAAAAAACTCGGTTTCAAAAATATTTACACCCAAACAAAAAAAAATTGATGAAACTCTAGTCGACAAACTTTTTTCGTAGGGTTTCCAGAATATTTACATTAAAATTGAACAAAATTTATGTAATAAAAAAAAAACTGGTGTTTCGCGAGCGCAGCAAAACTCCCCTGCGATATAAATACAGCTATAACGAGCTACTAGATACATACCACTTCTGTGCCCCGACCGGTTAGCTCCCTTAATGCACGTAATCTCCCTCTTACAAAAAAAACTCCCTCTCACGTGTGGCGTGAAAAACAAAAATGCGTAATTTCAGCTGACTTCGCAAATTCAGACACCCTTCTTTAATTTCATTAAAATTTTTGTTCCTCATTATTTCATAATCTTTCCCGATCCCTAGCGCGAGAAGTCTGACCGCACACGTCCGTTTCCTCGATCTCCCCGAGGAAGCGGAGCGGGTACATCGGGAGAAGGCAATAACATCGGTACAGGGACAGGCCAGCCGGCCGCTCCTCGACACACTAAATTGCATTCGCAGATGTTCCGACCGTGGCCCAGCAGACGCGCTTCATATGTGCCATGCCTACGAGTTTCCGAGAAGCCTCGCCGCTTCCATAAATAGCTCCCGCATGTAGGAGGTTTCGGTGAGAGATCAGCCGAGGGGGACTACCTGGAATCGTCTGTTCTATAAAGTTTTCTGTACCATCAACCGGGTCTATACTGCACGCTAGTGTACAAGGCGTTATCGAGCCTGGCGCGTGCTCGCGCTATTGAGTCATCCGCGGCAAGAGAACTGCTGCCGCTGCCGTTCCCGCAGCCCGATCGCTCTCTCTATACATCCTTCGTGCGATTCCTGCAATCGCGGCACCTAACAGTCTCACTCTATCGCTCGAATCGCTGACACGATTTTCCTACTCTCGGTACAACGAACTCAATGACACTATATATATATATATATATATATATATATATATATATACGGTACGATGAGAGATTAAAGTTCAAGCCCAGCGGCTGCTACATAGTATTTCGTCAAAGATAGTGTATATAGCGTTCTCGTGTACGATTAATGGAAGGGCGATAAGTCGTCGGGAGGTGGTAAATAACGAGAGTGATTCTGGGATTTTGGTGATGAATATATAGGGGAGAGCGGGGCAAAATGACATAGCGGGGCAAAACGGGATAATGAGGCAAAACGCAATTTTCCAATAACTTTTGGATGGTGGCGGTGAAGGTGAGTGGGGCAAAACGGCGTTGAAAATCCGATTGTATCGTTGGGACAAAATGGGACATCCAAAAATTATGGGAAAATTGAGTTTTACCCCCGCTGTCCCGTTTTGCCCCACTGTCCCCATTTTGCCCCGCTCTCCCCTATATATCTATATATTTTTTTTTTTTTCAAGTGGAAATTTTATATCTGAAAGACGAGCCGCGCGAGACCATTAGCCGGAACCGTGAAAGACTAAGGGGAGGGGGTTGCAGCAAGAAAAAGCGTGTGAACACGACGCATAACGTCGCACACGGAAACGCATCGACGATGACGTCGATTCTGTGAATCACCACTCGTGACTGTGCCGACCGTGTTTCCTTCTTCCCTCCCCCCTCGGTATCGCACGGCGTCATCGAAATAATCTATTCGATTTATTTTAGATGCAGCTGGCGGCTGACGACTTTACCGACGCTGTTGGTATTCCGCGACTGTAAATCAGAATCGCGAATGCAATTTTCACGTTTGCCAACGTCGATCGAGGCTTTTATCTGTTTTCGAGGCTAAATCCACAAACGGGGCCGTTACGAATATTGTTGCTCGTAGCAGGCAAGTTGGGCAAAATGGACCGGACTCCGTCTATTCGACATGGAATTTTTTTTATGTTTAGGGAAATAATTGACATTTTGTATTTAAAAAAAATCTATCGAAATGCAAATTGACGAATTTGCAAGAAGTGTAAAATTGTTTTGCACATTAGGAAAACGACTCCGATACACTTGGGGAGAACGCCAGTAGGAGAATTCAACGTGCATTCCCTCCCGACGGCATGGAAAACTTTTTTTTTAACTCTGTAAAATTATTTCATACTTTTTTGAAAGTGAATAATTTTTCACTGGTGGATGTTTTTGTAAAATATTTTTTATTCTCATTTCGCTTATCTTTCTCATCTCTGTTTTATTTTTAATTTTCCTCTTTATTGTTTATTGGATTTTTATATTTTTTCCGCGAGTCGAACTTTAACCCTCGTCTCAGTCAGGTTATTTTTAGAACGTTACCGAGAAGATTCCAATGGGTATGCTCGGCCGGTGGTGTCTTTTTATATGTATTTTTTTACACAACGATGTTAAAGTTATGCGACACACCGGGGTCGGTAATTCAAGCTGTAATCAATTTTTTTTACGATTGGCGTTCTGTACGATCAAATGAGAACTCTCATCGTGAGCGATTATCACCGTGAAAAAAGTTGATTACAGTTTTTAATACTGACCGAGTCCGGGTTGGGCGGGGAGGAATGATTTTCACTTGGCCTCAAGCGAAATGAACGAATCAACGCACAGCCAGGCTGAGAGCACTTGAAAAAAAAAAAAAATGATAAAAATTGGGATTCGAGGGATCCTTAGTGATTTTCAAGGAGGCAGCGGTAGGCAGGATCCTGCGCTATGCACTGAGAAAAAAAATCGATTGAGTCAACGAAATGAGCGCTTACGGGTGGCGAAACAAATTTTTGGTTGATCGAACGAAATAATTGTTGTATTAAGTAAAGAAAAATTTGAATCGACGACCTGTCAGTTCGATCAACGAGGTATTCCTTTCGATCAACCAAACATTTGTTTCGCCACCCGTAAGCGCACATTTTGTTGACTCGATTTTTTTTTCTCTGTGTGCCTAAATGGAGACTTATAAATTACTTCGGCTACTTCCAAATCAAACAAATGTCTCTGTCAATGTCGATTCTAGTGTTCGAAAATGTACTTCTATTCAATGTTATATTATTTTAAAAAAATACTATTTATATATGTAAAAGGGCTTTGACCGTTGATAAATAAATACATTTAAAAAAAATTGTCTTTGTACTGTGCATTACCAACTTTTCAACGGTTTAAGAGCAGGCGAAAGTCACGTGACCGCACCACAGGTGTAAGAGAGATTACGTTATTCGCACTCGCGGTGGAATGAGAGAGACAACCACGAGGGTTTGTTTCACATGTCCTTAAGGACATGTGAAATGACTCAGTCGGTAACCAAAATTTGTAATAAATGCGATTCAGAAACCGTAGACTTTTCAGGAAAAATCAAATCATTAGCGGATGTACAATGTCCGTTTTATCCGAAACGCCGCGATTTATCCGTTTTATCCGAAATACCGCGTCCATTTTATCCGAAACGCCAACCGGTTTTAAATGGTATTGATTCGAAAAATGCATTCATATGTTACGTGGTACATCTTTCACATGGCTTTAAGGTAGTATGGACAGCCTGAGCCCACGTGAGTTCAGAGAGAATTGAGAGAGAATTGCGGACACGTCTCGACGGGATAAAAATCTGAAAAAAATCAAGCATATGGAAGGTGCTGAAAAGATTTATTTTCCACAATAATAATTCCAAAATGTTATTAATAAATGAATGAAAAAAAATCTCTCAACAAATCCCTCGGTAACTTAGTTCATATAAACACAATTTGTTCATCTTTTTGAATACGCATGAATTTTTCAAGAAATTTGTGTAATTTTTGAAAATTACGTTTTTTTGTTAATTAAAAACGCAATTTTCAAAAATTACACGAAATTCTGAAAAAATTCATACGTATTCAGAAAAATTTACAAATCGTTTTCCTAAAAAAAAAAAGTTAGGTTGCCGGGTGATTTGTTGGAATTTTTTTTTTTCGTTAATTTGTTAATAACATTTTGTAATTATTATTATACAAAATTAATCTTTTCAGTACCTTCTATATGGTTGATTTTTTCAGATTTTGATCTCATCGAGAAATGTTTGCAATTCCTCTCTCAATGCTCTCTGAACTCACGTGGGCTCAGGCAGTCCGCAAGTACTACCTTAAGGATGTTTGGGCCAAAACGCGTTTCTGTTCGATCGCTATAAAACTTTGCTACATTGCATTGGAAGAACCACTGAATCGTTAGCAATTTTTTTCACTTTTTTTGACCGTGTAGTTTTTTTAGCAATGCGTGTACAATGCTACATAAGGTACCGTGTAAACGTTTCGGAAATCGGTCGGTAACGACGGAACGTCGCTACGTTCTGTCGTTCCGTCGGAGAAAATCGCTATTTTCTCCGCCGATTTCTGTGAGATTCGAATGAAAAACCTATCACAGCGAAGGGCATACTATCAGACAGATTGTGTCCAAATTTAAAGAAAATTCACCGTTTTGTTTCTGAGATAAATTCAATAAACGGAAGACCCTATCTCTGTCTAGCCGCTTGCTCTGTCTGCGTTTCTCACTCGCACACTGACTAACGCGGTCAGCGAAGTCCTTCGCCGTTCCCCTCCCGCGATTTTGGCCCAAATATCCTTAAGGGGAAGTAAAACAGCTATGCGTGCGAGAGAGACAGTTGCAATTTTCAAATTGACTTTATTCAATGGTGCAAATTTTTGTGAGAAAAAAATGAGTTCGGGCCGGATGCGAAATTATCGTGCGCGTCCGGCTCGAATTTGCTTTTTCTGAAAAAAAAGTTCATTACAGTTTTCCTTACCGACCGCGATATTTCACTTCCCCTTAAGAGGAGGCGAACCCCAGCAGTCGGTTGCTTGGGTGTGAGAGAGACAGCGCCATGGGGATTCTGTAAGAGCGAGAGAGAGGAGTTGAGACTCCCCTTAAGATCAGGTGAAAGTCACGTGACTGCCCCACGAGAGCGAGAGAGACACCGTTATTGGCGCTCGCAGTGGAGTGAGAGAGACACCACAATAGAGTGTTTCAAATGGCGTTAAGGTGATTGTGAAATATCGCCACTGGTAATAAAAACTGTACTTAATGTCGTTTTGAGACTGCAGTCCGTCGAGGAAAAAGAAAATTGTCTTTCGCTGCGTCTGCCGATTCCCCAGGGAAAGACAATTTTCTTTTTCCTCGACAGTCTTTTCTTCTTCGCCAGTCTGCAGTCTCTCCTTCTTCTTACAATTTGATGGGGCGTTCGCGTACAAATAGGGAGCGCTTCACCTGGCCACTGGGCAGTCTGCAGTACCAAAACCGACCCAGGAGTTGCACTTCACCTTAAGGTGATGTGAAATACCGTCAGTAATAAAAACTGTACTGCACGCCGTTTTGAGACCGCAGTCCGCCGACGAAAAAGCAAATTGTCTTTCCCTGGAGAATCGGCAGACGCAGGGAAAGACAATGTTCTCTTTGCTCAGCGGTCTGCGGTCTCAAAACGGCATTCATTACAGTTTTTGTTATCAGTTGAGCCGGGGCAGGTGGCCGACGGGTTATACCACATCACCTAACACTGTAAAAAAAATTCGCATGAAATTTAATGTACCGGACTGGAAGTTTTTATGCAAAAACTGATATATTAAATTTCATGTACGATTGCGATGAAACATTAACGTTCAGTGCATTAAGAACATTGGACATTCTTCGTTTTTAATAATTTACTTTAATTTTACTATAAAGGTACTTTAATTTTTATAATTTGCTTTAATTTCAATGAAAAAGTATATTAATTTTTCATCACAACTATACATTAAATTTACAATTTTTGCTTCCTCATAGAAGAAGCTATGTTTTCGTGAACATTTTTTTTTGGAGATTTTAATGTCAGCGTACTAGAAATAGTCGAAAACGTCGAGAAATGTTATTTTTAGCTGGCGTCCGGATGTATGTGTGTGTGTGTGTGTGTGTGTGTGTGTGTGCGTGCGTGCGTGCGTGCGTGCGTGCGTGCGTGCGTGCGTGCGTGCGTGCGTGCGTGCGTGCGTGCGTGCGTGCGTGCGTGCGTGCGTGCGTGCGTGCGTGCGTGCGTGCGTGCGTGCGTGCGTGCGTGCGTGCGTGCGTGCGTGCGTGCGTGCGTGCGTGCGTGCGTGCGTGCGTGCGTGCGTGCGTGCGTGCGTGCGTGCGTGCGTGCGTGCGTGCGTGCGTGCGTGCGTGCGTGCGTGCGTGCGTGCGTGCGTGCGTGCGTGCGTGCGTGCGTGCGTGCGTGCGTGCGTGCGTGCGTGCGTGCGTGCGTGCGTGCGTGCGTGCGTGCGTGCGTGCGTGCGTGCGTGCGTGCGTGCGTGCGTGCGTGCGTGCGTGCGTGCGTGCGTGCGTGCGTGCGTGCGTGCGTGCGTGCGTGCGTGCGTGCGTGCGTGCGTGCGTGCGTGCGTGCGTGCGTGCGTGCGTGCGTGCGTGCGTGCGTGCGTGCGTGCGTGCGTGCGTGCGTGCGTGCGTGCGTGCGTGCGTGCGTGCGTGCGTGCGTGCGTGCGTGCGTGCGTGCGTGCGTGCGTGCGTGCGTGCGTGCGTGCGTGCGTGCGTGCGTGCGTGTGTGTGTGTGTGTGTGTGTGTGTGCAGCGCTTAGAACGACTATAACTCGGAAACGGCTTGAGACAGCGGGTTGAAATTTTGTACACTAGTGGAGTGGTCACGTCTGTTCCTTACATATAATTTCCATGAAGATTGAGGCCCGTTTCGGGATTTTACGCGAATTCGAAATTTTTTGAAAAAATCTGTGGTAGCTCTAACTTTCGTAAATTTTGAGCTATCGTCCTAAAAATACATATAAATACATATAAATACAATACTATGAACAAAGACCTTTGGTATTGAATTTGGCCGAAATTTACTTTAGGGATCAGATTTTATCGAATTTTGATTTTTTTGAAAAATTACTAAAAATCGTCTAATTTGAGTAAACATGGAGGTATCGAGCTTAAATTTGGTACAGGAATGGACTAACACTGTACAATGTTTCGTATTAAATTTGGCAAATATTGATCCAACCGTTTAAATTTTATGGGATTTTGAGAATTTCGAATTTTTCAATTTTTTTTTGACAGGAGTTTTTGAATCAAACATCACGCAAAGAGTAAAATGAGTTATAGTTTCGTAATCAGCGCTGAAGATTAGATTAAAAATTGCCTCACAACTTTTTTTTATTGTGTTTTAATTATAGTTTCCTCTATGAGGAAGCCAAAATGGCGCAACGGAATTATCATAGAGGAAGTTATGAGCAAAACCGTAAAACATGAGGAAGTAATTATGCAAATCACTTTGCACGCTTTTTTTTTAACAGTGTAAGACTAAGTGTCGTTCCTCCCGCCCCGATGAAGTCGCGCTCACTCGGTATCAAAAACTGTTACTCCAACTTTTCTCCCGAGTGCTGGCATGTACTGTCGAAAGGCTCGGATCGAAAGTTGACACGATATCCGCTTTCCATGAGATTTCTCATTTCCTCGTATATGTGACCACCAGCGGAAAAAAAATTGTTTACAGTCTTTATTACCGACAGCGGTATTTCACGTACTCTTTGGAGAATGTGAAACACCCTCGTGGCGTTTCTCTCACTCCTCTGCGAGCGCCTATAACGGTACAGTAGAACCCTGATTAACCGGGATGCTCGGGACCGGGGAGTCCCCGGATAATCGAAAGCCCGGTTAATTCGAACTAGACAGCGAAAGTATATAAAGTCAACAATGGCTAATAACACAACTTTATTTTGACTAGTTACAATGACATTTGGTACAACTTGCACTTAATTGTTAAATAGTGTGTACTAGAGTGTCAAGCTTTGGATATTTTTTTCTCATTAATAGTACGTAAGCTCGTCATTTTTTTTAAATTACTCAGTGACTTTAATTTGCTCCGAGAATAAAAAAAAAAAAAAACTCGGAAGAAACACGGTTAATCCACTTCCCGGTTGATCCGACCCCGGTTAATCGGGATTCTACTGTATCTCTGTTTATTTCGTCTCGAGGTCACGTGACTTCCACCTGCTCTTAGCCCCAAGGTGACCCGGACGCCCGAACACTTCACGCCAATGTCAAACTCATAATCTCCTTGTACAGCTCCAGCGATGTTAACGGTTCTTTCGATTGGTACGATTAATCGCAACGAAGTAAATTTAACTCGAGAGCCTACGAGTAATTGGTAATAATCGGCTCCTCGAAGCTTATACGCATATCGTTTCGCAGGTACGCATTAGCCTCGACGATACTCGCAATCGTCGTGCGGAGAATAATGCAGGAGCGTGTCGTGTATATAAAAGCCTCTCCTTTACTCTCCTTCTTCGGCTCGTCGAACATTCGATATCTCGTTCCAGCAAGAGCGATTCTCAAAAACTCGTTAAACTCGCTATCGGTAACGACTTACCGGAACTCCGACGGTGGCGGGACGCGAGATCGCCGAACGAGAAAGATAGAGAAGGAGGGAACACAACACGATCGCGCCGGAGACCGGTGCGGCACGGCCGGAGCGAGCGCACCCGTTGTCGCCCCCCCCCCCCCCCCCCCCCCGACATCGACGTCGTCGTTGTAACGCCCGCGATAGCGCCGATTCCGACGAAACGTTTCTCTAACGATCCCGAAACTCCGCCCATTTTTTTCAACGCCTCGACCACATATTTCGTTGATAGATCGAGAGGGCAATAAATAATAAAGAAAAACATCAAGCCCCCCCGATACGACTTTCATGACTTTCGGATGTACCGAACAGTCGCTGGGGGAACGAGTGCAAGAGCTGTGATTAACCGTTCGATGACTCCACCAGGAGGTTGAGAGAATTCACGCTGGACATTGATTTATACACTGTATTCGCGAAATCGTTTTTTCATTTTTTTTCATTTTTTTTTTACCGAACGAGTTCAAGCTGCTGCACCGCAAAGGTGCAGCAGAGTGACTATTGACATCGATCTTATTGGGGTTCGATACTTTAAAATCAACGAGGGCCCCCCCGATCGTTTCTCGGTACAATCTGAATATGTCACGCCCAATAGTTGCTCTCGGGTTTGCGTCGAAAAAGAGGCGAAAAAAGGGGTTTGGAGAAAAAAAAACTATTGCTTCGGAGAAATGTTGTTCGAGAGGACGGTAGGACGAGGGAGGCCGATAGCGACGAGGGCCGAAAAATAAAAGAGTTGTTGCCTCCTGTGAGGTTTGAACTCACGACCCCTGGTTTACGAGACCAGTGCTCTACCACTGAGCTAAAGAGGCCTCTATGTTTGGTGTCGCCGACGGAACGTACAGAAAGAGCACCGGCTAGACGAGACCAAGTTTCCACGTCTAAACAGTAACAATCTCATGCCTGATGTATCGGAGTATCTTTTTAACGGTCGATTAATCGATGTAACGATTATAAAACATTTATTACTGATGGAAACATTGAAATATCGTAAAATAATATTATAACGTGATTGCGATAGTAACAGCTGAGAATTAAAAAAACTTTTGTGTCTGTTCGCATATCCGCTAAGATTCTTCGTCGGTTTCTTGATCCGTATCGATCGACTGACACTCCCACGCATTCCCGAGGAGCATCGCCGTAACCGATAAAATTTTATTGCAGAGCCATCCAATCTAACCGATGGAATTCACGATTGTTCCGATTTCGAAGCCATCGGACCTTGAGTCCTCTCACTGTTATGCATTAATGCACGAGTGATCTCCGCTCTCTCGGAAATTCGATTTTACCGCTGAGACCGAGACGGTGAAATGTTATGTTGAGTTAACGTTTGCCTATTAACGTTTCACCTTCCTGTGACCCTCGGAGTGGTTTGACAATAGAATGAACGAGGAAAGAGAAGTAAAAAAAAAAAAAAAACACATTTGCTATGACTTAATAATCAATTATCGAGAAGGGGACTCAAAGAGCATCCTTGAAGTGTTTCCCTGTCGCATGACCCAGTTTTAAGAAAAGTATTTCAAGAGAGATAAATACGCTGAATCGAGTCTTCCGGGAACTTCCAGGTATCGCGATATCTCGTGAAAGGAAAAAAAAAAAAACTTCCGGATTCTCGAAACTCAGCGATCTACGTATCGAGGAGATAATAACGAGAGGTGGTTGGAGTGTGGTTACACACTCTATAGCTGTAAAACTCGACACGAGACCGTCATCGGCGGACCCGGCATCCGAGACGTATGTTATTAGTGACGTAGTGTTTTCGTTCGTGGGTATTATTATTATTATTATTATTATTTTAGCAAATCAATTATTGCGTGCCTCATCGAACAGATCATCGTTTATCGTGGGTGCGTGCATTAACGCTCTTTCCGAATCTAATCGGCCTCGTCTATCGACGTCGAGTCGCGATTATAGATGTGAGAATACCGGTACTTCAATTCTCGATAAAAATACCGAAAAAAATATCATGTTTTTACCGTACCTTACAGTAATCTATTTTCTTTAAATTTTGTGTCGGGAAAATACGTTCAGCTTTTTTTCTACTTTAATATAAAAAGTACGCGCTCCTGAATTTTTTTTTGCACTTTCGATTTTTACTCAAGAAATCCAAGTGATACCTCTTTATCTAGCCTTTCTTAACCCCGTCATATCCATCGTCTTGTGTATGTCTTGCTGTAGACACGATAGGCATCTGGTTTTTTTTCGAAATGCCGTCGGAAAGCAACGAAATCGCTGTTTAAAAATACCCAAAATCATTCATTTTTGCAATTTTGGCTATAAAAATGTCTGGTAAACGTTTTCGTTAGTTGTCGCTCGGGGATTGTAATTCCACGTGTTTTTTCACGCTGATCACGAATCTGACACTTATTTTATTCGTAGATGAATATTTGATACGGAAAAAAATGCGTCTTAAAAAAAACCATGTAATTCAAAAAATTCAAAGTGGCATAAAATTAAAACGGTTCGACCGATATCCGTGACATTTTAATGGGATCATCGGGTGATTATATTCCATCTGTGTACGCGTTTTTAGCCCGATAGCTAAAAAATTGCGAGCGCTAGAGTGCGTACAGACATTTTCGAAGCGGCATTAAGTCCCGGAGCGACAACTAACAACAAATTTTACCAAGCATTTTTATAGCCGAAATTGCAAAAATGAGTGATTTTGGGTATTTTTAAACGACGATTTTTTCGATTTCCGATGACATCGGGGAAAAACCCAGGTGCCTATCGTGATCTACAGCAAGACGATGGATATGACGGGGTTAAGAAAGCTAGATACAGAGGTATCACTTGAATTGCTTAAGTAAAAATTGAAAGTGCAAAAAAAAATTTCAGGAGCGCATACTTCCATGTATTTTTTTGCGCCAAGCGCATATTCGACTAAGTGAAACGTGACGATGGAATATTTTTTTAAGCGTTGAACCTGAATCGGCCAGCCGTGTTGCATAAAAGTCTACGATGTTGACGTTGAAAAAAGTTGAAAATTGAAATTTTCATAGCGCTTCCTCATAAAAGTTGAAAATAAAAATTTTTATATCGCTTTCGCATAAAAGTTGGAAATTGAAATTTTCATATCGCTTTCTCATAATGTTCCTTTATTCGCGAAGCTTCCTCTACGAGAAACCCAAAAATACAGACAATGCTTCCTCATAGAAGAGGCTTCACGAATAAAGGAACATTATGAGAAAGCGATACGAAAATTTCAATTTCCAACTTTAAAAAATATAATAATAATTTCGTTAATCAATATCAACTTCATATCGCAACCTTAGAACAACAATATAACAACTTATATGGTAATGCCATGAGAGATGTTACACTGTTGTTCTAGGGGTGCGATATAAACATAACCCTTTTAAACCATTGACTCTAAAATCGGAACTGTTGTATTTGCAGCTCGCAATATGAAGCAAACTCGTACAAGTTTGAGTGCGTATGTAACAAAGTTGTCTTTACGGACTACGCCGCGCGTGGGCATTGCTGATTTATCCGTTTTATCCAAGTTTTCCGTATTATCCGAGCCTACACCTCAGTTAACAGTGCTTTGGATAACGCGGAAGCTCGGTGAATCGAAGGTCGGATAAGCGAGATTCTACTGTACCTCCGTCAGGTCGATATTTTTTCTTTACCAGAACGGTAATTTTTCAATTGGGAAAATACGCGATTGCGACATTAAAAATCCGATAAAAATACCGTACGAATTTACCGCAAACATCTCAAGTAGCGATTAGCTTATGATTCCAACAGAGATTGAAGGAAGCCGCGCCGAGAACGCTCTGTTTACTCCGACAAGTCGGGAAAAAAGGCTCCCACCCGCCGGCGTGTAGAAATCGATATCGCGCAATCGAAACCAAAAATATGACTTGTCTCAACTCGCGGGAGATCAAAGTTTACCTCTATTTTTTCATCGTATCATTGCAAAGAATCGTGGAATTGCGCCGTTGAGTCGAGTGGCAAGAATCGTCTCGAGTGCGGTCGGAAATCGAGACCAAGAGGGCGAATGTTCGTACAACGGAGCGTGGTTCCCGCGTTCCGCGCGAGAGAGCGCTCGGGTGCCGCGTGAAGTGCGCCGCGGTTCCCCGGCGTGTGCTGGTGGGGGCTATCGAGCGCGCACAGTCATCGGCCTCATAGTTGCGATTTTCTGAGAATTGTTGATGGGCTCTACGTACTATTTCGAACCGATCGCGAATGTTTCTCGGAAGCTATTGCCGGACACGCAGGTTAATTCAGTCGCGGTGGTGAGACAACGGTAAGTACTTCGGCAAAGCATCGTCTGACCGAGCTCCGAGAGATAGTGAGGGACCGCGCGCTCGACAGTACCGCTTCGTTCTCGTTAATCTCCAGTGTATACATGTATACACGTACAAGAGCCGGCGAATACGTTCTCTCTATACATAAAGCTTACACTCAGCTCGACAAATAATACATCACTATTTCGAGAAGGATTTAGCGAGAGCTCTTGTACTTACTGCGAGTTTAATCGATCAGCAAATGACTCTCGTTACGTCGACCGCTTTCTGAAAGTTACTATAATAAATCTTTATTGTTCTTTGTAGATACGTAGTGTGTGTATTTTTTTTGCAAGGCACGCATTAGAAGTGTTCATTCTTGCGTCTGCCGAGGATGCTGCAAGTGGCGCTTTATAGCAAGGCGTACTGTAATGACGCGGCGCATGCGCACAGCGGCCCCATTTTACTTCTCTCACGCAAATTTACTTCCGCGGGCGAGAAGTAAGAGAGCAGTTCTTACATCACCCTCGGCAGGCACGGCAGTAGCGCTTCTCTTGCATTTGTTACAAAAAAAAAAATTATGCGATGCTAATGCTATATTGCATCAAAACTGTGACGTGGGTCGCACTCGTTCCACAGGAAACTTTACCGCACTCGTATCGCAAAGTACTATTTCTTTGTTTATATTTCTTAACGATAATTTCTGACGACCGCGGCAGTGGTTACGATATCTTGGCACACGTTTCCCCGAACTCAATCGATATCAACAGGGGAAACATTATTTTCTACGCCGAGATAGAGAGGAAGAGAGAGGGTCCGATGTTCGGTACACGGAACAGTTAATCTCGTTACCGGGAATATGTCGAAACCTGCGGGCTGTTTGAGCGGTCGGAACCGCCTGCAGATTCAATCGAGCGGATAGCAATTTAATCACGGTTGATCGCAATCGCAATTACGTTCTGCTATCTATTGTTGGGTTTTCTCTATAAAAATAATAAAAACATTGCACAGTATTAGTCCATTTCCATGTTAATTTAAGGTCGATGCCTCCATGTTTACTTCAATTATACCGTTTATAGTAATTAAAAAAAAAAAACTTAAATTCCCCTTAAATCTGATCGACTTAATGATTTCGGACAAACTCAATATCAAAGGTCTTTGATTGTAGTATTCTATTTGTATGCAGTTGTAAAATAGAATCCCTGGCAGATCCTGCGACTTACAAAACCGCCGAGAAAACGACCGGTCGTTTTCGGACAAAAATACGTCCGGTAAAACGACTGTTAAAACGACTTCATCCGCGTCAGAGAGCTTTCAGTCAGGTCGTTTTACATTTCAAGACTGGATGAACAACCGCGGAAATGACCGTTCAAAAGACCTTTCAGTCCGGTTGTCAATGTGCGGTCGTTTCTTCGGTTGAAAATAGAAAACGGCCGGACTGAAAGGTGTTTTGAACAGTCGTTTTCGCGGTAGTTCATTCGTTTATTAATTGTAAAACCACCTGACTGAAAGTCCTCCCTGGACGCTGCTCGTATGCGGCTGGTACGGACACGGATAAAGTCGTTTTGACAGTCGTTTTCGAGGACGTATTTTTGTCGAAAACGACCGGTCGTTTACTCGGTCGCTTTGAAGGTAGTTTGGTGGTGGTTTTTCAAGTCGCAGAACTTGCCAGGGATAGAATAGTGTTGTTTTATTCGTGTCCTGAGGTAAGCCCCCTAAGGACAACGTGGCCAAAAAATACGACGGCTAACAACCAGAAAAAACGCCCCGACAGAAAAAGCCGAGAACAACGGAAATAAAAAAATGTTAAACCTAAAGAATCTAAACTATAACAAAGGAAATAACTAAAAGTTAAACTTAAAGGAACTAAACCATAAACAATTAAAAACAACTGATGATAACTAACTACCTAACCGACCCAATTCCCACCCATCTTAGGGAGGAACAACTTCCGGGGGCCCCGCCGGAAACCAGCAACGGAGTCCTGTCGCCGCAGCTCCGGAAACAACGCGTTCTAGAACGCGCAGCAAAGACAGCGAAGAAACCGTCAAAGACCCCCGTACGGCAAAACGGCTCTGAATTTACGCCAAAGGCTACCACAGATTTTTTTCAAAATCGACTAAAATCTTGAGCTGAGCCTCAATCTTCATGAAAATTGCACTGAATGAAGAGACGTGACCACTCTACTAGTGTCTAAATTTTCAACCCGTCATCTCAAACCGTTTCCGAAGTGCCGCCGTTTTATCTTTAAAACGATGCAAATCTTTTTTCAAACCCTCAGAATTTCGGAGGATGAGCTCACTCTTCGCACTTTTGTTTTATCGACAAAAATGAAAGTCAAGAAACACTCAAATTATGATGTAAAAAAAAATGTTTGGCCATGCATAATGTTCCGATACACCTTCGGCTAAAACCGTATGGTTCGAAATTTTTTCGAACCTTGCAGTTTTTACTCTAACAATTGCAAGAGTGCAAGAGTGCAAATTCAATTAGAAACATCCGAACTCTAGGATCTCTCGTAGCATTGTCTTTCGAGATCAGGAGTCCAGTCGAGTTTCGTTGGATGAAAGGGATTGCGGGGGGGGGGGGGGGGGGAGGGGGGGGGCAGAAGATAGGGTGGGTTTGGTAGTTGATAGGGTGGGTTTGGTAGTTGATAGCAGAGTGCGTCTGCGATTGAATATCTCTTCGTAACGCGGTCGTAAAGGAACCGAGGGGACGACGAGAATTTGCGAAGGGAAGGTAAATGGTGAGAAAGGAAGTCACACGCTGCTTCCGCCTGGTCATCCGTGTGAGGCATCGACGGCAGTCTGCGGGAGTGAGAGTAGGAAAGGGTCTAGAGGAGAAAGTGAACACGAAGGTAGAGAGGGTGAGGTATAAGGTATGAGCGAATTAGTGAAGGGGTAAAAGGCCATACTACATGTAGCCATAGAGGATCCGGAAAATTGTTGTAGTGGGTTGCACGATGCTCCAATCATATTTATAGGGCAAAGAAGGATCTTTCCAAAAGAAGCTTTGGCCATACTACATGTAGCCATAGAGGATCCGGAAAATTGTTGTAGGGGGTTGTACGATGCTCCAATCATATTTATAGGGCAAAGAAGGATCTTTCCAAAAGAAGCTTCGGCGCACACTGATAAGAAAATACGGTTGGTTCAACTAAAATTCGGACAGGGACGTTCAACTAAATATTTTGTTGTTACAGCTAAAAAATTGATTAGTTCTACAATTTTCTGGGTGATTTAACCAAAATATTTTTGAGTCATTAAAATATTTTGTTCGTCCAACTAAATATTTGTTTGACCGTTCCTGCTCGAATCTTAGATGATTCAACTGTACTTTTTTATCAGTGTATCTCACGTAAATCAGGGATTACCCGGGCGAAATAGAATCTTTTACGATATCGATTGGATACGCTACAGTATAACCATCATCCATCCCCGAACAAACACTATAGACACGAGGCCGTAAGAACAAAATAAAGATAGAGATAGAGGGAAATTATCCTCTAGTGGTCGATTAAATATAATTGGGTCTTTCAGGGACCACTGTCAGTTGAACGGTGAGTGAATGAAACGAGTGAAGGAAGATATGAAAAAGGGAACGAAATTACCGACAGGGGTAGGGGGCGATAGTGAGGTGCACCTAGCCGTAGCAGCGACAGCCCTCTAAGACCCTTCATTTGTATTTTAATGAGTGTCGTTATGGTAATTGCGCGCCGTTACTTTTCTTGTACCATTCACCGAAGTCACGCTCCCCCGTGCGGCTTTAAGGAAATACGTCACATAACGACTTTTCTACTTTTGGAACTAAAAATCACAAGTATTATAAAGCAACGAATAAGGTTTTTTAAAAGAATTTCTAATCATTTTTTCACCACATGGATTCCGAGATACATGACAGTAAAATTGTGTCAATTGGCATGAGCTGCATATTGTGCCGGATGAAAAGCAACATTCTTTTTTTAAAAATATATATTTCCAGACTACTGTATTCGAATTTTTGTTCTAAAATAACATTACAACATTATAAAATCGAGCTGTGCCCATAGATTTTAGAAGATATTACGAGTTGAAGGAGCTTCGAACCTGTATACACTGAGAAAAAAAATCGATCGGGTCAACAAAATGAGCGCTTACGGGTGGCGAAACAAATTTTTGGTTGATCGAACGAAATAATTGTTGTATCAAGTAAAGAAAAATTTGAATCGACGGCCTGTTAGTTCGATCAACGAGGTATTCCTTTCGATCAACCAAACATTTGTTTCGCCACCCGTAAGCGCACATTTTGTTGACTCAATTGATTTTTTTTCTCTGTGTATGAATAGATACCTAAGCCTCAACCATTGCTAGTAACATCCCCCCCACCATTAAGAAACGGCGATCTGTGACGTATTCCCTTGAAGCTCGGAAGCTTTTTGTTTTCTCGAACTCGTGTGTATTGTACGGGATTGGAGAGAAATAAATGAAAAAAACATAGGTTAACAAAAAAGGAATTTAAATCGAGTCTATACACAGAGAAAAATAAAACAAATAAGTCAACAAAATGTGCGCTTACGGATGGTGAAAAAAATGTTTGGTTGATCGGAAGGAATTTCTCGTCGATTAAACAGGCCGTCGAATCGAATGTTTCTTTACTTACTACGAATATTGGCGCACTATTTGCGATATGTGCAGCACACGTCGCAATTATTGCGCCAACTGCTACTTTTCGTGGCGCTTGTCGATCTGGTTTTTTTTTTTTTAAAGTCGGAAATAATATCCGAGTTGGAGTAATGATGTAGTAATGACTATTCGACGAATACCATTTTTTCAAGCGTATCAATATTATACTTGACAAAAATGGTTATCCTTGATACTTGTTATACTTGACAAAAATTGTTATCTTTGACACTTGTTATACTTGACAAAAATTGTTAAGCAAAACATTATAGCTTGTTTACTCGAAAAAGAAAAACCACGTGCCGAGTCCTTGGGATGGATTTTTTAACTCCATAGATACGTTTCTGTTCCACCCGGGCATTCATAAAATTACAATATACTATTTTTAACATTCCGGTGTAAGAATGTATTAAAAAAAATTAGATTGTAAAAATTAAACGACCGTCGCCCAAAAATGATGACAAACGAAAGAACCTAACAAAAATATAATTTAGACATTTCCAGAATCTTTCCAGTAAAAGCACAATTTCGCCGAACCCTGCGAGGAGACGAGACAGTTTTATCTGTGGCGTTTTTCCGCGCGTACTTTTCATCGTCGCTTTCCATCGACTCTAGAATAAGAACATTTACGTTGAAACGTGGGTTCTATGTTATTTACGTTAACGGTATATAGAACATCGAAGAATTTGGCACGAGTACGAGAGTGTGTCTAGCGTGAGCATAGTAAAAAAAAAGTAATAAAAAAATAAAAGTTGGACAACCGTCAAATATTGTATCCCGTCGCGACGAAAATCTCGGAACGTTTCGCGTGTGTTCGAAGGTCTTTCCCGTCTAGATCGGCAACGACATAGTGACGGATGGTTTTGTGTGCGAGTCGGAAAGACCGAACGAGGCTCACGCGCCCGCTCGCTTGCGAAAACAAATTTTCCCCGACGCAGTTGTAGCACATTACTCGAGCTATATTGTGGTATAGACCACACTATCATACTACATAGCATATATATCAGTGAAAACTACGTGGAAGGCAATTTTCCGATCGGTCTACCGAGAGGTGTTCTGGGCTGCCGACACTTTAACGAGCCATCTGAGAGAGTGCGTCATCGTGTTCGTCTCCCAGAGAATAATTAGCCCTATCGGCCGTCGGACGTATACTGCACTATAGAGACGGTAACGAAGATGCCGGGAGAGCCTCGATGGCATCTTGGCAGAGTGTCGTCCACTTCGTATCGGCTACTCTCGCGTATTCGCGGCGCCATTTATATTTAGAGACTTTGGAGGAAAACAGATATATATCCACGTCGTAGACGATAAAGTCTGACGAGCTCTCAAAATATCGGAGTCAGAGAAATAACGAGGGTTCGTCGAGACGTTTGAGCTATCGGTGGGTAGAAGTAATGTTGGCTCATGTGACGCGCGCAGCAGACCCGTAGACGCTCACAGGTAGAGACGCGAGTGCTGAACGTAACGGGTCATTTGACCGTATTTTTACCATAAAAAGCTGTACGTGACGCTCCCAAAATTACCACTTTTGTCACAAAGCTAAATTTATTTTTTAATTTTTGTGATCGTGAAATTATATGAAAAAACAACGCGACCGATATTTTTGCATCTATATAAATAAACGTCACCTGTTTGTCAGTAATTTCACGACCGAAATTCGTGACCGGTATTTTTACATCATAAAGTTATGATAAAAGGAGTTACGTCAAAATACACTGATAAAAAAGTACAGTCGAATCAACTGAGATTCGGGCAGGGACGTTCAAATAAATATTTTGTTGGTCGAACAAAATATTTTTATGACTCAAAAATATTTCAGTGAAATCACCCAACAAATTGTTGAACTAACAAATTTTTTACCACCAACAAAATATTTAGTCGAACGTCCCTGCCTGAATCTTAGTTGATTCAACCGTATTTTTTTGTCAGTGTACGGTAAAGATACGTTATTTTACCGTCAATTTGATCGGAAATTAAAATACGGATATTTTTATATCTCAACTCTCGGAAAGCTAACGACGCTTCAACACGACTCCTCAATTCTATCAAACGCACATATATTTAAATCCAACCGACCCATACTTTAAGTACGTTGAAACATAGTTTGGTATGGGAATACTGAAAACAATTCAATTAAATCCGTACTTTTTCGGCTGAAAAAAAGTATACTTTGCAGAAATAAATCTTTATTGGAGATTAAACTAAATCTTACAGTCAATCAAATCGTACATTTGTTTCGCCTCCCGTGACTGCAGAGTCTAGTTGATTCATACCAATTTTTTTTTTTTTTGCGACACCAAACCTTTTCCTGAGTGTAGCGGTGGACGACGTCAAAGTGAAACTGGCGTGAGGATATTAAACCGCACGAGATACGCAGACTACCGGCGATCGTCTACGTCACTCAGCCTTACGTCGTGACTTTCCCCGACATTGAAAATTCGATGGACCGTTCGTATGTCATTCTCCAACCGGACGTCCTGAGGGTAGCGGTGGACGACGTCAACGTCAAACTGGCGTGATGATGTTAAGGTATCACTAGCGGACAGCCTGAGCCCACGTGAGTTCAGAGAGAATTGAAAGAGGACTTGCGAACACTTCTCGATGAGATAAAAATCTGAAAAAAATCAACCATATGGAAGGTACTGAAAACATTAATTTTGCATAATAATAATTCCAAAATGTTATTAACAAATGAATAAAAAAAAAATTCCCAACAAATCACCCGGCAACCTAACTTTTTTTTAATGAAAGTGATTTGTTAATTTTTCTGAACACGTATGAATTTTTTCAGAACTTTGTGTAATTTTTGAAAATCGCGTTTTTAGTTAATGAAAAAACGTAATTTTCGAGAATTACACAAAATTCTGAAAAAATGCATACGTGTTCAAAAAGATTAACAAATTGTTTTTATATGAACAAAAAGTTAAGTTGCCGGGGAATTTGTTGAACAATTTTTTTTTTTCATTCACTTGTCAATATCATTTTGGAATTATCATTATGCATGATCAATCTTTTCAGCACCTTCCATATGCTTGATTTTTTTCAGATTTTTATCCCGTCGAGAAGTGTTCGCAATTCTCTTTCAATTCTCTCTAAACTCACGTGGTCTCAGGTTGTCCGCTAGTACTACCTTAAACCGCACGAAATACGCAGTCTACCGGCAATCGTACACGTCACTCAGCCTTACGTCGTGACTTTCAACGACGTTGAAAATTCGACCGACGATTCGTGTCACCAACTCAACATCCGTCCGCCTTCTTCTGACCGACCCGCGCAAAAAAAGTCCCGGGAAAAACGCCAATAGCGCGTATTTGGATCCTTTGTTACTTTTCGCTTATGTACGTCTTTCGAAATGGTACATTCGAGACACTCTCTCTCTCTCTCTTTCTCTCTCTCCGATTCGTCTGGCAATGATCGACGCGGCGCATTATTATTACTTCGCGTTCCGGGAAAGCGATATTATTTCGACGCCAAAATTCTCGCAACGTCGGCAGCGTTTTTTACAATGGATTCCTGACCTTCTTTGGCATTTCGAGGAGGATCGCCCGACGTACTGATATCAGTGACGCACGGCGTGACTATTAGTTTGGAAATAGAATTAAATTCCTTCGAGGTATCTTTTTACTTTTATTTTTTTGTTAGTTTCTTTTTCTAGATTTTTTATTTTATTTTTTTTCCGGAATGGGGCACCTGCTGATGCATACAGTCCGCCGTCAAAAAACATCACTGTGACACAAACCACTTGTTTCCTTATTCATTCGATCACCTCGGTTTAAAGAAATAGGCCTTATGCTAATTGATGCAAATCGGCACGATCGAATGAAGAGATCATCGAAGAATGTTTTTTTCTTCTTTCCTTTTCGTACGTTTCCTGGAAGCGGAAGAATTCAAGCTGCCCGCATGTTGCCGGATGGACCTCATTCCTTATGGTAATTTAATTCAAGCTAACATGGTAATCTGATGTATGAACAAATTTTAGATTCAAAAATGATAATTCGGGTGATTGATTGTTCCGGAAATGGTTATTCGGTCATTCGGCGAAGATTGAAACTCTCGTGAGGCGGGATTTCTTTTTTTTTTCCATCTCGTAGTAAAATGAGAATAAATAGGAAGGTGGTCCGTTGGGGAACGTCGCAGTTCCTCGGCCGCGTGGACCGGCTTCTTCGGTCGCTCTCGCTATTGCCGCATTGCACGGACCGACAAAGAGATGGATTATCACGTGGTTCTCGGTACGCAAGGACAAAAAGGACCACGATGCCGAGAGACGATCGGTCAGTCTCGGCGGGAGAGAGAGACACGTTGCGAAGAAGAGCGGATCATCGCAGGGCTTGCGGAAGATCACGATTCCCTGTAAAGAGGTCCGAAACGAGAAAACGAGCGAGAGGAGCGGAGGGAGCTCGGCTTCTCGCTGCGTTGCGTCCGGTTATGTTGTTGGCCCAAACGGACAGTTCGACCGGTCTCTGAACTCCGAGGAACTTTTCGTCGACCTCCCCCCTCAACGCTCCGACTCTTCAACCGGAATCACGTAATGAGAATTGCAGACGGGCAATGGGTTGCGCGCCGATTTCGGAGATTTCTTGAGCGAAGGTTTCAGGAAATATATGATGCGATGTTCGTTCGATTTTCATACACTGTCTTTTATACCTCTGCGACTTAACCCTGTAATCGTCAAACGGCAACTTCCGTTGAAAATTAGACATTCATTTATGGAAATGCTTGATAATTTTTCCTTTTGTGAAATTAAGTTTTTTAATTTTTCCATGCAAGTAACAAAAAAGTTTGATGACATTTTGCTTCGACACCCCCCCCCCCCCCCCCCGCCCCCCCCGCAATCGCGATTTTTCAACCGAGATTTTTATTTCTGTTTAATTTAGTGACGGATTTCTCCTTTTACATAATAATTAAAATATTAACGGATACGCATACGTTTTTTCGAAAAGGTGCATACATGTTGAGTTTTCTGGGGATCGTTGATAAACCAATAAAACAACATTTTTCGTTAAGCTGCACATATGAATGTAACGTATTGTCGATAGAGAGAGGTAAATAATAATAATTAACATAATAATTAATAATTAAAATATTAACGGATACGCATACGTTTTTTCGAAAAGGTGCAGACATGTTGAGTTTTCTGGGGACCGTTGATAAACCAATAAAACAACATTTTTCGTTAAGCTGCACATATGAATGTTGCGTATTGTCGATAGAGAGAGGTAAATAATAATAATTAACATAATAATTAATAATTAAAATATTAACGGATATGCATGCATTTATTCAAAAAGGTGCAGACATGTTGAGTTTTCTCGGGATTGTTAATAAACCAATAAATCAACATTCTTCGTTAAGCTGCACATATGAATATTATCAATCGTCAAGAGGGAGGTAAATATACGTGTGCCCGAAGCGAAGGTGCTCTCTGGTGCAGCATTTAAATGAGTGCGACATTTTTTGAATCGTCTTCTCAAAGATTTTTTTTTTTTATTTCAGAAACAGTCTATAGCGCATGGGTGATTCGTATCTCATCAGACGTCTTCGATCCAAAAAAACTTGAATAGCAATCCATTTATAAAAAAACATTAACGCATATGCATACATTTTTTTGCAAAGGTGCAGACATGTTGAGTTTTCTCGGGATTGTTAATAAACCAATAAATCAACAGGCTTCGTTAATCTACACATATGAATATTATGGATTGTCGAGAGGGAGGTAAATACACGTGTGCCCGAAGCGAAGGTGCTCTCGGGTGCGGGGCCGTAAGTCATCGGCCAACGATTCCCGCTTCGTCCCTCTAGCCTTTTTCTTTTTTATCTCTCTCTCTTATTTCTTCCCGCGTTTGTAGCCCGACGGAACGGGCGAAATTTACTCGGACTTTCTACGAATTCGAAACTCACAGCCGGCTCTCGCTGCGCTGTCAGGATCAGCCGAGAGCCGCATGAAACCCTTTGTCGTCTGTATATGTATAGGAAAATGAGATTTACACGAGACCGCGAGAGAGGCCACAAGGCCTGGCTATGGACTCGGCCGCCCTTCTCGTTCGAGAGTCTCGTGCCACGTCTCTCGCTCTCTCACGCCTCGAGGGGTCTTCCGGGAATGAGAATCGTCCGGCTTGCTTCGACACGGAAAGAGACGCACAGACTTTCAGAGAATGATTATAAATTATCTCTCTCTCCCGGCGCATTTGTGCTCGCTCGCGGGAGACCCTCGTCGTCCGTTTTCATGCCTCAGCGAACCTCCTTCGATTGCTTCCCATTGGAAATCGATCCGCCCGTTTATTTATTTTATTTATTTTATTTATTTTATTTATTTTATTTATTTTATTTATTTTATTTATTTTATTTATTTTATTTATTTTATTTATTTTATTTATTTTATTTATTTTATTTATTTTATTTATTTTATTTATTTTATTTATTTTATTTATTTTATTTATTTTATTTATTTTATTTATTTTATTTATTTTATTTATTTTATTTATTTTATTTATTTTATTTATTTTATTTATTTTATTTATTTTATTTATTTTATTTATTTTATTTATTTTATTTATTTTATTTATTTTATTTATTTTATTTATTTTATTTATTTTTCACAGGCGATTTATACCGATATTGAGTTTTTCCATCGGGACCGTTGAGACGCGGGAGTCAACTTCCGAGCTGACAGGTATAGCTTCATACGGAGAGAGGGACAGAGGACGGACAGGTGGGCTCGCTGAGACGCACTCTTCAAACTCGGGCGATCGAGGGTCCGGGATTCACGGAATCGTGACGGACCTTTAAGTTTTTTTTAGGACATCCTTAACGGAATTCATCTTCCTCCTTCGGTCGAGCCGTTTCGTCGCGCGTTCCCCCCGTTGAGCTGATTCTTGGAAATTTTGACCCACGATCTCGGCGTCCTAACCCTCCACCTACAACGACTTTTTTTTTCTCGTCTACTTGATCATGACTTATTGATCCAAAAATGTATACCTCTATTATTTTTGCAATTTTATTTTCTGATGATTTTTTTAGGCCCTCGCGGTCTTCACGGATATCCCCGACAGAAAAAGCTAGATAAGAAAGTTTGGTACTAATGATACGAATCAATATACTTTGAAGCGAGTGTAACGCGGGATCGTTTCAAATTGTAAGGATAGTGTACCGGCATCGATACAGTTTCGAATTCGCTTGAAAAGCTACACCCAGAAAAAAATTTATTTGACGGCCACCGTTTATTTGGTTTAAGTAAAAATTTTATTTGAGTTAACTAAATATTTATTTTATTTAAGTAACTATTTACTTAATTTAAATGAATTAATTAATTCAAATCGAATAAATATTTCACTCAAACCAAATAAACGGTGGCCGTCAAATAAATTTTTTTTTCTGGGTGTAGAATCCGAAAACAACAAATAAATATTTTCGACTATTTCCTTTTTAATAATATGTTTTTGGAATATCTGAAGCAAAGTTGAAAACATAATTGAGTTCGTTGCCACGAGGTGGCGCTAGCATCGTTACTCGTCAACGTAAAGGCGAACTTTTGTATCAACGACCCGTAAGGCAGCTACGGGCGGTAAGGCAACTCTCTTCACTGAGCGAGAGTCCCGCGGAGGATAACGGTGGGATCTCACGGTGTATTTTTTTTTAAGTTGCAGTCGGACATGAAGCAAAGGTGTGCCGATACCAGAGGTAGGTAAGAGCGGGCTACAATGGACGGGTGCCCTTCATTTAGGATTACTTTTCTTTTTATACTTCGCGAATAATTGACAACAAAAAATAACGTTTTACCTGCAGTGATTCGCTTTGGCCTGACCTCCCTCTGAATAAGAAATGCCTTAAAATCGCGCCAGCAATTAGTACCCTGATAGACAAGCGCCACGAAAAGTGGCAGTTGACGCAATAATTGCGTATGTGCGGCACATGTCGCAATTATTGCGTCAACTTTTCGTGGTATTTGTCTATCTGGGTATACTGATAAAAAAATACGGTTGAATCAACTAAGATTTGGGCAGGGACATTCAACTAAATATTTTATTAGTATGTACAGCTAAAAAATTGGTTATTTCAATAATTTGTTGGTTGATTTCACCTAAATATTTTTGAGTCATTAAAATATTTATTTGAACGTCTCTGCCCGAATCTTAGTTGATTAAACTGTACTTTTTTATCAGTGTAATGAAAATGAACGCGATTTTGAGATATCGTCATATGACGATAAAAAACGGTGCTGTGACTTAATTTGATTATTTAAAGCTTTTTATGTAAAATAGCGGCCATTTTTTTTGTGTTGGAACATGGGAGCAGATATAATGTTTGAATGTTTGTTAATGCGTTTATTACATTTATTACTATAATGTAACATGTCTTAATGGTCGCCTGGGTCAAACAGTATTAATGGGTATGTGTCGTAGATATGAATGAAATGAGACAGTCTTTATTGGTCAATGAGTTTGGAAAAGTGTACCGTCACAATCGGCAGGTCGAGCTGAACTAACTGAAACGGTCGTGCAGCTGAGGGCTTCGCGTCCGCCTCCACAAAGAAACATAAAGTCCGCCTCCACAAAGAAGTCGCGTCTAACAAGGAGCATCACTTTGGTGTCCTCCTCCGATTTCGATAGAACTTACGTATGTTCTAGAGCATCGAAAACTAAAGACATGTATTTTTTAGGTGTCGGTAAAACATTTCTAAGGGTTGAAATCGCCCTTAAAAATCAGGCATGTCGAGGGGTGATAATGCAGTTTCACCCGAAGGCGTCAACCGATTTTAATGAAACAAAAACCAAAATACTCTTCATCGAAAACAATGAAAATTCCACGTGGAGTTGAAGAAAAAAAATCATTTGCACGGGTGAACTACTCCCTGATTCTTCAATTTTCCACCCTACAGGAAAAATTAACCAACCAAATTGAATAGCACTTGTACCATTTGGAAGGGCAAGTAAAAATAAAGTTGACATATTTTTGCAGTTGTATATTTATGCATACATTCTCATTTTTCGTTATTTAAATGTTAAAGTGCAGTTTGCATTCACTCTTCGTGCTGATTTTGTGTTGATCACTAATTTATCGTCATATGTTATCGGCCTTTCGATTAGATTGTATTTCGAGCCGGCGCAAAATTTCGGAGTACGTCGATGATGCAACAGTCGTTCTATCTATGAAACAATGTCAATTACTCCAACGAAATGCATATGATCTTATCTTTTGAGCCATACACTCAAATCGATACCAGACGATTACAGGATATCATGATAGTCAACATTAATCAATCAATACGCCAATACCGTAGAACCCCGTTTATCCGAGGTAATGTGGGGAGAGCGTACGTCGGATAAGCGAAAACTCGGATAACATACTCAATTCAAACTTGTACTACTATTATATATTTTAAAAATAAAACACCACGTCATATAAACATTAACTTAATTACTTACCTTGCGACTTTTTTCCTTTTTTGAGACATCACGATGTTCTACCATTGACTCTAGAATCGGAACTGATCTATTTACAGTGCGTAAATAAAGAAGCAGCAAACTTGCACAAATTTAAGCGCGTATGCAACAATGTAGCAGTTACAATAAAGCAGCATATCGGCGCGCGGGCATGCCCCTTTATCCGTTTTATCCGAGTTTTCCGTATTATCCGAGCTTATACCTCGATTAATGCGAAGGGCTCGAATGAGTTGGGTGCTTCGGGTAACGCGGATAATTGAAGGTCGGATAAGCGTGGTCCGACTGTATGATAAAAATACTTGCGATGCAATAAGGGGTGTTTTCTACATAAGTGGCTATCTCGGGCAGCGTATTATCTGCTGATATCGCAGCTGGTTCAATGACAAGTCTTTCAAATATAATAACCGCGATACATACAGCGATCTTCAGTTGCTCATTTGAACGGAGTGCCAGTTCGTCAGTCATAATTTCTGATAAAAAAATCAATTCACCATGAAAGTGAATCCAATCGACGTCATTAAACTTCTCTTGGCTACATTTAAAACCAGAAATATTACCGAAACTCCGATTAAGATAGGACTTGCGGACAATCGGACCTCACGTGAGTTCAGAGAGAATTAAGAGAGGAATTGCGAACACTTCTCGATAGGATAAAAACCTGAAAAAATTAACCATATGGAAGGTGCTGAAACGATTGATTTTGCCTAATAATAATTCCAGAATGTTATTAACAAATTAATGAACAAAACATTTCCCAACAAATCACCCGGCAACCTAACTATTTATTTTATGAAAACGATTTGTTAATTTTTCTGAATACTTATGAATTTTTTCAGAATTTGGTGTAATTTTTGAAAATTGAATTTTTAGTTAATAAAAAAACCGTAATTTAAAAACATTACACGTAATTCTGAAAAAATTAATGCGTATTCAAAAAAGATTAACAAATTGTTTTTATATGAACAAAAAGTTAAGTTGCCGCGGGATTTGTTGAACAATTTTTATTTTCATTCATTTTTTAATAACATTTTGAAATTATTATTATGCAAAATCAATCTTTTCAGCACCTTCCATATGCTTGATTTTTTTCAGTTTTTTTTTATCCCATCGAGAAGTGTTCGCAATTCTCTTTGAACTCACGTGAGGTCGAACTGGCCGCTGGTACTACCTTAACAATGTATTAATCGAGGTAAAACAAAATTTCGAAAAAGTTCTGATCGACTGCATGGACGATTATAACGGAGTTGAAATTATCGAGGAACAATCGTTAGATTTTCAAGAGCCATTCAAGCAATATGATGTTAACGCTATCGAAGACACTCTTTGGCGACATGATGAGGTCCAGCAGATTCTGATACTTGTTCTGAAGACGAAGAAGACTTAAGCTACGATTACAAACGCAAAGCAGTCGAATACTGGAGATCCGATACGAAGAAAAATTACGGTGTCGATACCGTCAGCCAGAAATTCAGAAAACAAATCTGTACGACAATTAAGACGCTGCGCAAATCAAATGAACAAAGGTGGGACCTACAAGGAGAAATTAGTTCGAATCTCTGAACATACTTTGAATAACATGCAATCCGCTGTAGATGCTGGTTTTATCGTTCATGACATCAACCTTCAAAAGTGGGCTCTACAAGCTCGAAAAGAGATAGGTCACGAACACATTCGTTTTAAAGCTTCTCATAACTGGCTTTGGAAATCACATCGTATTGTATCCAGGAAAATTAATAAATTCATAACACGAAAAACAATACAAGATAATTAAGTTTTAAGGATGAATGCAGAACATTTCGTGAATAAAATTAAATCATATAATGAAAAATATGGAGCGGGAATCATATATAATTCATATCAGAGAGGTTTTCAACTGGAAATCCACTCTCGCAGGACTCTGACAATTGAAGGAATTAAACAACTGGAATGTGTAGTACAGTCCATATCTTCTACAACTGATAACTAAACGTATTTTTAACAGCAACGAAATCCGGAAAAAGTACTTCAGGTATGAACAAAAATGATGGTCAGAAAATATTGAATATACGTTGGATTATACTATTTCGACAACCAATATCTTCCTATATACAGAGCATATATATATATATACTCATGAAGTGGACATGGCCCAGAAGTTGTTCGAAAAACAACTCCTCGGGGCAAAAAACTAATCACAAAGATGGTACCTAAAGGCAAAACAGACACAATCCAATCGTTCAACGTTTTTCGGTTTTCGAATATAGGGTAAGAATTCTTTGTGCTTGCAACATTTTTTTGAAGAGTATCATTGCTGTACGATTTACGAACGATGATTGCTGCAAATTATGACTGTAATGCGCACGTTGACGAATTGTAAAAGGAATTATACATTATATTATATACAAGCACTCAACCCCAGCAATATTCCCCAGTTTTCTGTATTTGAACAAGCTATTTTTATCAGTAAATAACGCGAAACTCGTGAAATGGCCATTCCAGGTGACAGTCGGTCACCCCCTCAATTATAAATAAACCATCATGCGAAGTGCCCGACATTGACTTTGACTAACAGAAATGTTATGAATCGATACGGACATTTCAAAATCGATTAACGAGAATGTATGCATAAATATACGTACTAATGGATATGGGGTAGTTTGCCCCCGTAAATTCGTTTTTCTGTGAATGTGCAAAAACACGTCAACTTTATTTTTACTTGCCCTTCCAATTGGTACATGTACTGTTCAAATTGGTCGGTTAGTTTTTTTCTGTAGAGTGGAAAATTGAAGAACCAGGGGGTAGTTCAACCCCGCAAATGATTTTTTTTCTTCAAATTCACGTGGAATTATCATTGTTATCGATATGGAGTATGTTGGTTTTTGTTTCATTAAAATCGGTTGACGCCTTCTGAGTGAAACTGCATAATCACCCCTCGGATGCCTAACTTTGAAGGGCGATTTCACCCTACAACATACGTGAGTTTCATCAAAAATCGAAGGGAGACACCAAAATGATGTTCCTTGTAAGCGTCGCGAGGTACTGACAAGGCACTTCCTCACGGTGAGAAAGGATGCAGGGCTTCTCCGAACGGAGATGCAGCGATAAATAATACGGCTCGCGATAAACAATTATTCGAAGAGGCTGACGCTGTTACAATAAAAACAGCCAGATGGTTTTCCGATATATCGATCATTTCGGTGATAAGAGATAAGCGATCAGCAACATGAGTGCGGGGAGCGCGGTAAGAACGGCAGCGTCGGGGCAGGAGAGTTGTGTAAAATGTGCACGTTTCCTCTTGGTAACGTGTGTTCCGTAGTGTCCGACGGAAAAGCATTCGTATTGTACCCGATGCTTCTCAATTTCCAACATTTTGGTAACTACTTTTCCTTCGTTATCTTTGTGTTTGTTTTGATTTTTTCCGTCATTTTTTGGTAACGATGTACTTCGGTAATTTCTATTTCTTTTGCAGTCAAGTGACACAAGACTTTTGCATAGTTGCGCAACCAGAATATTTTTTTCGTGACTTTTACGGATCAACACCGATTCTTTTGGTATTTGATATGCAGAATTGTCAATTTTCGGCAATGCCGGGAATGGTTAATTCTGTATATTTGTGACCGCGTCGGTAATTTTTATACCGGGACCGCTTTCGGTCTAAAAAAATCGGTCACGAATCGAACTCACATCAGTTGTCTCGATTGGGCAACGACTGGCATGGCTCGACTCCGTTGTAGGTCCCGTCTCGAATAATCATGCCGACGACCAGGAGTCCTCGCGGGCTCCATAGCCACTTGGCATATTGCCTAATTGCCTGTCTCACGGGAAACCTCCCGACGAGTCGAGTTTCTATTCGATTAGATCTGCGAAGAGCGGTCGCCCCAGCATATCACTGCTGCCAGAAGAGACTCATTGATAATCGATAGCCGTTCGCGCGATCGACCGCTATCAGAGACTCCCACGGCGATGCTAAATCTCTCGTCGTAAATAAAAACGTTCTTTGCAGTAAAACTGAAATATTTATATATCGCACCATGGTACGACATGGTTCGCACTATGTACGCGACTCGAATTAAATTAAAGAGAAAAAGGTTTGTACGCTTGACAAGCATTTCGTATTTATTTTTTATTTATTTGTATTTAACGTCGCATCAACTGCTATGATTATTAGCGACGGGACCTACTATTTTTCCTTTAGTGGGAACCGTACCACTTTGGGGGTTTCTTAATATGAGTGAACGTTAACTGTACTTTTGGATGTCAGTAACAGTCGGCCTTCTAGGTTTGCTTCACGGCGCCGGAGCTACGTCACGTTGATTACTGGCTGTGAACATTAGACGTCTGCTGACACATATTGTTCTGCCAGCAAGACTACAGTAACGGGATTCGAACTCGGGACCGCCCGATACTTTGTTCTCGAGGCTAGTACTCTAATCACGAGAGCAAAGCGATCGGTTAACAAACATTTCTTGTTCACAAAGGTTGACCTTTTCTTTCTCGGTAACTTTATAATTTTTTTTTTCTAGAGCAACCTCATTTTTTAACGAAAACGTGTTCAAGATGTTCCAAAACATCGAAAAATCAAATTTAGAAAAAATGTCCGGATGTGCGTGCGTGTGTATGTGTCACATACAGCAATTCAGCAACACAGTTAATAGCCAATGTTTCTCCAAAATTTTGTAAAAAATATTGAGGCTATGGAGTAGACGAAAAATTTGAAAAATCATAGTTGTGCGGACAATATATAGGTATCGTTACTTTGTAGCAATGTGTGAATTTTACTATACCTAGTATAGTGCCGCACGTTCAATGGTTCGGCTGTCGAGCTCCAACTGTAGCGCGATTTTTCCCAGACGATTTTTACATGAGCTGCCAGTCGGTATAGATATTTAATTTTCGACCGCGACCAAATTCCCGAGCGAAACGAAAAACCGTCAGCCGTTTGAAAGCGCACCGATCGTGAAGTTGTGCTGTTCGTTGTTCTTGGAGCTCGTGTGGGATTTATGGTGTACAGACGAAAGTACTTATATATGTTACTATTATAGTTATTTGAAATATCCATACGTGCTTTCCCGATGAAGTCAGTTTTTTAATATGGTGAATCGTGAAGTCTGAGTCACTCTTTTCTCCGCTCAACGCATATATCCATTGTTTAGCCAAAACCTGTATGACTGTTGAAAGAGGACGCAGCGCGAGATCTCTCGTTTACTTTAAGAGCATTTGAAATACTATGGAGAGCGAGAGAGACAGCATCAGTAGCGCTCACGGCGGAGCGAGAGAGACACACTCGGACAGGTGTTTCACATGCTCTTAAGACGCAACGTGACCGTATTTTCTGAAGGTGGTAAAAATTCGCGTGTTTGTATGAAGCGCGCGGTAGTCATATTTATACAATTATTATTATTTTTATTTATATATAATAATGTTCATCATTTTTCTGACCCCCACTTTTTTCGCATTTTGGGTAGCGTCTGTCTAGCGAACAACGAATATGAGTGTCAGACCGCTGCTAAATGCGCTAATCCGAAAATATTAGCCCTCAAAATTGGAGAAAATGTCCCGCGCCATGACGGTTTTTGGCGATTCGCGGCGTAATGCGAACATAGTATGTCCATGCGTGCACGCGTGGGTATGCGAGTACATGCAAGCCCTCTATTAGATGCATTTTATTCCCTCACATGTGCTTTTGTGTGTATTTTCAAATTGTGACGACACGTTTTTTCCGTCTTTCTGGGCGGTACCCGGCGATTTATTGCCTTTTCGAGTTAGCTCCGTCGGGGAAATCCTAAATGTGAACGCTAACCCACTGCCAACTGTCTTAAGAGGATGTGAAAGTCACGTGACCGCGCCACGAGAGCGAGAGATACTGTTATTGTCGCTCGCAGTGAAGTGAGAGAGACATCACGAGAGAGTGTTTTACGTGGCGTTAAGGGGAGGCTAAACGCGTATAAGTCCAATAGAGACAGAGTAAAAAATTTCGAACACGTCTTTCTCTGAAACGATTTTATAAAATGAAAAACGAATTGTGGGGCGATATGCGTTAATCGAATACGCAGCGAGGCACACAATTCGTTTTTATTTTATAAAACCGTTTCGGAGAAAGACATGTTTGGAATATTTTATGATTATGTTGATATTTAGGCCCACTTTAATTCAAAAATATTCGCTATAGAAGTTGGACCAAATACATTAAATGTCAGGCAACATGTTCCTTTTTGGTATCTCAAGACGTATACGCGCAAAATATGTTTATGTATATATGCCTGTGTATGCGAGCACATGCAAGCACTTCATTAGATGTATTTTTTACTTCACATATGTGCGCTAAAATCATTAGCGAGAGCGGCGAGCGGCAGCGGAGAGCGGAGCGAGAGGTGTATACCAAATTGGTGCAGTAAGGGCGCGTCGAAATACTGCCTTTATCCTTAAGGAAACGGTATAATTATTCACAAGATATAGATACACCATTTTCTCCGTGGATAGTGTGTCGTACAGCGTAGACTGTGACGGAGTCGTACGAATGGACACATTCGTTTGAGACCGCCAGATGATTCCGATTGCGGGGACAATTAAATTAAAATAAATTGAAATAAACTACCCACTTTAATAAACGTTGTCATAAAGACAAAGTGAAATTATTAAAAATAGAAAATAATCGTAACATTTTTAAAGATTTGTTATCAGGAAAATCTAAATGTTCTAAAAATACGTTACTAAAAAATATTGATGCAATTATCCTTAGGACTCATGTACAGATAGAAAACGACCCCAGACAACATGTAAACTGCGCTCCTAACGTAGAAATTGACATTGAACGACAATTTAGTTCAACTATGTTATCATCTGTGAAGGCCGGTAGTTTTTGTACAGGACGATAACGCAGCGTGTTTGGGGTGGAAATCCACTCCACTCTAGAGTCCCCGTTAGCGTTTCGTGTAAGTGTTTAAGTAAGTGATTTTTTTTGTCACGTCTATCAAATGTAACTTATTGTTATGTTATTGGGACATATATATTCGTTATTTTTTTAAAATATTTTATACTTTTTATAATTACCTACAATGTTTCAAGAAAAATAAATGTTAAAATCCATGCAAAACCAATTTTTGCGTTGTATGAATTTTTTTCCATATTAGCAGTTTTCGGTTTTTCCCCATTTCCATATCGCCAAAGAAATAGACTTTTTGAACGGAACATGTCACTGTAAAATGGCGTTTGAAATTTGAAAATTGGAACATTAAAAAAAAGTTGCAAATTGAAGTTTTCATCTGGCTTTCTCATAATGTTCATTTATTGGCAAAGCTTCTTCTATGAGAAAGCATTTGCAGTATTTTTGGCTTCCTCATAGAGGAAGCTTCGCTTATAAAGGAACATTATGAGAAAGCTATATGAAAATTTCAATTTGCTACTTTTATGAGGAATCGATAGGAAAATTACAATTTTCAACGTTTTTCAACGTCAACGTCGTGTTTCATTTTTATGCAAACTGGCCGGTTCAGGTTCAGCACAAAAAGTGTACAAAAAGCTCTGCGCAGAATTGGATAAATGACGAAAATACTTTGTAATTTTTTTCGTAACATAAAAAAATGTCTACAATTCATGAAATTGGTAGTTGACTGGTGTCACCCCTATTGAGGACTCCGGGGGGCACATTGCAGCGCACATGAAAGTAGACAGGATGTTCGTTGCGTATGCTCTTAAGAAACCCTCGCGTCGAGCATAAGATGAAGGTCTCGTGCCTGATTCTTTATACATTATCTGTTTAAACAATTGTCACGAGTTCGGCATTACACACTTTTTGAACGACTCCGTAGATGTGGCCTTCAACTTCCTGTGTGTTTTTCCAGACTTCTTTGTCGCTCCCGTTTCTCTATTGGGGTTTTTTTGCTGTCGAATATAAAGTGCAAGACACGCGCTTGAAGTTTTTCAAAGTCATCCGAAATTCAAACGAAGAGAGTTTGGGTAGGGGGGGGGGGGGGGGGGGGACGCTAAAATTACCGCTTTACCTTTTTCAGTGTTTTTTTGTTACTTTTTATTTTCCATCGCCTAAACTGTGCAGTCAATTGATTCCAAAATTTGCATGCCTATTGACAATTAGTAAATTTAATTCAAATCAAAATTCGTTTCATTCGAATCAAGTAAATTATTAAGTAGTGTTAGTAAATCGTTTTTTTCGCTCTTAAGCGTACACAAGTACTGCCGGTATTATTTTATTATTATCATTTGTTGAAGAGCACCTTGTAGAAACCTGCGAAGTAGCCTGTGCTGATTATCGGTCTTCCAATATCATTAAGCAGTAAAATAATAGTGTCGCCACGAGCTTAAATTTTCCAAGTTTTGTTTGTATTCGTTTCAATCGAAAATAGGGTCAGGGCAGTATTTTGAATAACACATCAATTGATGGCCATCGGCACTACAAGTGCATTCTTTACAGCCGATTCTGGTGACTTTGTTTGGTTCGCAAGCTGGGTCATCTAAAACAAAATAATAATAATAAATACTATAAATCCAATCTTCAATTTTTTTAAATACGAACCATCAACGAACGAAGGAAAACCGGACTAATTTTCAGACTAATGTTCAGACTAATTTTCAGACGGGCGAAAAAATCGAAGAAAAAAAAATTGTTGTTCGCGATTTGTATTTCACGAATTGTCGATGCCCCTAGAGAGTTAAAAAATTCATTTCGTCTTACCGCAGGTGTCCCTAGTACAAGTGGTCGTTATTCCATTAGACTGGCACCAACAGTGGTTGCAGTTGACCGTGTAGTGTTTGTCACGCAGGCAATAATGTTTAACTGAAAAACGAATTAATATTTTTAGACATCACATTTAATGCTAACTTTAGTATCTCATCGACTCGATCATTCGATGCTGGGTTTCCAGTTGTAATCGTACCATTAGGATCGTAATCTTTGTAGTCACCGTTTTCGGTGTATTCTCCCTCGATACACTCGTTATTGGTACAAGTGGCACTTTTACCGTCGGCCGAGCATATACAAGTGTTGCAAAATTTCCTGAATATTTTTAGAGCCTCGCAATGTTGCTCGGTGTTTTTGTTACTCTCCCGTTTCTGTCTCAGCGAAGCGCTGCTCAGACTTCCGTTGCGATTCTCCGCTGGGACAGCTTTGACAAATTTTATTACTGTTATTATTCATAATATTTATTGTTATTTATTATTATTATTTTATTGTGTACAACAATTCGCTGTAATCGACATTGAACTTTCGATGGGACATTTTTGTCAAAATTTGAGCTCGAAGTGTGTTAAAATTCGACACGACATCAACATTTTTTAAACGTTGCCCGGTAGTTTTTGGCAGGTTTTAGTTCGCCCGAGCTGAGTAACGAATAATATAATAATTAACCCGATGGATTCCAATCGTATTTTTTTTCTCAATATTCTATCAATGTTTCATTTTATTTATTATATTTGTAGTCGCCTTTAAGAAGATGTGAACTTTGCCCCAACTCCACCCCCCTCCGCCAAAAATAAATCGATAGTGTAAAAAAAACCGCGTGTCGATGATCAAAAATAAAAAATATTTAATACGAATTGTGTCGATTATTGGACAATTTCAGGTTACCGGAAACGGCGGCGATGGCCAGCAGAGAAAAAACGAACAAACGCATTTTTTTCTCGTGAAAATATTGACCCTTCGTCACGGAATACTGGTACTTCAGTGATTCGAACGATCGAGCAGGCGGTTATTAAATACTAGCAAGAATCACGATGAAAAAAAAATTATCCAATCACCGAATGTCAAAATTGGAGGTGTACAAAGGTTGTAAAAGAATATAAAGCTTAAAGTGTTTCTTATCAGGCAAATGATAAGACCGAGTTACGTAACACACTATAAAAATTGCTGCGCAGAAATATGCTTCGACTGTTAGCCACCTAGATATTACGGTCGTTGCTATTTCCTTATTTGCATTTTTTTGCTGTTGTCGAATATGTGTGTGACACGTGCTTTGCGTGACCTCTTTTTTTATTTAATTGTTTGGTCATGATTATAACACGCGCGGTATAGGTAAGCATTGCCTTGAATAGGTATTGGTGGTGATGTTTAACACACGGTATAGTTTAACGATAATCCGCATTTTTTGGGTTAAAACTTTAGGTTAAAACTTTAGGTTAAAACTTTAGGTTAAAACTTTAGGTTAAAACTTTAGGTTAAAACTTTGGGTTAAAACTTTGGGTTAAAACTTTGGGTTAAAACTTTGGGTTAAAACTTTGGGTTAAAACTTTGGGTTAAAACTTTGGGTTAAAACTTTGGGTTAAAACTTTGGGTTAAAACTTTGGGTTAAAACTTTGGGTTAAAACTTTGGGTTAATATTTTGGGTTAAAATTTTGGGTTAAAATTTTGGGTTAAAATTTTGGGTTAAAATTTTGGGTTAAAATGTTGGGTTAAAATTTTGGGTTAAAACGTTGGGTTAAAACTCTGGGTTAAAACTTTGGGTTAAAACTTTGGGTTAAAACTTTGGGTTAAAACTTTGGGTTAAAACTTTGGGTTAAAACCTTAGGTTAAAAAATTGACCTCGAGCAGCGTTAAAGTCACATGCATTCAGTCAGTCAGAGTCAGGGAGAGTCAGACGGAATCAGCAAATCGAGCAATCGGGCAATCTGGCAAGTTGCCCGATTGCCAGATAGTCTCCAGTTCATATACTTCATACTTAGTATGTATACCATTTGTTGACGTCTACTTGACTCATATGATTTCAGATTTTTCGATTGCTTTTTTTTATAGAGATTGTTTTGATAAATATACTTTCTTAACGAGACAACACATTTTAAGTACTTGGCGTGCCATTTTTACTTTTTTGAAAAAAAGTATTTTGTGTTTGTTTTCACCTATTTTTGAAATCATGTAAATATGATATGCGTCTCGCTTCAAAAACTAGTTTTTTAAAGTACTTAAAGTCGAGACCCTACCGCGTCTCTGGATGGAGTACATTATCGCAAAACTAAAGTTGAAAATTGAAATTTTCATATCGCTTTCTCGTAATGTTCCTTTATTCACGAAACTTCCTCTACGAGGAAGCCAAAAATACAGAAAATGCTTTATCATAGAGAAGCTTCGCGAATAAAGGAACATTATGAGAGAGCGATATGAAAATTTCAGTTTCCAACTTTTTCAAGAAACCAATATGAAAATTTCAATTTTCAACTTATTACCGACAATATTGTTTCGTTAGTTAAAAAAACAATATTAAAAAACTCCCGCGCACGGCTAAGCGGTCACCCATCCAAGCACTGACCGCGAACGATCTAGCTTGACTTTGGAGACCACCGGAGCCGTGCGTCAACCACGCATCCACCGCTGTCGGTTGTGAAAATTTATATTTTATCATTAATTATTTTAATCTTTTTGTAAGATTTTTTTGCCGGTTTCATTTGTTTGTACTTTTTTTTACAAACGTTTTTTAAAATAAATAACGACTAATTTGCAGTCGGGAGTTAAAAAAAAAATTAATTTTATATTTTTATTTCATACTTTTTGAAAGTCACTATTACGTAATATCAAACCATTACATCCGTTACCATGTAAAACTGATTCTTCTTCGTAAGCTTGACTTAAATATCCTAATTTTATTAAATATGTAATTACAGTCTCTATATGCAATATCTATGCACGCTGCAAAACATTAATATTTTATTCAGATCTAGTGTACAGCTCTGAAAGAAGTTTTCTGACTTCTACGGAGGGACTCGAATGGTCCTGCCATTATTTGCACTGTCTACGTAGGCTGCGAAGACTTTAAAAATCATAATGGGCTAGTGCACAGTATTAAATAAAAAACAAAGCTTTCTCTATGAGGAAGCAAAAATCGTGTCTTAGAGATACAATATTTAGAAAATTATATCGGAGAGGACGAACAAATAGAAAATTGTATCAGATAGGAACGACACATCAAAAGTTTAATCGAAGAAAAACGACAAATCAAAAATTATATCGCTGGCATATATCAGATAGGTACACCACATAAAAAATAGTATTTCGGAGGAACGACCGACAAAATTTCATCGAAGAAGAAAGGCACGTAGAAAATTATATTGCTGGCATATATCACTTTGCAAATATGACGTTACACTACAGTGATCGAGTTAAAACTATATGATTAATCTCGATTAGACAAAAAATTATAAATTAGGTTAAGTGCATAATTGATGATAATTTTTTATTATTAATGTGTTCGGTGATTATTGCACCAGATACTATAGACACGGAATCGGATCAATTTTTTCACACACTAACCACGCACTCAACACCGACAACGTAAAAAAAACGCGAATAGAAAACGCTACGATTATAAATAAATAACAATTCCAGGCTTCTCATGGGGCATTGGAAACTCAGCACTATCTCGGCTGCTGCGTGAAGTATGCGGCATCATTTGCGATTGTACGTAGAAGTGGGTATCGCCGACGTGATTTTTCGATATGTCACCGCAAACTTTTAACCGGATTTCTCCAATTATGGTGTATTACCTTCAGTTCGTACGTCCGCTCACAAATGTATTGACACAAACATAGATCAGGCTATAAAGTTTTAGTATACCAAAATCTGTTAAGTAATTTTTGGCTGTTCCGACGTTTATTTGCACTACAGAAAAGTCGCCGAGCCGGTGGATCGCAGTGAAACGCATAACTCCCGTCGTTTTGCCCTAGCGGGCAGTCTGCAGTAAAAAAGTGAAATCATATGAGCCAAGTAGGGGTATACAAATGGTATACATGCTAAGTATGAAGTATGTGAACTGAAGACTATGCAGATAATAGTGATGAAAAAATACGAAAATAAAAACAAAATGTTTTGTCATATTTATCAATCGAACAATAGTACACCGAGCCGGCATACAAAAACTTGGCGTGCCAGTTTTTTTTTATAATAGCTGTCGTAAATCGTTCATTCGACTCTAAAATTACCGCTTTACCTTTTTCAGTGTTTTTTTTACTTTTTATTTTCCATCGCCTAAACTGTGCAGTCAATGGATTCCAAAATTTGCATGCCTATTTACAATTAGTAAATTTAATTCAAATCAAAATTCGTTTCATTCGAATCAAGTAAATTATTGAGTAGTGTTAGTAAATCGTTTTATTCGCTCTTAAGCGTACACAAGTACTGCCGGTATTATTTTATTATTATCATTTGTTGAAGAGCACCTTGTAGAAACCTGCGAAGTAGCCTGTGCTGATTATCGGTCTTCCAATATCATTAAGCAGTAAAATAATAGTGTCGCCACGAGCTTAAATTTTCCAAGTTTTGTTTGTATTCGTTTCAATCGAAAATAGGGTCAGGACAGTATTTTGAATAACACATCAATTGATGGCCATCTGCACTACAAGTGCATTCTTTACAGCCGGTTCTGGTGACTTTGTTTGGTTCGCAAGCTGGGTCATCTAAAACAAAATAATAATAATAAATACTATAAATCCAATCTTCAATTTTATTTAATACGAACCATCAACGAACGGAGGAAAACCGGACTAATTTTCAGACTAATTTTCAGACTGATTTTCAGACTGATTTTCAGACTGATTTTCAGACTGATTTTCAGACTGATTTTCAGACTGATTTTCAGACTGATTTTCAGACTGATTTTCAGACTGATTTTCAGACTGATTTTCAGACTGATTTTCAGACTGATTTTCAGACTGATTTTCAGACTGATTTTCAGACTGATTTTCAGACTGATTTTCAGACTGATTTTCAGACTGATTTTCAGACTGATTTTCAGACTGATTTTCAGACTGATTTTCAGACTAATTTTCAGACTAATTTTCAGACTAATTTTCAGACTAATTTTCAAACTAATTTTCAGACTAATTTTCAGACTAATTTTCAGACTAATTTTCAGACTAATTTTCAGACTAATTTTCAGACTAATTTTCAGACTAATTTTCAGACTAATTTTCAGACTAATTTTCAGACTAATTTTCAGACTAATTTTCAGACTAATTTTCAGACTAATTTTCAGACTAATTTTCAGACTAATTTTCAGACTAATTTTCAGACTAATTTTCAGACTAATTTTCAGACTAATTTTCAGACTAATTTTCAGACTAATTTTCAGACTAATTTTCAGACTAATTTTCAGACTAATTTTCAGACTAATTTTCAGACTAATTTTCAGACTAATTTTCAGACTAATTTTCAGACTAATTTTCAGACTAATTTTCAGACTAATTTTCAGACTAATTTTCAGACTAATTTTCAGACTAATTTTCAGACTAATTTTCAGACTAATTTTCAGACTAATTTTCAGACTAATTTTCAGACGGGCGAAAAAATCGAAGAAAAAAAAATTGTTGTTCGCGATTTGTATTTCCCGAATTGTCGATGCCCCTAGAGAGCTAAGAAATTCATTTCGTCTTACCGCAGGTGTCCTTAGTACAAAAGGTCGTTATTCCATTAGACTGGCACCAACAGTGGTTGCAGTTGATCGTGTAGTGTTCGTCACGCGGGCAATAATGTTTAACTGAAAAACGAATTAATATTTTTAGACATCACATTTAATGCTAACTCTAGTATCTCATCGACTCGATCATTCGATGCTGGGTTTCCAGTTGTAATCGTACCATTAGGATCGTAATCTTTGTAGTCACCGTTTTCGGTGTATTCTCCCTCGATACACTCGTTATTGGTACAAATGGTTTTTTTACCGTCGGCCGTGCATATACAAGTGTTGCAAAATTTCTTGAACATTTTTCGAGCCTCGCAATGTTGCTCGGTGTTTTTGTTACTCTCCCGTTTCTGTCTCAGCGAAGCGCTGCTCAGACTTCCGTTGCGATCCTCCGCTGGGACAGCTTTGACAAATTTTATTATTGTTATTATTCATAATATTTATTGTTATTTATTATTATTATTGTATTGTGTACAACAATTCGCTGTAATCGACATTGAACTTTCGATGGGACATTTTTGTCAAAATTTGAGCTCGAAGTGTGTTAAAATTCGACACGGCATCAACATTTTTTAAACGTTGCCCGGTAGTTTTTGGCAGGTTTTAGTTCGCCCGGCTGAGTAACGAATAATATATATTTTTTTATTTATATTTGTTGTTCCAGTTCCACCGTATACCCCAGTTCCACCGTATACCCACTTGAGTAAAGTGCAGAAACACCAAAGTCTCAGAAGAAAGCGCCTCCCGCTCAACGGTCAATGCGCCAGCTAGCGCACGGCTAAGCGGTCACCCATCCAAGTACTGACCGCGAACGAATCAGCTTGACTTGGGGGACCACCAGAGCCGTGCGCTAACCGCGCATCCACCGCTGTCGGTAGTAACGAATAATATAACAATTAACCCGATCGATTTCAATCGTATTTTTTTTCTCAATATTCTATCAATGTTTCATTTGATTTATTATATTTGTAGTCGCCTTTAAGAAGATGTGAACTTTGCCCCAACTCCACCCCCCTCCGCCAAAAATAAATCGATAGTGTAAAAAAAACCGCGTGTCGATGATCAAAAATAAAAAAATATTTAATACGAATTGTGTCGATTATTGGACAATTTCAGGTTACCGGAAACGGCGGCGATAGCCAGCAGAGAAAAAACGAACAAACGCATTTTTTTCTCGTGAAAATATTGATCCTTCGTCACGGAATACTGGTACTTCAGTGATTCGAACGATCGACCAGACGGTTATTAAATACTAGCAAGAATCACGATGAAAAAAAAATTATGCAATCACGGAATGTAATAATTGGAGGTGTACAAAGGTGGTAAAAGAATATAAAGCTTAATGTGTTTCTTATCAGGCAAATGATAAGACCGAGTTTCGTAACACACTATAAAAATTGCTGCGCAGAAATATGCTTCGACTGTTAGCCACCTAGATATTACGGTCGTTCCTATTTCCTTATTTGCATTTTTTTGCTGTTTTCGAATATGTGTGTGACATGTGCTTTGCGTGACCTTTTTTTTTATTTAATTGTTTGGTCATGAATACAACACGCACGGTATAGGTAAGCATTGCCTTGAATAGGTATTGGTGGTGATGTTTAACACGCGGTATAGTTTAACGATAATCCGCATTTTTTGGGTTAAAACTTTAGGTTAAAACTTAAGGTTAAAACTTTAGGTTAAAACTTTAGGTTAAAACTTCAGGTTACAACTTTAGGTTAAAACTTAAGGTTAAAACTTTAGGTTAAAACGTTGTGTTAAAACTTTGGGTTAAAACTTTAGGTTAAAACTTTAGGTTAAAACTTTAGGTTAAAACTTTAGGTTAAAACTTTAGGTTAAAACTTTAGGTTAAAACTTTAGGTTAAAACTTTAGGTTAAAACTTTAGGTTAAAACTTCAGGTTAAAACTTTAGGTTAAAACTTAAGGTTAAATCTTTAGGTTAAAACTTTAGGTTAAAACTTTGGGTTAAAACTTTGGGTTAAAATTTTGGGTTAAAACTTTGGGTTAAAACTCTGGGTTAAAACTTTGGGTTAAAACTTTGTGTTAAAACTTTGGGTTAAAACTTTGGGTTAAAACCTTAGGTTAAAAAATTGACCTCGAGCAGCGTTAAAGTCACATGCATTCAGTCAGTCAGAGTCAGGGAGAGTCAGACGGAATCAGCAAATCGGGCAATCGGGCAATCTGGCAAGTTGCCCGATTGCCAGATAGTCTCCAGTTCATATACTTCATACTTAGTATGTATACCATTTGTTGACCTCAACTTGGCTCATATTATTTCAGTTTTTTTCGATTGCTTTTTTTTATAGAGATTGTTTTGATAAATATACTTTCTTAACGAGACAACACATTTTAAGTACTTGGCGTGCCATTTTTACTTTTTTGAAAAAAAGTATTTTGTGTTTGTTTTCACCTATTTTTGAAATCATGTAAATATGATATGCGTCTCGCTTCAAAAACTAGTTTTTTAAAGTACTTAAAGTCGAGACCCTACCGCGTCTCTGGATGGAGTACATTATCGCAAAACTAAAGTTGAAAATTGAAATTTTCATATCGCTTTCTCGTAATGTTCCTTTATTCACGAAACTTCCTCTACGAGGAAGCCAAAAATACAGAAAATGCTTTATCATAGAGAAGCTTCGCGAATAAAGGAACATTATGAGAGAGCGATATGAAAATTTCAGTTTCCAACTTTTTCGAGAAACCAATATGAACATTTCAATTTTCAACTTATTACCGACAATATTGTTTCGTTAGTTAAAAAAACAATATTAAAAAACTCCCGCGCACGGCTAAGCGGTCACCCATCCAAGCACTGACGCGAACGATCTTGCTTGACTTTGGAGACCACCGGAGCCGTGCGTCAACCGCGCATCCACCGCTGTCGGTCCAATATTAAGTAATAATTTTTACCGACAATATTGTTCCGTTACTTAAAAACAATATTGACCAAGTTTGGTATCATTCGGTTCATATTTAAGATTTTATTGCGTTAGATAAATAATAGACGCGGAGACTCACCTCACATCACATCGAACGTCGTGACACGATGGTCATATCTCAACATCCGCCGAACACTTATGATCGAAACTGGGCGCGTTGGGAAGCTTGGGCCCGAATTATATTATAAAAGTATCGTTGACATTTTGATCTGATGCTTCGTTCCCGAGATATGCGAGAAATCAAGAAGGACAATTTCGCGTTAACTCACACACATATTTTCAGATCACGATCATCATGTCTCAGGATCCGCTGAACAGATATGATCGTAACCAGGCGCTTTCGAAAGCTTGGGTCCGAATTATTATATTGTAAAAGTGTCATTGAAAATTTGATCCGATGCTTGGTTTCCGAGAACGAGACAATCGAAAAATCAGATTTCGCATCACGTCACATTTCGCATCACACGACACATTCCGAAATATTTCGGAGATTTCGCGGGCCGCAATCATCATATCTCAGGATCCACCGAACGGATATGATCGTAACTAGGCGCGTTGGAAAGCTTGGGTAGGCATTTTATACTAAATATGTTATGACCATTTCCATCCGATGCTTTGATTCTGAGATTATCAAGGGCAACGGTGATACTTGCGGCACATTGGAGTAAGTTACTTGGTAGCGTCGCGCTTATTATTTCTTTTAAGTACTTGGCGTCAAGACGCTACCGCGTCTCTTGATCTCCTTTTAAGAAAAATCAATATTTAACGGAGCACAGCTATCAAACAGGTTTCTCAATCATCCAAGAAAAAATATGAGGTCACTCTACACTCTTAAGAGTATATTTTGGAATTTTATTAGAAAAATCAAACATGACGTATTGGCAATAAATTTAAAAAAATATTTTAGTATATTTTTCATGGAAATAGACCTTTGTTGTATTCATGAAAATCTAGAATTTTTTAAAAGTTTATTTGAAACTGCAACTTTTACGTTTTAAACGTTTTTTTGTACGACTAATACTTTTGAAGGTACAGGGTTTTTAAAGTTCAATTTGTTGATTTAAAAAAAAATACGACCCCAAAATTCGGAAAAAATTACAAAAACCCCTTGCGAATAATCATGAATTGTGGTGAAATTACAATTTTTTCGACAGAGTTGAGTTTGACTATAGAAACCGGATGGAATACCTCATATAATAACCACTCAAGTACGGCGGATGCGCTAAGCGCATTATGGGGATTCTGTCTTTAGGTTAGCTGATGCGCTGAGCGTATCACGATTTCATACCATTACAGAAAGTGATCCAAACGATGAAACGATAATCGAATTTTCCAATTCGTCTGTCCCATTGGAGAATCATCCATTAATGACAAAAAAATGTTCTTTTCTTCGATATGATGCTCGATGCATTAAGACATAATATGTATTTTTTTCGATATCTTGGCCGATGTCCCGAAAAATACATATTAACGGGAGACCTGCCGGGACTAATTTTTTTTTTGCGCATGTCATTTTTTCAATTTTGGCTATTTCTTTCTCATTCTGGATAAACTTTTTCGTTAGTCGTCGCTTTGGGACTATATTTAATGTATTTTTCTACGCTGATCATCAATCTACCCGTTATATTATTCATAGATGAATAATTAATACCGAAAATTGTGTGTCAAAGAAAATACAAATTTTTCATAATATTCAAAAAATTCAAAATGACATAATATTTCAACCGCTTGATCAATTCTTTCGAAATTTCAATGGGATCATCGGGCGACCATATTGCATCTCCGTACTAGTTTTTAGCCATATAGCTAAAAAATTGTAACAGTTAGTAGATTGCGCACAGGCATTTTTAAAGAAATGAAAAATGACGTGCAAATAAAACAAGTGAACATTTTTTGTATGAAACTTTGAAGAAACGTTGACTATTAATGACACATGCTGTGTGTGAAATTTGAGCTTGATTGTTCGAGGCATTCTCGGGAATTTGAATTGTCGCGTGTGACACACGCACACACACAAACATACATCCAGACATTTTTTTAAATGTGATTTTTCGATGTTTTGGAACATTCTGAACACGTTTTCATCAAAATCTCGAAATTTTTTCCACCATAACAAAACTTTCTCCACCAGGAAGCAAAATTTAAAGATTACAAACATTGTCCCGTATAACATTAGTTCCGGTCATAAGCCGAGATCTTGAAGCTGGAAATGACGTTTTCCCCTCTGACGTCACTTCCGGTCGAAAACTGAAATTTTCAAACCGGAAATGACGGTACGGAGAGTATTTTTAATTTTTCTCTCGAATGTAGCCAACGATGAAAACGGATGATTTAAGGAACACAACGGGAGCGCTTCAGCGCGAACGAATCGACGGCGCCGGAAGCTCGCGACGTATAGTCTAGACTAGATAAATTGTACGACCATCAAGAAAAAAATGTGGACTTTCGTGAACAGGAAACGTTCTGTAAATGTGCAACACCTCTTTGCCGCGTACGGGATCATTTCTGAATCGCTGAATTATACGAGATTACGAGGTTTAATTGTTTGCGATGCCCCGTTGCCGATCTTGTTCAGTCTGTAACTGTAAAACATTGTCTCTCGGCGTTGACGAGTTTACGAACGACAAGACATCCCAATTAAGAGAGCTCGACTTCTCGTCGCGTCGATTATCCCGGAGTCACGTGGAACAATTGCTTCTCTCCCTCGGCATATCTAATTAAGTCGGTGATAGATAAGCTTTGGCGATGTTGTAATGCGCTTCGCGCTTTTTCCCTTGCTTGCACCGTCGTTTCCTTAGCAACTGCACTGACATCGCCGAGCATCGGCTGGAGCTCTGTATCTGAAATGCAGAAGCAAACACAATGTGCTTCGACCCCGACCGCCACCCCCGCCCCCGCCGCCCTCTTGCCGGTCGATCTCTTGGCATACCAACGATTTCCCGCTCGGGTCGAGATGGTCTCGCTTCGGTTAACTAAGTCTGCTTATACTATATTATCTACCTACGATACTCGCTTCGTCGTTAGTATATGATGCTTAGCGTTTCCTGCTCCCGATCGTCACAACCTATCGTTCGAGACTAAATCGACAATTTTTTAAATCTAATCATCAATGATCCGATGTCTCTTATGAAAACCATGAAAATTTCAAGTTCTGTCAATTGTCAATTTTCAACTTTTTTCAACGTCGTGTTTGACTTTTATGCAAAACGGCTGGCCAATTAGGGTTCAGCGCGAAAAAATACACCAATGTGCGGTACACTTTGTCGGATCTGTGCTCGACCCGAAAAAATACATGGCATTATGCGCTCCTGAATGTTTTTCAGCACTTTTGATTTTTAATCAAAAAAACCAAACAATAATTCTTTATCTAGCTTTTTCCACCTCGTTATGTCCATGATCTTGTGTATGTCGCATACACACACACACACACACACACATACATCCGAACATTTTTCTAAATGTGATTTTTCGACGTTTTGGAACATTCTGAACACGTTTTGATTTAGATCTTTTTTTCACCAAAACAAAGCTTCCTCCACGAGAAAGCAAAAATAAATAAAATATATGACGGGAAATGTATCGTCTAGTGATTGATCTAAGGGACCCGCTGGAAACTGTTGACGAGGTACTTCGGTTGCACAGCTTCCTTCGACTTGTGTACTTTCGATTGAAACGAATTGCTGTGAATCTTCATGAAAAAAAATGTAAATCGTAGAAAAATATTTCGACGGTATAAATGAATCCGGAACAGTACCAAATTTGTTTAGTTTCACACTGAAACCCAGAGAGAATTTTATTGGAACGGCCACAATAAAAAAAAGTATGAATAAAAATGAAAACAAAAAAAATCTTGCAAAAAGTACAAAAAAAATGGTTAATAAAAAGTAACTTCAAAAAGGATAAAATAATTCATGTATGTAACAATAATTAATATTGTCAGTAGACAATAATAGTAATATTTAACAATTAAGAATAATAACATAATTAATTAATCGTAATTATATCAATTCATTCATAATCTTTGCTACAGCCGTGAGACGTCTGTAAGTTTAATCCACTCCGTGACCGCGAAGATTGGCTTCAGTACTGCGTTGGCAGGGAAGACGTCTCCCGACTGTAGCAAAGATTATGAATGAATTGATATAATTACAATTAATTAATTATGTTATTATTTTTGATTGATAATTATTACTATTATTGTTTACTGACAATATTAATTATTGTTACATACATGAATTGTTTTGTCCTTTTTGAAGTTACTTTTTTTACGAATATTTTTTTAATAATAACGACTAGTTTGCAGTCGGAAGTTTTTTTCAATATTAATTTTTTTCATTTCATACTTTTTAAAGTTTTAAAGTTGTAAAGTTTTTGAAGTTTTAAGGTAATCTCCAACAATTAAATCAGGGGCCAAAATTAGTTACTTGGTACCCACATGGCATTTATTTCGGTCAACTATGGCATATTCTTATGTTAGTAGGTATGCCAGAAATAGTACCCTAGCGGATCCGCCCACCGTAAATCCCACCGTGAACCCACCGTGAAACCCACCAGTGGGATTCTGCCGCGAGACCCACCGTCGATTTTTGTGGCGCCACCGTGAAACCCACCGCGGTATGACTCGTTAATGACAGTCGTCATTAACCCACTGTCAATCGTGAGCCATACCCTGGTGGGTTTCACGGTAGGTCTGCCAAAATCAACGGTGGGTCTCGCGGCAGAATCCCACTGGTGGGTTTCACGGTGGGTTCATGGTGTGCAGGTCCGCGAGGGTAGCTACAGCAGTAGTAGCTATCATTGGTCTTTTTATACAAAAATTTTGTAGTATTAATTTATTTCAATTTCTTTTCGCGAACGTTCATTATTATTATTACAATAACATTTATTGATGTGCTAGTAATGTGAGAAAAAAAACGAGCGATTACATTAACGATTTTTTAAATTATATTTTTTATTTCATAATAATAATAATAATTATTTATTTAAACGATTACGTACTGTACTTCGTGCGTTTGAGGTTGTGGTACACCGAGATCGGGCGGCCAACGAACAATGTGGAGTTCCGAAAATATATCGCAGAAAATGGCCCTCAATTTTCAATATATTCGAGTGACTATTTAATAAATCGCATTTATTTCTACCAATATTGTACAAATTTTAATTTTTCTTTGAAAACATTGATGACGGTGCGTCATAGAATAGCTGTATCAAATTTCGTCAAGTAATTTGTAGCCGTTTACAAGAACATCGCGGACAACGAAATCGCTCATCGCGGTGAAACGCATAACTCCCGTCTTTTTACCCTAGCAGGCAGTCGGGAGTTAAAAATAGGGGAAAGATTCCCATACAATATGGTAAATTGAGAATATATGGCCAATCTGATAATTTTTCCACACCGTATATGGAAAAAAATGTATCCGCGTCTAGAACACAGTACGGGAAATATGGCCACACTTATGGTAATCAGTTATCAACGCTATAACAGCTGCTAAAGCAAAGTGTATGGAATACTACTACCAGTGTGCCTGAAATTGTTACACTAGTTTAATATGCTCGGCCGTAACGTCGTGCAATAAACGCCACAGGAATGTGAGATACTTATTATTGAGCTAGCCGATTCGGTTCATTGCGAGTGATATAAAATGATTGCAATGCAATGCAGAAAAAAAAGATATTGGATAAAGGAAGTCTAAATAAGCACAATGTTTCGCGAATAAAAAAATGTATTCAAAATTTTTATTGTGATATGCATCAATTATTCAAATACAACGCTTCATTACATAATGGTAGCCGTCACTCAATATGATTGTGTGAGTTACCGTACGCAATTCGAGATCGTCGGCAAACAAACAAACGAATGTAAAGATTTCCAAATCGTCAATCTTGTACGCTTGAGTATGAGTTACAAAATGAAAATGTTAAGAATTTGTACTTAGGGTAAATCAGGGTGAAATGGCAGGTGAGATGGCCACCAGCAATATCTTGTAACGTATTAAACGAATGGCGCTGCCGTTCGCACAGTTTTTAGTATGTGTAGATACGATGTGATTGCAAAAAAATGATAAGATTGTAAGTGTAAGGATCAGTACGAGCGGTGAATCCATATTTGGAGGTAGCCAGAAATTTCTCGAGCTATATTTGTAGCGCTAAAATATAACTTTGCTAGTAAATCAACATTGCACACTATAGTTGGACCTTTCAAGAAAAGATTGACGGGTCGTAAACTTATTTAAAAAATTCCTTCCCTAATTTCAAGCACCGACTATTTTTCTGAGTAAATAGGTGATATGGCCACTCATTTTCCGGGAGACATGGCCACTTGTTTTTCGGGGGATATTACCACGTCAGTGGTGGCCATGTCACCCGGATATTGCGGATGAAATGGCCACGTTAGTGGTGGTGGGCCACTGCCCGCAATAGCAGGCGGTGGCCATATCACCCGGATGTTGTTTTGTGCGATCCCGATGCTTCTCTAGGCCTAATTGAATACCATTATTACTATGACCATGTCACCCGTAGTAACCGGGTGAGACGGCCGATCCCAAATATTTATTTATAGAGCTACAATTAAATCACGCATCGAAAATATCGGATGTTCTGGGTGAATTATTTTAGTTTGAAGTTTCTAGAGTTGGTTACAGCAAAATTTTAAAGTTTTAAGAATGTTGAACGTCCAATTTTCGTTGAAAAAACAATGGCCATATCACCCCGACTCGTCCTATTCGACCTCGGGAACACCAGCATAATTGAGCCTAGGCCCAATTTTTGTTTCGGAATCGCAGACAGCAGATGGAAATGGCAAATTTCTTTTTATTGTTATTCTATATTCTGAGCTATGTGAACTATATTTCTAAACCATCATTTTACGAGAATTTAATTATTTTTTTGCGATTACGATACTTTCTCACCTTGTATAATTTTTCTGGCCATCACATTTAATGAGAAATTAAAGTCTTTCATGTTTTACAGCCAGTAGTTTTTATTCTCGCCGGATTAGCTGTTCGATCATCTGTTCCCGAGGGGATAACAAATTGAGTATTGCGCAACGACCGAGAATGCGAAACTATGTGAAGACCGCGGCCGTGGTTTCGCACGAACAGCCACACGTCCATTCCAGACTCTACTGTACTTTTGTAGCAATATACCGCTGGGGCGTCAGTCACGAGAACGCGATTCGCCACTTGGCCATACGCTTAATCCCAACTAACCGTAATTCTTGTTCACCAAATAACTCATTATACAGTAATAATAATATGCAAGTCCCCGGTTCAGCGTGCAACGTCCAGTCTCGACCGATTCATTTAATTATTTCAAGAAGTAAATAATAATAATAATGATATAGAGAAACGGCTGCACCGTGCACCGTGTCACTCATGAGAATAAGAAAAACACAATCGAACTCTCCGCTGTTCGCTGACTCATCTCCTTGACGTTTTTTCTCCCGTTATTACTTCAAACTCGTACTCTTCCTTCTGGCGGAGCCAAAATAGGTTAATTAGTACTTAAAAAAACGGAATAGTCTACAAGCCTCGTCGTGTTTGCGCAATGACTATCGCTCACGCGCTTCAATATTTTTTTTTTCTCTTCAGAAATCTTAATGTAAAAATTGGAAATTTTTTTAAACTCCCAACTGCAAATTAGTCGTTATTATTGAAAAAATATTCGTAAAAAACGACCAAAAAAATGGTTAATAAAATGTAACTTCAAAAACGATTAAATAATTCATGTATGTAACAATAATTAATATTGTCAGTAAACAATGATAGTAATAATTAACAATAAAGAATAATAACATAATTAATTAATCGTAATTATATCAATTCATTCATAATCTTTACTATAGTCGGGAGACGTCTTCCCTCACAACGCAGTACTATAGTCAATCTTCGCGGTCACGGAGTGGATTAAACGTACAGACGTCTCCCGACTGTACCAACGACACATAAAACATTTTATCGAAGAAGAAAGACAGAAAATTATATTGCTGGCATATATCAGGTAGGAACGACACATAAAAAATGGTGTTGGAGAGGGACGATACAGACAAAATCGTATCGAAGAAGAAAGACACGTAGAAAATTATATCGCCGGCATATATCAGATAGAAATGACACATAAAAAATTTCAACGATGAAGAAAGACACGTAGAAAATTATATCGCCGGCATATATCAGATAGGAATGACACATAAAAAATTTCAACGATGAAGAAAGACACATTGAAAATGATATCGCTGACATATATCACTTTGCGAATATGACGTTACACTACAGCGATCGAGTTAGGACTATATAATTAATTTCGATAAGAAAAAAAATAATAAATTAGGTTAAGTGTGTAATTTATGATAATTATTTTTATTAACGTGTTCGGTGATTATTGCACCAGATATTAATAATGACATGGCATCGCATACATTTTTTCGCACAGTGATAACGCACTAAACACCGATAACCTAAAAAAACGCGAATAAAAAACGTTATGTTTATAAATAAATAACAATTCCGGACTTCTCACGGGGCATTGGAAACTCGGCACCCTCGGCAGTATCTCGGCAGCAGCGTGAAGTATGCGGCATCATTTGCGATTGTATGTAGCAGGGCGGATCGCCGACGTGATTTTTCGATATATCACCGCGAACTTTTAACCGGATTTCTCTAATTATGGTACATTACCTTGAATTCATACCTCCGCGCACAAATGTATTGTCACAAACATAGATCAGGTTATAAAGTTTTAGTATACCAAAATCTGTTAAGTAATTTTTTGCCGTTCCGAAATTTATAGGCACTTGTGAAAAGTGCCGAACCGCTGGATCGCAGTGAAACGCATAGCTCCCGTTTTTTTGCCCTAGCGGGCAGTTCTTACACATAAAGTGTAAGCACATTTCAAACATTACCCACAAAAAGTCATACCGTGCCCAAACCAACCCCTGCGTATATAGCCATTCGATAATATCGTGTGTACGCGAATGTTTCTCACGCTCAACATGTGAAGCGGCCTTTAAATTGTCGTAGCCTCAATCAGACACGGGTTCAGAGACGGGTGCAAGTTAACATGTAAGCGCGTGTGTTAGCTTGGGCAAGAGATAACTTTTCGTGTGCAATGCATAAAATATGTAAACTCGTTGCGGTGTTGACAGAATAAGGTGTTGGAAAAATGCGAACGTAAAAATGTCGGTCTGTTCACAACGCTGCCGTATATTTGCAAATAAATTCTGGTGTACAGTTTATACACATTAACTGATATCGGCACCGGAAAAAAAAATTCGCTTACGGGCTGCCAAAGAGAAAATTGTTATTCCGATTCTACTTTCAATTCTTACAATTTCATATGATATTGAAACAACGACTGCAAGAATGTCAAGGTGACACGTTATCGTTTCAATCCCGTATGGAATTGTAAAAATTAAAAGTAGAGTTCACATAACAATTTTTTTCTTTGGCAACCCGCAAGGGAATTTTACTTGAGTAAATGATATTTTTTTTTCAGTGCGTGGATGGTTGAGGCTACGACAATTTAAAAGCCCCTTCTTATGTTGAGTGCGAGAACTATTCGCGTCCATACGATATTTGCCCGTGGCTATATGCGCAGGGTTTGGTTTGGGCACAGAATGACTTTTTGAGCGTAATGTTTGACATTTGCTTACGCTTAATGTGTAAGAAAATAAAAATATACGGGTGTAGGTGTGTTGAAAACGCCGCCGTACGTTTGCTATAATGCAGAATCGCATAGTGATACATACAAATGTGCATTAATTGTGGCGTGCAGTATTCATATGTTAACTCGCACACGTGTCGGTTTGAACTCCGTTATTTTTATATCCACCATATCGTTAGATAAAAATAACCTCCGTTGAATCTGTTTAACTAAGTCTTATACTAATCAGTTCACAATAAAATATAAACACTACACAGTGTCGCTTTTTAACGTGCAAAATATAAACTGTATTGCATTACAAAAGGCCAACGGCTATTTAAAGATAGAACTGCACAGAATTGCCCGAATAATTGCGAGGCGATACGAAAATATAACCACAGCTTCATTTGTTAGTTATTAATAAAGATATAAATGTTATCATTTTGTTAATAATTTCACGACACTTACTTCTTTAACACAATTTTTCCCGGATATTCATTTTCACGATACTTCATTCTGAATGACGCTTCCTGGGTACCTCTGCCGAGAACTGAGCGAAATATTGAAGGAGCGAGGGGTACGAGCGGCCGGAATAGTGTAGGGAATCTCGCCATACCGTTTCGCTATAATTTCCATTGTTATTGGACGCGTTCATCGCACGCATATCTAAGAGTACTAAACGCGTAAGCTCGGCCATATAAACACGGATGATTGTATACATCGCCATCTATATATATATATACCTGATTTCGATACATACCGGAAAACGCTGCCAAAATGGTAAGTACTGTTGAACTACTCTCAATGCATTTCTTCCCTAAATTTCAAATAGTGACAGAAACTCATGATTCGTCGTACGATCACTCATTTTTCTGATCGTTTTCACGGCACCGGCTAACATAGTTCTCGATATGTATTGAGAGGATTACGAAAATGTAGAGAGACCAGAGCATTGGTATAATTCCTATATTTCGTCCAGTACATAACACCACGCGCAGAGTAAAAACATAGCTACGTATGGCGTAAATCGCCAGAGGACCGGAATATTACTCGATTGCTATGTGAAGTTGAGAGATTATCCCCATATTCTTCTCTCCGTGTATGTTGCAAGTATTGCTCCAACTGCGTCCGTTTTGTAACGCCTGTCCATTTGGGTGAAAGCGTAGACTTTTTCCGAAACCGTAAAAATCTGATAACATCTGATCGAGTGTTTCAATTATTAGATAAATTGTAACAAACAGAGGCACTTACCTGCTCTACTTGCGTGCCAATTTCAGAAGAATTGATAAATCCGTACTTGAGTTCTAGAGGGTTCAATTTTGGAGGCCTGCGCACGGACGCACGCATGCACATTCATCAAAACATTTTTTCCAAATGTAATTTTTCAGCATTTCGGAATATTCTGGATACCTTTACATAAAAATCGCGAAAAAGCTAAAAACGGAAACTAAGCTTTGCTTTCTCTACAAGAAAACTTTCAGAAAAATTCGGCATGGTAGGGTTATCCTTAAAAGTAGTATGTTGACCAGAATTTTATAAGAATGTTTTTTTTTTTATTGAATGTAAAAATCAAAACATAGCTTCCTCTATGAGGAAGCAAAAAATTAAATTTTTCAAAAATTTCATTTTCTTTAAAGTAAAAGTAGTGAATATGACATAAGCCATTGATCACTGCTTTACGAGCCAATCGGGATGAGCCATATTCACCACTTTTTGACACATAAAAGTGACTAGCTGTTGGGAAAAATTATCGTTTCATTGAAAGGTAATGAGACTGAGCTGTTAAACCAGTCAAACGCCCACACTTTAACAAAAGCTATATATGTACACTAGGGCCTCGATTTCTGTAACAGTCCCCACCACGGAGCGAATATCGATCGACGCAGTAAGCTATTTGCCATGCTCGACAGTATGGGCGGGGCATGCACAGCCTCGATTTTCGGGCGTGTCAGCGGAAGCCGGTCCCGCCGCTGTGAATGAAGTCGAGGCCCTAGTGTAATGCCCTCAGACATATGAAATTCTCGAACATCGTGCACTTATACAAAAATTACTTTACTTTGGGCACCAAATTAAAAAATGTTTTGTAAAATTAATATCCAATTGACCTGAGTTGAACCGTTGCTCGGAAGTTGCTAAGCACATGTCTTTGAGATATATAAAAAGAAGTTTTATGCGTAACAACTTCCTGTACGGTTCATTAATTTTCAAACTAGTTTATTTTTCTTCTTTTCTACAGTGCATCGTTTCCAGTTTCTATCGATGCATCTATCTCCTGTATCCGCACAAATTTTCTTCCGTGATGCCAGGTGTCGGTGTCGGCGAGCGGACAGACCTTTTCATTAGCGAGCGCTCGAGCGCTCGACCGCGCTAGGTAAATAGGTGAAACTACGTGATTGCGCCTCTTTAGCTTTGGAATTCCTTCCCGTGGTGTCCGGCGATGTCTGATCGTTGTATGGAATACGCGCCGTTCAAGTTACGCTTACATCGATTTATTTATTTATTCAGTTATTTATTTATCTGATAATCATCGTATAGTTTTTTTTCTTCTCATTTCGATCCGCATTATTGTCTTCGAAAGTTGGCAGCTATGGAATTGCCTTACACTGATCTTCGAGTGTCAGTATAAACGCCTCGGGTACGTGATCAAGGTGAATCGAAAGTAGGCGAGAATATAATTTTGTTTTTCCGCAAGAACAATCCATTTCTCTCATTAGAGAGTCTCGAGAGCCCCGAGATGGAAAGCGAACAGTGCCGCGTCTTTCTTTTTCTTTAATTTTTTTTCGTGAGTTTTCATGACCGTGACAAGCCTATAATTAAGGCCGAAAATGAAATATACATTTGTGAGCATTAACAGATACAGAGCAGCAGTTGAGAGTTTCCGGTCTTACAAGCCCGCTGCAATAGCGGAAAAGACTTTCGCCGATGGTGACGTTGATCAAGTGTCGTTTATACGCGGCACAACGAGAGAAGAGGAGCTCTGCGACGCGTTCGTCCGGCGATCGGTTATTCAGCTGGGTGCCATACAGCGGTCATGCAAAACGTTTCGGTTTAAGGCGAAGTGAAAGTCCCGTGACGGAGCCAAGAGTATGAGAGAGATAGCGGAATTGGTCTTACAGTGGAGCGAGAGAGAGAGAAAGAGAGTGATAGAGAATGTGTTTTCACTTCAAGTGAAATATCGCGGTCGATAATGAAAACAGTGATGCACTTTTCTCAAGGGTGCTATTTTTTTTTTAGGAAAAAGCAAATTCGAGCCGGATGCGCACGATAGTTTCGCATGCGGCCCGAATTCATTTTTTTTCTCAAAAAAATTAGCACCATTGAATAAAGGTAATTAAAAAATTGCAACTATCTCTCTCGTACGCATAGCTGTTTCACTGCCCCTTAAGAGGAGGTGAAAGTCACGTGACCGCGCGACAAGAGCGAAAGAAATACCGTTATTGGCGTTCGCAGTGGACTGAGACAGTAGTAGGGGTTTTTACTGCACTCAGCCCAGCCTGTTAAAAAAATAAAAAAATAAAAAAAATAAAATTCAAAATGAGATAAAATTTAAACGGTTCGATCGATTTTCGTGAAATTTTAATGGGATCCTCGGGTGATCATATTCTATTTGTGTACGCGCTTTTAGCCTGATACCTAGAAAATTGCGAGCGCTAGAGTGCGCACAGACATTTTCGAAGAAATTAAAAATGGCGTACAAAAAAAAACAACTGAACATTTTCAGATTAAATTTTGCAGAAACATTGACTATTAACCACACATGCCATGTGTGAAATTTCAGCTTGATCGGTCGAGGCGTTCTCGAGATAGAGCGGTTTGCATTCTTCGCGTCCGATTCACACACACACACACACATACATACATCCGGACATTTTTCACTAAATGTGATTTATCGATGTTTTGGAACATTCTGAACACGTTTTCATTCTTTAAAAATTTTTCGCCATAACAAAGCTTCCTCTATGAGGACGCAAAATGATTACAGTTTTCATTATCGAATCGGCCATCTGGGGCATCTCCGGAACCGGGATTACACGGACAGCCAAAAATATTATATATCACCTACAACACTTTGGGAAATATCTCCAGACCGTATGGCAAATTAGGAACATATCGGAAATCTGGGAAATTTTCCGGTACCGTATGAAACAACAAAACAAACCGACAAAACTATTCAGTCGCGTGATGCTGCTGCCACAGTTGCGAGATCGTTCCCAGAGTCTTTTGTGTTGAACGGCAACAATGTTTGATGATCAGTGGGTAACTAATAACTCGACAAAACTATTCTGTTGCGTGATGCTATCACCACAGTTCCAGGAATCGTTCCCAGACACTTTTGTGTTGAGCGGCAATACGGATTGGTATTTAATAGGTAACGCATGAGCGTTATAAATATACATTGCATATACATTGTATATATATGAGCACCATACGCTTCACACAAAAACGCGAAAATAATAATAATAATAATAATAATAATCGATATTCATAGGGAATGATACACATGTAAAAATGTTATTCTCATATTTATCCGATTTATCTGATACAGTATTCGTTTCGTATTAGTATCAGATCCAACTCTTATTTACACTAAAAATCGTCACTCCCTTTGTTGATGTACGGGATTTACCAGGAAGCAAAGTCATAATTGAAAATCAATTTCCATTGAAAAATCGTTACATGGTGGATTTTGAAGGCCTGAGTATGAGCGTCGTAGTAACATTCGTGCAGTTGTTTTGTTATTATTACGAATTTCCTTTTATCGTCAACAATTATGTGAAATCTCACACGAGCACTGTGAATAACGAAAGGCATAAGATCACGATCAGTGCGCTCAAAGGATTGACGGTTTTTCTTTACTTGGGCGTTTCGACGTGGTCAAAAATCAAATATCTGCAAAGAATTGCGCAACTGTTGGAGGTCACCCCCACCGTTGCGCGTGTGGCACTATACTGGATATAGTAAAGTTCGCGCATTGCTTCAAAGTATCGAAAGTTCTCAACGAAAGTTACCAACGAAAGTTACCAACGAAAGTTACCAACGAAAGTTACCAACGAAAGTTACCAACGAAAGTTACCAACGAAAGTTACCAACGAAAGTTACCAACGAAAGTTACCAACGAAAGTTACCAACGAAAGTTACCAACGAAAGTTACCAACGAAAGTTACCAACGAAAGTTACCAACGAAAGTTACCAACGAAAGTTACCAACGAAAGTTACCAACGAAAGTTACCAACGAAAGTTACCAACGAAAGTTACCAACGAAAGTTACCAACGAAAGTTACCAACGAAAGTTACCAACGAAAGTTACCAACGAAAGTTACCAACGAAAGTTACCAACGAAAGTTACCAACGAAAGTTACCAACGAAAGTTACCAACGAAAGTTACCAACGAAAGTTACCAACGAAAGTTACCAACGAAAGTTACCAACGAAAGTTACCAACGAAAGTTACCAACGAAAGTTACCAACGAAAGTTACCAACGAAAGTTACCAACGAAAGTTACCAACGAAAGTTACCAACGAAAGTTACCAACGAAAGTTACCAACGAAAGTTACCAACGAAAGTTACCAACGAAAGTTACCAACGAAAGTTACCAACGAAAGTTACCAACGAAAGTTACCAACGAAAGTTACCAACGAAAGTTACCAACGAAAGTTACCAACGAAAGTTACCAACGAAAGTTACCAACGAAAGTTACCAACGAAAGTTACCAACGAAAGTTACCAACGAAAGTTACCAACGAAAGTTACCAACGAAAGTTACCAACGAAAGTTACCAACGAAAGTTACCAACGAAAGTTACCAACGAAAGTTACCAACGAAAGTTACCAACGAAAGTTACCAACGAAAGTTACCAACGAAAGTTACCAACGAAAGTTACCAACGAAAGTTACCAACGAAAGTTACCAACGAAAGTTACCAACGAAAGTTACCAACGAAAGTTACCAACGAAAGTTACCAACGAAAGTTACCAACGAAAGTTACCAACGAAAGTTACCAACGAAAGTTACCAACGAAAGTTACCAACGAAAGTTACCAACGAAAGTTACCAACGAAAGTTACCAACGAAAGTTACCAACGAAAGTTACCAACGAAAGTTACTATTATGTAATAATGGTTAATTGCAACGATAGTTCGTGCTGCACAGAAGTGCGGAGCTCGCTGAGACATGTTCTTCCGAATGGTTTCCTGCGTACTCCATTTCCGATTCTGCAAGGTCCGAAATAGTCAGGCCATTCGGACTCCGAATGGCCTGACTATCCCGAAGCCAAATGAACATGACGGCAAAAGATTCGCGTCGTTTTTGTTGCAACAGTCTTTGGCCCTAACTCCTTCCGACGATCGCTTCCACGAATTACCATACGATGTGTATTGTCCCGGTCTGCAGTTGAAGCCTGAATTGCTTCTTGATAGAACGTGTAAAGAATGTGGGCTGTACTTTTGCTCCAAAAAGGCTGTTGCAGCTCACAAATCTTCTCTGCACACGAAAAAAAAAAACCGGTGATCGAGTTAGTGAAGAGGAGAATGAAAGAGCCGAGTCAGAAGACATGCGGGATCTCGATACTCACGACCTTGAGACCCATAGTCAGCAAGATGAGGCTTCAGCTTTTGTCAGCGTCGAAAAGAGTAACGAGATTCCCTGGGTCGACGATGAGTAAAAACCGCTTCAACAACTGATTACTGTTACTTTTCTTTACAGATATATATGCTGAACGATGTTCATGCGAATGTTTTGAAACAAAATGTGATATATATTGAATATATGAAGTTATTTTGTACTTGAAAAGGATGTTTTATCTTCTATTTTATAAATTTGGTAATAACCTGCATGTTATGAATTATTTTCATAATCCTTAATATGAACGACAAAAATCACGTGATTGTGAGACGGGGGGGGGGGGGGGGTCTCTCAAAATCTCACAACTGATCACGAAGGGGTCGGGGGGGGGGGGGGGGGGGGGGGGGGGCCGAAAATCCAGTAAAACATCATCACGTGATTAATGGACGCCCCCTTGGGCTTTAAGGGTGATTGCACCCCCTACACTTGAATAATAGTACTTTGCGATACTAGTACGGAAAAGTGGTCTTTCGACGAAGGTTGTGAAGTTGGCTGCACGAGCCGGTTCGATAACTACAACGGCACGAGGCGAAGCCGAGTGAAGTTTGTAGCTCAAGAGGGGGCGAGTGCTGCCTACTTCCCAACCGTCGTCGGGAGACTGCTTTTTCGCACAAGTATCGCATACTACTTTTTGTGTCAAGTGCACAAAAAGTCCCGCTTTTCGTGCCTGTAAAGTGCGTTCGGAAAAGTAATTAGAGTGTTAAAAAAGTGTGCGCAAATGTAGCTAGAGTGTGAAAAAAGTGTGCGAAAAGGAACTAGCGTGTGATAAAAGTGTGCGGAAAACAAACTAGCGTGTAAAATGCTGTAGAAAGCAAAAATGATGTAGAAAGCGCCACTTTCGCCACACTTTACAGGCACGAAAAGCGGGACTTTTCGTGCACGTGTTACAAAAAATCATACTTGCCACATACCGTTCCCTTCCTTATAAAGAAACGAAGAGATTCACGCGCAGCAAAACCCATTTACTTCTCATAGGACCCTTGTACATAGAAGAAACGCGTGGGGTAAACATGTACCCGAGTAATAAATTAGAAGATAGAAAAAATTATATGTGAGTTCTAGGGTTAAAATCAAATTGTTACACGAAGCTGAATTGATATCCTCGTCAGCTACGAACTTGCTGTTGACAGGAAATGCTTAGCACCCTCGAAAAAATCAATTACAGTTTGTCGTTAACGACTGAGTCCGGGTCGGGTGGCAAGTTGAAGGTGTCAAACCGCTTTAAGAGATGGTACAGTATAACATGCGCGCACTCGCTAAATTGTTCTGTCGCGATCTCGACAAATTGTTACTGCGCCATCGTACCTTGTAACTAAATATAAGATTCAATATATCGTTGGCAGATGCCATTATTGCAGAGTTACACATGGAAAATCGATTGATTCGCGCTTCGCTTGCATTTAAAATGAAGTGAAAGTCACGTGACGGATCCAGGAGTGTGAGAGAGATAGCGGCATAGTTATTACGGTGGAGCGAGAGAGAGCGGCAGAGAACGAGTTTAACTTCACATTAAGGAAAAAAATGCTCGCGAACAGAAAACTGTCCGTTAAACGTGCAACCTTTTATTTTTACTATGTACATACTTGCTGCAACCATTCTTTTTATAATTAGGTATGTCATTTACCTTACCTTATTTATGTGGGTAAATTTTTCTATAAATAATTTTGATCATAATCTCAAGGTCATGCTATCTGAAGGTAGTCGTGTCCCGAGAAGGAAACAAAACTTCCTCGCCAACCACAGAGTTTTACTGTTGTATGTAAATTAGGACGATAGATTTTTCCCACGAGAAACGTTAATTTATTTTCCATACCTGGCATTACTTCGAGGCGACAATTGTGCACGGAAAAAAGGCAAAGAAATTTTTCAATGAAATTATTTAGGTGTGATCGCTATCGCGAAGATGGTTTCTTCTAGAGGTCCGGTTCGGATGAAACTACGAAGACGGAACCGCATTGAGAGAAGAAAAAATTATCACAAATTGCTTTCTCCCACGGGAAACGAAGTATGTAATGCGCTTGTGGAACCGTGATAAGTCATGTTGTTACTGGCGCTCGGTACCGGGTGGAAGGTATACGGTACCGTTCCGAAAGTCCTCGCTCTATACCTCACAACCTCGACCTTTTTTTCGCCCCGTTAACCGACCACCGCACGTTATGCTAATCCCATTTCGTTAATTGTTACCGCCTCCGACGCGTTTCCCGCTTCGCGCCTGCTCTCTTCAACTCGGTACCTCCTGCTTGCGACTATCTTGGCGTTATAACTTCGCATTTTTTTTTATTCTTCCATTAATCAGCCTAATTGTGTGCTGCGTCCTTGTTTGACGAAAAAAAAAAACAAGAAAAAATCGCGAACTTGGTAAAACGATTCCCACGGAGTAACAATTTTTATACGCGCGAAAATTATGATGAACGGATAATAATTTTATTAGGGTGATTCAGGGTGATGTGACCAATCGGACGGATTTTTTTTCGGTGGGCCATGTGAAAACTTTCGACGACTTGAATTACTAATTTGCTCTACCGTAACGTTGGAGAAATACGAAAGGATTTGACCTCTTTTTTTACAACTACCGAGGCGTTGACGGATAATTCATGACTACTAGCCTTTTCATTCCGTAAGGGGGGGGGGGGGGGGGGGGGGGGGGGAGGGGGTGATCTGGTTTAATCGCAAATTGTTTAATATCGCTGCCAATAATTGGCACATCTTAATTTGTCCAAACTTTCGCGTGAAATAGTCAACGATTAACGCTAATATAGTTACTGTAACAACCAATTTACGATCAATTTTTTGAAGCTGTTTCACCCGTTGCTACTTTTATAAAAATGGCCATACTACCTGAAACTACCATATGGGTTACGTCTTTTTGATTTTCAGCACTCGATATGTTGTTCACTGACGAAGCTCGGAGTTCTCTTAGTCGCGTATAAGAACTGCCGCAGCCAATTGCAATATTTTTTTTATATTGACACCATTAATTGTTGCATCGAATTTTTTGAAGATTTCGCGTCAAATCGTCACCGATTAACAATAATAGAGTTGCAGACTATTAATTTTGCGACCCATACTTTGGGGCTGTATATTCCGTTTCTGTTTAAACTTAAATGGCAAAATCACACGGGCTTCCCCTATGTGACGCATACTTCGGCCGATCGGTTATCAATTTCACTCGTTGCATCGTGAACCAGACCGGTGAAAGTTTATCCCCGCTTTAGGTGATAATTGTTGGCAATCTCTGTCAGAGCGAGCACCCGAGGATTTACGGGGCTTCCCGGTAAGACTACGAAGCACCGTAAGGAATGCATAAGAGCTTCGAGAGAGCTGAGAATACTGCGAGATTATAAAGAGAAATGAAACTCGTATCAATTATAATAATAGCGGCAGAAAAAAAAAAGAAAAAAAACGAGAGACCGGCGTCTCTCCTGCCCGCTCCGAGGGTTGAGGAAATGTATGCTTTGTACTCGAAATTCCGTGAAGCGCATGCTCACTCAACCGGACTATGTTTTTTTCTTTTTTTTCAGAAGTCAGTATATTTCGCAAAGTTGCTTTTCCCGCTACAAACGCACGCGTTGGTGATGTTACTACTGATGCCCTCGGATCTCTCTCGTCTCTCTCTTGAATGGAGTATGCACGCGCACTCGCTTCGTGCGGTCTGTTGCAGATATATAGTACGAGATATGTGGTGTAACGTAACTTTCCACGCGATTCGCCATTCTGAAAACTGTCGATCCTATTTGTGGCACGCGATCCACGCATCTTGTTCCCCGACCTCCTCCTCCTATCCATCATTTCGTCGTTCTTTCCACCTGTTTAACTGGCTTAAGGAGCCGGGATCTATGACGCGTATAACTCACGTCAACGTGTTGCCATACCGTCGATGTGACTCGCCATACGCATAGTGTGCATTGTATCGAGCCGATGTGGACATTGTTGAATCGAACATGATTGGAATTTAAGTTAATTTTATTATCGGGCTTTACTATTATTACAATGATACCATTATTAACAATAATAATCATTATTACTAATTCTTAATAATTATAATTGTTTTAGGTCGATATGACCAATCGAGTGATATATTTGGGCGAATAATATTGGCGATCAATTGATATAGTCGGTAAGATAAGACCGGTTGATATGGCAAGTCAGGTGATATGACCAGTTAAATAATATGGCCAGTAGACTGAAATGGCTGGCAGGGTGATGAGGCCAATGTGATGATATGGCCAATCGGGTGAAATGGCTAATCGGGTGAAATGGCTAATCGGGTGATATGGCTAATCGGGTGATATGGCTCGTCGAGTGATGTGGCCGATCAGGTGATGTGGCTAATCAGGTAATATGGGTAATCTGGTGATATGGGTAATCTGGTGATATGGGTAATCTGGTGATATGGGTAATCTGGTGATATGGATAATCTGGCGATATGGAAAACCGGGTGATATGGCTGATATGGTGATAAGGATAATTGGGTGATAGGGTGATATGGATAAATCAGATGATGTTACCAATCGGGTGATATGGCCATTTGGTCGATATGTCAATTCGAGAGGTATGGCTAGTCAAGATGATGTGGCTGGCGGGATGACATGGTCGGTCGATTGATATGGGCAATCGTAATATCTTCTTACAAAACGAGCGAATCACCCACCCATACCCATGTAGGGTGATCGGAGGTGGCCAATGGTCAGGCGAAGCTTGGTACCAATGTTGCCAACATTGGCATGCGGGCTTGGCCCAATCATCGAGGGAGCCTTGGATGATAAGTACTTGCCAATATTACCACCCAACATTGGCCCCAAGGTCGATCAAGAGGATCGGCCGATAATCGGTTGTCAACGTCGGCCCTCTATAGGTTACATATATATGGCGAGAGTGGTTTTAAAGGAATACTTTTTTATATTGTAAAAGTTGTTCGAGGATTCTCAAAGCGATCATACTCAGTCAATGTATTGGCAATACATATTGTATATTGGTATGTCAATGCATTTATTGAGTACCGAGTAAGGAATCCAAAAATAATACGCATACTTTGCGAAAGTTAAAAAATGTGTCATTCCGCATGCTCTTATATTGACCCTCGGGTACACTTTCGCTTGCGAGAAACAACTTGGGTTAACGCCATCTAGCGGCGAAAGTCGATGATTGATGGTCCAATGTAGGCGTCACATCGGTAAACCAATGATTGTCGACTCGATATTCGGTCGAACATTGGCCTGAAATTGGCAAACCGATGGCTTGTGAGATCATGCATCAACATACCATCTGTTGGCGAATCAATATTCTGTCGAACATCGGCCTGAAATCGGCACACCAATGACTCTTGAGATCACGCATCAACCGACCAACGAGTGGTGAATCGGTATTCGGCTGAACATTAGCCTAAAATCGGAAAATCAATGTTTGGTGAGTTCATACTCGGCCGAACACTGGCCTCAAATCGACAAACCAACAATTGGCGAGTTAATACTTGACTAAGCATTGGCCGCCAATTGTTAAACCAACCAATGGTGAGCAAATACTCGGCCGAACATTGGCCTCAAATCGACTAACCAACAATTGGCGAGTCGAACGCCGTCGAGCATTGGCCACCAATGATTAAACCAACTATTGGCGAGCCAATACTTGGCCAAACATTGGACGAGCGTTCGGGATTCGACAATCGCCACGCCAACACTAGCCCGACCATCGGCCGCGTCCGTTCCATCGGCAAAACCTACATGAGATTTCAGCACGCATACTGCCCGGGTAATATTGACAATATCAATTATTTTCTTATATCGCCATGACTAATTCACACATCGATTGTTGCGCCGAATCTTCCACGCCGAATAGGACGAAATAATATTTTTATAACTTATCATCATCGAAAATTAAGTCCCTCAAAATCCGTGAAAAAGAAAGAAAAAAAAAAAACCCACAGCCATACCATTAATTATTACCCCTGTACAGTGGATCCAAATCAATCAACGGTGCCTGCGATCTGTGAATACCTGCGAACAAAGTTATTGTAAAAAAGGAAAAAAATGAAGAAAAAAAAAGAAAGGGAGTTAAAGAATTGGGACATTCGGATCAACGTCTCTCAGTGATCGCGAAGGAGTTTCGTGGACTTCCGGTGAGTAATAAGTCACACGTCATTATACGTATGTAAACATAGTTTCGCGCTTTGATATACATGCGCACTTCGCTCACGCGAGCACACGCGGCTTACGGGGTATTGCTTGGAGAGACGCGGGCGCGCGCGCTCTCGCGGTATTCCCGTTCGCCCGGTGAGAGCCGCGCGGTGCGCAAGAAGCGGCGGAGAAGGCCTGCTCTTCTCGCCATTGAGTTTCACGGGCGGAACCGACGAGTTGTTGAATTTCATTAAAACGGTCCCCGCTCGGAGCGGTATGGAGAGCCCCGCTCTCTCGGTGGCATTCTCAGCGATCTGGTGCAACGGTCATGGTTAAACGCGGGACCCCGACGATGCTCTTCGCCGCGACGGGGAAGAGCCGCGCCGCCGCCGCCGCCGCCGCTGCTACCCGACTTCCTCGACCGCGCAGGAAATGCCTCGAGGCAGCCCGAAGACTCGCCGAGGTGCGCGCAGGCCAATTAAATTCTTCATGACGATCACGGAGACTACGGATAATTTTATTCGACAAGATTTCCCCGAAAAAAATAAATATATGCATGTGCATCAAAATGTTTTCTTTTTTTAATGCACATGCAGATATATATATATATATATATATATATATATTTATATAATACCTTATATGCTTATATGCGATGAGAATTCGCGCATCCTCCAAAATTATATGTGCGTACGAAAATGTAAAAAAAAGGTCCAACACCGACTTTTTGAAGGTATAATAATAGTAGAGCGTCGTGGATGCAGTGTAACGCGATGCGCGGATTAACGAAAAAGAAACCCGAGAGAGGGGGGGGGGGGGGGGGGAGGTGATTCGGTCCGTGAAAGCTTTGCTTAAGTAGAATTTCGTTGGTGGGCCAAATGCCCTCCCGTATGATAATCCGCCCGTGCGAAGGGGGGGGCCCGGCGGTTGAGGACGCGAACCGGGAGCTTAGCGTTCTCCGCGAAGAAGAGTAGGAAGAAGGAGCTGGTGCGTTTCTGTACGCGCGCTCGTCCCGCGGACCGCTCGTTCGGGTAGTGGGGAACCCGGCATAAGTACGGGACATCGTTAAGAAAAGCCTTCATTCTGATAGGAGACCGCGATCCATCGTGTCGGTTTTTTTTTTTTTTTTTAAACTAAATTCGTTTTTTTTTCTCTCGTCTCCCTGTCTCTGTCTTGTCTGGACTTTTCGAAACTCTTCAAAATTGTGTGTCGGACAGTACCAATGTAAAAAAAAAAAAAAAATATATAAGAAAAAAACAATCATAAAATTCTCGATGCGTGCTTCTCGCGGGTGTTCGGATTGTCGATCGGTGTTTAAACGCGAGAAGATTCCGTCGAGGCCGCGCGACTTCGGAGGGAAATAATAATAAATAAATTGAAAAAATAAAAATAGACTCTGAGAAACAGTGTTACAGGACCGATGAAAATTGACTGAGGGACCTTGGAAGAGCTTGTGGCCGTCCTTCGAGCTCCTCCGGAATCGCCGTGCAGAGGAGGTACACCGGAACGGAGAAGACTGACACTCTTCTCGTGTACGACAGCATCAAAGGTGTGTTTGTGTGTGTGTGTGTGCGTAGTTGTGCGCTAGACTCGTTAGAAATCATATATATATGTATATTATACTGCATACGCGAACTATTCCGTCGGTAATTACACCGCGATTACAGGAAGCCGGTACTTCGAAGTTTTCTACTTCTATAAAGATACTCTTATATATCGCGCGCTTCTCTCCCATAGCAATCTTCGACGAGTCGCGACGCTTGGGATTTACGTAAGTGTTGAGAGACGACGGTTGAGCACGTTGGCACAGTTTCCAGCGGAAAATAAACGGTAGCGAATGGAATTTATGAGGAAATAAAAAATAAACTTGGATTATCGATAATTTAGTATATTTCGATGCTCGATGTATCGCGAAAGGTATTGTAGTAAAGATTTCAAAGCCGCCGGAGAAAAACAACGATATTTGTATGGTCGCGACTGTGTCGCCATCTGTAAAAAAAATGTCTGAGATTTTTCAGAATATTTACCATTAAATTTTATGCTGAAATCGTAAAAAAAAAAAATTGCATATTTAAGGTAAAAATTATTGTAAATCTCGGACATGTCAGATGGCGACATAGTCGGGGAACAATCGGTAAGTGCTATGGTAATTTTTCTTAGGCGATACTGTAATTTTTACTACAGTAGAACCTCGATTATCCGAACCACTTTGGAACCGGAGCTCGTTCGGCTTAACGAAAATTCGGATAACAGAACAATGAAGCTGTGTTAAGCGGTATATATCGATATATATCGAAAAAATTGCCATATATTTAAAATGATCCCCTCTTAGAAAAGACATGACCTCGAATGATCGAGATGAATATATCTAAATAATCGAAAACGTGAAGCCAGTTTTCGTAGCCAATCGGGATCGTCCGTTTCCTTAGTAAGATCGGCGCACCTAACCTAAAAGAAATGAAATAAGCGCGAGCGAAGCGAACGCGTCGTCGCTAGTTATTATATCTATTTGAGGAATAACGTAATACATGTATTTTTGTGATATTCAACGGTAACTTCAAACCTTCTTAATCATGAAATTCACAATTTCCGTTTGGCACAAGAGAGTTGTACGTTTTTTTCCAGCCGAATTTGATTAAATGTCAGAGCTCGTTGATTGGTCAACATCATATGAGCACGTTAATAATGGGTTTGTCTCTCTCTTATCGAGTTCCGAAAGGGTTTCCAATTTTTTTTTTTTCCACCGTAGGTATATTATACTGACGCTTGAGGAGAAAGGACTGGACGTTGAATCCATAACGCACTAATCTACGAGACTAGTAGATTAATGAAAATAAATGTTGAATACGTGTGTATTTGCTTGGTTGAGAAACTAATAAATACTGCGCATACGACTCACTTGCATGCAAGGTAGTAAGTCATACTGTGTAAATCTATGCGGGCTCGAGGGTTCTTGAATTGGCTTGTTGTTTGTAGCGCGTAACAATGTACTGGTGCGCAACAATGTAAGGATACGAGAATTTCGTGCAATAGTTCGGATAGTAGAAACTTTATCCGAACGAGCGGCGGTTCGGATAACAGTGGATTCGGGTAATGGGTGTTCGGATAACCGAGGTTCTACTGTCCATCCTTTCCAGCCGTCTCCAGCGGATGATAGACAACGGAAACCTCAATATTTCGTGAGACCAGCTTGAATTATTACAATTTTTTTTACTCACGTAAAAAACGACGAAAAGAAACGAGGTAAAATAAAAATAAATCTTTCGGTTCGGTAGCAGCAGGTATTTTCTCGCCCGGTATTCCCAGCGTCTAGCGGCAAGTATATAATGGGGGATGACTAAAGATCCGTGCTCTACCGAGAAAGAAAAATCGTCGCTTCCGGCATTGCATCGGTTCTCCTCGAGGACCGGTAAGTCCCCAGTACGATCATAATGTTACATTACATATGACAAAAAGTACATACTTTATGTACATATGTACATAAACATATGTGTGTGTGTGTGTGTGTGTGTATGTGTGCGTATATACATATTGCCTTATCCCGGGGTTGAACGTTCGATCGACTTTGTCCCGGAAGTTCCACAGCAATGAGACTCTCGAGAGCATAGCCTGACGATGGCAAAGTTAGAAGCACTCGAGATATAAAACCAGTGAAGATCTTAACGCGGTACAACGACTTCGAGTATAGTGACAGCGTGTGTATAACTGTGTCACAATGGTGATGCGTCCGAGAGACGAGGGACTTCCTCGTCGTTCGAACGATCGAGTAATACCGGCCGTGGCTCTGACCGCTGTTACCACTTGGTCTCGAGTGTTAACCGTTCGACGGGACATTGTCATTGAAACGAAAAAAACATCGAACAATTCCTCGAATCATACACATAAGTTCTATCTTTTTTTTATCTTCAATTAAACTCGGATCCGGCGGGTTGACCTTGGTAGCAATTATGTACCGTTAAATCGGGGCCTTGTCCGGGCCTTGATAAGGCCTCTTGTGAGACCTGTAAGGCCCTCTCCAGGGCCTCGCCAGAGGACCCGTTCAGGCCTTTGTCAAGAGCTTGGCATAGTTTTGCCATGACCTGATCGGTCGTGTCTTGTCAGAGCCATGTCAGAGCTTTATAAGGGCCTTTTCAATACCCATGTGGGGCACTTGTCAAGGCCTTATCAGTGTCTTCTAAGAGCCTCGTGAGGGCCTCATCAAGACCTTATTCACTGCCATGTGGTGACTTTATCAGGGCCTTGTTAGCGCCTGCTTGCGGCTTTATCCGGACATGGTCAGAGCTTTATCGGGGCCTTGTAAGGGCTTTCTCAGGGTCTCACGACGGTCTTATTAGAATCTCATATAAATCTTAAAAAGTCTACTAAGGGAGTTATAATTTCCAATTTGAAACCGAAAAATTGCTCGATACCCGATAAAGCGGCATTGGCGGCCAGTTTACAGTGTAGACGCTAAACTGCGGTAATGGTGGATGATTACTTACGTTGTATCGCGGAAATCGTTCCTCCGAGGCGGCCCACAGCGTTCACATTGCGCCCTCGGGATCGAATGGTTTCAATGAGCATCCTCGTGCGCCGTATCATAAGAGGGCGTCGCGTTGCCGATCTTGCCCACAGGCTCTCTTTCCGCCGTACGATCGAGAATCTCGGGTTGCATTTCGTCGTCGCCCAGCCTCATACGCGGACTTTCATGCACCGCGGATAGATCGCTGAACTAGGGATTCATCCTTCGATGCCACAAGTAACGTTCGAGCATCATAATTTATCCGGCTAATTGAAATGTACGGGCGCGTTGCAAGACCCGTCCGTCTTACCTCGTGGCTCATCGCCAACGCACTTGTCTCGTACGATCGATCCAATTTCACGACCGCCCTGCGAGCGAGATTCGAGATCCACCAAGACAGCACACAGGCTCGGGACTCGAGTGCGGCGCGCGTATAGATTACAAATCTCCGCTGTACTTTTGGATCTTCGCCCATCTGGATGGCGAGCGGGTCGCCGAGCCGAGGATCTCACGATATTAGTATCGTATTTCGATCACGTTCGTTTTTGAGGAATCGCCCGACCAGTCCGACGTATGATAATTCCGGGTGACATGGCCACTTTTTTTCCCCCAGCGGAATAAGGAAGGTCCAGACTCGAAGAGTACGTTCACCAATTTTGGCTTGCTTATAGTGGGAGCCAATGTGCTAATTAAATTTGCACCTTTATTCGTTGATATTTCGGTAACGAGACCGCACGGAACGATCCGCATGCTTCGTTTAACGGATATACGATAATATGCTATAACTCCCGAAATATTATTTTTGAAAATGTGCACCGATTTTCATAAAAAATCACTATTTTTAAAATTTGTTGTAAAGTGTTCATGACTGTTGCTCAATATTCGTTGACGTGACAATTGTAACGTTAATTTGTTGTAAAATGACGACTTTTCAAAATCTTGTGCAGTTCAAAGTTCTCGATCGAATTTTAGCATAATCTGACACAAAAATGTCGATTTTTTTTTTTTACAACAGCTTTTTTGTTTCCTCCATAAGGAAGCAGGAGTTCAAATAATTTCATATTTTTATTCAAACGAGTAATTCCACCCGTTCAATATTTTCGCTTGGTACTTCGAATTATTCTGTTTTTGTACGTCTGATTAGTCCCACCACCCGGATATTTCGAGAAATATATCCAAATTTATCGAGCCGAAGCCGGTCAGCATGAAAATCGTGCCGGACCGGTTGGAGTGTCACTGTCCATAAACATAAGGTAGTTCTGGCGCTTGGTGTTCGCATAAGTTCGAGAAAAATGAGATAAAATTGCAAATACTTCTCGATGGTATAAAAATCTGAAAAAATGCATGCATATTAAACGTACTGAAAAGATTGATATCACATAATAATAAGTCGAAAATGTTATTAACAAATTGAACAAAATTAATTGTTTAACAAATTACCCGGCAACCTAATTTTTTTTTTATCACGAAAGTGATTCGTTCATTTTTCTGAACACGTGCGCATTTTTCAGATTTTTAAATTTGCTTTGAATTTTGTGTTTTTTTTCATGTTAGAAAAAAAATGCATTCAAAGCAAATTGAAAAAATCTGAAAAAATTCATACATATTCAGAAAAATGAACGAATTATTTTCATTAAAAAAAAATGGGTTTCCGACAAATTTGTTGAACAATTTTTTTTTTTCATCAATTTCTTAATAAAATTTCGGAATTATTATTATGCAAAATTAATCTTTTCAGTACCTTTAATAGGGTAAAAGTGTTATTTACGTGTTAATCGAGGTGGGCCATCTTCAACACTTTTACCCTATGCATGATTTTTTTCAGCTTTTTATATCGCCGAGAAGTATTTGCAATTTTATCTCATTTTTCTCGAACTTACGCGAAATGAACACCAAGCGACAGAACTAACTTAAATCACCAAAGACGGCTGGACAATTGACCCACCTTGTATACGAATATATAACAATTGGCCGTAACACCCGGTACGCCATATCACCCTGAATTACCCAATATTCCGTATCTCGAATTATAACGAATAATAGTACATTTCGATACGAGTGCGAAAAAACTTTTTCCGCCGAGAGTGAGCTTGCAGCACGCGCCGAAGGCGAGTGTTGCAATCACACGAGTTCATAAAATGTTTTTCGCACGAGTATCGAACAAAATTTTATTTTCCCATTTTCCGACCGAGTGAAATAAAGAATTTCTTTGCATGACGATTCGAATGGGGAATGCAACAGAAAGGTCCCACGATGCCGAATAGCTCGTGGAAAGGGAAGCAAGAGGCTCGAGCCATCTCGCACAAACAAGCGATACGAGATTGGCGAACAGAGTCCTCAGGACCTCGGAAGCGAGTCTCGTTAAGGAATATAATAAGGAAGAGAGGAACATCCCGGAGATACCTTTTGGAAGCGCTGAGCGGCGAGAGAGAGCTGAGTCACGCGTTCTCCAAAGGATCTCCCATGACGGTACTTTAGCACCTTCGTTTTTTTTTTTTCTTTTTTTTTTGTGACTTCTTGTACGTCGCAACAAAGATGTAGCTGGAGAGACGGCAGCTCTCGCCTGATTTGTATTTCGTACGTGTGACGTGTGCTCGAAAGTTCCGCGCTCTGTGGAATACCGGGCGGAGAACGAACGACTTCCTGACGTCCCCGCGGCTCACCGGGCCGATTTATGTTCTCGGCGATCCTTACAGCGGGTTTGGCTACTCAGCGCGTACACGGTGAGGGGAGACAATCCGCGAAACTACTTCTGCAACGCGAATGAGATACGCGTGTATCGAATTTAATGAGCGGTAAACGTGGAGAGAAAAAAAAAGTGAAACTCGCACGATATACCTGCCTCGGTCTCGTTGACTGCCCGCTCCCACTGTTTGTGTATGTAGTGTAGAAAATCAAGATGCGCGAGAGAACATCGCCGAGCTATTATCTTCGAAACCATGTCAGCTCTTACCTATCGGCTCTTTCTCGCTTTCGGTCACTCTGTTAACCCCTCTCCCTTTTCTTTTTTTTTTATTTTAAATTATTTTACGGTAGCCGGGCAGCACGCAATGAGGTCGTCATTGGGAGCGATCTTTTATTCGAGGCTTGTGCGTCACACGTTTTTTTACTCCCAAAAGACCTTTAACCTACTTAGAAAAAATTGTTGTGAGTACAAGCGCTTGAGCTCACGAAAATTTTATGATTTTATATTGATTTTACTTTTTTTTGAGGACACCTTTGATTTTTTCCACCCGAGGGTTTGTTTGATTTTCTTAAAACTTGAAGGGTACTTAAGTATGGTGTACAAATTTTCTATTGATTGTTACTTATTACAAAAGAGGTGAAAATTAATTTGCACATGGCTTCCTCATTTATTTCAGTTTTGTGCATAGCTTTCTCTATGAGAAAGTTTGCCGATCGATAGGCTTCCTCATAGAGGAAACTATGCACAAAGTTGTAATAAATGAAGAAGCCATGTGCAAATTACTTTGTACCTTTTTTCGTAACTCATAAAATTCAAATGGTCAACATATTTACCGCAGAATGTATTGTAGAAAATTGCTAAGTGAAATTGGAGTAATTCATCGTTTTGAGGCTGTCTTATGACTGATGACAAATCTCAAAATAATTTAGTCCTAGTTCGACATTTAATACATAAACTCGTGTCGGACGAAAAATACAAATTTTCTGAATAATTAAAAAAATTTTAAATCTCCCAAAATTTAAACAATTATATAATTTTTCGCCAAATGTAATACCAAACATTGTACATTGTTTGTTCATGCCTGTGTTACATATAACATATAACAGCCGAGCTCGTCATCCTTTTGTCACACTTTGCTAAGCATAATTATCTCGAAACATCGTTTTAAAAAACGATCCAAATATCTCTAAAATGGCTCGATTCCTTTTAAATTTTGACACGATTTAGTTGCATAGTTTTTTCTAGTTGTCTCCGTGGGATTTTTCTTTTTTTACTCAAATACGAAAAAAAAAAAATTAAATCAGAACAATAAGCAATGTACATAAAAAAGCGACCTTTTAGTGCAAACGGGCGTTATTTTGAGCATTATTTAAAAATTCTGGATGATCAACTGCTTTCTATATCATATTTTTAGAATCCGTTTGGATTTATTGGTTCAGATCAATCAACTAACCAGACTCCGCAAACAAGACATCGTTCCCCGCTCCCGATAACAGCGATTCTAGTCGCTCACTGCTTATCGAACAAATCCTCAAGCAGTCTAGTGTATACAGTTGCGAGAGAAAAAAAAATCCAAATATGACGTACTTTTTCCTCCGCCTACAGAGTTTCCTGTCCTCAAATTCTAGAAATGCCGTAGCTGTTTTTGATGACACTTTCGATTTAAAAAGCCGCGCTGATAATGTTATGGCATTGAAAAAAAAAAATCATGTTTCAATCCTGGCACGGACGCGATCGTGAACTGTGTGAACCCATCGGTACGCAGACACCGAGTTACGCGCAGGTGGGAAATCACAGCTAGAAATCTTGAACACGAAGGGAATCTAAAGTGACTCAATTATACGAACGCCATGTAATTGACGCATATTGCATAAGTAACTAGCAGCCTGCAAAGTAACCGGTAAAACGGTTCCTTAACGCATGCTAAAAGTAAATTGTAGCTAAGATGGAATGTTGCCGTCTCGCGAGGTAACGGTGATATTTCGTTAAATCCCAAGAGTAATTAGGCTCCGGTTACTTTACATTCCGATAATCTGATTTCAATATGGTAATTAATAATTATTCTAACACCCAAGCGGAGGAGCTTCACAGGTGAGAGTTATACCGATTTGCAGATGACGCCAGTTGTTTCACAGAAAATGTATTTATACTGAAAAAAATAAACGATAATACGGTTAACTCCAGTTTACCATGTCGTGGTCTCAGAAACCCGATAACAGAAAAAATCTTATAAAAAACTGTGTGAACCGTATGCAGAAAAATGTTGAAAAAGTTTTAAGTTACTTCTTAAATTTTTACCTTAAAATAAACATAAAAGAATGTTACGTTCGAAAAATTTTCTGTAGGATGCATTGCTGTCCATTCTTTTCTAGAGTTTTCTTGAATCGAATTTAAAAACGCTGTCGTAAAAAATGTTCCGCACAGAAAAAGGTATATACGAGAAATATATAAAAGATATTACATTCGTAGTGCAAATATTTCTCCAAATGTATCCGTCTAATACATTTCATACCATATGAATTGTACACAATATTTCGAAAATATATTTCTTCACTGAGAAAAAAAATTGGTTGGATTAACCGAAAGTCGCGGTGACATACGTTCAAAGCTGTTATTTGTTAGATACAAATAAAGCATTGTTTTGTTAAACGATTGTTTGCTTCAATTTATTCATTATTTGTCGATTGATACAAACATATTTGTTGTACCAACAAAACACACCTTTGAACGTATGTCACCGCGCATTTGCTTAATCCAACTACACTGATAAAAAAGTACAGTTGAATCGACCAAGATTCGGGCAGGGACGTTCAAATAAATATTTAGTTGGTCGAACGAAATATTTTAATGACCCAAAAATATTTTGGTGAAATCAACCAAAAAATGGTTGAACTAATCAATTTTTTAGCTGTACCAACAAAATGTTTAGTTGAACGTCCCTGCCCGAATCTTAGTTGATTCAACCGTATTTTTTTATCAGTGTATTTATTTTTCTCATTGTTATTATATGTAGTAGTACCTCGCTTATCCGACCGTCAATCAACCGAGCCTCCGCGTTATTCGAGGTATCCAAGTCATCCGAGCCCTCCGCGTTAACCGATGTGTAGGCTTGGATAATATGGAAAACTCGGATAAGTCGAATAAAGCAGCTATGGCCGGCTGCGGCATAGTCCTGTTATCCGTGTTATCCGTGTTATCCGAGATTTCACTTGTCCGACGTGTACGTTCTCCCCACATTATATTCTTCACATTATATTTTTCTATTGTATTTCATTGCTTTATTTTGTTACTTTTTATTGTTTTTCATTGTATTTTATTGTTTTTTGCTTTTGTATTTTTTTATGGTTCGTCATTGTACCTGGCACGGTGTTCTTAGGGCGCTGCGGCCTCACAGCACGAAATAAACGGGTCTATCTATCTATCTATCTATCTATTTTATTATACTTTCATATTTATTTTAATACGTGAAAAATATATTTTCGCGTATACTATTTCTCTGTGGAGATACTGTTTCACTAAAGTGGCAAATACGGTGCATTGGTCATTAAAGAGTTAACGAATGCGTACGACTAAATTACTCGCGACTCTCGAGTGAGTCGCGAGACGAGATTCTTCCGCCGGGAATCTCGATCTTCCTCCGCACAATAAACGAATCGCAAGGAAAATTGAGCGAGCCCAGAAGCGCCTTCCTGTATGCAGACGCCACGCAATTTTCGCACGCTTCTAACTTAACAACGAGCCCGGCGACCGGTTAGAATTTCACTTCCTCGTCATGCCGAATACGCGAATAGAAGTCCGATGAATAAATGACGCGTCCCGGGAACGGGAAAAGCTTCGTTTTTTTTCCTTCATCTTTTTTTCAGCATACCACGATATCCGCTGTTCTTCGATACATTCGAACCCAGGCTGCGAAACATGAGCATTCGGATTTACGCTTTCCGGAGTTATAATCGTACCGTTTCGAGCCGATGCACGCCACGATGGATTTAAAAACCTCGCTCCCGGAGAAAACTGGTATCGGACAGATATATGTCGCACAGTCGTTGACTAAACTACCGTGGTTATTTAAACTGTCGATTACACGGTAAGAAAAATATGATTTGTACGTTTGATAAACTTGCTTTTCTCCGTAAAGGTCTTAATTTCCTTTTCTAGTTAATTTTACGATATTGTTTCAGTCAAAATAATATAACCAAAATGCGAAAACACTAAAATTATAAATAAATAAATAAAAACTAATAATAATTTCTAAAAACACGCATAAACAACTTTTATATATATATATATATATATATATATATATATATATATACTAGTGGGTTATTGTGGCTCGCGCGCTCGCACCCATTTCTGGACGTAAACCCTTGTTATTCCAAATACTTCAAAAGACGGGTTCAATACTTGGATGGGTGACCGCGTCCAAGTACTATCCCCCCCTCGATTCTTGACACGGCGGCGACAGCGGCGAAATCCTTTTATATTATAGAGATACATATATAAAAAAAAATACTCACGCCCTTATTATTCTAAGTCTTTTACCCCCCTCATTATTCCAATCCCCTTATGCTAAATGGACTTAAGCCCTTATAATTCCAAGTCCCTTTAAGCTAAATGGACTTGGGCCCTTATCATTCCAAGGCCCTTTAAGGGTGGACTTAGGCCCTTATAATTCCAAGGCCCTTTAAGGATGGACTTAGGCCCTTATAATTCCAAGGCCCTTTAAGGATGGACTTAGGCCCTTATAATTCCAAGGTCCTTTAAGGATGGACTTAAGCCCTTATTATTCCCCCCCCTCGATTCTTGACACGGCGGCGACGGCGGCGGCGGCGGCGACAGCGGCGAAATCTTTTTATATTATAGAGAGATATATACATAACAAATTATCATAGACACAGCTCGACGCGTATTCGAGGTTATATTAGACGTTGAGTGGATTCAATGCACTAGAGAATAGCACATAGCTGCAGCATTTGTATGGATAGCAGACGACAAATAATCGCAAAGGCAATAAATAATGGCGGCCGCCTGTTGATCTATCTGAATAGGCTTTTGGCCCGTTTTTTCGAAGTTAATTATTTCTACAAATTCACATTTATTTTCTTATTCTTTTGCCACGAACACACTCCCACATACACAGAGCTAGTGTACCTAATTCTGTCAAGAGAGATTGCGCCGTTCCGACAAACTCTGGAGACAACGAAAACAGCAAAATCGGGGGGCTTCAGTGAAACGCATAACTCCCGTCTTTTTTCTTTATTTGCTCTAGCGGGCAGTCGGGCGTTAAAAAGTACGGTTCAGTGACAAAATGAAATTGTAGAATTAACGAGGAAGAAAATTGTGGAGCTTCGTGGAAAAGACATGTTTGTAAAAAATGTTCAAATATTTGTGTAATGTGTAATGATAAACCTTAGGCTTCTGAACGGGTTCTAGTTTTCGAGAATTCAGGTTTTTCGGATAACGGTTCAAATCAACCATTTCTTTTATTTTTTTCCGGAAAACGATCCCCTAGCTTTAACTGCTCGGAGCCCAATTGGACCTTCGTTTAAAACTCGTTTAGACCGTACTCTCGACGCATCTGTCCGATATTTAAGTAATTACGGTTATTAGATTAAATTAATTGATCAAACGAACTTACCTAAGTGAAGTACGATGGTAATTATATGTAGAGTCTCGTCCGAGATGATTACATATGTAGCACCGTCTACTTTCCACACGATAGTGCCACGTGTTCAGAGCTTAGATAAAAAAAAAAAAAACCGCAGCCCAGTAGGCTGGCGCTTCGATCGTTCCCCATCCGGCATCATATTGTTTAAAGTACCGCTACCGGGTCCCAATAATAAAACTTTCCGACTACCTTATTTGTGTTCAAGGGAAGGGTTACGAGAAACACGCTGGGTTTCTCAGGGTGGGATGTAATCATCTCGAACGAGACTCTACATATAATTACGATCGAACTTCACTTAGGTAAGTTACTTTGATCGATTAATTATACTACGAGTCTTGTTCTCGAGATTACATATGTAGATGTTCAGAAATCTTATTCCAAACGTACAGTTTTATTATTTGCAACACACTCAAACTGGTTAAACACAGGATTAAATATAACAAGTTGAAAATTGAAATTTTTGTATCGCTTTCTCATCAAAGTTAGAAGTAGAAATTTTCATATCGCTTTCTCATAAGGTTCCTTTATTCGGGAAGCTTCTTCTATGAGGAAGCATTGTTTGTATTTTTGGCTTCCTCATAGAGGAAGCTTCGCGAATAAAGGAACCTTATGAGAAAGCGATACGAAAATTTCAATTTTCAACTTTATGAGGAAGCGATATGAAAATTTCAATTTTCAACTTTTTTCAACGTCAACGTCTTAGAGTTTTATGCAAAACGGTTGACCGATTCAGTTTCAGCGCGTAAAAAAATATTCCATCGTCACGTTTCACCTTGTCGAATCTCCGTTTGGCGCGAAAAAATACATGGAAGTATCCGCTAAAGAATTTTTTTTGCCCTTTCGATTTTTATTCCAGAATTCCTAGTGATGCCTCTTTATCTAGCTTTTAAATCCCGTCATATCCATCGTCTTGTGTATGTCTTGCTGCAGATCACGATAGGCACCTGCGTTTTTCCGCGATGCCATCGGAAAGCAAAGAAATCCTTGTTTACAAATACCTAAAATCACTCATTTTTGCAATTTTGGCTATAAAAATGCCTGGGAAACTTTTTCGTTAGTTGTCGCTCCGGGACTTTAATTCCATGTATTTTTTCACGCTGATCACGAATCTGACACTTATTTTACTCGTAGATGAATATTTGATACGAAAAAAATGCGTCTAAAAAAAAAAAAAAAAATCATGAAATTCAAAAAATTCAAAATGACATAAAACTTAAACGGTTCGATCGATTTTCCTGAAATTTTAATGGGATCATTGGGTGATGATATTCTACCTGTATACGCGTTTTTAGCCCGATAGCTAAAAAACTGCGAGCGCTAGAGCGCGAACAGACATTTTTGAAGAAATTAAAAATGGCGTACAAAAAAAAACAACTGAACATTTTTGGATGAAATTTTGACCAAACATTGACTACTGATCATACATGATGTGTGCAAAATTTCAGCTTGATCGGTCAAGGCGTTCTCGAGTTATAGCGGTTTGAATTTTGCACGTCCATTTCACACACACACACACACATCGGGACATTTTTTCTAAATGTGATTTTTCGACGTTTCGGAACATTCTGAACATGTTTTCATTAAAATCTCGATTTTTTTTTTTACCAAAACAAAGCTTCCTCCATGAGGAAGCAAAATGAAATATTTCTAAATCTATCGCAGAACCGTAGCTGCGAAACCTTTTCCGGATGCTTTAATCGGCCGATTAGAGAATTTTGCGAACACTTGAGATCCTTGTGACCACCCGGCCGTATTTTTTATTACGGCTATATCAATACCTTTCGCTAGGGCGGCTGAGGTGGACGCGTGTCTTGTGCTATGCGCTTTAAATTTCGAATTGATACCGCTTTTTGCCAGTACTGACCGTATCCATCGACTAATGGTCTCCCTAGGCGCAGCTTTAAACGGTTTTCTTGATGTTATCGAGACGTTCGTACAATCACCTCTTAACGGCTTTGTAACTTCCAAATATCTTTCTAGCGTACTCACAATACACAAATCCGGTTTTTCTTTGAAAAAGGGTAGCAACAGTAGTGGCTGGCAAGCGTGATGTTTTAATCAATTCCGATATTTTTACCTCGTAACCATCTGACGAGCGAGCGATTTCTTTGACTTTCATAACCGCGAACGTTTGAGCCCTGTACGCTGTCCCCAGAGCTGAAAGCGTCACGAGCCTTTCCGATAATTGTTGAATGCTAAGTTCCTCCAAGGGATACAGGTTCGAAATCAACGGGAGAACTGGGGCTACGTCCCATGTCTCGTCGTACCTCGGTTTAATGGGCCTGAGTCGAAAAATGCCCTTAAAAAAACGACTTATCACCTTATCGTTTGTAACGTCTGCCACTGAGATTAGAGAGATAGCTGACCGCGTCGAGTTTAATGTACCATACGACGCGCCTAAATTAAACCTTTCCCGAAGTAATTCTAATATCTCATTTGCGTCAGTGCTATAAGCATTCTTATGAGTATCATGACAGAATTGAGTCCACAGTCTTAAGGTAATAACATTTTGGAATTATTATTATGCAAAATCAATCTTTTCAGTACCTTCCATATGGTTGATTTTTTTCAGATTTTTATCTCATCGCGAAGTATTCGCAATTCCACTCTCAATTCGCTCTGAACTCACGTGGGCTCAGGCTGTCCGCAAGGACTACCTTAATGGTCGCGCGTACTGCTTCCATGTGCTCGGTGCAATTGAGGCGAGCAACACCTCGATTACCGGTCCTGAAAGCTTCTTCCTGCGGTAAGCTTCCCGGACAATCTCCCAGCAATCAGTCCCAACGATTTCCCGAGTGGATGCAGAAGAGACCTACAAGGTGATAACAATAACGATTTATCAGGTTTGAATAAAATCGGTTCTTCGACCAACAGTTCCGTAAATATGGGGAACCAGGATTGGGACGGCCAGTTCGGCACGATGACGATCCCGCAAGTTTGGTCGGATATAATTTTCCCGAGAACTCTCAATACTAAAGCGAAAGGGGGAAGGCGTAAAATTCGGCCGTTCCCCAGTCAAGCGTGAATGCGTCAATAGCGAACGCATCGGGATCTCCGTGCCATGAACAATAAAAATCGCATTTCGCATTACGCCTGCTCGCGAACAGGTCAATCGCTCGATGCCCAAAGTTCGCTACTACCGTTTTGAACGCAGAGTCCGAGAGTTCCCATTCGGTATCGATATTTCTCACACGAGACTCTATCCGCGTCAACGTTCTCTTCAGATGCTATGTAGGACGCGAAGATCCAGATTTTTGTTACCTCGCACCACTGCCAGATATCCCGAGCTATTTTATTGAGGCCTGCGTATTCGATCGTTCGAATTTCTTCGTATATAACCACCCATATTCTATGGCTTTACAAGCGTCGACTAATTTACCGATTACATGCGCGAATTCCCGAATGGTGCAAGACTTCTTTTTACTAAAAACTTCGATCAGTCTTGAGATTTTTTCCCTCTTCCTCTCCGGCAACTCTGGCGTCATTCTTTGTGAATTAATTATAAATCCCAAAAAGGTGCAGCTTGTACTCGGAACGAGATTACTTTTTTTTATAGTTTATCAAAAACCCAAGGGATTCAAGCGTTCGCGTTGTCATTTCGGCATTTTTGGCGCAAGCTGCTGCGTTTGATCCGATGCATAAAATATCGTCCAGATAAATTGTTGAAATGAAACCTTTACCCCTCAAGAGATTAACGACGGGCTTTAGGACCTTCGTAAATACGAATGGAGCTGTACATAAGCCAAATGGGAGACACACGAACTCGTACATTCTATCTTCAAATAAAAATCTGAGGTATTTACGGCTTACTCTTCCTTTATTTTGTGTTTATTCATTCTTGAAAAAACTATTAAAACTTTTTGAATAAAAATAAAGCTCTACACACGTGCGTAACCACCGCGAACGAAAAACGTTAGGGGAGAGCGGGGCAAAATGGCATAGCTGGGCAAAACGGGATAATGAGGCAAAACGCAATTTTCCAATAACTTTTGGATGGTGGCGGTGAAGGTGAGTGGGGCAAAACGGCGCTGAAAATCCGGATGTATCGTTAGGACAAAATGGAACATCCAAAAATTATGGGAAAATTGAGTTTTACCCTCGCTGTCCCGTTTTGCCCCACTGTCCCATTTTGCCCCGCTCTCCCCTATGATGCCGGATGGGGAACGATCGAAGCACCAGCCTACTGGGCTGCGGTTTTTTTTATTTATATAAGCTCTGAATACGTGGCACTATCGTGTGGAAAGTAGACGGTTCTACATATGTAATCTCGAGAACGAGACTCGTAGTATAATTCAAGTTACCAGCATTGCATTTTTGTGTCATCTTATAACGTGTATAATCAGTATTTGATCAAAATTTCCAATAAATTCAACGTCGCGTTTCTAATACAAAAATCCGAAATATATATAAAAATAACCTTTGCCTTTTTATTAATGTGATTTTATTTATATTTTTTATATAACTTTTTAAAAATAGCTGAACGTGTTCTAGTTTTCGAGAATTGGGATTTTGTCAATAACGGTCAAAATTAACAATTTCTTTATAATGTTTCACTTTTTTCTTTGTGAAAAATTATTCTACACGTTGAACGGCTTAATAAAAGTTTTATTAAAAAAACTCGTTTGGACTTTGATTATTGAATGTGCTCGTATGCGTTACTTTATAACGAAAAAGTTGGCAATTTTCACACGGAATGCCACACATTTTGCAGACGGTGTAGACGCTGGCTGGAACGAGCTGGTAATTGGATGAAAATCGGACCGACGAGCATGAAGAATCTCGATAGAGAATTTCAGCCATCCGAAAATAATCGATTATATTGTGTGATACTGCGATTCGCTACGGCAACCCTTCTTCCATTACAACAAAAATGAATTATACCTAGTACGCAGACGCTGACTGGTAGGTATCCCTTTTAAATTCTCATGTTCTCTCAAAGCTTACGAGAAATTGGCGCGTCAGACGTTGATAATTCGATTGTTACGCCCCGTTTGGCGTCACAAAAACCAAATCACTTTGCCCACAGCTGCGCGATAACATTGCCGATTTTTGTTCACGTGTTTCTTTAAGGGCATGTGGTACAGACTCAGTCGGTAACAAATCGCCTTCCCTGTTTTCTCCAAAACGATTCATACGACGAGCATATTCATTTATACTTATATATATTGACTACAAAAACCTAATTTGATTTTGGTCGAAGCATCAACCATCACGGAGAAAATAGGGAAAGCGATTTGTTACCATCGGAGCATCGATACGTATGCATCACATGCCCATAAGATTCCGTCGAGGTAGACAAGGTTCAGGCACATTTATACATCTCTCCCAGCAACGGCTCTACCGGAAAACATTCCCATGGAAATGTAGCAGTATTTTCGAAAATCTACATTTCGATGCATTAAATATATATGCATGCGATATATCACAATTATATATTATGTATTAATTGTATACACAATATATATCCGGCATCCAGAACTTTTTATCGATACACAGCCGATATGTCGTTACGGCATTAAGTCAGTTGCAAATATAAAATTATTATTATTGCGAATGTAGATAACTTATACGTACACGGGGAAAAATAGTTCTGTTTCTCTAACAATATGTAGATCGTAGATAATTTTTTGCTATGGCAGCAAAAATATTTGGCTGCTACAGTAAAATATTTGCTGCCGTGGCAAAATATTTTGTTGTCCCTTTGTTAAGCAGGTAAATTAGTTACGGTAACCAAATTCTTGCTGTCCCAACAATTTTTTTTCCGTCTAAGCTGAGCAGTGCTCAGATTCTTTTTGTAAAACTCCGACTCGAGAATGCAGATTAGCCGGGACGAATGCTCTCGTGCAGTTATCTTTGCCCACATTAAGGTAGTTCTGGCGCTTGGTGTTCATTTAGCATAAGTTCGAGAAAAATGAGATAAAATTGTAAATACTTCTCGATGATATAAAAGTTTGAAAAAAAATCATGCATATTAAAGGTACTGAAAATATTGATTTCGCATAATAATAAGCCCAAAATGTTATTAACAAATTAATAAAAAAAATTAATAGTTTAAAAAATGACCCGGCAACCCAATTTTTTTAATTACGAATACGATTCGTAATTTAGAAAGAAAAAATACATGAAATTGTGGGCTCCTAAATTATTATTAATAATAATAATTTAGGAGCCCACAATTTCACGTATTTTTTCTCGCCGAGCACAGATCTGACAATTTTCTTGTATTTTTGAGTTGAATAGAAAATGCAAAAAAATAATAATTTTTTTGCATTTTCTATTTTTACTCAAGGAATCCAAATGATACCTAGAAGTTAGATAAAAATCTAACTTTTTCAACCCCATCACATTGATCATCTCGTGTATTTTTTGCCGTAGAACATGATAGGCACTTGGGTTTTTTTTCCGATGTAACCGGGAAACAAAGACATCGCTGTTTGATAATACGCAAAATAATAAAAAATTAGCTACAATAGATCCAGCCGGGGGTCCAGGGCCCGATGGTATTCCACCGTTATTAATCCGAAATTGTGCAACCATACTTGCGTTACCCTTACACTTTCTCTTAGTGGCACCCCTTACTGCGGGCATACTACCCGATCGCTGGAAAGAAAGTCTTACGCCCATCTATAAAGCGGGTGATAAAACGCTGGTCACTACCCGTACAGAAATTTAGATGGGCGGCCGAGATAAACTATAGGGCCATTACAGGCATACCCGTGGAATCCATAATAGGGAATCCAAACTAGGACCCTACAGGGCCCAATATAGGAGTCCACAATAGAATGATAAGGGATAGTCAAGGAAACCATAGAAGGGCACCCATATTTCGCCTTGCTGGGTCCTATAAAGGAAAACTAAGCTTCAATCGAACAATCTACCGTGAGAATTATAACAGAAGCCCTATTTAGGTTTGTTGGAGATTCCATAATAGGAATTAAAAATTAGAAACTTAGTGCTGGACTCTTATTAAATATAATGCTGTGACGCCGTATTTTTGGCACGTCAGAAAAATTATTATCAGCGTAATGCATAAATAATTTATTAGGAAAAATATTAACAATGGCATTCATAAATCAGAAATTGAATCAATTATTTTCCCGGAATTTTTTATATTTGTATTTATTCGTGACGACCATGCGAAAAATGCAGTTAATAATGTGTTTACACGTATATGCATTATTGTGCAATTGTTATTTATTTCGTCAAGAATTATCGATACTGGGGACTTTTTAATATTCAGTTATACCAACTATCGAATTGTTCATCAGCGATTGTTAATTAATTGTTAATTAACAATCGTTAATCATATATCGATAAACAATTTTTCAACCTTATTCTCTTATGAATAGTGCTCAGTGCACAATATCTACAAACGTTTTATTCGATTTATAATTAAAAGGCAACGATTGTTAATTAAATGTTATTAACAAAAGGCACAATGTCGATAACAAAAAATTATTTTAACCGTTCACGAATAAATAGTTCTATTCCAATCATTTTAATCACATTCATATAAGTGTAGCCATAACACCTTCTTTTACTTCAAATAGACAATAAAAAAGAACTCTGATAAGATGTGAACAGCCGAGTGAGCTAAGGCGCAGAGCAGCAAACACAGAGACCCAGGTTCACAACCCACCAACAGCGAAATAATTTACAATGTGTTTTTTCGGCAATCTAAATTGACTACTATCTTCAATAAGTAAGAATCTCTAATGAACAATGCGCAACAATCCAAGAAAGAGCCGCAAATAAATATTTTTCAATTCAATGTATGTACTTATTTAGTAGGGGCTTAATGAGGAAGCCTTCATGGGGCCTAACAAGGAAATTTATAAAGGCCCCATACTTCAAAGTGTGACAAGCCTAGTCGGGCCCCGTAAAAAGTCGGGGAAGTCTAGAAGGGCCCAAACAACACCCCTGACTAAATTTCTGCACGGGTAATAATAGGCCGATCTCAGTGTCAAATACGATCCCAAAGTTATTTGAAAAATTAGTTACGAAAAAGTTAATCCTGAGATTTCATAACATTATCACTATGAGTCAATATGGATTTATGAAAGGGAAATCGACCGCCTCTAATCTGGCCGAATACACTACTTCTATAATCAAAGCGTTTAGCGAAGGAAAACAAGTTGATTCAGTATATACCGATTTCTCAAAAGCTTTCGACCGCGTAAACCATAGGCTACTTATCAGCAAACTTCTAGCTCATGGAGTAACGGGTTCGCTTATCTCCTGGCTATCATCTTATCTATCGAATCGACATCAGTACGTGCGTATAAAGGGCTCTGTTTCCCATAAGAGTCATACGGTGTCAGGGGTTCCGCAGGGTTCCCACCTTGGACATCTGTTATTTAATATCTACATAAATGATATCGTTATAGTTATCAGTCATTCGCAAGTACTACGGTTTGCAGATGACATGAAGCTCTTCACCACTATATTAGTGGCGCCGGAGATGCAGTAAGGCTACAGTCAGATCTCGACGCGATATCAAACGGATGCTCTCTCAATGACATGCGCTTAAACGAGCCAAAATGCCACGTAATTTCTTTCACGAAGAAAAGAGAAACACTAAATTTTTTAATATCGACAAAATATTTTCAATATTAAAAAAAAAAAAATTATTGAGACCTTTCAAAAGTATTTCCGTGCTATGAGGGTTGTTGTATGCATGTAATCTACCCGTTATTTGACAATGACAATTTTTTGACGTTTGCAACATCTCACATCATGAGATTTGGCGCCGGTAAACCGCACTGATGTTCCCAAAAGAAAGAGTTACACGCAGGCGAAGTGCAGAGGCCACACGGTTGTAGCTGCAAAATTTGTACTACTGACTCTATGTGCCCGCACGAGTTAACGGTTTTTCGTGTCTCCAGATCGGGCATACAAAAATAAAGTCGCCGTACGAAATGAACAGCAAGTCTGACGGTTACTTCTTTCCTAATTACTCGAGTGAGTCGTGTTGAAGGCACAAGAAAAATTAAATTAAAAATATATTCGCGCTTAGCCATACTTATTGAATGATGGCTTAGCGTGAATATATTACCTATTAATGCACCTATAAATACCTATAAATGTACCTATGAATAATGAGGATGCTAATTATAGCATCCTTATTATTCACATGTACATTTACTCTATCGCTAGAAACAAATACATATTGGAGGAAACGTAATTCATTTTGATGCAACTCGTGCATGAAAAACACTACTTTTCGTGCCTGCCGAGAGTGGCGTCATTGGCGCTTTACAGCAAAGTGTACTAGAAATACCCGGCGCATGCGCACATCGGGCCGATTTTACTTTATTGCATGCGCTTTGTACTTTATGCACGCTGGCTGTACAGCGCTACAATCAGTAGGCACGGAGTAGCACTTCTCCTGCATTCGTTACAGAAAATATTATGCGATACCAGTGCGGTGTAGCGAACATCAAACGCGGACCGTGAAGTAAGACTCACTTGACAGCGTGCGTATAAAGTTTGCTTTACCCCACTTATATCGCAAAGTACTAATGTGAACGTCGTAGAGCCTCGTTGGATTATTGTAATACTATTATTTTATACCCCATTAAAACCGCCTGACCATAACCAAAGTTACATTATCATTGTTTCAAACATGTTACGTAACAGTAACACAAGTTACATAAGCGCTATATAAGTGTTGATCCGAAACGTCATATAATGGGTAGATTACCTGTATATAACAATGATACATTACATGTTAGTTTCATGCGATGTTTCGGTAATAAAACACGCTATCTGGCAAGTTACATCAACATTGTTACACGCAGGTTACATAACAGTCACTCAAATTTTGGTACATAACTGTAAATACATACCGATATGCAAAAGTTACATTACCTGGATATAACCGTGATACATTACATATGACTTCCATATTATGTACCCTCTACAAACTACAAGCACAACATTGTTACATCATATGTAATTTCCGTGTCATATTGCATCAATAATACGTGGTCACTGTGGGTGAGGTCAAATTCAAGTTACGACCCTCGCAGATTCTGCGAGCATCAAAACCGCCGAGAAAACGACCGATCATTTTCGGACAAAAATACGTCCGGTAAAACGACTGTTGAAACGACTTCATCCGCGTCCGTACGAGCCACATACGAGCAGCTTCCAGTGAGAGCTTTCAGTCAGGTCATTTAACATTTTATGACTGGATGAACTACCGCGGAAACGACCGTTGAAAAATCCTTTCAGTCCGGTTGTCCTTAATGCGGTCGTTTCTTCAGGTGAAAATAAAAAAACGATCGGACGGAAAGGTGTTTTGAACAGTCGGTTTCGCGGTAGTTCATTCGCTCATTAATTGTAAAACCACTTGACTGAAAGCCTTTCCTGAGAGCTGCTCGTATGCGGCTGGTACATACACGGATAAAGTCGTTTTCGCAGACGTATTTTTGTCCGAAAACGACCGGGCGTTTACTCAGTCACTTTGAAGATAGTTTGGTGGTGGTTTCTCAAGTCGCGGAACTTACCAGGGGAGTACAGAATTTTTATGTCAGCATGAAACGTTTATAATTATTAGTTGAGCACAATTTAAAATCTGTTTGTAATATATAAAAATCCCGGCCGCCGCCGCCGTGTCAAGATCCAGGGGTGGAGGGTCAGCTTCACGAAACCGAGAGGGCGGTCACTTTTTATGAAGGAACAAATATTTTTCCGAATGAATTTTTACGATTTTAATACTACCGTGTACTCCTAATAATCGCACTTCTTTCGGTTGCGTGAAATAACGCCGTCGTAACAATACCCGTAATGAATTTCGTTTTGGGACCACAAACACCTGAGGAAAAAGAAAATGATCTCTCCTCGTGGAATTAGCAGACGCATAGAAAGGTAATACGTTCCTATTCATCAGCTGTTTCTGGTCTCAAAACATCATTCATTATAATTTTTCTTACCACCTAAGAATCGTGCAGTGTGGCCGAAGAGTATACCGCATCACCTTAATCATCATCATCACCTTAATATCACATGCATCACATAAGGGCATGTGATGCAGACTAATTGGCTACAAAAACGGTCTCCCTGTTTTCTCCGCGCCTATTCACATCTCAGAGAAATGGAAATTAGGTTTTCACGTACACTGAAAAAAAAATATCAATGACTCAAGTAAAATTCGCTTGCTGGCTGCCCAGGAAAAAAATTGTTATTTCAATTCTTAAAATTCTATACGGGATTGTAACAATAACATGTCACCTTGACAGTCTTCCCGTCATTGATTGAATATCATATGGAATTGTAATAATTGAAAGTAGAATTGAAATTAAAAAAAAATGTGTTGGCAGCTCGCGGGCGAATTATTTTTTCAATGTGTCTACGTATAGCGTGTGAAAATCTAATTTGTTTTTGTCCGAAATATTAATAGTCGCGGAGAAAATAGGAAAACCGATTCGTTACCAACTCTGTACCACAGGCCCTTATTAAATCCTTTCGGTCATATCCAAATACATATAGAAAACGGTCAACCGTTGAATGCAACAGGCGAAAAGATTGTGCAAGTAGTTCTGATGCCGTTAATGTAGATTCCTGCAGTAGTTGCTGACTACCGGCCTCGCTTTCTCCAGGTGTCTTGCGTGCCTGCGCTGGGTAAAAACTCGACGATTCTTCTCATCATACGAATGTTACTTAATGCGACTCTCGCGGTAATCGCTTCGGAGCTCCCAGTGACGATGGCGTTACCAGCTCCGTACAATGTGCAGGAAAATTATACACAGACTCGGATAGCGATCAATTAGAGCAGACACACATTAAAATTGTTTATTTTTGTTTAACCCTTTCACATACGAGGCATATGAAGAGATAAAGGTTCTTTTTTATCATTACCGATTCGCCATCAGTCGCCAAATTAACACCGTAAGTCAGGCGTATCCCGATAAGAAGTTCTTGCAGCAAAGTCGATAAAGGCCTAATAAGCGATCTCGTTCACTACGGCTATCATTGAATAATAGCAGAGGTCTCGTTCGATCGGTAGCTCCGAGGGACGTTTATCGGCCGCAGCGGCAGCAGCATCAGCACGAGTACCCGTGTAAGAGGGTGTTTTATAATAAAAAGCCGCGTTACCTGCAGTACACCGCCGGAAGAATTTGCGGATCATGCTCTCTCGATCCGTTCAGCCGCGGGGAGAAATTCGACAAAAAGCGCATCATCAGCGCTCTCTAGCCCGTTAAACGCGAATGGGGAGCACTTGATAATCGCTCCTCGGTCAATTTATATAAATCGTATGGCCATGAAAATAAAATAAAATAAAATAAAATAAAATAAAATAAAATAAAATAAAATAAAATAAAATAAAATAAAATAAAATAAAATAAAATAAAATAAAATAAAATAAAATAAAATAAAATAAAATAAAATAAAATAAAATAAAATAAAATAAAATAAAATAAAATAAAATAAAATAAAATAAAATAAAATAAAATACGAGTCAGTTTTGATCAATAACAAATCAAGTGCGTACGAAGAGAATCCACACACAAGCTGGATTCGACTAAGAAAACTTGTCGTGCATTTTTTTTTTATTTCCTATTCGTGAGATCGTCGGCACAAAGAATTTTCCTCACCGTTATAGCCGGGGCGCAGTCTCTCGAATCACCGGTTAAGAGAGCGTGATTTATTTGATAGCCGATAAAAGGGAGGGGCGGTACCGGGGCTTCGAGGATTGATCGAGTCAATTCTTTCTTCTCCACAGAGCATACTACATGGCGAAACTATTCTATCGTTATCGAACAGAGAATAAAATTGCTTCGCACGCGAAGATAACATTGCATTAAGGTACTTATCGCGGGGTACCTCTTTTATTGCAAAGTCGTCGAAGTTTTATGGCGTCATTATCGAACACAATGCATTAATTCATGTTGAAAAAAAATTATCGACCGATTCGAACACGAATTAATCATTTTTATTTAAAATGTTTTTAGAACAAATAAGGATCATTTTGAGTTATCGGGCTGAAACTTTGTACAGAAGTAAACCAACATCAAACCCCTTTGGCTATTTGGTAAGAATTGGTCGAACGGACTGAATTTTGCGGTCTTTTGAATGTATCGAGAAATGTCTTTTCGCACTCTAGCTCTTACTATTTTTAGGATATTGGGCCACAAGGTCGTTCTCAAACGGACAATTATCGATCGATGATCTTCATTAAATTTTGCAACAACCGATCCACTTGTTTAAATTTTATGAGGTGTTGCATTTTTTTAATATTATGAAAAATAGGTACTTCGCTTTAGACACATGTTTCCGTACAAAATATTCGGCTACAAGTAAAATAAGCGGTTCTTTAGTGAACATCGGGAAAAAATACGTTATAGTCCCGAAATAGAAGACTAACGAAACAATTTGATAAGACATTTTTGTAGCTAATGAAATGTAATGTTGCTAAAATTATCGGTGTTCGGTATTTTTTTCTTTTGATCGTCGAAACGTTGGGTCGTTGGAATGGTAAAAAACTGAGAAATATAAACACGATTAATTTCTTTTATCGACAAAGCTGCCTCCCCGAAAAAGTCAAATAATCACGGAAAACTTATTTTTCTTAGTTACACGCCGAAGCGAAAATCTCGATTTTCACGAGTTACTTTGCATGTTAGTTCGACGTGTCGATAACTACCATCCGGTACGAAAAATAAGCATATAGGAAAAATATATAAAAAGCACACTGAGAAAAAAAAATTGTTCGATTAACCAAATTCGCGGTCACCTACGTTCAAATCTGTTATTTGGTTGGTACAACTAAATCATTCTTTTGTTGAACGATTATTCGCTTCAGTCGATTCAAAATATTTCCATTTAAACAAAAAATTTTATTGTACCAACTAAATAACGGCTTTGAACGCAGGTGAACGCCCCTTGGTTAATCCAGTAATTTTTTTTCTCAGTGCAACCATTTTTTCGCGAAAAAATGTATTCTTGTAAATATATTCTCTATATAAATAATATACATTTCATACAAGCAAAAATATATAATTAAATAAATTTGCTCATTTGTATCCGTTACATGTATCTCATAAATAACAAACGAATTGCGTACTATTTTTCGTAAAACAGTTATTCGTATGGCAAGGTTGTAGAAAGGGAGTTCTTGAAGAGTGTGAAAAAGAACTTCTCCGCACTAGTGCGGGAAAGTGGTTTTCTGCGCACACACTGATAAAAAAGTACATTTAAATCAACTAAGATTCGGGCAGAGACGCTCAAATAAATATTAATTTGGTCGAACAAAATATTTTAACGACTCAAAAAATACTTTGGTAAAATCACCCAACAAATTGTTGAACTAACCAATTTTTTAGCAGTACCAACAAAATATTTAGCTGAACGTCCCTGCCCGAATCTTAGTTGATTCAACCGTATATTTTATCAGTGCACATTCCAAAAAACGAAAATCGTGATTTTCGTAAATTTGTTAGGAACAATAATGTGAATGGCTTCAGCCCAGAAAAGGGAGTCCTGACACGTGTGAATGCCGCACAAGTCAACGACTCTATTAAAACAAAACATCCAATTAACACGCGAAAATATATTTTTCCATACACAGAGAAAAAAAATCAATTGAGTCAACAAAATGTGCGCTTACGGGTGGCGAAACAAATGTTTGGCTGATCGAAAGGAATACCTCGTTGATCGAACTAACAGGCCGTCGATTCAAATTTTTTTTTACTTAATACAACAGTTATTTCGTTCGATCAACCGAAAATTTGTTTCGCCACCCGTAAGCGCTCACTTTGTTGACTCAATCGATTTTTTTCTCTCAGTGTATACATTTTTTTTCCATCGATGTTGATAACGGTATGAGCCGTGCCTCGTTGTTGCCCTCTCAATATACTAACTCGCTGCCTTCACTTGTTTATTTTTCAGAAATCCCGGAACGATGTCTTCGACGTTGTTGATTCTGTCGTTGATGGTAGCTTCCGGTTGGTCGTTACCCGTGGCGTCGGGCGATCGTGAGAGGGACACGATGGCCGCATCCCTCTTCCCGAACGTCGTCGACTTCGGTGCCGAGAGTTCGAGGAAATTTGCCCGCCCGGCCGAGGCCAGCGAGGATGAGGCGAACGAGCGAGGGACAGCGGGCTCGAGCGAGCGAGAAGCCCCTCGAGTATCGACACCGAAAGACGAGCTGTACGCGGCGAGCGGGAAAAAGGGTCGAAAGCACAGGGCTTTCTTTCTCAGCTCTCCGCTCGCCTCGCACGTCCAACGACATCGGAGACCCTCGGGGTACGAGACGATCCGAAGAATTTCCAAGCATCCGACGGAAAAACGAAGAACCGGAAACAAGAAGAAATTGCACCAAGAGAGCCAGATATATTACATACGACTGCCGCCCACTCCTTACACGTACGTGCCGGGTTTCGGTTATATATCTCAGCCTCCGACTTACTCGACGGCCGGTCTGCAGAGACCCTCGAGCGGCCACGCTCAGAGGCCGACGAGGCCACAACAAAACGTGCATCACAAAAAACCATCGAAAAATCCGTTCATCAACGTGCCGATAGACTTCGTCAGCAACGGAAAACCGACCGGTGTTTACCAGTGGACGGGCTCGAAGCGACCGGAGACGACCTTCAACTCACTCAACGAAGGACCTTACGTGTTCAACGGGAAACCAACGAGCCTGTACTTGCTCAACGCCGATGGCAAACAAACGGGACACCAGCCTATCCGGTTGGCGGATTATTCGAGCAATGGATACTACTGATTTTTTTTTTAAATTAATTTAATGCGAATTGTCAATCGACTTGTCTCTTGATTATCGATTTTTATTTCCATCATCGATCGAGCTTTGTTTCGTCTAATGTTGTTGGGAGAAGTGTCGATTATTGTCGAAAACGAAACTATGTTGATAGTGCTTTTTTTCCCGATTTTTTTATTTTAATTTTATTACCGTGAAATCGTCTCCACAGCGAAGCTGAGGGTCACCGATGGTCGAAGTCATTAACCAGACGAGCCATCGCGACGATCAGCGACGTAAAATATTTTTGCGAGAAGTGTCGATTATTGTCAAAAACAAAAAGAAGTTGATAGTGCTTTTTCCCCGAATTTTTATTTTTTATATTTTAATTTTATTACCGTGGAATTGTCTCCACAGCGAAGTAAAATATTTTTGCGAGAAGTGTCGATTATTGTCGAAAAAAAAACTAAGTTGATAGTGCTTTTTTCCCGAATGTTTATTTTTCAATTTTTATTTTTTATATTTTAATTTTATTATCGTGAAATTGTCTCCACAGCGAAGCCGAGGGTCACCGATGGTCGAAGTCATTAACCAGACGAGCCATCGCGACGATCAGCGACATAAAATGTTTTTGCGAGAAGTGTCGATTATTGTCAAAAACAAAACTAAGTTGATAGTGCTTTTTCCCGAATTTTTATTTTTCAATTTTTATTTTTTATATTTTAATTTTATTACTGTGGAATTCTCTCCACAGCGAAGCCGAGGGTCACCGATGGTCGAAGTCATTAACCAGACAAGCCATCCCGACGAGTAGCGACGTAAAATATTTTGCGTAACGGAGAGGCGTGGTCGAATCAAACAGCGCGCGAACAATGCACAATATGTATGTTACGTGTGAGTGAATTGTGTCCCTTTTACATTATTTATAGTATAATATACGGAAATGACGAACAAGAGAAATGTGTGGTTTGATTGGTTGATTAAAGCGGTGCGAAACTCAGTCCAGACTCAGTCGGTAACAAAAACTGTAAACGCATTTTTGTTTCCCAAGGTCCTTCCACATTTTGAGCTAAACACAAATTATAAGCCTCTTCATCGGACAGTCGAGCAGCCGCTGGTTTTCCAACAAAAAAGTTTAGCAGTTTTGAAAAAAAAAAAAAAAAAAAAGAAAACGCATTACAGTTTTCGTTACCGACCGAGTATCGGTAAACCGCGTCGTCGTCTTAAAACACTGCGAACGGGAAAGCGTGCTCGCGTTAACTATTTATTGATCGGGAATGCGTCCGTTGCAAAGTCTCCTCAAATTTATTTATATCACTAATATTGTCGTTTACATTCGATAGTCACAAAAAAAAAACTTGTAAATATTACATTAATATTAAATAAAAATTGTGATGAGTCAGAATATATATGAGTTACCTGTTCGTCTCGGCTCTGGACGCCGGAACGATATTCCGGAATGCACGGAGATCATAACGGACTAACATTCCTCGTTCGTTTATCCCCCTCTTGCCTCCCGCATCGGAGATACAATATTGGTTTAGGATCGGTGTTTCTCTCCGTGAGTCAGGTGCGTCGTCACTCGAGCCCGAGCGAGAGTTTCTCATCGCGCGCTGCCGTATCTCGGGCTCGCTCTCACCATCGATCTTGCGAACGAGGCCGTGGGCAATTAAGGGAGGATATAAAATCATTCCACCTCCCTCGCCTGTGTCGAGAGAGGCTCGCGTTGTCCGAGCATCTGCCGGACGACTAATTGCGCATTCCACTGACGCGCTCGATAACTGTTATTAACCGAGGGAGCTCAACACCTCGTCCAATGTAATAAATGCGAGTGGTGGAAAAGGGACTCGTAAAGGATATTCCGTCCGGACGAGGATTTTGTTTTCTTCCTTTTTTTTTTATATGGCGTACTTTACCTCTCAGCCACGGGCGATTAATGAGTTCCAAGTATCGTTTGTTGAATTTGCGAATACATCGAGGTTTATTCCGTGACGGTTCGAGGCGTGACTCGTCCACCATCCTGTAATAAAGTACCCGGTTGCCCAAAGTATAGGCCGATATCGTTCGGGGAAAAAAAATGATTCCCTGCGGATCCTCCGGGACGAGCCATTGTCACGCAAAGGGCAGAAAATATAACTCGAAACTTTCTTTACCTTTATCTCACGGTCTCCCGTACAAATAATCGACACTTTATTGAATACAAAATGGATCCCAATTCGGATCTTAAAACTTCTAAACATGTCGTGTATAAGAGTACAAAAAGTATCTATATATCCAATTATTATTTTTTTTTTTTTATACATCACAATAAAGTAAGTCTGGCGATAATCGTAGCCGCAACATACGCGAACGGTTGATACTATACGATATACAGGATATTTTACGTTCGATCAGTTATACTCAATATAAAAAAAAAATGTATGAGTAAATATATCTAAATTATCATTACTATCATTACCTCGCTTAAAATTACGGGATGGAAGTTATGGGAAGGTGATTTCGAGCGTTGATGAATCGAGGCTTTCTTTTTGTTCTAAATTTTAATTGATAATGGCCGAAAATTGACGGTGTTTAAGATGAAGACAAAAAATTATAGTCTTTTTCTCTCTCAGTCCATGCGGTTAATGCGGAGGGCGGGAGGAATGGGTGCGTAGTCGGGGGGAGAGGGAAAGGAAGATATTACGCTCGTTCCGGTACGTGTGGCAAAGAGCTCGTCGCCGTGAGCGGAGATTGTCCCAGTCCGTGCCACCGCAACGCGGGACGCCTCTTAACCGGTGGCTCTTCTTCATCATCGTCGTAATCTTCTTATCGTCATCCGGTTGTACTTTCCCCGATCCCCTCTCGAAACGTCGTGCAAATTATGGCAGCAGAGGATGATAGTAAACGGGTTTACGACTCTTCTCCATAACGTAGAACCCCTTTGGTTTTCCGTTGCCGGAAAAGTTATTCTTCATGCTTCCGGTATCGTCGATTTTCGACGAGTTTATCGGGGCATAGTAGGACATGGCGGCTTTCTTCCGGTGCTTCTTGGCTTTCTGGCCGTTCGGTGTGTTTCTCGAGGCGTGAAGTTCCTCGGTGAACTTCCAGCCGGCCGGACGGTCGTTGGTGTGCGGACCGGTAGCGGCGGGACCTGCACCGAGCCTGTAGAGATTCGAATCCTCCAGTCTGTACGTCTTCTTGTTGCTCGTCGCGTTGTTCGGCTTCCTGCCGAGGTTCGGTGCCACTTCCGGTCTCAGCGGCGACGACGCCGGATCGTCGGTGATCCTCGGATAACTCAGTCTCTTGTCGTTGTTTCTCGTGTGTTTCACCGGCTTATCGTCGTTGCTCAGAGAATTTCCCGATGCCAAGTGATGATATCGTTTGACGTTGAATTGCTGCCTGATCGGTTTTCTCGGTGCCGGTATCGTCGCTCGTCTCACCGACGTATCGGCGAGCATCGTGTTCGTCTTGTCCGCTTCGTCGTGGCTTCTCGTGCGATGCTGCTGCTCGTTCATCTCCGCCTGGAGTTTCTTCCGCATCTGCTCGAGCCTCGATTGCGAGCGGAGCCTCTTTTTCTCGGTCATCTTCTTCACGATCGGTATGTTCCAGTGATATATCTTGCCGGGTTTGCCGTTGCTGTGAAAGCCGACTTGGGGACCCGAGCCACCGCTCCCTGTTATCCTCGTCGTCTTCGTGATCTTTTCCTTTTCCAGCGCACTCGAGGGCTCGTGGGGCTTCGTCAGGGTGTAATAGGGCTGGCTCGCTGGAAGCTTGACGATGTAAACGTGACTGTCCCGATGACCGTGACGCCTGCTGTACGGCTGATGAATCCGCGTCTGCGAACCCGACAACACGTGAGACGAAGGCTCCGGACCGGCGAGCCTCTTCTTGTGATGTCCCTCCGGTATCCGAAGAGGCACGAGACCCAAACGATTGAGAATCGCCGCGTTGCTATTTCGTACCGTCTCGAAACTCGAACTGTCGGTCTTGTCGCCGCTGGTCAGCGTCATGGTCGTCCACAGGATCATCAGCAGGACGCACAGCCTGAAACTGTAATTCGATAATGGGATTTACAGCGGTTTGTAAAATAAATTTATAAATTAATAAATAAATCAAGTTTTGAGAAATTTTAACCATGCTACGGACTCTTTGCAAACCACGTGCCAAACATCCTTGGCGGTGGTCGTGAATCCTTTCACAGAATTGTGCCAAATTTTGTACAAGACGACATTGGTGGTAACTCGAATTGTGTGCAATGTTTCTGTTGGATCGCCTGAAACTCCCACCAATGTCACCCACCATAAATGATAAAAGAAAAAAAATTGATGATCAAAACCATCATTTAACACAAATGTCAATTTTTTTGTTCCTGAATAGAATTTTTTTTCTATGCGTTGAAGCAAAACGGATCACACTACAGTATAGTATACAGCATAGTACTTGGCATCGAAACGCCACCGCGTCCCTTGATATTATATAGGAATCCGAAGAACGCGGAAGGTGTCGCGCGCATGTGTCGTCTATCGACCGCGTACATTGTTGAAAATAAACGGCAAAATTAAAATTTCGCAAAAAAACAGATTCCGTCTGAAAATGTAGCTTTTAATACTTTCACCGATTTTAGCCAAATTCCATACCAGACGACATTTGTGGTAACTCGACTTGTGTGCAAATATTTCTGTTGGATTGCCTGAAACGCGCGCCAATGGCTGCCAGCACAAATTGTAAAATAAGATAAAAATGGTGATAAAAACCATAATATAACACAAACCTCGATTTTTCTTTCCTGAATAGAATTTTTTTTCTATGAGTTGAACCAAAACGAATCACACCCCTGGTAGATTCTGCGACCATCGAAACCGCCGAGAAAACGACCGGTCGTTTTCGGACAAAAATACGTCCGGTAAAACGACTGTTAAAACGACTTCATCCGCGTCAGAGAGCTTTCAGTCAGGTCGTTTTACATTTCATGACTGGACGAACAACCGCGGAAACGACCGTTCAAAAGATCTTTCAGTCCGGTTGTCGTTAATGCGGTCGTTTCTTCGGTTGAAAATAAAAAAACGACCGGACTGAAAGGTGTTTTCGCACAGTCGTTTTCGCGGTAGTTCCTTCGCTCATTAATTGTAAAACCACCTGACTGAAAGGCCTTCCTGGAAGCTGCTCGTATGCGGCTGGTACGAACACGGATAAAGTCGTTTTGACAGTCGTTTTCGCGGACGTATTTTTGTCCGAAAACGACCGGTCGTTTACTCGGTCGCTTTGCAGGTATTTTGGTGGTGGTTTTTCAAGTCGCAGAACTTGCCAGGGACTATAGTATAGCATATATATAATATATAGGATATGTATAATATATAGGAGTCCGAAGAATGCGGAAGGTGTCGCGCGCACGTGTCGATGACCGCGTACATTGTAAAAGGTAAAGGGCGAAATTAAAATTTCGCGAAATAAAAAAAATAAAAAAATCCGTCTGAAAATGTATTAATTTGCAAAAAGCACAAGATAATTTTACAATCTGAAAGAAGTGTTCGTTGCACTCGGAGAACGCGAATACAAGAATTCAACCGCCATTTCCGCCCCCTCCTTCCGCCGGCGCCGGAAACCACATCCCGGTCTATATAAAACGATTTCACGATAGAATGCTTATTTATTAATTTAATTTTTTTATTACGATACTCAATTCTTCGCTCCGATAAGCATCTAAACAGAAATTTATGAACAATTCAATCACAAAAAAACAAAAATGTCGTGACATTTTTCCCATTGTGTATCTAAAGATCTCATCAACGGTTCCAAGAGCGTCACCCAAGGAGGTTACGAAAAATAAACCGGCAACTTCCGCTCGATGTCAACCACCATAACACTCCTCCTCACCAACCTCTACAAAAAAAGGATCTAACCTCTATGACCCGACGAAAAAGTTCCATAAAATCCTCCCAAATTATTCGTCCAGAGTACGTGAACGAATAATTTTTTCACCACTCTGTGCTAAAAGCACACACGGTTCATGTGCAGGCCATTAGTGTCGCGTGCATAAGCAGAGCCATCCCGTGTATGCGCGGCCGCAGTTGCGTTCCCCGTGACCAGGGAGTTTGTTCACCTTGCGCGTCAGCGTTCCGCGCCGAACCGTACGTGCCCCCTCGCGGCACCGTCGCGCGTCGCCACCGGGGCACACACCGCACACAGCGCCACTGCACCGTCCGCACGAGGCGACGATGCTCACGCCGGCGGACGACGCCGCGCGCACGGCCCGAGCGGAGACTCCCACCGACATACGCGACTCCGCAGGAGCCACCGGCGCGATGGTTCGTGCGAAAGATTCAACACGCGTGTGCATATGCATCCACGTGGTACGTGTTCCACCTGGGTTGAAGAGACACGTCCGTACGCCCGAGAGATCCTTCCATTGTCCCTACCGGGAACTATAACCAAAGCTCGGGAATCGAGGAAGTTAGTCTCCCTCTCTCGGGCGCCTCTGTGTGTGTGTAAGTTCTTGTCCTCTCCATGTCATGGTGCTGATGTCTCCCGGCATTGTGGAGCTTAGAGGACATTGTGCGGAATACGAGCCGTCGGGCCGGGGAGAATGAACACAGAGCGCTGCGGATACAGAAGAAGAAGAAGGGGGGGGGGGGGGGGGGGGATTTTCATGAACCGATCGGTCCACGCGCGAAGTGTGCCGAAAGTTCAGCGACCGCTTCGCGCGCTCTTTCGTTTATGGGGATATTTGCCGACATGGATGGGGCAAGAGGATGATCCGATTTATTTATTTTTTTTCGAGATCCGAGGAAACTCGTCGGGTCAACGAGTTTTTCGTTGATTCGTGTCAAGTTTTCATGAGAGTTGCTGAGGGGGAATCGAACCGGTCGAGCGGAACGACCGGGACGATGATTGCACATCGCAAATTTCGTGGAATATCGTCGCTCGTGCGGCGCGAATCGCGTGAAGGGACCCAACGATACCGTGACAACCTGGGCGGCGATGGAGAATGCACGTACTTTCGGCGTGGTCGTTATACACTTACTCGATGTCGGAAAGCGTGCAATCAGTCGGCCACGGAAGTGGAGAATGGGGAGGGTGAAAGAGTCGAGACATGACACCACGAGAAAGAGGCTTAAGGTAGTCCTAGCCGACAGCCTGAGCCCACATGAGTTCAGAGAGAATTTAGAGAGAATTGCGAACACTTCTCGATGGGATAAAAATTCGAAAAAAATCAAGCATATGGAAGGTGCTGAAAAGATTGATTTTACATAATAATAACTCCAAAATATTATCAACGAATCCATTAAAAAAAAAAAATTGTTCAACAAATTCCCCGGCAACTTAACTTTTTGTTCATAAAAAAACAATTTGTTAATCTTTTTGAATACGTATGAATTTTTTCAGAATTTTATCTAATTTTAGAAAATCACGTTTTTTTACTAACTAAAAACGCAATTTTCAAAAATTAGACAGAATTCTGAAAAAATTCATACGTATTCAAAAAGATTAACTTATTGTTTTTATATGAACAAAAAGTTAAGTTGCCGGAAGATTTGTTGAACAATTTTTTTTTCATTCATTTGTTAATAACATTTTGGAATTATTATTATGCAAAATCAATGTTTTCAGTACCTTCCATATGGTTGATTTTTTTTCAGATTTTTATCTCATCGCGAAGTATTCGCAATTCCACTCTCAATTCGCTCTGAACTCACGTGGGCTCAGGCTGTCCGCAAGGACGACCTTAAGGCGATGTGAAAGAAAAACTCAGAGGGTACAAAATGAGTAAATAAATTGGGAGCCACATAATTTTGCCGATACTACAATGGAATGAATCGTCGTATGGCCGAAAATCATGGGTCCGAACACACTTCATCCGAATAGCCAAACTTCCGAAAGTTTATTATGCCGAAGCTTCATTTCACCGAACGTTACTCTTCGGAAATAGTAATTGGCGCTGAACAATTACTGTAATCTGAAGTCACGAATGCTGAATATTCAGACGGGCCTCATTCTCGATTTTTTTTATACTACCTGCAATAATTGGAAAATCCTGATCACCAAAATTTCAAAAACAGGGAAGTCAATGTCCGGAATTAAAAAAAAAAAACATGAAAGAATAAATTCCAGAGAGCCCGACAAACCGATTGAAAAGTTAACCGACAATAAATAATAGCTAAGGCAACAAAAATCCAATTTCAATTATCAGAAAGCTTAAAACTACGAATACATTGCGGCAGCGTGAAAGCTTATTGGTAAATAGCCAATGATTCGAAGATTTAATACTCCGAACAGAGAGTAACCGATGTGGAAGTATTTCGAAATAAATTATTGGAAAGAGTAAAATATCGGGGTGGGATAGAAGTCACGAACGCTGAATATTCGGGCGGCCTGCAATCTCGATTTTTTTTTTTTTTTTACTATGCTTGCAATAATCGGAAAATCTTCATTACCGATATTTTAAAAACAGAAAATTGAATGTCCTGGATTAAAAAAAAAATGTAAGAATAAATTCCAGAAAGCCCGAGAAACCGATTGAAAAGTTAACTGACAATAAATAATACCTACGACAACAAAAATCGAATTTCAATTATCGGAAAGCTTAAAACCCCAAACACGTTGCATCAGCGTGAAAACTTATTAGTGAATAGCCGCTTGTGCGAAGATTTAATACTCCGAACAGGGAGTAACCGATGTGTAAGTGTTTCGACATAAATTATCAGAAATCATGGTGGCCGTTTTTTTCCCCGGAAAAAAATCCCTGACTTTTCACTGACCAATTAAAAATTTTCCCTGACCAAACTTCTGACGACTTCTATTAAAAAAAATTAACGATGCAAATGAAAATGCCTAATTATTGTATTAATGTTTAATTCTATTAAATTTTTTTTTTTATATTCCCAATTTTTTTAAGGCTCCCTTTTATGTACTTTTTATTTATTTATAGAAGGTTCGGGAATTGCTCAAGGAATTTACTTTTTCCCTGATCAATTTTGAAATTCCCTGATTCCCTGACCAAGATTCTTTTTCCCTGACTTTTCCCGGTTTTTCCTGACCGCGGCCACCATGAGAAAGAGTAAAAATACGAGAGATCTTTAAATCAACAAACTAAAAGGACAATATGTCAGAAAATCAAAAACTTAAATGGCCGAAAGGTGAAAGCCCGAATATTTAGAACAACGAAAAGAAAAACTTCGAAAGGTTCAAAATCCGAAAGGTAAAAAATCCGAAAACGATCTCGCCCTCGTAAATGTCTGTTAACAGTGATAAGAAAAGCCTTTTCAAGTATGAAAGCAACTCGTCTTTTCGGCGCATATAATTATTTCTATTGATTATTAAAACTTTCGGTGGATTAACCTGACATAAATGGTATCGAGTGAGATATTGCGATTCGAGCTTTTGCGCCGTCGAACTTTCAACATTTGGGTATTTAATCACGCCCCGCCTTAACGTACCCTGATTCATGATTCATTATTCAATCGATAAAATCGCCAGTTAATATACATTGGTTCATGTAGCTAAAATTTAATCGATTATAAACGAATAAACAAATTTTATTCTTACAACACCAAAAAAGTTGCAAACAATTAATCCTCGAGAAGAACCATTGTGAATCAAGGGTGAGTAATTTTTCTCGCGTAACGTGTTACGAATTTTCGTAACGCTTCCCCCGAATCCCGAACGAATTCGTCGGCGCACACCGACCAACCATCGATTTTCCAATGGGGTTGGGCGACAGGGTGCTGCTGCGGCATAACGCTCTCTCTCCGGTCACAGAAACCTGGCGAGCGTCGAAACTTTTGGCGAAGGTTTGCACAGGGTTTCCTGTTCCGCGGAGGAGTGCGCGAAGGGGCGGGGAGTGTGTGAGGGTTTGGAAACGGAAGCGAAGCGAAGAAATACGGGCCGGTTAGTCCCCTGCACGGCTTCCGGAACGAAAAGTAAATTACAACGTCTTTCCTCGATGAAAGAGAGAAAACCGATAAATGCACGGTTTTATTGCACGACTAAAGTACAACAAAGAGAGGATCGGCGGTGTTGAGAAATTCCTCTGCACAGTAGCCGGACGATCGTCGTGTAGAAAAAAAAAAATAAAAAAATAATAGTAAGAAACCTCTCATAACTGAGTTTGCCGAGTTTTTCCGCTCGTTCCCAGTGCGATGGCAAGTAGAATAAGGAGATAAGAGGCAACGAGGAATGATGCGTATACACTGAGACGTTACGTGCCGCGCGCGCGCCTCTATTAATGAAGGGTTGCGCGAGATGTGGCTCGAAAAGGATGACGACCAACACAGAGTTAATATACCAGTACGCAGTTTTACTCTCGCTTTTCATTCTAGGCTTGTATGCACGGACACGCGTACACCATTACACTCGAACACCCGAGGGGGAAGGAGGGGGGGGGGGGGGGGGGGGGGGGTAATCACGATTACTTTAACGATCCGAGTCGTTCAGCTCGAGCATCGTGTACCGCCGGTAACAAGTTTAAATAAGTTTTCAAAGACGGGAATTAGCTTGGGCGCGAGCGGTAATAACCTTACGCGAGAATATTATCATTGGTCTAATGCCCGGGATGGCGTGTAAAACATCGGACCGTGTACGAAGGTATATATCGCCATCATACTTATTTTGTCGAGCCCGCACTTCATATCCGGTTGGTCTAACGTCTCGCCCCGTCACCCGACCGGACCGTGTTAAGCTCTCGATGAATGTTACCGGTCCTTGGGAGGCTGCGCGACGCCACTGATCGCAAGGCGGAACCCACTCATCGATTTTCTTTTTTTTATTATTTTTTTTTAATAGAGAAAATTTATGCACTCTACAATTTTTTTTTTTTTTTTTTTTTTTTGTATAGATTAATGGTTGCTGGAAGATTACTGGAGATATTATATATTGGCTCGATCGCGCGGCAGCAATAGAATATGCACGAGAATCTCCGAGGAGTGGGCTCTTTGCAGCCTGGCCAGGATCAGCCACGCACGAGAATAAGCGGAGGAACGTTTTATTCCTTCTGAGACGCATATAGGTTGGTAACTTCGGATTTTCGCTTCGGGCGGTACGGGCCTCTGGCGCACGAGAGATGCTCATAAAATCCCTTTAATAGTTGGCTCTGGCGCTATTACGTACGAAGTATATTCAGAGTACGTTAACTCCTGCTGGTGGCTTTTTTTTTTCGCTCGAGCAGCGCAACCGAGAAACGTGCGGAGATACCGAGAGTGAACGTAAATGTCGGCAAATTTTGGGCACTACGTGTACACACATGCGGCCAGAGCAATTTTTGATTTTACGCACGATCTTCTGCAATTCTTGCCTCGTGGAATAATTTTTTATCCCCGCCGAGCCGAGCTGCGTTCGCAAGAAAGAAAAAAAATGAATAATAATAACATCAATAATATTCTTATAACTCGAGAACTCGAGAATATGATTCACAATGGATTACAACCGTCACGAGATTACAGCATGCAAGAAGAGTCTCAATCGTGTCGCCGCAGGTGTCCTTACGACGACTTACTACTTCGATGCAGTCTATATCAGGACAGCTTAACCAATCGTAATATCCCCGGTAAATTGTCACCTTGCATAACTCGATGAACGGGAATTTACACTAATGGATCGTTGTATTAGTAACATCGAGAACAACCCGGGACTGTCGAGGTTATTTAATTGATCGGACTGGCAATACAAATTTCGAGTGCACACCGGGTCAGTCTGACCTCAAAATCGTAGGCAAATATAACGGCCGTTTCGACCCCAGGCACGTTTTTGGGAAACGAATTTTTGAAATAATGGAATAAACTTATGAATTTACGATATAATGGAATAACCTTACGAATTTTCGATTTTTTATAACACACTGAAAAAAAAAATTGTAGGGTTAACCAAATTCGCGGTCACCTACGTTCAAATCTGTTATTTGGTTGGTACAACTAAATCATTCTTTTGTTGAACGATTATTCGCTTCAGTCGATTCAAAATATTTCCATTTAAACAAAAAATTTTATTGTACCAACTAAATAACGGCTTTGAACGCAGGTGAACGCCCCTTGGTTAATCCAACCATTTTTTTTCTCAGTGCAGAGTAAATTGATGAATTTACGAATTTTCAATGTAATGAAATAAATTTTGTACATAAAAAAACCTAATTTTTTTTCGCAAATTTGTGTACAGATAATCTCGGGTGGGGTCAACATTACCGAGTGTGGACTGGAAGATACGCTACGGAAGTGATCACTCGAAAAGTTAATCGCGATAAAAAAAAAATACACATCTTATTTCACAGCCAAGAGCGGACCTCCATGTTGAGAAAAAATATTCCGAAAGATCATGAATCGGTTGTCGATCGAACGAATACCCGAGATTAAACTTTCACTGAGTTTGTCCGAACGTTCTTGCAACACTTGTGGATAACTTGACTGCAAGCGGCAAAGAATTATGGTTATTGCGGTTCTAACCGTGATTGTTTCCTCGCAAGAAGCACGATCTGCAAATGAAGTTCAGTGTAAACACCGTTTGAGCGTCGTCGACGTTTTAGCACTATGTTCTTCTGCCTTCTGGTTTCATGCCGCTAGGCTGGGTACTAGTTTTAGCACTGTCTAGTCTGGCACAGTCTTCTTCTTCACGCAATTGGCGTCGGCACAGTGCGTGTACGAACCGCTTATCGTAGTTCGAGAGATGTAAGAGGGAGCGCCGCGGTCGTTACTGGGCTAAACGCGTTTTGAGAAATCGGGCTTAGCTAAATTCGCGCGTTCTTGTCGCTAGGCGTCGCGCCGTTCGATCAGCGATCAAGCTTGCGGGCCCGGCGGACGTGCGGGGAACTATGTGTATACGTATGCGAAACTCACCCATCCCTTCCAATGACACGCTCGATCAGTCGGACGACCGGCCGAACCCGGTGTTTCCCTGTTGTCGCTTGCCAATTCTTGCCAGTTCTTTTTGCGCGAAAAAACGTCGGGTTTCCCTTCGATCGTGAAAATTCTTCGAGCCTCGCGTCAAGTTACAGGTAAGAGTGTGTAAACACCTCGGAGGCATCGGAATCACAATTCCATAACCTACGATGTATGCGATTTGTTTTAAGAATTGCTTTAATGGTTTTTCGGCTGTTTACCTTATTGCCGCACTGAAAAAAATTTCAATGACTCAAGTAAAATTCCCTTGCGGGCGGACAAAGAAAAGAATTAATTCAATTCTACTTTCAATTCTACTTTCAATTCTTACTTTAACATTTCACCTTGGCAGTGTTGCCATCGTTGTTTCAATATCATATGAAATTGTAAGTAGAATTGAAATAGAATTGAAATTGGAAGTAGAATTGAAAGATTTTTTTTTTGACAGCACACAAGCAACTTTTTTTAAAGTGCGTTTACTAGTACGCCCTGACTTTTATTCGGGATTATTTTAGCCACGGCTTGATCGATTGAACTTATTTTTATTTAAAAAACTATTGCGTCGATGGCGATTTATAATACAATGGTGCAGTGTATTTTTTTGTCTGAAAAATGTCGCTTCGCCTTCGCAAATATATGGACTGCTCGAGTATTTTTTGCGAGTAAAAAAATCGTGGCTCGTTTCGGTAGTGAATATTCTTCGTGTCGAGCCGAAATTACTATCTACGCAGTAACAAACAAAAGTTTGGACACTGGCCAGCCATTTATTTTCCATAAAGTACACCATTGTTTTTCTCGACAATTTAACAATTACGTTTTATTGATGTATCGTTTTTTTTTAACTCAAAATGAGTGTGAAATCAGCGAGAAAAAACATTGCCTATACTCGTGGACAAGAATAGTACTTTCTTACATTCGGTGCGAAAATGGCGATTTTGCGGGAGTGCGTAAAACTTCGTTACAATAACCACATTTCTTCGTCGCAAAAGCGTCATATTCGCTAATGACTATTACTCCTCCGGGAGTAATAGAGCTTTAACAGAAACTTTACTGCCCATGCGCACAGGTTAATAATGATCATCGGTTAATAATAGGGTATTTACCGCCCGTATTGGACGCAAGGAATGTGGTTATTTTAGTGAAGTCGGGAAAAACACTTTTTCTGACGAGAGCGAGTTTGCAGCACGCGCCGAAGGCGGGTGTTGCAAACTCGCAATCACACCTGACACGCAGTTGAGGTGAAGTGAAACAGATTCTCTGTCGCTCTCTCTCGCTCCACTATAAGACCAATGCCGCTATCTCTCACACTCCTGGCTCCGTCACTTCACCTTAAGGAAACGTTTTTTGCACGCGTATTGTACAACATTTTACTTCACAATGTATGAAAACTATACTCGGTGCGAAAATAAAATTGCCATTTTCGCACCGAGTATAATAATAGTACATTACGATACTAGTGCAATAAAACTTTTTCTGACGAATGTGAGTTTGCAGCACGAGCCGAAGGCGAGTGTTGCAATCACACGAGTTAAGAATACGTTTTTCGTACGAGTATCGCAAGAAATTTTATTTCATAAGGTGCGAAAGGGGAGTTTTACGCACCGAGTGAAATAAAAGTTTTTCTGGCGTGTTTGCAGTGACTTTGCAGCACGAGCCGAAGGCGAGTGTTGCTATCATACACACGTCAGAAAAAGTTTTTCGCACTAGTATCGTAATGTACTCATTTTATGCCTGTAGCGTGGCGAAAGCGTGCGAAAAAATAACTCGTGAAAATTACTCTTCCGACAGCGATTAACAATGAAATAGTACAGTGTGTTTCTTTAATCTACTAAAAGTGTCGACGGTCTACTGACAAACACATTAGTCTCTCCAGTTATAAAACTGTATGGTACGATACATTGTCGTCTCTATCGGTTCTTATCGCACAATCGGATCAGCTGTTCAGTCCAGAAGCCGTTTAAGTAGCGAGTCATCCTTAGCAGCACCTCCGTCGATTAACTAGAATTCCTTTTTTTTGCACGCGATACAGTCATTGACGGTCGTAATTCGTACTTATTAATTGATCGTACACACGCCTCCTTATAGCAATTTATCATCGCCTCACAGATCGTTAAACAAACAGGAACACGATATTCCCGAGCAACACGTACTACCCGTACAGTATAACTTTAGAATAATGTCTCTCCATTCCAAGAGCGACAGATAGCTTCTCGCGATTTATTTTTATTTTTAATAAAATAAAAAAATAAGAACGCTGCCAGTGTTTGAGAAGCTTCCACCCGATACGGCATCGAGCAGAGAGGCTGTGACAGGAGCGAGCCCACGTCGTTCCAACAATAAAACGAACCACGAGAATAATGACTCGCACCTGTTTCATCCCTTTTCCGAAGCGTTCGAAGGTCCTTATAAGTCCGTGTCTCGGTCACACTGAATGATGCATCGGAAAAACAAGAAGATCTCTTAGTAGCGAGGGGGGGGGGGGGGGGGGGGGGGAGGAAAGTTACCGCGCGCGCACCTATCCGTCGGTTTCTTGCCCGAGAGCGAGGAGTCTCTCGGGTCACCTCGGGAGCGGCACAGCTCGTCGCGTCGAGGTTTACGAGCTACCATGCCCGCGACGACGAGAATGAGAGTTCTGTACTCTACAGTCCGAGCGAGACCGGCCCCGAGCGCGTTGATCTCCCTTTCTCTCCCCCCTCCCGGGCTCTAATGAAGCTATACTATAAAATCCCCGAAGAGAGCTCGCAGCGCGCATCGCTCCGCTCGAAACACCGAGGATAATGCATCTTTGTAGTTTATTATGCAAACACGCCCGGACTCGCCGCACGGTGGAAATTCGCGGCCGCTGAGCAAATAATAAAGATTTATCGTCGAGTTAACATTGAAAATTTTTCGTTAGAGAAATTAACCTCGAGCTCCACTCGGGAGACACGTATATCGATAAATCTTCGCTACCCATCACCGATACAATCTTTTCTCGCAAAGAAAAAAAAAAAAAAAAAAAAAACACCCCATCGCGAAAGCATGCGACCGAGCGGACTAGTGGTAGTGCTTACACGTTGTTAGGATAAAATACCCGACGCAGAAGATCGGTATGAGCGAGCCAAGATTCCAACGGGAATAGCTATAGAGCATACGTGTCCGGAACATCGGACCGGCATTTTTTTCATCCCCCCCCCCCCCCCCCCCCCTTGCCGCCAGCTCTTCGTTGATCATCCGCCCATTTGTCTCAAGGATCCCCTTTATCCCTCCGCCCGTTTTTTTCTATCTCGCTCGTGTTTTTTCTTGCGCCCCTGTTCATGCTTGCTTAGAATCGCTGTACGTGCGCCGCGAGCTTAGGCGCTCGGCCGGCTGACCTCGGGACTCTCCTTCCTCGTCGTACACGGAATCGGCATAAAGGTTCTTTCATTTGCCTCGATCTAAGCGTTTATTCGAATCGGTGTTAGGGCGGCCATAGCGTACGGCCTCTATGCGGACAACACGGGCGCGCATGCGCACACACGTGACGCGCGTATCCCCCTGGCAATTCGCTGCTCGGCCTACGAATGCACACGCGAGCGAGATTATACCACCGAGAGAGCGAAATATAAGAGTCAGTCCGGCACGGACGAATTTCCAGATCGTTTATTTCGAGCAGCAACTCTCTCTCTAGCCCTGTTATTATAGTGGCTGTGCGGAATGATTACAGCTTCTCGAGAGTCGCAGCACAGAGCAAGAAGACCGAATGCCCTTCGACGTTGTTTCTACCCGACTAACTTCGACAATGGGGTATTGCACAGGTGTAACGTTGTTATGCTCGAGTACGATTGTGTGTGCGGACGAAAAAAAAATTGAGGCTTTCGGAACTGCGCATTTTAACGAGACTCTGCAGGCTCACCCAAAATTATGTGCAAATAAAAAGAAAATTGAGGATATTCGCTATGCGCACGACCTACACAAGCTCACCGGATGAGTGTGTATTGCGTGTATATGTAAAGAGCTGGGTGTGCAAGTTGGGACTGAGCCGGCCGGTAGGTGGCGCTGATAGAATGCATGTACACGGCAACACACGTTTAGCCGGAAGATCTGTGTAAGTCACGCGCATAGCGAATATAGCAGTACTGTACACGGGTTCGATAAGGGTCAATGGAGAAATGCGAGGTGATCTCGTGTGAGACTTTTTTCATTTTTTTGCTTCCTTATAGAGGAAACTATGTTTCCGTGAAAAAATAAATTTTCGCGATTTTAATGTCAGCGTACTGGAAATGTTCGAAAACATCGAGAAATGTGATTTTTAGCTGGTGTCCGGACGTGTGTGTGTGTGTGTGTGTGCGTGTGTGTGTGCGTGTGCGTGCGCGCGCGCGCGCGCGCGTGTGTGTGTGTGTGTGTGTGTGTGTGTGTGTGTGTGTGTGTGTGTGTGTGACAGACTTGCATCATTTAGAATGATTATAACTCGGAAACGGCTTGAAATAGCGGGTTGCAATTTCGTACACTAGTAGAGTGGACACGTCTCTTCCTTCGGTGTAATTTTCATGAACATTGAGGCTCGTTTCGAGATTTTACGTGACTTCGAAATGTTTGAAAAATTTCTCATGCCTGTAGCTTGCGTAAATTTTGAACTATTATCCTAAAACTGCACACGAATATAGTATTTTGATCAAAGACCTTTGGTATTGAATTTGGCCGAAATCTACCAAATGGATGAGATTTTATGGAATTTTTTTTTTTTTTTTTTTAATCCAAAAAAGTTCTATTTCGAGTAAACATGGAGGTATCGAGCTTAAATATGGCACGAGAATGGACCAACAGTGTGCAATGTTTTTTTTTTTACTGATTTCCTAAGCGATTCGCTATCACCAAGAATGCGTACTCTTAGAAAATAGATTTTTTTTTCTTCATATATCGCGGTTGACGTTGGAGCTTTAGGTAGCGGTCTTATAATATTTTCTTGTCTCTCGAAATGGCTGGAATTTCATAAAGAGTATAAAATCATTTGGAGGTACTGTATGCGCGAGCGTGGTCGATAATGTACGTTGGACTGTCCGCTGATACACAAATCCTCCACCCCGCCCGCCGCCCCGACGATTTAAATGAACGTTTAATTGGATTCTATAATTAACTGGATTCGAGGTATATAGAACGGCGCATTATATCCGAGCGGACGACACGGCGACGAGTATTCGAGTTGGTTTATAAAAATTAATCGAATCCCACCCGTTTTGCTTTCGTTCAAGCGTCTGATTGCGATTGATATTGATCGAATAAATTAACCCTTTAACTACCAAGCATTCTTATTTTCCGCTGAATAAAATATATATATATATATATATCTCTCTCTCTCTCTCTGACGCTTGATAATTTTCTGTAAAATATAATAATGTGTGAAATATGTGGAAAAATGTCACTTCTTAAAAATACTGTTTTTTTTTTTCAATTTTTACAGACGGAACAACGAGAAGAAATTTAATGAAAGGCTGGACATTTTTTCGCAATTTTCAGAAACGTAAATTCGTGAAGATAGTTGAAGAAAACCAACCAAATTGAACGGTTCAAACTATTTGTACAAGTGATGTGTATAATCGAAATGTCGTGGAAAACGCGTGCGAAGATTAAAAATTTAAAATATCAGCCGCGTGTGACATAGAGTTTGTGAAGAAATGAATGTGTTGGATCAGCACTGTGGTGAAAAGAATCGTGTGGATAAGAAGGGCTGCCGTCATTGTATACAAATTATCATATTGGGAGCTCGCAATGCTCGTATGCGTCTTGCTATGTATCAATCAAAATGAAACTCTTTAATTTTGTTTGCCTGTCCTTTTTACCATTATGAAAATAAAGTATACATAAAGTACATATGTCAGACATATAAAAGGTATATCCATATCTATATATCTCTCTCTATAATATAAAAAGATTTCGCCGCCGTGTCAAGAATCGAGGGGGGTAAAGGCTTATAATAATAAGGGCCTAAGTCCATTTAGCTTGAAGGGACTTGGAATAAAAAGGGCTTAAGTCAATTTAGCATAAGGGGATTGGAATAATGAGAGGGGGGTAAAAGACTTAGAATAATAAGGGCGTGAGTCTTTTTTATATATGTATCTCTCTATAATATAGAAAGATTTCGCGCTGTCGCCGCCGTGTCAAGAGTCGAGGGGCGGGGGGGGGGGGGGGGACAGTACTTGGATGGATGACCGCGGTCACCCATCCAAGTATTGAACCCGTCTTTTGAAGTATTTCGAATAATAAGGGTTTACGTTCAGAAATGGGTGCGAGCGCCCGAAGCGCGCGAGCCACAATAAACCACTAGTATATATATATAGCGCGGTCAAAGGTTCTATATCTCATATATATTAGCGTATATAGGGGCGATGGGGGCGAAGCAAGCAGGGGGCAAAGCGGGCGCCGAGGCGAGAAGTTTGATCCTTCTTAAGAACGATTCTTCACTGTTTTCCGAACTTCGTTAAGTAAGAAAAATGTGGCAAATCAGTTCAACATTTTTATCAGAAAAAAAGAAGTTGGAAATCGAGATTTCCACAAAGTTTCCTCACCTAATCTACTTTTCTGTACAAAGCTTTTATGAAAAATTACTTTCCGTGATTATATGGCTTCCTCATGGGTGCTTTGTTGGTAAAAGAAAATAGTCGCGTTTGAAAATACAAAAAACCACTAATTTTTTGCAATATTCACTACAAAGATTTCCTATAAAAATTGTAATTATTCGTTATTTCGAAGCCATGTCTGATGTATTTTTTTGCACTGATCGCAAATCGGACACTTATTTAACTCTCTTAGCTCAACATTTGATACGGAAACTCGCGTCAGAACGAGACTACTAATTTTTTGTAAATTAGAAAATTCGAAATCCCATAAAATTTAAACGATTCTGAACACGTTTTCATTAAAATCACGACACTTAGAAAAATGAGAACAAAGCTTCCTTTATGAGGAAGTAAAATTGCGCAAACATATTTGATTCATGTGAATATGTCCAGAATGTTCCAGACCAATCACGAAACGAATATCGAGGGCAAAAAATGTATAGAGAATTTTCGTACTCAGGGTTGCAAATAAAATTAGCGTTTTTTTATTAACAAATTCAATAATAAGAATTCTCGTTTTTGCGTCTCGAAGCGCATCATTGTGATGAGAATTTCAGAGATGCGTAATGAAAATCGGATGAATTATCAGTAATCATTGTAATGGAAATTCCAGAATTTCGTAATGAAAATCGGATTAATTATTAGTAATCCTTTTTCTCCGTGTGCCGTATATATCCCGGAAAATACATTCCAGAGTATGCAGGACCTAAATTTCATATATATAAGTGGCCAAAATTTCTATATACCGATATAACAATCTCTCGAATATACTTTTTTTCCATGTGGGTCACTCGCACTCCTAGGAGCCTCGAATGTTTCTAGTCCCCTTAGGAGGTCCAGGGGTTATCCGTGGAGATGATCTCCGAAATAATAATGGGGTATGATGGACCCCCGATTACTTATATATAAAAATAAATACCCACCGCGATCCGCAACCACCTGCTAGGTATAATATAATTTATAAATTACAATGCACGACGATTAAGCGGAAATACGTAACGAATTCTCTCGATGTACCCGATCGAGGCAATCGATCAGGGTTAATGGATGCTGGGAGCAGCCTCGAGCAGCGTGCCTCCCGGTTCCCTCTCCCTCTCCCGACGTCCGTGCACGGGTAGGAGTAAGAGCCAGCGATAACTCTCGACACGATACTCACGTGCCCCATACACACACCCACACGGCAAATATGCTACGAGAGAATGGAAACGAGCGAGGCATACGTGCCTTTGGCGTATGGGTCGAGAGCACGCACGCGACGGAAGAGAATCCTCTCTCAGCGGCTATGCAGTCGGAATCCCCGAGTGTCTAGAAAAGTCCTCGGGAATCGTCAATTCGCTGCACATGCACTTTAAAATAAATATATAGAACTAAAGTAGCTTCTCTCTCGCTGTGCTAAATTCCTTATTCACACACACGTACATATACATAAACACATACACATATATATACTTGTACTTGCACATGTACCGATACATTATATATATATATATATATATATTAACATCCTCCTCCCATCCGTCTCTAAGAATCGTACAGCTCTTGCAAACCGCGTGTCTGACCCCGGCGTAGATCCTTTATGCATAACGGTGCATCGACCTGGAACTTTGCCTATTATGTCACTACTGGAAAAAGGGATGCGCCTATACAGGCTCCCGGTATCTCTCTCCGCCGTTCGGTCTTGCCCGTACACGTGAACGTGTCTGAAAGGCGGGAGTTCCGAGAACTCGAGTTCCCAGCAGCAGCACCAGATGCGGCGCTGCCCGGTCCCGTTTTCTTCGTCCTCGAGATTAACTACCGACGATCGCCTCGATCATCGACAACGCCACGGGCCCCCGATCGGTTTAGTGTTATGTATCGTTCCGATCCCGCGAGGCGTATTTATTTCCTGACGATCTTTAACGTCCGATTAAATTATCCTCGGGGTTATAATTCGACGAGGTTGCGTAATGGAATGTTCAATCTATCCACGATTAATCTTCGACCCCCCCCCCCCCCCCCCCCCGCCCCTCCGCCCAGCTTCCGACATCCCTCTCGGCTGCTCTTTGCTGAGAGTAACCCTTTTGTTTTAATACATATTATTTGCTATATTATAGCTACACCTACACCTATAATATATATCTATGCTATAATGAACCTATAACGGTGAATCGGTCGGTGCTGCGCGGGGTCGCGCATGCCGAGAGTTGCGCAACTATGCGCGCGAGGGAGCGTGTAACTTATAAATTTAATTGTACCGTCTGGATCGACATAGCGTGTTATTAGGTACCCGTTTACGGTGCCGGTGTAACTATTCCCTTCGAGCATAATTAGAAGCTTGAGGTTCTACTTAGGCGTTCCCCCAACCGCCAATGATATATATATATATATATATATATATGTATGTATATTCTAGGTACATGCTCGTTGTTTCTCTGTGTAACTCGCCGCCTCCTGCCGTTACTGCTCGAACGCCGCGCATACCGGACATTTAACTTCTTCAATAATTGAATTGAAAAAAATACAAAAAATGCAAAGAAAATAATAAAAATAAGAATATATCTCCCTTTCGTGATCTCGGTTGCCCGGACTAATTGTCGTTTATCTCGAGGGTACACGACACATCAAAGCGTCAAGAGCCAGGACGGCGTGATGGAAGACGAAGGGCCGAGAAGAGACGAAAAAAATTGAGGACGCGTGTCGCTTTTTTCAATCCCTTGCCGGGTTGAGTTTTCCAACGCGGCCCGTACTGACTCGTCGGTGTCGCTTTGGCGCGCAATCTCTTTTCCCGAGTGGGGAAGCTGTTAACGGCTCGCGCGGAATGTTAGCCAGGCATGCAGCAGCGCCGTCATTCTGTCTCGGGAGAGCATTCGCCGTGAGCCCTGCGCGCATTTACTATTAGATCGGCATCAGCGTCGGTGCGCTCGCACTGGCGGCGAGTCCCATTAGATCGGATTCACCTCACGTTCGTTGATGAGAGGGACAAGAGGCTCGTTCGACCGTATAGCGATCCTTCGCATATACCGGATGTTATGAGAATCTGGAGATACACTTGAGACCGACGATCATTGATACATCAATCCTTTAATGGACAAGGGTCTTTTCCATTTAAAAAAAAAAAAGAAATTATTTTTCCTGATTGATTGTTTATAAAAGATATGTGATAAATGCTAATCTTGAAAAATGTTGCTTTCTGAATTTCTATTTTATCGAAATTGAAAGAAGAATTTTAATTAAATTCTAGTTGAAATTTTTTTTTTCTTTTCCATGCATTATTGTACGACATTTTTAATTATTCGAAAAATATTATTTGCACTCTAGCTCTTATCATTTTTGAGATATTTGCCTAAAAAATTCGACTTAAATTAATTATTATGGACCTATGTTCCTTATTAAATTTGGCAAGAATCGATCCAACCATTTAAATTAAAAAAAAAAATTCGTACCTCACAACAGACGCTTGGTTTCGTTTCAAATAATGAGGAAGAAGCTAAATAACTGGTAGATTCGTGATTAGTGTGAAAAACAGATTAAATATAGTCCCTGAGCGACGACCAAAGTAAAACTTTGTCGGGATTTTTGATAACCAATATTGCAAAAATGAGTGATTTTGCGTATTCTTAAAAAAAATTTCTTTGCTTTTCTATGGAATTGTAGAAAAACTCAGGTGCCTATCATGTTCTACGGCAAGAAATACATAAGATGAAGTATATAATGGGAATGAAAAAGCTATATAAAGAGGTATCGTATGGATTTCTTGAGTAAAAAACTAGTGCCAAAAAGAATTCGGAAGCGCATAATTCCATGTACTTTTTCGCGCTGAGTACAGATCCGACAAAGTGAAGAGCGACGTTATTTTACCATAATAATTTTCAATAAAGTTAAAAATTGGAATTTTCATACGGCTTCCTCAAAAAGTTGAAAATTGAAATGTTCATATCGCTTTCTCATAATGTTTCATTATTTGCAAAGCTTCCTCTACGAGGAAGCCAAAAAAAAATATAGAAAAGGCTTTCTCATAGAAGAAGCTTTGCGAATAATGGAACATTTTGAGAAAGCGATATGAAAATAAAAATTTTCAACTTTTATGCGGAAGCCATATGAAAATTTCAATTTTCAACTTTTTTTTTGGATAATAGCTGTCTTACCAACGTAGCTAATATGTCCCGCTACCAGCTAGAGGGTTAAGAGTGTCACAACATTTTTTATTTTACTCGGTGGCAAAATTGCGGTTTTTGCGCACGCTTCGCGTGCGAAAACCCCCATTTTCATACCTTGTGAAATAAAATTTGGTTCGATACTCGTGCGAAAAAAGTTTTTTGAACTCGTGTGATTGCAACATGCGCCTTCGGCTCGTGCTGCAAACTCACACTCGTCAGAAAAAGTTTTTTCGCACTCGTATCGAAATGTACTATTTTTTCATTGATTCGTCGAATATTTTCCAGAACTTTTTTTGTACGAATATTGATAAAGATGCTAATGCCAATATTACCAATATTAACAATATTAACAATATTAACAATATTAACAATATTAACAATATTAACAATATTAACAATATTAACAATATTAACAATATTAACAATATTAACAATATTAACAATATTAACAATATTAACAATATTAACAATATTAACAATATTAACAATATTAACAATATTAACAATATTAACAATATTAACAATATTAACAATATTAACAATATTAACAATATTAACAATATTAACAATATTAACAATATTAACAATATTAACAATATTAACAATATTGCTCTTTGCCATGTATCAGATGTGCCCCGCTGCCGGCTAAAGGGTTAAGAGTGACACAAACGTTTATTACAGTTTTGCTTTTATTTCATCTTTTTTATTCGGCTCTACGAAATCAAGATCTCTCCGAGGGCAAAAAACGACAAAATTTTAATCTCACATCGTTAATCCATCCGACTGCAGTTTCTCGTGTTTGCCGTCCAATCCCCCCGGTATCGCTTCTGACACACGCCCGAACGTGTGTCTGACCCTATGCTACCGGTGTATACTATATATATTTTTTTCTCTATTCTCGTCGTTCTCCTTTCAGTTTTTTTTTTTCTTTTTTCCCCCCTCCAATGTACGGCGACGATGCTATAGGTATATATAGAGAAGAAAGTGAGAGTGAGTCTTTCGCCCCTCCGTCGCTTGTGCGGGTGACTCGTGACTAACGTGTAGTAGCTATATTAATGTGCGAGAGCTCCGAGGTCCTTGCTCACGTGCCCTTCCGTTTATTCGCACACATACCAAACCCAACCCCCTACACACATATGTATATATATATACACACACATATATGTGTATATATATATATATATATACACATCTGTATATATATATATTAGTACGCTTATCGTGGTTCTGCGGTCCCTGAATTCCTGTAATTCCCCGACGCAAAAGGTAATACGCACTTCACGAGAGTCCCTGGAGTCGACAAAGACCCGGCCCGTTCGATCTTCCTTAACGCCGCTGCCGTGCGCCCGAGACTGCGTGGGTGACCCCCATAGTCTAGCATCCGCTCGCTCTGGGACTTCTCGCTACTATATGCACACACGCCGAATGCGAAATTTTTAAGGTGCGCTAAATATCCTCACGTTGAAATGCAAATTGTGAGATTATTATTTTTCTTTTTTTATCTCACGTCGTCGGAAATACCTGGAAGCTTCGAGCAAGGCTGTATGAATGTATATATCGCGTGTATACGTATATAAAGCAACGCGAAAGATTGTCGGCACGATTTCACTTTGGAATTAATCCGATCGTTTCCAATTAACGACTAGCGTTCTAATTGCCGCCGATGCGGCGTTCCGACAACTTTGCTAATCATATATATATATATATATATATATATATATATATATATATAATCAGTGATTAAAACTGGGTGGAGGCTGGCGGTTAAACAGTGCGAGCATCTGCGCGAGGGAGGTCATGAATTATTCATTGTATTACGCGGAGCATATCAAGCCACATCTTCAATTGATGAGGATCGAGCATTGCAATGGGTGCAGTTGGTATTTCGCACGGGATGCACGGCATCCCCTTACCTCATTGCACCAACACATCTTTTTTTTACATTATCTCGGTATTTTAATAGGTCGTGTGCTCGGACCGTTAAAAATTGCCTTTAAGCCTGACGTATGACAGAGCAACGAGCCTGTCGTCTGTTTAACTTTTGCCGAGAGTCGATTTATCACAAAGCCTCTGCTAGTAGACTGCCGAGAGCCTCGCGAGTCAATATTGGCGAACCTCGGATATATATATATATATGTATAGCTAAAACTCGTGGGTAATATATAGCACCCAACACCATAACGGGCTTCGGAAAGGCAAATTCAATCGGGAAAGCAGTTTCGTACAAATATTTGACGAGTCTCTGCGAGCCATTGGAACCGGCGTGGGACTACGGTTATTGCGACACGGATTACATAAATATTTGACAATAGGAATATACTTCGTTGTAATATTCATCAATCGGTGGATGAATATATTTTATTTTATTATTATAAATTATTTTATTATTATGACATTTATTATTATTATTATTTCACTGAAACTGAGTATCTTTCAAGTATGTATATTTTTTTTGTTTTAATTTTACGCACTGTCAACAGTAACGTCAATTTCGTTATTTTTTTAAATTGCTATTCGTCGTCGAGTTATTACTATCGTTGTTACTATAGTTGAATAATTTTTTTTTTTTCACTTACCTTCGATACATTTTGCGTTCGTGAAGCTTCCGAGTCTCCCAATGAAAATACAGAGATATATACGTATATAAAAATTAATATTATCTCACTCGTTATTAATGATTTTGTTATTTTTTTAATTTTCGTTTTCACAAGTAAAATCAATTGGCGCCTCGTGAGAGAGCACGCGATACGTGGGAGAGACGCTCCCTCCGTGTCCTAACTGAACGGGCGCGCGTCAAAGACTGAGCCAGTGCGCTATCCGGCTGATTTAAAAGTACGTGCGAGCATCGACGAAGTTTACCGAACGCGGCCGAGGTACCGTTTCGAAGACCCGATTATCGCCGGGAGTCGCGGGAAATTTTGTTGTGCTTTTTTTCTCCTCCCGCCCCTCCCGACCCCTCGCCCTTCCCTATTTCGTCAATTATTTCACAGAATCCTTCGGAGACGCGTCGTCACTTCACGCTAAAAAAAAAGAATGGAATAAAAATAATCCAAACACCATCTTTCGTAATTGTTACAGCAGCTCGTACGTTTGTCCAATATACCGACGACTTCCTGATCTTAAGTTTGGTTCAACGGCCTCTCACCGTATCTCATTCGTTACAATAACGAAATATCTCTTCGATTGAATCGTATCAATTTTTTAAACAGATTGTTATCGAATAAGATTTTAGGGCAACACTTGCCGAACCGAGCTGTTTGGTTTGAAGCGTTTTAATATTGAAAAATAGCACAAGACTGAACGGCAAATTCCGTAAAGATGCAATACAATAAGAAAGAACATAATCTACAATAAAGCCGGCAGAGATCCCTCATGAAAATGAACCATTGATCACCATTGAAAATAACCATTGGAAAACCATTGGAAAACCATTGGAAAACCATTGGAAAACTGTTGGAAAACTATTGAAAAACCATTGGCAAACCATTGGAAAACCATTGGAATACCATTGGAATACCATTGGAATACCATTGGAATACCATTGGAATACCATTGGACTACCATTGGAATTTATACAATGGTAAATTGGCGGACGATTGGAAGAACCATTCCCTAGTTAAATGGTGACAATACAATTGATCAATGGTGACGATTGATTCATAAATGGTAACCTCTCAGTTCATTAATGGTAACTATTAAACGCCATCAATGATAACGATTCCATCGTTAATGGTGACCGAATGGTCACCATTAACGACAGTCACCATTGTCGAATAAATTGTCACGATTGACGGATTGAATTGCCACTATTGGCGGATTAAATAGTCACCATTGACGATGGAATAGCGATTATTCAATCGCTAATGGTGATCATTCTATCGCCAATGGTGACTGTTTAATCCATCAATAGTGGCTGTTCAATCCGTCAATCGTGACAATTTATTCGACAATGGTGACTGTTTAATCCATCAATAGTGGCTGTTCAATCCGTCAATCGTGACAATTTATTCGACAATGGTGACTGTTTAATCCATCAATAGTAGCTGTTCAATCCGTCAATCGTGACAATTTATTCGACAATAGTGACGAATTATATATCAATAGTTCAAACCATTCAATTCGTATGTTAACCACTCTATTGCCAACCGCCACGAATCAATCGGTCAGTGGTGAAGATCACATAGCGTGACGATGACAATCGATCCGCCGATTATCAACAGTAAATAACTACTGTCAAATCTATAGTTTCTGCATCCTAACTAACCTATTAATCGCTTCTATTCTTATTAACGATATTGGTGAAGTAATTTAAGTAAGTAGCATAATATATTAGATGCATATATTAGATGGATGGATGGTAAAAAATTGTTTACGAAAACATCAGGTTAACACGCCCCTTTATAGACACGTACATTTATCAGTATTTGTCTATAAAGTATCATATTAGTATTGTATACCCTCATGAAAATGAACCATTGGTCGTCAAATGGTTACCATAGAATCTGAATGGTGTACTGAATGGTCCATTAATGGTAACCATTCGCTCTGAATGGTATGAATGGTGAACGATTGACACTTCCAATGGTTACGGTTCGTCCTTTGACCATTGGCGAATAGTAACCATTCGGAATGTAAAGATTGGTGTATTATAACCAGTCGGAGCGCAACCATTAGTGAATGGTAACCACTCGAGACATTACCATTGATCAATTGTAACTATTGAGAACGTAACTACTAAGCAATTGTAATCTTTTGAAGTATTGCCATTGACCAATTGTTATTATTTAGAACAATACAATTGATGAATAGTCCCTATTTGGAGTATTACCATTGACTAATTGTAACTGTTAGAAAAATTGCCATTGACTAGATGTAACTATTCGGGGCACAAGGAGTCATCAATATTTGCTATTTCGATCTTTACTTTTAACAATTTAAACACTTAACTTGTAATAAACGGATTAATGAGAGCATTGGTTCAGATTACATCAAACATTATATTTCATTAAACTCAAAACGATAAACAGAATCGAACATCTCTTGTGAACATTTCTTATGAACATCAGAACGACTTTTGCACTGACCAAAGATCGCTTTAGAAATTTTGTCGATTTTCTGGTATTTCCTACGATTAGAAATACCCACGAATTAAAAATGATTATGCATTGTCACATGTTACTGGCGACTGAGCCATCAAAATACCAAATCAACTTTAATGTCATCCAGGTCGGAAAAATACGAAATTGATCGATAGTGCAGTGGTAGAGCTCTTGTCTGGTATGACGAAGGTCGCCGGTTCGATCCCAACATCAGTCGAAAGTTTTTCCCAACATAATTAGATAGAGATTTGGCTCATAAGCAATAGTAACAACGCAGAAAGTCTCTAATACAAGAATACAATATGGATTTTTTTTCTTCATATTATTTGCTTTAAAATAATAACCAATGGTGACTATTAAAAAATTGTATGTTTACCATTGGGAAATTGAATTGTTACCATTAGGAAATTGAATGGTTACCATTGAGAAATTGAATGGTTACCGTTGAGATATTGAATGGTTGTCCGAATAGTCCGCCAATTTACCATTAGACATATTCCAATCGTTATCCCAATAGTTTTTCTTAATGGTGACCAATGGTTCATTTTCATGAGGGCAACCACTCGCGATAGCCAACAGCGATAGAATCCTCTTCGTTTGTGAATTCACACAGTACACATAGTTTGTCATTTATTTTTTCTTTTTCCACTAAATTGAATTGAACTAAAGAAATACTGTACTTTGGGAATTTAACCATTCGCGGATATCGTCATTGTGCTCGTACCTCGGGACGCCGGATGCCGGTTACAACCGGCGTGGCGGCGTCGTATAGTACAGCTCTAATCAAAACCTTGTGAGCACCTTGTTATAATTACCGAAGTGTGGCAGGATGCAGATTTATTATATTCTAGGCAAATGCGACGGACCTTATATGAATGTGCGTCACTGACATGACTAACCATGTATACCGACGCTTCCAACGTCTGAACGTTTGTGCATCAAAGTATACATATCATACATATACCATAATAATAGCGAAGTGCCTAGACCAGTAGGTTAATGGCAGTTTGTCATTAACAAATTTGGATTATTATTTAATGTCCCGAGCTGTACACCGAAAGAGAAACGTTTTTACCGCATTAGTTAATTACAACTTCAACATCCTACGTCTGGCATTCTGGTGCCGATAAATCACAAATAAATACTTTTTTCGGTACTCTATTGTGTCCTCGGGACTCTAGTGCGTTGTGTTTGAATTTTATTATCGCTAAAACAATGTGAAGCTCAAAATAAGAAAATGTTTGTCCGCAATAACTTCTTTTTCATACCGGTAATACGCAAGTTGATAATTGCATAATGTGATTATGGACATAACGTACATTACTGTGAAATAAGTTATTCCCTGTGACTATTCCCAGGATAGTGAAAGTGTACAGTGATTCTACACATTTGCCAACAACTTTAAAAAATATTCCACGCATATTCAACAAAAGAATTTATGGAAACATCAAATCTGATGAATGTCATAAAGGGAGTATTAAATGTAAGTAACTACACATATCAGTATACTATCGAAAGGCTTAATTCAAGTTTATGTTACATAGTTTACAGTACATTATTATATTTTCAGAGATAGAAAGTTTTTCTTGCAATAACTCTGACACATCATCAGCGATCGCTATGAACGAGGCCCGTAAAAACGTTACCTTACAGACGATGATGTAGAAATACCAGAAACAACGTTACGTAGAAGACGCTTAGAAGCAGCCGAAGAAGAATGCCCACAGGTACTATTCAGAGATATATAATTTAATGAATTACATGAAAGCAAAATTGATATTCGCTTTTAGCTGTAACTTTCTCCTTTTTCACAAAATTTGCTCTATGTCAAAATTTTATGTTAGGCTGAAACCCATGACAATGATGAAGATGTGCGGCACGAAGAGGAGTCATTGAGCAGTAATATCGATAAGTCACCATCAAATTCAAGTACTAGTGATGCGTCTGAAAATAACAATCCAGATCACAGCAGTAGAGATAACAGATGGTCCGATCAAACTCGTGATATTTTTTCGAATGGAAGTCTTGAGCATGATGTTTATGATGCATTGGATCCGGAAAGAAGTAATGTGAGCTTCCGTTAAGCCTGCTTAAAGTGTCGTGAATCCATTAATTTCTTACTAGAACAATTGACGAAAATCACAAATGATAATGACTTCATTTTTTTCATTATTTTTTTTATACTATCTCTGGGAATATATCGTATTAACACAGTAGAATGTCTTAGCTTATAATTCTATTTTTGTGATATGATATTTGTCATGTACTGGGAAATAAACACTGTATTGCCATAATAGTATTGTCATCTATTATATTTTTTTATATGAACAATCAAACGCTATACAAATTAGTTAGCTTTATCGTATACGCACGATTAATTATGTAGCCTTCGTGAATCATTTTGTGGAAAATCTAATGTGCGAGCAACTGAAAATGTATCAAAACGTCCATAAGTTAGGAACAAAGAGTACCCATGTACAAAAATTTAGTCATACAACTATTTTTTCAACGTTATAGGAAACCGCTGATGAAGTAAATGCAGACTCAGAAGTGAACGATGAATCTTTCGGTTCTCGAAACCATTCCGGGGATGAGGACGACAATGTAGATGCAGTGACAGAGAATAATGTACAAAATCAAAGAGTTAACGAACTGCGCGAGGTTAATGACGTAAGCATCTTTTTTAGGCCTATATTTTTTATAAAATTTTTCATCGTCTAAAATTCCGGGCCAACGCCAGACGAGCTATGCAAAAGTTATTTAAAGACACGTTTAATTGAATCACTTAAATATCTTGACAACGTTGTTATACGTTTCGATGTTTCGAAATGTTATTTACAGTGCATTTCTGTATATTATATATAAGCTGCGTATTAGAATTTCAGTTACAGTTAATTCCTTTTATTTTGTGCTGCAGAGAACTCCCTTATATGACGGCAGCGATATATCGAAGGAAGAGAGCGAGTTGCTCATCTTAAGCTTTTTGGCGCGATCAAGAGACGCGGTAGCGTCTCGACGCCAAGTGCTTAAAAAAAGTTTTTAAGCGGGTTGAGCGAGACGCTACCAAGTATCGATACTTCAAAATGCCGGAAGTGGATTCTTGCTTTTCGATTTTTTCGAAAACGAAGCATCGAATCGAAATCCCGCCGACACTTTTATGATATATATAGGACACGAGCTTTCCAACGCGCCTAGTTACGATCATAACTGTTAGGTAGATGCCGGAAGTGGATTCTTGCTTTTCGATTTTTTCGAAAACGAAGCATCGAATCGAAATTCCGCCGACACTTTTATGATATATATAGGACACGAGCTTTCCAACGCGCCTAGTTACGATCATAACTGTTAGGTAGATGCTGAGATACGGTAATCGTATCCCGCACGAGGTCCGAAAATATTATAAAAGTGTCCTGTGATGTGAGTCCTCGCGTCTACTGCGCATGCGTCTGCCAGCTGACTCATCTTCCATCTCTCTCGGATTCGCATCAGCGCAGCACTTTCTCTCTACCCATCTCTCTTGTTTCGTATATATCAGCGCAGCACTTTTCGCGATTCGGTTAATCGCTCGGCAAAACAAAATTTTTTTTTTCTATTAATTGAAGAAACCGAAAACAAAATGTGAAAGTGTCCACCCCTATAGTGAACCTATAGTAAATTAAAAATGAAAACTTGTACGTAAAAGTGTCAATAAAAAAGATTTGTCTAAAAAAATTGATTATTAAATATCATATATCATAGAATAAATATATTTTTATTCTTTTAATTATGTGTTCGACGTGTAAAGTAAATTTTCTCGATATTTTTATAGCTAACCTATTTTTGAAGTTTTGTTTTATTTTTGCTTTTGTCAAATGTTAAACGAATATATTGGATATATTTGACAGCAAGATGGTTCAGTTTTTTAAAATGGAATCTACGCTCTGTCAGGAAAACATGAACTCATTTATTTATCCAAATCAATAAGTAAATACGTTAGTAAAAGAATAAATCTTTTACTAACGGAGCTGGGATTCTATTTGAGACATTTCCTCTTATCGATGAAGGTTCGCAGTGAAAATTTACATTTATATATAGTAGCGAAAGGCATATGCAGCTCCACATACAGATGCTCTCTATGCTTTGGAACTTCAGACGCACTCTGACACGCTGCGTCACAATCAAAAGATGTCTTTACTCATCATGCGAGAGAAATAAGTTTGTTTTTAGCTACACATCATAAAAATCACCTCCTGATCCTGACGCAACTGCCTTCAAAGGTCCAGAGCATCAAGAACAGCTACTTAAGGAGTCTGACGTGACGTTCGTCACCATAAAATGTTATACGAATATATTTGAGAGGAAGATGGTACAGTTTTTTAAAAATGGAATCTACGCTCCGTCCGAAAAACATGAACTTATTCACCTATCCAAACTGAAGAATAAATCTTTTCCTCACGGTGCTGGCATTCTATTTGAAACATTTCCCCTTGTTGATGGGAACAATATAAAGAGAATATATAATTAAAGGCTCGCAGTGAAAATTTATAATTTATAAATATATTTGTTGCATATGGTGGTGAAAGGCTTCTCCAGCTCTACACAGATGCCCTCGATGCCCTGGAACTTCAGAGGTACTGCGTCAGGATCAAAAGATGTCTTTACCCATCATGTGAGGGAGATAATTTTTTTGAGCTACGCGTGATGAAAACCACCTCCTGATTCTAATGCAGCTACCTTCGAAGGTCTAGAGCATCAAGAGCAACTACTTTAGAAGTCGGAGGAGCCTTTTGTCACCATCCAAAACAGGTAAATGTTATATTATTGCTTCTGCGTCAAAGCTTGGAATAGGACAATTCTGCATTCAAACCCTTTCCTCCAATATAAGTCCAAATAAAACAGAGCGATGATCCTGTTTTACTTAAATCATAATACATAGTGCAGAAACAGTGATAGAACTATCAAGCAATTAGACTATTTTATATTTTATATAAAAATTAATGTTAATCAACAAAAAAAAAAAAAAAAAAACAGAAATGGTACAATGAGTTCTTAACATTTTTATGTTCCAACAAAAAAATGTCTTGTAACGGCCCTGCATTGCATATAAGAGGACGATTCGAATGAGAGAAGCATATAGGTGACATTAGCGCAGTGGTTAGCGCTCTTACTCAGTAACCGATTAATCCGGGTTCGAATCCCGGTGATCACCATATGTTTTCTCTCTTCGATACTTCGCCCGTCCATCTGCAATACTAATATCTACAGGTTCCCAAACTCTCCGCTCGATCATTACAGTCTATTGGAAGACAATTTTAAACAATCTTTAAAAATAACAAACAAACAATCTTAATACAATCTTAAAAGAATTTCAAACAAATGTAAAAAAAAAAAAATGTCGAAAATTGAAATTTTCATAGCGCTTTCTTATGAAAGTTGGAACTTGAAATGTTCATATGGCCCTCTCATAATGTTCTTTTGTTCATAAAGATTCTTCTATGAGAAGGCATTTTCTGTATTTTTGGCTTCCTCGTAGAGGAAACTTCGTGAACAAAGAAACATTATGAGAAAGCCATACGAAAATTTGAAGTTTCAACTTTTATGGGGAAGCAATGTGGAAATTAAAATAATTTTACGTAATAACGAGTAAAAATGTTGTACCTCAAATACTGAAGTTATAATTTATATCGAAGACTGAATACACTTGTAAAGTCACCTTCCGAATAAAATTGAATTACAACAACAATTTTACTATTCCCGAAAGACCGAAGAATTTTGTTTTTATTATTTTGCCGACATTTTGCGACCAGGGCTTGCGAAGCGACTGCTTCAACGACATTTATACATATAACGTACAGTACACATTGAAGGAATCCACAAACAAAAATAACAAAAATAAAAAAAAGCTGCTGTAGTAAATAGTTCCTACTTTCCAAATATGATACAAAACTTATGTTTCAATTGTAAACGATATACAAAAGCTGTATCAGATACATACATAATTGCGAGTAAAAGTTTTGTATATTTGAAAAAAATCAGCATAGAAGAGAAGTTTGCGTTTAAAAGTGACGTGGAACACTTTTCCACGCACTTACCGCGTGCTCAGCTGGTAACAAAACTGTGATGAATGCCGTTTTGAGACCGTAGACCCCGAGCAAAAAAAATTCTTTCCCTGCGTCTGCCGATTCTCCAGCGAACGACAATTTTCTTTTTCTTCGGCGGACTGCGGTCTCAAAACGGCATTAAGTATAATTTTTATTACCAACTGGGCATGGGGTGGGCGGGAGGTTATACCACACCGTCTTAAGAGCAGGTGAAACACCACGATCCGTAATAAAAATTGTAATAAACTTTTTCATACCGACAGCGGTGGATGCGCGGTTGGCGCACGGCTTCGATGGTCTCCTAAGACAAGCAAGATCGTTCGCGGGTCAGTGCTTGGATGGGTGACCGCTTAGCCGTGCGGTAGCTGGCGCATCGACCGTTGAGCGGGAGGCGCTTTTTTCTGAAAGTTTGGTGTTTCTATACTTTACTTAAAGTGCAAAAATACCGGAGAATCAGTAGAATATGGCCGTCTGTACCGGCACGGGTTTTCCGTAGTTTCCCCTTGTCCCCGGCAAATGCGGTACAGTATAGCTAAGTCGGCTACGGACGCACTGAAAGTTAGGTAGCTTAGCTGAGTGCGGGTAGGGAGTGTTAGGGGGGAATCGGGATGGGGTTCCGTAAAAACCCAGAAGGGTATACGGTGGAAAAATGGAACAAATATTTAAAAAAATAAATAAACTTTTTCACGAACGGTGATATCTAAGGTAAAAAGAAAAGTGTCATCGAAGACAGATTACATTACAGCTTTCGATGACACTATTCTGTTGACCGCAGATGCTAGCATCCGTGAAAAAAAGTTAAGTACCGTTTTTATTAATGACCGCGGTATTTCACGTGCCTTAAGGAACAGCGATGGATAACAGGTTAAAAAAATACTTCGTAATTTAGTCATATTTTCAAAAATTATTATTATTATTGTAATATATAATTTTTAGTGAATTGTTTAGTTTTCAAGATCTTTTATTTATATATATCATCGTATTATATACTATAAACAATGTTTTCGTTCTGTATTGCCTGCATGTTGGTAATAATCAATGAAACTACATGCCTGGATGTCAAAAATACGTGAAATCAAAGCAAAAAATAATTTTTTTTTCAAAAAAGTAAAAAGGTACGCCAAGTACTTAAAATTTGTATTCTCGTTCAGAAAATATGTTTATCAAAGTAGTCTCTTAACAAAAAAATTCTTCCAAAAAGATATTTATCAAAACAATAAACAAAAAATATGTGTATGATAATCTCAAAAAAAAAAAAATCGATAGGAGTCAAATCAAACCAGCCAAGTAGTACATACACGAAAATGCTTCAAAAAAGATGTTTATCAAAATAATCTTAAAAAAAAAATACAAGATGCAAAAAATCTTGACAAAAAAAACTTGGCGTGCCAGTTCTTTTCCAATAGCTGTCGTACATGATTCATTCAAATAATCGAGGGAGAGGGAAAGTAACTGTAATAACTGCAGTAACTGTAATTGTAAAAAAAACTGGCACGACAAGTTTTTTGTTGTCTAAATTTTTTGCATATAATTTACCGGACATTGCCCTCAACGAACTTCTCGAGCTAGTTCGCTGTCATTTGCCTGCTAATGCGCATTGGCATCTTTCTAAATTTCAATTATTGAAGAAATTTCGATCTAAAGAAGTTAAAGTGTACTACTACTGTCCACAATGCGAAAACGCGATCATCGACTTTAATAATGCAAATCAAAAAGATTGCGAGGAATGCGGATACATTTGTTACGCACCTAAGCGTATTTGTTAAGCTAAGAGAAGCTCGAAATTGCTTTCTTCATCTTCCATTAAAGAAACAAATTTCTGAATTAATGTCGAACAGGCATGACTATCAGTCTCTTCGGAAGGAATGAGATGAGTCCGATGTGATTAATGGAAGAGCATATAGAAAATCGCTTGAAGAAAAGGTTATATTGGAGAATGGCCTTACACTGCAGTGGAATACTGACGGGGCAAAAATATTTATATCCTCCAAAATTTCGCTCTGGCCAATTCATGTAGCAATAAATGAATTGCCATATCTCCTTAGACGACAATATATGATGTTAACCGGTCTGTGGTGTGGTAACAGTAAACCCATTATGAAACTGTTTCTAAAGCCATTTGTAGATGGATTGACTGAACTGCATGAAGTTGGAATGATGTGCGTTATACCACAGACTGCGGAGGCAATACTGATTAAAGTACATACTATTCTCGCTCCTGTAGACTCCGTTACCAGACCGCTCCTCCACAATGTAAAACAGTACAATGGAAAATTTGGTTGTTCGTTTTGTCTGAATAAAGGCGAAAGTCTCGATTGGCCATGGGTATACACGATTATACTGCGGAACTGATATTACAAAGAGAACCATTTGTCAGCATGAGCGTGATTCCGAAAAAGCCGATCGCACCAAAACCAATGTAAGAGGCGTTAAAGGGTCATCCATACTTATGATGCTACCCGTATTTAACGTATTGCTGTCGTGCGTTCCTGATTATATGCACAGTGTACTACTAGGCGTTGTGAAAACGTTTGCAGATATTTGGTTCGATTCATAATGGTCGGGGAAACCATTGTGGAAATTTTAAAATCGATTTGAATAGACCGCGAGAGTGGCGCTGAAGAAAGATATGTCGAGAGTCGGCGAGGTACGCCGGGGGCAACCGAAAATCGCGAAGTGGCCCACGACGGCTCGACTAACGAGGCAGCTACTCTCTCCTCTCTCGTCCGTTGTCGAATATAGACGTGTTTGTCTCGGGCTGAACATATATACCCATTCTGTAACGTCTCACGTTTGGTACAAAGTTATCGGCATCAATTATTGAAGATAACCACATCTTCGGCGACGATTTTGACCGAATGAAGTATTTGGAAAACATCAGCTTCGAAAATCTGTGCAAAGATAAGTACCATCCCCTCCATGGGAAATTATAATAATGTGGAGACTCAAAGGGTAATTGCAAAGGGAACCTGAAGAACGAATAAAACACACGTAAAACAACCTAGTCATAAAGTTAAGAGAGAGAGAGAGGAATAATTGTCAACTAAAAAATAATGTCAATATAGAAGGACTCATGTCAAATATTTAGACTTGTAACATCGATTGTCCCCGATAAGACATGTATATATATATATATAGTTGTGAATGGAATAAAAGGGCAATTGGTATGATGTTCAATTTATCCCTGGAATGGTATTTTCGCCTCCTAATACTAGCTAGTATTGGGATAATAGCATATTTGATTCAAGCCAATGTGCAATTTAGTTTTAATATAATCTTTAAAATCTATTTGACCAAGTAGTGCCTCTCATACGTGACAATACATGACCTATATTCTGAAAGTAAAATATGAGGCAAACACAAATAAAATAAATGAATCAAATCGAAACTTTCATTATAATTATTATTTAAATAAAACAAATTCATTACACCATGGTCTATAAGTCTTACCAGCAACATCGTTGACAAAAAAAACTCTTGAGTATAAAACCTCCGTGTGATATAACGCGAACACCTCGTTCGATAAATGATAGACATATGTGGAAAGCTTCCGAGTGGAAAACTTTTCTGCTATACAACTCGTTGTTTGCCATTAAAGGATCAATGCCTCAAAAATATATAAAGCACTGGTTCCTCCTAGTATTCGCTATGCATTTACTTCTTAGAGATACCGTAAGTCAAATCCATATAAGGACTGCAAAACAAGCTCTGGAGAAATTCGTTCAAAACGTTGACTTGTACGGTCACTTGTACCGTCGAGAGTTCTTGAAATTTAATGTTCACTTACTCCTCCATATTCCTGATTCTGTAAAACAATTTGGATCTGTATGGGCGCAGTCAACGTTTCCTTTTGAACACTACAACGGTGTTCTCGCCAAAATGTTTAAAAATTCGCAATGGGTACCGGAACAGATATTTAAAACATGCATGCGATAGAAAAAAATGGAACAACTGTACGAGGTTGCGTTTTCATATAATAATTGTTCCGTACGCGGAAAACTTCTGTATGAAAAGTTGCTAATCGATAAGAATAAAACGATGAATACTATTAATTATAGTCCTTCGCTAAAATTACTGGGAGTCGGAGTTCATTTCCCATTGTCTATAACACAACAAGTGCTAATCGAAGAATTACTTACAGAACCAGTGGTTTTAGACGAGGTGTATTCGCATCAGCGTTTTGTTTATAAGAAAATTCTTTTTCATACTGACAGTTACGAACGCTTAAAGAAAAGTGAGAATAGTACTATTAAAACGGACGATGAAAAATACGGCACTATTAGGAATATTCTTATTATTCGAACGGTGGTCACAAATAAAAGTAAATGCTTGATTTTAGTGAACGAGTTATTACCAACAGGCGAAGTACTGTTACAAGATATCGGTTTAAATATCAATTCCGCTAGCTTTTGTACCGCTTTGCGGAGAACAGCTCGTCAGATTTGCATATTCCCGGAATCGGTATCCCAAAAGTGCGTACAAGTTCCTCATGATCGCGAGACGTTGTATGCCATACCCCTCGTCAATACTATCGAGAAAGATTAATTATCATTTAAGATAGAAACGAAACCAATATATTTTAAATAAGTAAAAAGTAAACGTTATATAAAAAGTTTTTATGAAGAATGTATAACTAATGTACAAATGTTTAACTGTGTACTAAACACATAATGAAGACGTTAACAGATTTATTGTAAAACCATTAATTCCTGAACAGTTGTAAATAATTGTAACTCGTTAAAAGTAATGCCATAAATAGTTCTAACTTTCAATGGTAATGCGGCAAATAGTTGCAATTGGTCAATAGTTATGCTTGAAATGGTTACAATTGACCAATGACAATTCTCAAAACAGTTACAATTGATCAACGATAATGCTCTTAACAGTTACGATTGATCAACGGTAATGCTCTAAATAGTTACAATTGGTCAACGGTAATGTTCTAAACGCTTACAATTTATTAATAGTAATGCTCTAAATAGTTACAATTAGTTAACGATTATACTCCAAATTGTTACCATTCAACAATGGTAATATTCCAAATTGTTACTATTCAACAATGGTTATATTCCAAATTGTTACTTTTCAGCAATGATAATACACCAAATAGTTATAATTGATCAATGGCAATACTCCAAATTGTCACCATTCGCCAATGGTAGGAAGATGAATGGTTACAGTTACACGGGTTAATAGTTCACCATTTACACCATTCGACACCAATGGTCGCTATCAACGCACGATTCAGTGCACAATTCGGATTCAATTGTAACCATTGAGCGGCCAATAGTTCATTTTCATGAGGGATACGCTTGAGTTACAAAAAAAAAAAGAAAAAAAATGAAAAAAACTCCACACAAAAAACAAGTTGACAGCTGTCAACTGTCAAATTGACAGCTGTCAACTGTCAAATTGACAGCTGTCAACTGTCAAATTGACAGCTGTCAACTGTCAAATTGACAGCTGTCAACTTTCAAATTGACAGCTGTCAAGTCCACTGTCAACTAAGGTACAACTGTCCAGTTCAGCCACGGATGTCAAGTTCGCTGTCAACTCGAGTACGACTGTCAGGTCAAGTCACGGATGTCAAGTCCGCTGTCAACTGTCAACTCAAGTACGACTGTCAGGTCAAGTCACGGATGCCAAGTCCCGGATGTCAAGTGCAACTGTAAAGACAGTTGTCACGTACAACTGTCAAGGCAACTGTCAAGTACAACTCTCAAGTCACGGATGTCAACTGTCAACTCAAATACAACTGTCAGGTCAAGCCGCGGATATCAAGGATATCAAGTACAACTGTCAAGTCACAAATGACAAGTACAATTGTCAAGTAAAATCACGGGTATCAAGTACAAGCACCAAGTCACAGATCTCAAGTACAACTGTCAAGTGAAATAACGTGTATCATGCCCAAGTCATAGATGTCAACTACAACTGTAAACTCATAGCCACGGCTGCCAAGTACAACTCTTAAGTCACAGACGACACGTCCAACTGAGACATACAAAAATATCCGAATTTCACGCGCATTGCTTCACTTCGATGAAAAAAAAAATAAAAGAATAAAAAAAAACTGATAATGAGTAGCAACTTAAAAAGTTACCACTCATTAACCGCTTACTTTCATTAATAAATTGCTCGAAAACTAGCAATTCAGTGCGTTTCCATACCACCCCTCACACGACAAGTAATGTGAGGCCAGAGCAAATAAAAGCTCCGACTGAGGTAGCACTGCGATTCGTTTCGTTTGTTTTACGTGGAACGACCGCCGGGAACCAGTCACCAGCCCTATTAAAACCACGCTTGTCGTCGTCGTTGATCGTCCGTTGGCCACCATTCAACAGCGGAACCTCTATGAATAGTCAACACACACACGCACCACACGCACGACACGTCTCTCTGAGGTTGTCCGCAGTTGTTGGCAACGCGACAGTCCACCCGCGTTAGTCTGTGCCTGTCTGTCCGTTTGCGCGTGCGTGTGGGTGCGGGCAGGGATAAGGAGTTCGTGGCTCGTCACTTCCACGATATTTAACGACTCCACACCCTCCCTGCCCACTTTGTGTGTGTGCGCCTGTCTGTCTGTCTGTTTGTAAGTCGTTTCAAACGTTCTTACTGTCCCTGTCCACTGTCGGTATAAGCCGTGTCGAACGGCCCCACAAATCGTTACAAACGTTTTTGCAAGTGTTCGCACGGCATCACTCACTCACTCACTCACTCACTAACACTCCACGACAATTAAGATCTCTCCAATCGCGGCGGGATAACGTCGTCGCGATCCTTCTCGTCGCGATCGTTGTCGTCGCGATCGTCGTCGACTCGTCGCCGCTCCGCGGGTTTCATTGCCGCAGGAAGCGATTGGAAGATTGGGTTGGCTTACTTTCATTTTCATTCGAGTTATCCACATCAAGATCTCCCAACAGAAACTTCGTGTCCGACATCTCCCCAACACTGACCGTGTCGAGCGACGACTCGCCCATCTCCCCGACACTGACCGTGTCGGCCGACGCTTCGCCCCTCTCTTCGTCACTCATTCTTCAAAGTTTGACACAGTCTGAAACAAAGAAATGGAATAAAACTTTATAGAATATTATATTTACAAACCACAACGCGTCTCAACTAATTCTATTCCAATTATAATACTATAGTAACAGAGTACTCTGTTCCATATTATATTTCCCCACACACTTGTATTCTCGCACGGAATTGGGTGACCCATACTCAGTACATACATATTATGACTTAAAAATTAAAGTGCATTTCCACACCACCTTAGTCATTCCCCTCACTAGAAAATCCAAATGACATTTAAATCGATTCTCTCTTGAGTAGATTGACTGGAGGTAGCACTGCGGCGCGTTTCGTTTTTTTTTTTTACGTGGAACGATCGCCAGGAGCCCTATGAAACCACTGTCGTCTTGTCCGTCCGTTGGCCACCATTCAACAGCGGGGAACCTCTACGAATAGTCAACACACACACACACACACACCACACGCACGACACGTCTCTCTGAGGTTGTTCGCAGTTGTTGGCAGCGCGACAGTCCACCCGCGTTAGTCTGTGCCTGTCTGTCCGTTTGCGCGTGCGTGTGGGTGCGGGCAGGGATAAGGAGTTCGTGGCTCGTCACTTCCACGATATTTAACGACTCCACACCCTCCCTGCCCACTTTGTGTGTGTGCGCCTGTCTGTCTGTCTGTCTGTCTGTCTGTCTGTCTGTCTGTCTGTCTGTAAGTCGTTTCAAACGTTCTTACTGTCCCTGTCCACTGTCGGTATAAGCCGTGTCGAACGGCCCCACAAATCGTTACAAACGTTTTTGCAAGTGTTCGCACGGCATCACTCACTCACTCACTCACTCACTAACACTCCACGACAATTAAGATCTCTCCAATCGCGGCGGGATAACGTCGTCGCGATCCTTCTCGTCGCGATCGTTGTCGTCGCGATCATCGTCGACTCGTCGCCGCTCCGCGGGTTTCATTGCCGCAGGAAGCGATTGGAAGATTGGGTTGGCTTACTTTCATTTTCATTCGAGTTATCCACATCAAGATCTCCCAACAGAAACATCGTGTCCGACATCTCCCCGACACTGACCGTGTCGAGCGACGACTCGCCCATCTCCCCGACACTGACCGTGTCGGCCGACGCTTCGCCCCTCTCTTCGTCACTCATTCTTCAAAGTTTGACACAGTCTGAAACAAAGAAATGGAATAAAACTTTATAGAATATTATATTTACAAACCACAACGCGTCTCAACTAATTCTATTCCAATTATAATACTATAGTAACAGAGTACTCTGTTCCATATTATATTTCCCCACACACTTGTATTCTCGCACGGAATTGGGTGACCCATACTCAGTACATACATATTATGACGTAAAAATTAAAGTGCATTTCCACACCACCTTAGTCATTCCCCTCACTAGAAAATCCAAATGACATTTAAATCGATTCTCTCTTGAGTAGATTGACTGGAGGTAGCACTGCGGCGCGTTTCGTTTTTTTTTACGTGGAACGATCGGCAGGAGCCCTATGAAACCACTGTCGTCTTGTCCGTCCGTTGGCCACCATTCAACAGCGGGGAACCTCTACGAATAGTCAACACACACACACACACACACACCACACGCACGACACGTCTCTCTGAGGTTGTCCGCAGTTGTTGGCAGCGCGACAGTCCACCCGCGTTAGTCTGTGCCTGTCTGTCCGTTTGCGCGTGCGTGTGGGTGCGGGCAGGGATAAGGAGTTCGTGGCTCGTCACTTCCACGATATTTAACGACTCCACACCCTCCCTGCCCACTTTGTGTGTGTGCGCCTGTCTGTCTGTCTGTCTGTCTGTCTGTAAGTCGTTTCAAACGTTCTTACTGTCCCTGTCCACTGTCGGTATAAGCCGTGTCGAACGGCCCCACAAATCGTTACAAACGTTTTTGCAAGTGTTCGCACGGCATCACTCACTCACTCACTCACTCACTAACACTCCACGACAATTAAGATCTCTCCAATCGCGGCGGGATAACGTCGTCGCGATCCTTCTCGTCGCGATCGTTGTCGTCGCGATCATCGTCGACTCGTCGCCGCTCCGCGGGTTTCATTGCCGCAGGAAGCGATTGGAAGATTGGGTTGGCTTACTTTCATTTTCATTCGAGTTATCCACATCAAGATCTCCCAACAGAAACATCGTGTCCGACATCTCCCCGACACTGACCGTGTCGAGCGACGACTCGCCCATCTCCCCGACACTGACCGTGTCGGCCGACGCTTCGTCCCTCTCTTCGTCAATCATTCTTCAAAGTTTGACACAGTCTGAAACAAAGAAATGGAATAAAACTTTATAGAATATTATATTTACAAACCACAACGCGTCTCAACTAATTCTATTCCAATTATAATACTATAGTAACAGAGTACTTTGGTCCATATTATATTTCCCCACACATTTGTATTCTAGCACGGAATTGGGTGACCCATACTCAGTACATACATATTATGACTTAAAAATTAAAGTGCATTTCCATACCACCTTAGTCATTCCCCTCACTAGAAAATCCAAATGACATTTAAATCGATTCTCTCTTGAGTAGATTGACTGGAGGTAGCCCTGCGGCGCGTTTCGTTTTTTTTTACGTGGAACGATCGCCAGGAGCCCTATGAAACCATTGTCGTCTTGTCCGTCCGTTGGCCACCATTCAACAGCGGGGAACCTCTACGAATAGTCAACACACACACACACCACACGCACGACACGTCTCTCTGAGGTTGTCCGCAGTTGTTGGCAGCGCGACAGTCCACCCGCGTTAGTCTGTGCCTGTCTGTCCGTTTGCGCGTGCGTGTGGGTGCGGGCAGGGATAAGGAATTCGTGGCTCGTCACTTCCACGATATTTAACGACTCCACACCCTCCCTGCCCACTTTGTGTGTGTATGTGTGCGCCTGTCTGTCTGTCTGTAAGTCGTTTCAAACGTTCTTACTGTCTCTGTCCCTGTCCACTGTAGTCTGTAAGTCGTTCCAAACGTTCTTACTGTCGCTGTTCACTGTCTGTAAGTCGTAATAAAAACGTCCTTACCGCGCGGTCTCCAAGACGTATCAAACGTTCTTGTTTTCCACAACACACAATACACTAACGCACTCAATAACTCCCTCACTCATTCACTCGCTACTTCGGACCCATCACTCCCCGTAAGGCTCGGTGATTTGACCGAAATATTTGATCCACTTATTTCTGGACACAACGAGGACAGTAAGGTCACAAACACAATATTGGCAGCAGCAGGGCTCACATTAACATATTAAGATGTCAGATAAATAAGATATTAAGACATCAGATGAATAAGATATTAAGACATTAGATAAATAAGACATTAAGATGTGAGATGAATAAGATATTCAGATATTAAGATATCAGATAAATAAAATAGAATATATCAGATATAACGATGGAATATAGAGCCGCAGTTAAACCGGCTTCTCCGGTTCAAAGAGTTTTAATATTAAAGAAAATAGCACAACACAGAACGATACATTCCATACCCTGCAGTAAATAACAAAGAACATAATCTACAATAAAGCGTGCAGGGATACGTTTGAGTTACAAGCACACAACGAGTACACTAAGGTGACAAATACAATATTGGTAGCAGCAGGGCTCACATTAAGATCTTAAAATAAATATTCCGAGGGGGACCCTGATAGGGGCCGAAACGTTAAATTTCAGTTTTCTTCGTCACAAGATCGACGGAAGAGGAAATCTGAAGGAAATACAATACAACGCCGATTAACCGAGGTGCTCGGGACCGACCAACTCCCGGATAACTGAATACCCGGATAATCCGAATTAAATGCGACGATATTTCCTAATTTTAACACGTTCAATTCCAATTCAGTATATATGAATTCTTACTCTACCGTTTAAGTTCTAAGGATCTTTCCTGTTGACAAATATATATTTTCTCAACTGCGCGGTACTTCTCTGCAACAAAATCTTCGAAAAATCCATATTTTGAATGTGTACAATCAAATTTTGAAAAAATTCCATTTCCGTTGAAAATCTTTGTTTTTGTTCAGGATACATTACTAAGCATTACTATTCGTCCATTTTTTTCAGAATTTTTAGATTAACGTTAAAGAAGATATTTTTTTTTAAAAGCTGTTTCACCAACGTGTGAAATATCGTACACTGGGCATTTGAGGGTTGATTAACGGCGAATGTGAACTTGGTATACGAAGCCTTCTTTTTTTCATACACATTGCATTAATCACTCTTGCTTCTTGCAATAATTACTCACGTTCATTTGTTTTCGATTTTTCAATATAGCATTCGCGCTTGTCTTCGTGCCGAGCAAAGATCTAATGTTTTAATAATAAATCATTAATGGTAATAAATATTTGGTAACGTTAAAGAATGGCACTCGGAAGGCGGATGGTTAATCCGCCTCCGCGCGTATTCCGGGCCCTATGAATCGGGGTTCTACTGTAGACCCTTTCAAAGCCGCACCGCCGAAACGGAAAAAATGTATTCGTCGGTCATAGCCACTCAACTCACATATCTTGTAAGAAAACATTTGTCGAACGAAATATAACGAGCTATATCATTCTGTTGTAAGCGTGCGACGAATAATTTTCTAGTTATTTTCTATTCACGTATTCATGTATATTCATATATACATGAATTCATGTCACATATATTCATGTATTACTTGCGGCGCCATTTTCCAGCGATCGCGCCTGCGCAACGTGAAACTCTCGAAGGATCAAAGGAAGTTTCGTGATACGGGGCCTCTCGTAATATGATTTGTTAACGTTAAAAATGGCACTCGGAAGCCGGACTATTAATCCGCTCCCCGGATAATCCGAGCCCGATTAATCGGGCTTTTACTGTAGACTAGCAACAACGCTCGACCTTCGCTCACGCTTATTTCATTTCTTTTAGGTTAGGTGTGCCGATCATACTAATGAAACGGACGATCCCGATTGGCTACGAAAACTGGCTTCACGATTTCGATTATTTCGATATATTTGATCTCGATTGTTTTGTGAGGAACGGTGTCGCACAAACTCGGCGAGGAACTCAGCCATCTCGCGAATGACCAATCTAGGTAACGAATTCGTAACATTAAATTTTACGGGTATATGATTCGAGGCATTTAAAAAAATGGCCAATACGGTAATATTCAGATATGAATAAATATTGGTGCATATACTAATTGTTAATTTCAAATATTAATTTCAATTTCATCTGTTACCAGGGGGATATTATATTACATTATATTATACGTATAGTAGTTTATCTTAGTACTTTCTATTGCAATATAATTTACTAGTCGGAGCTCTAAAATAGGACTTTACGTAAATAGACTGTAAAGGGAAAATTCCGTCAAATAAATAAAAAAGAATATATCCGAGTGGTGTCTTTTTTAAGAGGGGCCCTTTTCAAAGCCGCCATTCCGGAGACAGAAAAAATGTATTCGTCGGTAACAACCACTCAACTCACATATCTTGTAAGAAAAAAAATTTTCGAACAAGATATAACGAGCTGTATAATTCTCTCGTAAGCGTGCGACGAACAGTTTCCTAGTTATTTTCTATTCGCATATTCCTCCGCCTCGCCGCGAGCTTGGCGTTATTTGCGGCGCCATTTTCCAGCGATCGCGCCTGCGCAACGAGAACCTGTCGAAGGATCAAAGGAAGTTCCGTCCTGCGAGGTCTCTCGGCGCATATATACGAGCTTCCGAGCGCCGCGACCCTTGTACCAGCGTACATTTATAACAGTCCTTCCCCCCCCCCCCCCCCCAGAATGCCGGCCTGCCTCGATAGCATTCTCGGCGCACTCCGTGCGAAGAAACTTGGCCGTACCGCTGAGAGTCGCTCGAGGAGCTTCCTCGGCTCGGAAAACACGCACACACGCATTCTCGATTCTAAATAGGCCACGGTCTTCATTTGTTATGGACGATAGATCGCCGTTGCCGGCCCGGATACCCAGACTCGAGACATCGCGAATTCACCGTGCACGCGTGTATGTGTATCGTTCGACGCGTACGGACGGTAGACGATTCCCACAACGCCCCTGTCGCTCGTACGCGGACCCGGGGCCCGTTCGGGCCCGTCCATAGCTGACGCCGTAACGGAAAACGCCTCGGAGTCTCATCTCCGTTAACTGGCAGTTTGCCTAACAGGATTCGCTTGTTGGTTGTTAAACGAGCCACGGGGACGCATCCCGAAGACGCAAATCAGTCCGTCAATTTTCGGTTCACAAACAACGCCGCGGACGTTTGACCCTTTTTCTTACGCTTCCTCATAGAGACGGTTTTGTTTCGGTGGAACTTTTTTTTTTGTTTTTTTTTTGTGGCACTTCCATGAAAACATGTTCAGGATGAGACTTCCATGTGAATATGAGAGGGATTCAAAAAAAAAAAAAGAGAAAAAAATCGCAATATTGCGTTCAGTAAAAATGTCCGTCTGTCCGTCCGTTTCTCCGTCCCAAAGAGAACTTAAGACAATAATCAATAAGACAATAACTGTTGGAAATGTTGGGAATTTGAGGTGAAACCTTCCACACAATTCGAGTTAACACCAAGATTGTTCGCGGTATTCAGTTTGGCCGGAATCTCTAAAACTATTCAGCGTTTATGTGATTTATCTAGTTTTTACGACCGTTGTAGTTTTAATCTTGATCAAAGGTTTATCTATCGAGCTAAAACCCGATAAACGTTGAAAAACAAAAAAAATCAGCACATGCTATGGTCTTCTTGCGATTTTTCTTTAATTTCCGAAATCGTCAGAATTAAAAAAAAAATTATTCGTAATTTTTTTTCATTTATAAAGTTTCCACTGTGACGATGCGAAAAAAAATTATAGAAGTTCCCTTCTTAAGGTAGTTCTGTCGCTTGGTATTCATTTCGCATAAATTCGAGAAAAATGAGATAAAATTGCAACTACTTCTCGATGGTATAAAAATCTGAAAAAATGCATGCACATTAAAGGTACTGAAAAGATTAATTTTGCATAATAAAAAGGAACTTATGCGAAATGAACACCAAGCGACAGAACTACCTTAAAGACGGATTTTCCTGTATCTAAATTTACAGACAAGCAATGTAAATATTCCAAATTTTCACGGTATATTTCTTCCTTCATTTTTTATCATTCGCGATAAAAAAAATGAATGGTAATTTTTTTTTCATTTATAAAGTTTCCACTATGACGAATCGAAAAAAAAAAAATATATATAGAACCTCGCTTCTTAAAGACGGCGTTTCATGCATCTAAAGTTACAGACAAGCAGTGTAAATATACAAAATTTTCACGGTATATTTCTTCCTTCATTTTTTATCAATCGCGACACTCGATTGAATTTTTCGTTCACCGAGAGACTCCCCCTTCCTCCTATCGACATCGTCGCACGACGTTCGGCCGATCAGAGTCGAGAACTGATCAAAGAACTTTCCGAAGAGAAAATCCAACCCTCACGAATATCGCCCCTGTCCGATAATGTCATCAAAGCGGCGTCGATTCTCCCGGCAATAACGTTTTTTTTCACTCTAAAAAGAACCGTCGAGAATGAGATTTCCGCAGTAACGAGAGTTACCACTGCAGTTTAATAAATCCCTGCGGTTGAAGCGAGCAATAATAAAATAAGTAATAATAATATCAATTGATGTAAAAGAGTCGAAGGCGAAGCCGCAGGTTCTCGAGACGCAGCCGATGATGCACGGTAGGCTCGGCCTTCGCACGCGTATTCGATGGGGTTTTCTATTTTTTTTTTCGATCGTAAATAATAACACGCTTATTCGCTTGGAATTCCCGCGATGCGATCGGCATGAAATCTCTTTGGAATAGTTGCATATAGTTATCGCCCCGCGTTCCATTCCTCTGCACGGATTTTTACGACTAACTTTTTATTTTTGTTTTCAAATGTATTTATTTATGTGAATGCTGTGAGCGAGCAGCACGAGATAAAACGCTCATCCGAGGTTCGCGCGTATATGCGAGACTTACGGTTATACGCTACGGCCGGCTACGAAAGATCGGCCGGTGTTGTATGGTGCATGGAGCAATGAACTTTACTAGTTGGCACGAGCTCCGTCACTCGCCGGTGTGGAGTCTCTTCTCAGCTGCTGCTCCTGCTGCAAACGGCAGGCGAGAGAGAAGAAGAAGAAGAAGTAGGAGAGGAGAGAACGAGAGGTGCCGAGAACGCCGTGATTTTGTCCACGTTTATATAATCAAACGTGTAGTAATCTGTACGCATATATATATGTATGTATATTCAGTATACCCTCGGGATTCTTCAATGATTCGTGCGGTTTCCTGCGGTTTCCTGCGAGCGTCTCGCGTGCGGTCGGCACCGACTCTTCGATGAAAGCGAGAAGCCCGGATTCATTTTTTTTTTTTTTTTTGCCGCTCGAAGGAGAGAGAAGCGTCTCATAGACGGTTTTTGGGACGTGGCGCCAAATCGCTGGTGATATTATGAATAAAATTAATTAAACTAAAGACTTAAATGTTGGACGATAGGGAATAGGAACGTTTACAATGTCACGAAGGATTCGAAGTCACGGAAACGAAAGCGAAGTTTCCCTAAGATCGGATAACCTGCATGTTTCCGTGTCGCTGTCACCCTCGAGTTTTCAGAAGATCGTCAGGTTAGTCCGATCGACAGATTTTCAATTTTGCCCGATTAATGATTCTTGAACGTTTCTGGTCCCACACTGCGGGGCAAATTGAACCGGTATTCGATATTATTTAATACGTTCGAAATTTTTTAAGACGCTATGCATTTTCTGAAAATTATAACTACTGTCACTGTTTTCGTAAATGTTTAAAAAATGCTCCATAATTTTTTTGTCTCCATTTGACGAACATCTTTCAAAGTATCTTTCAAAGTGTCTTTCAAAGTGTCTTTCAAAGTGTCTTTCAAAGTGTCTTTCAAAGTGTCTTTCAAAGTATCTTTCAAAGTATCTTTCAAAGTATCTTTCAAAGTATCTTTCAAAGTATCTTTCAAAGTATCTTTCAAAGTATCTTTCAAAGTATCTTTCAAAGTATCTTTCAAAGTATCTTTCAAAGTATCTTTCAAAGTATCTTTCAAAGTATCTTTCAAAGTATCTTTCAAAGTATCTTTCAAAGTATCTTTCAAAGTATCTTTCAAAGTATCTTTCAAAGTATCTTTCAAAGTATCTTTCAAAGTATCTTTCAAAGTATCTTTCAAAGTATCTTTCAAAGTATCTTTCAAAGTATCTTTCAAAGTATCTTTCAAAGTATCTTTCAAAGTATCTTTCAAAGTATCTTTCAAAGTATCTTTCAAAGTATCTTTCAAAGTATCTTTCAAAGTATCTTTCAAAGTATCTTTCAAAGTATTTTTCAAAACAGTATTCAAGATTATTTTTTATTTGACGAAGCGCGGAACGCGTAACTTTCGTCACGTGCGTATACGAAGAGTCAATAGTTTATCATTATTCCGGTAGGCCCGTCGCATCGAGAAAAAAGCAGAAACCGCAATCGGAGACAAGAAAGACCGCAAAACGCGTGCCCGTTTTTGTCAAGTCAAAGGGATCTCCGGGAACCGGCGTGCCGGCTTCCTGTATTCCGGAAGACGTTGCCGTACACTTCGGAAACTTCTATAGCCTGGGTGAAGAATCGAGAAAAACTTCGAGCTCCCGAGACGCCGGAATGAACAAGTCTGAATTTCCGGCGAGATCCGAGTTCACCGGACAGATGGTTCACAAGTGAGGATTGTTTCTCGCTTTCTCGGTTATACCTACAATGTTATGTGTGCATGTATGGATATATACATATATATATGTATATACACGAGTGGCGGAGGGGCTTCGCCGCATGCTCGGATATCATACAATTCTCTCCCGCAGATCTATATATATATATATGCATGGACTCCGGATGTTGAGTTTAAGGGCCGTTTTGTCCGAGGATATATTTATCCGAGCGGATAGAGAAATTCACGCGACCGTGACACGGGAAATAATCTCCACCCTCTGAGCGGTAAAAAAAAAAAAATAACATGTCTGTATTCGTTAGATTGGAAAGATTGGCTGGAACGGAGCATTACGCTCGACAAGTCTCGGCCCTTTTGGAGGAGACCGTCGAATCCCCCAATTTCGTAGTAAGTTACGCAACTGGTGGGGGAGAGCGGGGCAATTTTATTTTAACAAATTTTTTTGCGGAGCACGAAAAAAGTCTCATCTGAAATGGAGGACAAGGGTCCATTTTGCCCCCCCTCCCATATTATTTTGTAATTTGGCCGATCGATAATCGAGCTCGTATGTGTATTTCGACGAAGGTAAAGCCAACCCCGACGGATAATTTCGTTTCCTGTGAAACATCCGAGCCGATGGATTATCCTCTTTGGTACAAGGCGCCCGACGAAATGCCGTGAGTGTTATGTCTTATATATGCTCCAGAGGGATGCGTTTCCAGGGATATATGCCTAGCAACCGCGTTCCTCTTTTGCGCTCGAGTCCGCGAACCGACTTCGCGATGCAATTATTCATGACGTCACCGCGTTACCGCTTCGATTTCGTTTCGATGTCCCACATGGTGAATGTAAAGTTTTACGCAGTTAACAAGAATTTCTTCTCAAACGATCACAATTTTTTCAATGAAACAGTTATAAAGTCGACTAGAAAAAAACATCCATATTTTCACTTGATGTGCTTTTTTTTACACCGATGGATCGATTTTATCTCATTCAAGTGGCCACCTACAAACAAAGAATCGTTATGGTGGGCCATAATTTTTGACAATTCATTTTTTTTTATTTCTCTCAATTAAAATATATATTTCAGATTTTTTTTTCACATTTAAGGTAGAGTTTTTCAAAGGATTTCTGAGTTAACTTCAAATTCGATACCAAAACGAAATTTTGTATGTCGCAGACGCACAGTAAATTTCGCTACCATTCAAAGTCCCTTCGAAAAGTTACTGTGTGCTTTGCACGGGTCCGAGAGAAATGGGAAAGAAACTTGGCATTTAGGGCATATAATAGTATATTATGCCACAAGGGAGGAAAGTGCGTTTTTTCACCGAGTGTGAAGTATGATGCCCGAACGAAGCGAGGGCAGAAATTCACACGAGGTGAAAATGCACTTCCTCCCTTGTGGCATACGATATTTTATTTTCCGATTTCGTTAAAATAACCACATTTCTTGCGTCGCAAAATCGTCATCTTCGCCAATGACCATTACTCCCCCGGGAGTAATAGAGCTTTCGGCGGGAGTAATGAGTCCTATTACTCCCTAGGGAGTAATGAAATTGTACCACGCATGCGCGCATGCGCACATGTCAATAATGATCATCGGTCAATAATAGGCTATTTTCCGCCCGTATTGCACGCAATGAATGTGGTTATTTTAGAGCAATCGGGAAGATAGTACATTACTCCACGAGGGCGAAAAAACGTTTTTAGAAAAAGTGTTTCGCACGTGGGATGTACGAAATTTTTCATCACAAGGTGCGAAACTGGCGGTTTTACGCACGCGAAGCGGGCGGAAAAGTGGCCATTTCCGCACCGAGTGATGAAAAATATGTTTCCGCATCGTCGTCTGATACTTGAATTTTTTTTTTTACTGCAGAATTCAAAAAATCCTTAAACGTAATGAAAGAATAAAGATTGTACAATAAATTTAAAAAAACTATGTGTTCGAAGCAATTAGTACAATGCGAAGAAAGTACAAAAAAAAAAAATTCCGTTTGCGAATAAATGTTTATGAGAAGTAAAAAATATTTTGTCTCCGTTTGCAGGTCGCGAGCGTGCGAGTATTCCAACTCGGTGGAAAATCGGTCAAAAGGTGCAAAAAACGAGCGAACGAAACAAATTAAATCCGGCGAGTTTATAACGAGAGCCTCCAACAGCAGTGGCCGACGATCAGCTGATGTTACAGATTGCGAGAGCAGTGACGAATCGTCGTCTGGATCGTCGAGCCGGAGTCTCCACGGCGCGAACGCGGAAGAGGATAGCGATTACGAGGAGGAAGTCAAGGTCGCTTTATCGTCGTCGAGCAAAACATAAACTTTTAATATATCTCTCCCGATGTGAGTTGCGATGGTGCTACTTTTTTTTTTCACGTACTAAATTCTGCAAACAAGAGACCCGAAGAGAACAAAGCTGTTGTGGGATCTTGTTCAAGGATGCGCGACTGGGGTATGCGATACACAATTCATTTCGTAATTATTTCCCCGTACCGAGCCCCAATTAACGCGGCTGCTTTAGTTATTACTCCGTGCAATTAGCGAAGGATATTAACGCTCTTGTGTGCATTATCATAGACGCGTTGCTGTATCATTAATTTTTCAGCATTAGCGAAGTACCGTATTTTTTTTCTCCGCGAATCTCTGGAGGGCACATAAAAACGGATTTTCAGCGCTCGGCAACGGAATATACGTTGGCGCAGATTTTATTGATCTCTTCGGCGGCGATGTGGCGATATAACCGGACTGTAGGCGAAAGATTCCTTGCATTATTGACGAGTAACGTCGAACGCTTTCCAACCATTATTCACGTGTTTGCGAAGGGAACGAGAAACAAAAAAAGAAATCCGTCTAACTGCTAGAAAACTTATCACAACGTCGTGTTTTTTTATTCTCATCTACATTAAAATATAAAAATTTTCCCTTTCATATATGTAAGTATATTCAAGTTCGTCAGATCTGAGGGCGAACTTGATCGCGTATTGATTGGTCGCTTCAGCTTTTGTTTTTTTTTGTTGTTTAATTTTTTTTTTGTTATTAAAAATTCATTCACTTTCTCAGTCCCGTACGCTTGACTCCCTCGTGGATTCAGGGATTGAGAGGGACCCTTTGTTCTCTTATGTCCCAACTTCTCGATCTCCGTCGCTTTCGATATAGTCGTCGATTGCCATCGACGTCGACGCTCGGCGAGCGACCTGACTAGTTTGGCTCCTGCGGTGAATTTTGGAGCCGTCCCTAGGTCTTTTTCCACGAGTAGTACATCTCGAGTGGTCGATTGACTCGCCAAAATTTGTCGTTTACTTGACGCAGCGTCTGTGCCCCACTTAGCACAACGAGCTGGCCGGGTGTAGGCGCTATGTAGATACAAAAATTCAATAGTCTATCCGACTCGGATAATTCGGTATCGAGATCGAGGGTCAGTCTCATTGCCAGGTACTTGCTGAGATGATCGACTGCGAATAACAAAGAAAAAACAACATAATTTGCACATGCCTTACTCATTTTTTTTCCTTACCGTTTTGCGCATAGCTTTCTTTATGAGAAAACTCGTGGACTGATTTTGTTTTTCTCACAAAGAAAGCTATGATTGGTAATATAAAATTTTTGTTATCGAAATGTATTATCAAAATTCGTTAAATTCAAATTTTCGTGACACGTCGTTTCGAGAACATATCCAATGTATCTTTCTCCGCCGATTATAAATCTGCAAATAATTGTACTCCTAGTGCAATATTTGATGAGAAGACTTGTGTTGATATAAAAAAAAGTTACAACAAATTTTTTTATTTAAAAATCCTATAAAATTTTACCGCTTAGAGCCATTTTCGCCAAATGTAATACCAACATTGGGCAACGTTGTAAGTTATAGTTCAGTCACTGTCCAAATTTGAGCTCAATAACTTCTCATTTACTAAAATTAGAGTAATTTTTGGTATAAAAAAATAATAATTGATCTCATTCAACTGCGCGGATGGATTTCACTCGAATTCAATACCAAAGATCCTCGATCAATATATCATATCAGTGCGCACATCCGGACGCCAGCTAAGAACCACATTGCTCAACCTTTTAGACTATTTCAATACTCTAACATTAAAATCTTTAAAAAAAAGTTTTTATTTTACGAATATCTTCTTGCACGAGGAAGAAAAAAAAATTAGTAACCCAACAATCGACGATACGACGTGTCAGCTTATAAATTTTTTCACTGCAAATCGTCTCTCGCTTACCGGTCGCGTGCGCCGGAGTTTTAATGTAACGAATACTGTTTTCCTTTAGAGCCTTTATGAGCGAGTTGTCGCCGGCCATTTCTGTCGGATGAGGCTTGAAAACGAGTTCGATCTCGTTCAGCATGAGAGGTTCGCTCGGTCCCTCGCCTTCCGTGTCGACCATCGATTCGCCTCCGGGTGTCTCGGCCTCGGCGCTCGACGAATCGTTTTCCGAATTTTGCAGGCTCTTCGAGGCCGGGCGTTTCGCTAACTTTGGTATCTGATTCGTGGGATTCGGCGACGGTGTCGTCGAGTTTCTCGATGTCGAACCCGATATCGCTGGACTGCTCGCCGGCTGCGAGACGCTGTTGGAATTCTGGGAGCTCGAGTTATTCACCGTCGGTCCTGTGTTGCTATTTAACGGGCCGGTGGCGCTCTGCGACGAGTCGCTCTGATTCGCCGCGGTAACACCGGGAGTCGGCGTCGCCGGTGCGCTCACGTTCGGCGTGTTGTTGTAGGACGCGACGTTGCTAGGATTTTCCAGCTCGTTCGCGTTCTTTCTCGACCGTTGGGGCCTGTTTTGACTCTGGAGTTTTATACCCTCTGTTATGGAATTTACGAGGGCCGCCTGGGAATGTGATTTGCTCAGTTTTGCCAGGACCCGCTCCTGATGCGCCTCGTATTCGTCTCTGCTCGGATATATCTTTTGTATCAGCAGATCGAAATTCGGGTCCGGCCTCAAGGATCTCTTCGACACCAATTTCTTTCGACACGTTGGGCATTCCTGAAACGAGAAACGAATTTTTAATCGGGAGTCAACAGATTCGTGATATTTTTTTTTTTTTCTTTAAGGTTCTTTAGTAGGCTCGTGATTTTTTAAACTTGATCATCGCGATTCATTATCCCACATAGCACGGACATATTTGATAAATGTTTCAAAAATATTGTTTTGAAATATTGAAAATATTTTGCCAATATTAACGAATATTTCTGAAATATTTTAAATATAACAGAAATATTTAAAAAATCTTTTTTTGCCCGCTCATATATCTTACATTGAAATGTTTCAGGAATTTTTTGCAAAAATCTTTTAAACACCAACATTTAAAGATATTTGAAAAACTTTTTAAAAATGTGAAAAGTTCGGTGTACACCTACTAATATTCGCTTTCAAAATATTTTTTTACCGTTTCAGAAATATTTCACATGTATTGGAAGATTAAGTATATTTCTGAGATATTTAAGAAATGTTTCGTTGGAATATTTTGATAGAATACTTCAAAATATTATTTTCATATAATTTAGAAATATTTCGTAAGATTTGAAATATTGAAAATATTCCAGAAATATTTAAGAAATGTTTTGTGTCATAGAATATTTCGACACATTATTTCAATATATTTGAGAAATATTTCATAATATTTGAAAGATTAAAGATCTTTCTAAAATGTTTTCAAAATATTTCGTGCTATACGGGATAAATCGGCAAATAAAAAACGTCGTTACAAATTTTCGCCATCGAATACATTTTTCGTCGGTCAAATAACGACAATTGTTAGTTTTTATAATGACATTTTTTTATTTGGCGTATGACTTTTACCTGTAAAAAAAAACACGAACTTTCAATCACCAATCAATTGCTTTGTAAATTACTTTTTTAGATGTAAATTGTACATCAACAAATAAAAAATGTTCTGAATGAATTTTGTCATTAAATACATTTTTTACAAGTAAAATAATGATTATCGTTAATGCCACTTCGAAAAAAAAAACACACAAATTTTCACTCAACAACCAATACCCTCGTAAATTACTTTAAGGTAGTACTAGCGGACAGCCTGAGCCCACGTGAGTTCAGAGAGAATTGAGAGAGAATTGCGAACACTTCTCGACGGGATAAAAATCTGAAAAAAAATCAAGCATATGGAAGGTGCTGAAAAGATTGATTATGCATAATAATAATTCCAAGATGTTATTAACAAATGAATGAAAAAAAAAAAATTGTTCAACAAATTCCCCGGCAACTTAACTTTTTGTTCATATAAAAACAATTTGTTAATCTTTTTTAACACGTATGAATTTTTTCAGAATTTTGTGTAATTTTAAAAAATCGCGTTTTTAGTTTAAAAAAAAAACGTAATTTTAAAAAATTACACATAATTCTGAAAAAATTCATACGTGTTCAAAAAGATTAACAAATTGTTTTTATATGAACAAAAAGTTAAGTTGCCGGGGAATTTGTTGAACAATTTTTTTTTTTCATTCATTTGTTAATAACATCTTGGAATTATTATTATGCATAATCAATCTTTTCAGCACCTTCCATATGCTTGATTTTTTTTCAGATTTTTATCCCGTCGAGAAGTGTTCGCAATTGTCTCTCAATTCTCTCTGAACTCACGTGGGCTCAGGCTGTCCGCTAGTGCTACCTTGAGGTAGTTTGCATCGTCACGATTTCGTTCGAAATAAGTTCGAAATAAAAAAATGTCGGGAGATATCTCGCCATCGAACAAATTTGTTATCACTCAAATAATCACCATTGTTATCATAACTCTGCCTCTAAGAAAAATAAAACCAACAAAAATGTTCTCAATAAATTTCGCCATCGAATAAATTTTGTCAGTCAAATAATGACGCCTGTTGTTGTTGGGTTTTTTAAATACAATTCCACTAATAAAAAAAACCGCGAGTTTCCAATCAACGACCGGTAGCCTCGTAGATTGCTTTAAGGTGGTTTGCATCGTCACGATTTCGAAACTCTGCAGCGCGTTCCATCGTACGTCAACAAATAAAAAAATGTCACGACAAATCTCGCGGTCGAACAAATTTGTTATCACTCACATAATGACTACTGTCGTTACAGTTCTACATCTAATAAATTTTTTTTTTAATAAAAAAATCTTAAGGTAATAAAAAAAGTATACTCGAAAAGGTACCTTATTGCCGCTCCGAAGGGCCGTGATAATGCAGTCGGAGCAGAAGCGATGCAGGCACTCTTTGGTTGTCATTGTTTTTTTCAGCATATCCAAGCAGATCGGACACATCAGTTCGCTGTGCAAACTTCGGGGACTCACGGCTATCTCTGTGTTGTCGGTTATAGGATCTTGTGGTATGCGATGAAGTTCGTACAACGACAATTCCCAAGTTTTGTTGAGACCGACCTGCTCCGTTGACGCCATTTTCGTTTTGTAAATGAATTTAGAGCGCGGAACTGTCGGCAGGGTGGGGAGGACTCGTGGTGGGGGTTCGCGATGGTGTGAGCGTCAGCTGTGTCCAAGAGCGAGTCGACTAAGCGCAAATATGTGCTGTAAAAGCAGCAACAAAAAATCCCAGATTTAACAAACACAAAAGATTAAAGAATTTATTAACGAAGCAATTGAAAGAAATGCCAACGGCCTCGGAAACGAAGAATGAAGCTGGTGTTGTGTTGTCGAAACGATTTCACGCTAGCGCCATCTGGACGGGAGAATCTCTTCGGAATGGGAATATACGAGGAAAGCGTTCGCGCCGGTACGACTCTGTTCATCCAGTGTTAGCCCGCCTCGGATCCTCTCCTTACCGACGGTCGGTAACGCTAGTTTGCACATCTCTCTGTAGTGTGGAAACACAACTTCCTTCCCAGAATTTTACTCTGTATCAAACGATGCGCAGCCACTCTTCTGACCTGCTACGAACTCGGAGACTTTGATGCGCGGTCAAGCAATCCGTTGCATCCTTTTAATTGTTGCATTCGTCGTTTCGGTTTAATTTAAACTCGCTCAATGCGATAACCGCGAATCGATTGAATTTGTTGATTTGCCGATCGATCAGCATATATTATATGTTTGGAACTTAATATAAAATATAATATAAAATATAATATAAAATATAATATAAAATATAATATGAAATATAATATAAAATATAATATAAAATATAATATAAAATATAATATAAAATATAATATAAAATATAATATAAAATATAATATAAAATATAATATAAAATATAATATAAAATATAATTGTTGTTTCGAAATAATGTGAGTGCTATACGGGTTTCGTTACCCACACAATTCAATATTTTGTACTGGTAACAACCATTCTCAACCGAAAATCCACTATATTTTTCTTGTTAATTTTCCATTATTATAGGTTCTTTATCAACGAACCTTATTCTTAGACCCTAGACGACCACATATTTGTCTGATGGACAAATGTCTAGCTTTTTTAAATCTATAATCTTAATTAAATCTATAATCTTTACAATAACGATAGAATGCCTGAACGCGTTTCGATTTCGCTACAAATGAAAACATTGATTCCCGGCAGTTCTGCAACGACGAAGACCCATACGTGGTTTTAACGACCTGCAACAAGTATGTGTACCGTTCGAGAGTAAACAAAAAATCATTGGGAAATTTTTAACAAGAAAAAAAGCGGTGTGGAATATTGATTTTTTTTTTTTTTTTTTTTTTTTTTTTAATTGCCGACGAGGAATTTTAATGGGTTTGGGGAAAAGGGGGTCGACAAGGGGTTCACAGGGTCGCGGGAAAAGGGGGTCGTCAACGAGCGTATGTAGTAATCAGCTGGTCCCGAGTTAGTTATTAAGGAAGCCGACGAAGTTGCAGACGCAAAGCTCGAGTGCTCTAGCTGGTATACATAATATAACGGTATAATATAACCCACGCTGGATGGGTGTATGTTCACGGCGTGTTCGCCCGCTTCACGTCCAGCCCAGAGAGAGGAGCAACTGGAGTAGATATCTTCTCGGATCTCGCCTTCCCTATCACCTCTCGCTCGGTGGAACCATCACAGGCCGCGGGCTCTACAGCCAATCTCGTGTTACGCGAGATATCACATTTGTACTTTCGCATCCGTACGCGAGTAGCTCTCGGGCGAGCTAGAATGCACGGGGAGCTCTCTGCAGCATCTCACCATTTCTAGCGACCCTATAACTGTAGCGTGGCCGAGAGAGGCGCGATCTCTAATGGCCTCTGCCTGGCCCGTTATCGTCGCTCCGCGATCATGCCCGCGAGCTGTAAGTCATCATTTTTCCTTTTTTTTTCGCCGGAGGCGAGGTGTCACTCATACGAGAATTTATGCAAATTCGATGTTGCGCTCGATTTATGGGATACAGCACATCGCCCATATTCGGCAGCGAGTGAGCGCGTATATGTATATGTATATGTATATGTATATGTATGTGTATGTGTATATGTATATGTATATGTATATGTATATGTATATGTATATGTATATGTATATGTATATGTATATGTATATGTATATGTATATGTATATGTATATGTATATGTATATGTATATGTATATGTATATGTATATGTATATGTATATGTATATGTATATGTATATGTATATGTATATGTATATGTATATGTATATGTATATGTATATGTATATGTATATGTATATGTATATGTATATGTATATGTATATGTATATGTATATGTATATGTATATGTATATGTATATGTATATGTATATGTATATGTATATGTATATGTATATGTATATGTATATGTATATGTATATGTATATGTATATGTATATGTATATGTATATGTATATGTATATATTTATAGAGGGGTTCATATGGGGACCAAAATCGAACTCTTGCGGTACATATGGGGACATTTGGCACATATGGGGACGGTCCCGGTATTATTCTATATGAAAGGGTAGATGCTGGGACCGGTCCCCACAATATAAAGTGGGTGAAATGAGGACCGAGCGAAGTTTATGTCGATGGGTTAATTCGAGGACCGACCAAGAACACGGTTATGAAAAATGCGTTGGAATTGAACGATCGCATATTAGTTAATATGCAACCAATTGTTTCTCAATGAAATGAATATACCAGATTTATTTAGTATAAACGTAAATAAGAGCACACTTCGATTACCTTCTTGCAGACGACTTATCGAAAATAGTCTAGTTAACTAACTTTGGAAGTCAGTTGTCTTGTAGATATAATGAACGGATCGTAATGAATTCTTCAGCATTTTATTGAATGGATAAAAAAAAATATTCCCTTTACAGCGTTATTGTCAATAAAGCTCCGGGCTATGTTTTTAATGTAATGAAACATTGTGTGAATTGTTCAAGGCAAGGGGACGCACCAACTAGGTTGCAATGATAGTGAAAAATGACAGTATTGTGAGGACCGCTGCATTACATTACTCCGATAATAAGTAAGAGTAATCATAAACTGTACTTTTTAAGAACTTCCGATACTTTGCATTGTTTGCTAGAAATCTATTGCACCAAAATAATACCGTATCGTTAAAATAATTTTTTTGGCACAAATAATTGATTTCATAAAAAGGTGGACTGTTATGAAAATTACAGGCAGTGGTACCCAAATATTTTTTGCCCGGTCCTGATATGCACCGTTACATCAAAGAATCTTCAATATAGTAATATGGGTACGCGGCAATCTTTCGGCTTCAGTTCGCCGTAGTATACAATTCGCGCCTCGGTTTCCGAGAAGTCAATGTCAACTCGCGACTATCAACAGAAACACCCAGAGTTTCGAAGGAGCAGAAACAGACAACAAACCTGCTGGTCCCCATAAGAGTCGGTACAACACAGTTGTATGTTGTAAGGGTGAATACGGGGACCGGTAAGCTGAGTTGTAAGGAGTATTGTGAGGACCGCTGCAATACGTTATTTCTTAATAATAACTGCTGGTTAATTAATGTCCCTTACTGGGATGGTCATTAGCGGTTGACGTACTATTTATTATTTGACTTGGGAAGAGTGAACATAAACTGTACCCTAGAGATCTCCCGATAGTTTACTATACTATTGAAAATCAAATATCCGTGCAGTGTTCCGTACGAATTTCAAGAGCGCGTCATCCGCTCGAAGCGGTTTCCGGGTAATATGATTGAAAAGTTCATTCGGCAACTTCCCGTATTAATTTATCAAGAGTGCTGGAATGAAGACTGAAGGCAATTGAGAAAGGTAATATAAAATAAATAAATGAGATACAAATAGAGCAGGAGGAAAAAATCTACAGTATAAAACTTTCAAATATTTCAGCTAAATTCTCTTCGATTAACTCTACAAAAAAGCGTGTTGTCAAGTGCGTTGAAACGACTCGTAGCACACATGTTGCAAGTGTCGCGCCATCCAAGCGCATTAACAAAATACGCGTCCCTCCGCTTGCGTTTCAATACTCATTACCATTTTTTTGCATAACTATAATTTCACCTTACGAAAAGTTCAAAGCAGCGTATGACACCAGCAAGTAACGTTCCAGAATTTCGTCCAGGCTTTGCTGTGGCTATTGGTCCTGTAATAAGTCGATTTTCCATTTTTTTTTGTAGGAATCTTGCTAATGAAGATGTTTACCTCGCTCACAGGCAACTGGTCCCCACAATTACCCTTACAACCTACTGGTCCTCATAAGTCTCCTTACACCATAACCTGCTGGTCCCCATAAGAGTCGGTACAACACAGTTGTATGTTGTAAGGGTCATTACGGGGACCGGCGAGCTGAGTTGTAAGGAGTATTGTGAGGACCACTGCAATAAGTAATTTTATAATCATAATAACTACTGTTTAATTAATGCCTCTTACTGCGATGGTCATTAGCGATCGACATACTGTTTACATTAGCATATTGAAATAGGTGAAAAGTATGGAAATTACAAGCGCGAACACGGAAATATTTTCCGAATAGTCCCGATATGTACCATTGAAGGATCAAGAATTTTCCGCAAAGTGATATTGAGACGTGGCACTTTCTCACCGCTAGTTTCTCGTATAATACATGTAGAACTATTTTTAATTATTATTCCATGTTTCGTGTTTCCGTGAAGTCTATCAACTGGTGTATTTTTCCTTGCAGAGTACGATAAGTTACGAGTTTTCTCGTAATTCGATAGAAAGCTAAGATACGAATGTTTGAAGACACAGAAAACGAGTGAAAAAATGCCTGAGCCGGTTGAACGGGTACCAGACATTATAATAAATTGTTTTTTCGATGATTAACCTTGGAAAAAACATTTGAAAAAAGCACAGCTACTAATTTATCACAAAAAATAAAGGTCCCCAAATGTAACACTCCATCAATATTGATGGTCCTGTATATAATCACTACATATAAGAAAACTAAATTTGCTAATATCTTTTTTTCCATGATATACATTACGATGTCGATAGGATTTCACGGTTCTAATTCGAAATGTAGACCTTTGTATACTGGTTTTACAATATGTACGTTCGGTCCTCATATGGACCCCTCCATAAACATATATATGTATATGTATATGTATATGTATATGTATATGTATATGTATATGTATATGTATATGTATATGTATATGTATATGTATATGTATATGTATATGTATATGTATATGTATATGTATATGTATATGTATATGTATATGTATATGTATATGTATATGTATGTGTATATGTATATGTATATGTATATGTATATGTATATGTATGTGTTACAATCCGGTTATGAATTTATTCAAATTTTCATACAGGACCAGACAGTCTCGCTGCTTCGGAATGTTTTGGAGATGGCAATCACGAAAAAAAACAATTTTTTTTTCTCCACTTCTGGGATATCGCATCGAATTGGAAGATGGGTGTAAAATAAATGACGGATTCGTGATCAGCGGTAAAAATAAACGAGTGGGCATTTTGATTTCTTTCTTCGGTACACTTCGCGGAAAGTTGCGATTTTTTGTATTGTTTTTAACAGCGATATCTTTGCTTATGGATGGAATTGTTTTGATGGTGATAATTTTTTGCGCACAAATTACAGGTTTAAAAAAAAATGTCCGTGCTATAAATTCAATGTATTTTTTCACGCCGAACACGAATCCGTCGGCGATGTTGGGCTGAAGTCGGGCGAGCCATTGGCATTCACAAAAAAAAATACATTTTTTTTTTCAGCTTCAAAAGATTTCAGCATCCAAGTACAGTGTCCCAAATGTATCGAATTATACGGTACAGCAGCGAAACGATATTCGTTACAATGTACAGTTGGATCTCTCGTAAGTTATGACTCATAACTTATATTTTGTCCATGTTACCATGGCACGTATGCCCAGGGAATGAGCATGTGAAATAACGTTGTCGGTAATAAACACTGTAATAAACTTTTTTCCCGGGCGGTAGGATGTACGACGAAACGAAAATTTATATCTCAAGCAGATATCGTGTCAGCTTCCGGTGACGCTTTTCTTTTGGTCGGAAATAACATCAACCGTGAGAGAAGTTCATTATAGATTTTGTTACCGACCGAGTTCATGTTGGGTTTCAGTCTTACGTTGTACTTCCCATTAAACCCCACTACTTTGCCAATCGAGCACGGTCGACCACCCACACTGATAAAAAAATACTGTTGAATCAACTATGATTCGGGCAGGGACGTTCAACTAAATATTTTGTTGGTACAGCTAAAAAATTGGTTAATTCAACAATTTGTTGGATGATCTCACCAAAATATTTTTGAATCATTAAAATATTTTGTTCGACCAACTAAATATTCATTTGAACGTCCCTGCCCGAATATTAGGTGATTTAACTGTACTTTTTTATCAGTGCAAGTAGCACTTATTCAGATGTCACGAAAAAGTTGTTTGTTGGTTGACTTATGACCGCCAAAATGTTATCCGCAAGCTATCGCATGTCCCAAACTCGAGTTTTGGACGTGCGATATCTTACGGATAAAATGTTGGCGGTCGTGAGACAACCTATGGACAACTTTTTCGTAACTTCTGAAAAATTGCTAGTTGGGCATTCACGAGATGACATGCCCGGTGGGGGGGTAACCCTAGCAAGTTGCCGGACCGCAAACGGACTGCAAAACGGACACGCCCGTTGAGGAACGAAACGGACCGTAAAAAACGACAAAACGGACTGTACATTTTTTATGGCATTTGGTATTTTTTCGGTTGCGGGAACCGAAAACGGACCGACCATTTTTTTTTCAAAAAATTTGCATTGGTCCGTTCTCGGTTCCCGCAACCGAAAAAGGACCAAGATCGTATTTTTATTCTGTCCTTTCATTAAAAACAAAATTAAAAGCAAAAAAAAATATTCTTTTTACCTTAGCCAAAATTTTTTATAAAAAACGTTCGGTCCTTCCTCGGATTCTGCAACCGAAAAAGGACCAATCCAAAAACGTACGGTCCGTTTTACCGTTTTTGCGGTTCGTTTCGTTCCCCAACAGCCGTGTCCGTTTTTCGGTCCGTTTTTTTTTTAGTTTTTTCCCTAAAAGCAGCCGTCCGTCAACTTGCTAGGGAATCCTGCGCATGCGCGCGCCGATGGTACGGGCAGCTTTGGTGAAAAATTCATAAGTTTTCAGAAGTCCATTCGATAATTAAAAGTTATGGGACTACAAGTTATCGGAGGTTCCACTGTACCACCCAAGTGTTGCCGTGCGGATCACGGCGGATCGAGTGCCGACGACTTTTTTTTTAACCTCTTACCATTGAATCGCCTCGGACCGTGTGTACTTCTGTCCGATGTGCCATCACGTGTCAACAGCGGCGTTCGAGGAATTTCTAACGGAGCGACTCTTTAACCTCGTATACAATGTTAACTTACCTCAATATAGACTTTAACCTCATATATAATAGGTTTGTTCGTTTTCAGAGTAAGCTGGAGCAGAGTGCTCGATTTTACGTGGAAGATATATCTATATATCCAATATATATAGATATACGTTCCACGTAAAATAGAGCGCTCTGCTCCAGCTTACAGTAGAACCTCGATTATCCGTACCTTTCGGGACCGGGCCTAGTTCGGATAATCAAGATGCAACTTTTTTTTACAGGTGTATAACATCATATATAAATAAAACATAGATAAATGAAATAGCAGTACATATATATGAAATAATATTATTAATTTAATATTTCTAACATCGAAGGCTTATTTCAACGATTTTTGGAAATAAAGTCGTTAATTTTGAATTGCCGAACGCTAGCTACGCGATTTTGTGCAAAACATCAGATCTTTCGAGTTTCTTATTTAATTGGAAAGAAATTGGTTCTCCCAAGCTTCACTTTTGTACAAACCACGTTGAGACAGCATTATCGAGATCTTGATCTTTTGATCTTGATCTTCATAATTTTCCTTTTTTCTCGCCCCATCACCACTATCCATCTTAGATGCAAAGGATTCGAGGGACTCTTGATTCTTCTGTATATCGGTGATCGTTGATTTTCCGACCTTATAAAGGCGTGCTATAAATGCGCTCCTTTCGCTCTTGTTTAGCTTTGAAAGAATTTCGAGTTTTTGTTTCCAACGTAAATACATTACGTCTACGCTTACACGTCGGAGAATTCTGCGTTAAAGGCATGACAAATGGATTAGAACGAATTGGTATAGAAACTTGTACTATGTGATATGCGCTGTCCAACTCTGCTGAGGTGGGTGCAACTGTTCGGGAAGGCCAGTGTGCGAGCGGAGTAAGGGGCTGCTGGAGCTGTTTTTTTTTCTTTTTTTAAACTTGCTTTACCTGTTTTACCGACGGGACCTAGACAATTTTTTAGTTCTGACTTAGCACTGTTAATATGCTACACATCTGCGTCAAATCATGCAGGATTATGATATTGACATAAACGCTTCGGTGTGCAGTCGAATTTTGATTGAAAACTTACCAGGAATTAAGAAAACCGAATATTATAGTTTGCGAAAGTGCGTGAACGTAGTGTCACGATTGACGTACAGGCGGCTCTGCACCGTGCCCTACACTACATTCGTGCCGTGTTCATCGGCTCTGATCACCCGTCGCAAGTCGATAGACTAAATTATCGCAGTTTACACTATGCGTGATTATCTTTTGAGTGAAACTTTCCGATGGTTTTGGAATATTCGGAGAACTTCACAGAATTGGCATGCACGCCCTTTTGACGTATGTAAGATCTAGCATTTTTTATATCCAACAGAACAGATGCTGTAAACATTTCAGCGGCCATGTTGGTTTCCGCGACAGTTTATAATATTCGATTTTCATTATTTTTCGGAAGATTTCGACCAAAATTCAAGTGCACGCCGAATCGTTTATGTTATTAATACAGTCCTGCAAGATTTCAAGCATACGCGTCGCATAGTAACGATGAATAATGAAAACTAAGAAATCGCCTATTTTCGTCGGTAAAACAGGAAGGTCAAGCAGCCCCTTAACGCTGGAAGATGAAAAACGCGCTTCAATACCCTTGAGCACGGGTCACCTCGAGCAACAATGTATATTTCGCGCTAACCTCCGGATAACCGAGCGTTCGGATAAACGGAGTCATGGTTCGGATAATTGAGGGTTCGGATGATCGACGTTCGGATAATCGAGGTTCTACTGCACTCTCAAAACGAACAGACCTAATATATTCGCTATGGGCGCATCGTCGCGTTCGCACATTCTACCAGCGCCTCCTACCGGCCGGTCGACTCCCAACTTGTGTGCCCAACTCTTTGCATGTGCACGCTACGCACCATCGCCCGGCGCGCTTGCGCAGAACGCGCGCATAGCCGAATACAATGTAAACTCAATAATTACTTAACTTCATAAATAATTCAACAAGTCCACAGAAAAAAAAAGTAAAAAGAATGTTTCTAGTTCTCGTCGGCTCATAATTTCCACGGTGATACAATGGGAACTAGAGTGCGCGCTTTCCCACGATTACGACATTGTCTCAGACCGTCTCGAGACTGTCGCCCACTACTTCCCCCCCCTTCACCGAATTGCAACTTTTCGCTGACTTGCGATATCGCTTTCCGCTACTGTCTGGCTTCCTCTACATTCTTTTTTCCCTTACATAACGCCCAGTCAGACTTTCAGCGTAAAAAGTCGCGCCACTGTGACTCTTTGGATCTCGCGTGAAACTGTCTTCCCTTACTCCGGGCTCGTTATAATCGAGGGGAAGAAAAAGTCGCAAATTACATTTCAATCCGCCGTTACGCTGCATAGAAAGCGCTAAGGATCCCCGGTGCTCGCAACGACGGGAGCACCACGACAATGTGATACCGGTCGTTTACACCGGATACCCGTAATGAAGCCAATTATTTCGCGCGTCCACCGGACCACCTCGATATCGAGATGGCGTGGGTGTCTTCGCGCAACCTCTTCTCACCGTCGTTGCGAGACTCGTACCGGTGAGTCGCTTCTTCATCGCTGGCCTCGAGACCGCGGCATCTATCTCGATTACGTTCGCTAAAGCGGTCACACCCATCTCGAAGGGAATAAAATGTGTCGATGCGGAGTGCGCGGTTGTTAAGGCAGTTCTGTCGCTTCGTATTCATTTCGCATAAGTTCGAGAGAAATGAGATAAAATTGCAAATACTTCTCGATGGTATAAAAATCTGAAAAAAATCATGCATAGTAAAGGTACTGAAAAGATTAATTCTGCATAATAATAATTCCAAAATGTTATTAACAAATTAATGAAAAAAAAATTGGTTAACAAATTTTCCGCAAAATTATTTATTTTTTTTAATGAAAATGATTCGTTCGTTTTTCTAAATACGTATGAATTTTTTCAGATTTTTAAATTTGCATTGAATTTTCTTTTTATATGGAAAAAACGCAAAATTCAAAGCAAATTTAAAAATCTGAAAAAATTCACACGTATTGCGTGAAATGAACGAATCATTTTCCTAATAAAAGTGAATTAATTTGCCGGGTAATTTTTTAAACAATTAATTTTTTGTTTAATTTATTAATAACATTTTGGACTTATTATTATGCGAAATCAATCACTTTAGTACCTGTAATATGCATGGATTTTTTCAGATTTTTATACCATCAAGAAGTATTTGCAATTTTATGTAATTTTTCTCGAACTTATGCAAAATGAATACCAAGCGACAGAACCACCTTAAACCTCAAAGCCGTCGCTGCCGCAGCGGGCGAGGATCGTAAAAGCGCTCGGGCTCGAGCAGCATAATGCCGGGTGATATGGCTGAGGATTTTCCTTTTTTTCTTCTTTTCTACAACGGGGTAAGCGGTACGTCCGCTGTGAGGAAGGATTGATTGTCGGCGATTGTAAAAAAGAATAATGTTTTCATCTAATGATACCACTGAGTCATGTTTTTCCAATAGTGTTTGTTCGTAATTTACGCTGGAAGGATTTCGTTGATTTTTACGGTAAATTTGCAATTTTTTGCTTGGTCATTTTTTTAATTAAAAATGGTCTTTTAAAAGTTTTACAAATGTTTTCTGTATGGTGCTAAAAAAAAAAAATATTGTCTATATTGGCTGGATACATCGGAGAATACGGCCCGATGTCTCGAGCCGTCGCTGTCCAGTATGAAAACGATGTGCAGATTCAATTTTAATGTTTCGGTGGGTTTGTAGACTCGAGGTGCCTGGAAACGATTGCTTGAAAACGCCTCGTCAGTCCCCGATGTAACTGTCTAAAATTTATACTCGGGCGGGCGATTAGCCCGCGATGTACGAAGTTATGACGATTAGCTATGTCCGTGGTAAAAATTTCGGAGTGTTACATCACGCCCTTATAAGGCCTCGTCAGGCCCCAATGTAACGCTCTAAAATTTCCACCCGGCCGGGCGATCGGCACGCCTCGTGCATAAACATGATTAACCATATTGTTGGTCAAACATTTCAGAGCGTTACAGAGGGTCAGAGCGGGCTCAGGCCCAGAAGAGGCTCGATCAGGCCATGGGGGTTATTTTTGTATCGCTCGTTTGTAAAACGCATACATTTCGTCGCTGTATCCATTCATATGTTCATACGCATACAGGCGATAGATCGTAGGAAAAAATGGGGCAAAATGGGACAGTGGGACAAAACGGGAAAGACAATCGGGATGCATCGATGGGTCAAAATGGAACGTCCAAAAATGATCGGAAAATTGCCTTTTTAAACAAGTTTTTAAAAACGCACTTTTCAATTCCACTTTAGGCCCTCCCATTGTTGCCCCATCGATGCATCCCGATTATCGATCGAGTTTTGCCCCACTCTCCCCTGTACCTTCTGCAAGCGGGTGTCTCAAAAATAACCCTCCTGACCAGTCCCCGACCACCGCTCCATAAAAAATCACCCCGCTATATCACCCACAATTACAGCCATCCCAGCGGCAAATTATATCGCTCGCGCCTACTTGAATTATCTTCCACAAAAAATGTAAATAAAAAAAAAATCACCAAAAGCCATAAACTATCTCTACACCGATTAGGAGGGTTATTTTTCAATCGCTCGTTTGTAAAACGCATACATTTCGTCGCTGTGTCCATTCATATGTTCATACGCATACAGGCGATAGATCGTAGGAAAAAATGGGGCAAAATGGGACAGTGGGACAAAACGGGACAGACAATCGGGATGCATCGATGGGTCAGAATGGAACGTCCAAAAATGATCGGAAAATTGCCTTTTTAAACAAATTTTTAAAAACGCACTTTTCAATTCCACTTTAGGCCCTCCCATTGTTGCCCCATCGATGCATCCCGATTATCGATCGAGTTTTGCCCCACTCTCCCCTGTACCTTCTGCAAGCGGGTGTCTCAAAAATAACCCTCCTGACCAGTCCCCGACCACCGCTCCATAAAAAATCTCCCACGGGAATATCACCCCGCTATATCACCCACAATTACAGCCATCCCAGCGGCAAATTACATCGCTCGCGCCTACTTAAATTATCTTCCACAAAAAATGTAAATAAAAAAAAAAAAATCACCAAAAGCCATAAACTATCTCTACACCGATGGGAGAGTGCGTTCGAATTAATGTGCGTGTTTTATGTGCCGCCGCGAGAGGACTGGCTGTGCGTGACCCAAAGCACTTCGGAACACCGTAGGTCGTGAGTTGACCCAGAGTCCGCCGATACGAGACTCTGTTGCTGCCGCTGCTGCCGCTCCCGCTCGACGGGAGACGCCGAGAACTCTCGTACTCTCTTAAAATCCGAGAGAAAACTCGACGAGAGGTCCCGGCGGACTCTCGGCGGGCACGTGCACCTCGCGGCTCGCTCCGCGATATCGTCGTGGGCAGTCGATCCTCGAAACCCGGCACCGTCGCAACGCGTTTTAACACACAACAATCGCACACCACCCATAAACAAAGCTATCGCGATTAAGTTTTACTCGACTTGTGTTTCGTATCGGGTTACGTTATTCCGTATCTCGAACGTTCGCGGTCGTCCCGACGGTCATCGACGATCCGACTGTCGCAATAACGTTGGCGCGACGCGTGGTAAACTTCCTTTTTATTTCTTTCGTCGCGCTCTTATTTTTCTGTAAATTGTAAATCGATGATAAAAAAAAATAACAATTAAAAAAGACCAAGAGTACGGTTGGATCAATTTTAATAATTATCGTTGTTTGTTTGTTTTTTTTTTTTTGTGGACGACGCCGACGGTGCCAATGAATGAAGCCAGCGCCGAGAAAATTATCGTTGTTACTCTAACGATCCACGGTAACCACAACAGTGCCGCGCATTCTCTTCGCGTTCCTACGCGATATCGCATTCGCGTATGAAGAATAAAATAAAAGTAAACGCTCGTCCCTCTCTCGCTCGGTGCACGGTGCAACAAGTGAAGCGAACAAATCGACTCGGGAGAGCATAGTTAAGCCGTTCAGCAAGGATATATATATATATATATATTTTTTTTTTGTTCGTAAGAATATTACGAGAATTCCTCGTTGCGTGCTCTCGCGCCACGTCCAGGAGCGCGCTCCGCGCGAGCGTGTTGTGCACGGCCGAAACGCGAACGTACATTGCGGCGATGCACCGGCGCCGACATCGAACACAGCACGAGTTAGTCCACTTCCTACGTTTAATCGGTTTGCTCCTCGCGGCGGAATTACACTCGAGGGCTAGTTCGCCCGTGAGACTTTGTCGACCGGTTCCCACACCCATCCGGCACTTCTGCTCACGCCACTAAGTGCTCATCTATGGATTCGGGTTGTCTAACGGAAAGGTGTCATTTCTTTTTTTTTTTTTTTTTTTTTTTTTTTTTATCTGGCACGACCTGCAGCCCTTTCCTCATGAATAATTCGGCAGTTTGTCACATCGTCGAACGAACGAATATGAGCCCGTTCCACCGTCGAGTTCAAAGTGCTCGTTAGACACTGCTCTACGACGGACCGAGGAGGTAAGAGTTGCGCGACTCCTCGAACATTTATAACTTGTGCTACGACTTAAAAAAAAAAGAAAAACATTGGTATTTTTTTTCGGCGAAACGTGTGATCATGTGATTTCGAGTAGTTGAAGTTTCGAGGCTAGTTCGCGTCGGTGTGAAGTAATACGTCCCGGTAAGGAGACTTTCTCGAGAAATTCGCGTGACCCGCAATTGCGGAGGAAAAAAAAAAAAGATTAAAATTGTCGGTTCGTCGAGGGGACGAGAGTGGAGAGAGAATATAATTTGCAAAGTGAAACGGAGACACTCCGAGCGTGATACGAAGTCGTACAGTTAAACGTTACAAACTGTAGTTTCTCACTGTTAATAAAAAACAGTTGGAAAAAATCTTAATTATCGATAACGCTTGAGTGTCTGTAAAAGAAATAATAAAAGAAAGTAAAGAAAAAAAAAAACAAAAACAATGGGCAATTCGAAGTCGCAGCCTTGTCGGCGAAGTCGTCCGATGTACCTGTTGTACCTGATAAATCGTACATGGCGCGGCAAGGTGAGCCGAGACGACGATAAGGAAGATTGCGATTATACCATCGATCGGCAAAGTGAATTTTCCTCGCGATGCAGCGGCTGCAAGAGCTGCGGTTACCAGCAGGACAGTCTTACCTACGACAGGTAAGTCGGATAACTTCTACGTTGACGGCCGGTAAAGCTATTTCTGTCGGTAAAACAGATATCGACCTGTGGGCTCGATAGACGTATCTTCCAACGATTTTTACACGATACCCTCTAAGGGAAACGTACCGATGGCTGCACATTTAAGGGGAAGTGAAATATCGCGGTCGGTAATGAAAACTGTAATGAACTTTTCTCATGGGTGCTCATTTTTTTGAGAAAGAAGCAAATTCGAGCCCGATCCACACGGTAATTTCGCATCCGGCCCGAATTCATCTTTTTCTCAAAAAAATTAGCACCATTGAATAAAGTTCATTTGAAAATTGCAACTATCTCTCTCACACTCACGGCCCCGTCACGTGACTTTCATTTTACCTTAAGGTAGTCGTTCCGTTATGTCTAACGCCGCCTAAGTTTGAGAGAGGAATAAGAGAGAATTACAAACACTTTCCGATCGCATAAAAATCTGAAAAAAATCAAGCATATGGAAGGTGCTGAAAAGATTGTTTGTGCATAATAATAATTCCAAAATGTTATTAACAAATTGCCGAAAAAAAATTATGCAAGAAATTACCCGGCAACCTTATTTTTCTTCTCATGAAAATGATTTTTTTCTTTTTTTTGAATACTTATGAATTTTTTCAGAATTTTATGTAATGTTTGAAAATTGCGTTTTCTTTATGTTAATATTTATTTTAAAACGCGATTTTCAAACATTACATAAAATTCTGAAAAAATTCATAGGTATTCAGAAAAATTGACAAATCATTTTCGTAACAAAAAAAAATTAGGTTGCCGGGTAATTTGTTGCCCAATTTTTATTTTTCAGGAATTTGTTAATAACAGTTTTGAATTATTATTATGCAAAAACAATCTTCAGCACCTTCTACACGCTCGATTTTTTTCAGATTTTTATTGCATCGAGAAGTGTTTGTAATCTCCGTCATTCCTCTCTGGAACTCAGGTGGCGTCCGACATAACGAAAGGACAATCTTAAGGCGATATCTATCTTCCAACCCAATTGTCGCTATCATGCATCGTTCATTTTTGCAAATCGCGGTAACCAATCTCAATGTCAGAGTTTCTTATTTTCAAAACACATCCATCGAATACTTTTGCAATATCTTTAAAAAATATTTATTCTCGAAAACACTGGGAAATGTGAATATACCAGTGGCTGGACAGCTATTCATGGGTGTCCCGATTTTTGGACAAGACATGTCCCAATGTGTCAGACCGTCGCAAATTCTGGGAGTAACGATGCACGAACTTAACTAGTCCATGGCAACACGAATACGAACAGGGTATTCTATTAATTTCTCCAATAAAACATGGATATTCATAGAATAACACATGAGATATGTCGCATCGTAGCCCAGCTGATAAAACACTTTTTAGGTGTTGCCCGCTGTCCAGAAACTGCGTCTGTCGATTCACGACTCCACGCACCAGTGTCCGGACACAAAAATCGACTATCGTTCAAACCAATGTAACAATTAAATGATTATTTAAGCATGGTCTGTGCTGATCTTTTGCATGCATATCAATTACTATTTGCAGATACTATTTTAACAGTAACTGCTATTTTTTAAACCATTATATTCGTATTAAACTCAAGTCTGAGGCCAAGTTGTCCGGTAACTGGAACGTATCCAGTCATTGGTGCATAGAGAGAAATTTGTAGTAACGGCTACAATAAAAATATGGGAAAGTTTTCGATACAATATGGTAAATTGAGAATATTATACCAACCTATTAATTTTTGCAATACTGTATATGGATAAAGATGTATTCGCGTCTACAATACCGAATGGAAAATATCGCCACAATCATGGAAATCAGCTATCAACGCTATAACGACTGCTAAAACAGGGTGTATCAACTGTAACCGAACCGACAGTGTCCCTGAAATTGTTATACTAGTTTAATATGCACGGCCATAACGTCGTGTAATAAACGGCATAAGAATGTGCAGTGCTTACTATCAAGCTGTTTGATTCGGTTTATTGCGATATAAAATCATTATTCATTAAATCAAAAGCACAAAAAAAGGTAGTGGATAAAGAAAGTCAATATAAAGAATGACAATGTTTGTTGAATAACACTTTTTTATGAATCATTTTTATTGCAATGTGCATTAGTTTTTCAAAGAAAACGTTTTTTTATATTATAGTGGGCCGTCACGCAATTTGTTTGTAGAAGTTACCGTACACGATTCGAGATCGTCGGCAAACAAACAATCAAATGTGAAGTTTTCCAGATCGTCAAACTTGCACGCCTGGATATGCGTTAAAATAAAAAAAATATCGTTGCAAATTTGTATATACGTGCTTGTTTTTACGTATCTTGCTTGCTGCAGTAGATGCAAGAAACGATGTTTCCGTGACGACACCAAGATTGAGAGTGCTGGCGATGTAAACTCGTACAATACCGCACACCGGCAAGGGTATGGCGAATATTCCAATATTGTTTGCACACGCAGCCAGAAGTCGTGGGTTAGTTACTTGACTCGCGAACTCTTTAGTCCACACACCAAGTATAGAAAAGTAAACTATAGTTCAGATGTGAACGATTCTTGTGGATTTCGGAAACGTTCCGAGAATTATAGATAATTTCAAGACATCGTTAAACTATTTAATTCCCGCCCGCATAGCAAAAATCGTCCGTTGAGAGTAGAAATCGTAGCTACAACTCATGGTGTTCTTGCATGATGGCCGCGGTCAGGGAAAACCGGGAAAACCGGGACAAGTCAGGGAGAAAAATGTTGGTCAGGGAATCTGGGAAAAATCTGGGAATTTCAAAATCGGTCAGGGAAAATGTAGATTTTCACCGAACCTTCTATAAATAAATGAGAATAAGTACATAAAAGCTAGCCTAAAAAAAATGACAAATTTTGAAAAAAAAAAAAAATGGAATGAAACATTAATATAATCATTAGGCATTTTCAGTTGCATCATTAACTTTTTTACATAGAAGTCCTTAGCAGTTTGGTCAGGGAAAAATTTTTATTGGTCAGTGAAAAGTCAGGGAATTTTTTTTCCGGGGAAAAAGCGGCCCCCATGTCTTGACACATTGTCTTACATTTGCTCATAAGTATCACATGATTTACAATACGATTTTTAAAGTAAAAGTTGGTAATAATTTCTATGTATCGTCGATCACGAAATCTTTATCGTCGAAACGACGAGGTATAGTAACGGCGTAGGCGCGGATGGAAAAAATTTCACGATGGCACTATATTCCGAGTTTACCATAAGACGTGTGATAAAAATTAGCAGATCCTTCTCTCTGTGTACGCTTACCTTAGTAGTTCGACGATCGCGAAGGACATTCGACGTTTATACTTAATCAATTACGGATACGTACGAATCCGATTACGGATATTGCTTCGAATATTAACGCACTCACGCATGCGCGCACGCACGCATTTTTCCTAAATTTTATTTTTGTTTTGGAACATTTCGAACATGTTTACATGTAGATTACGAAAAAAATTGTTTTCTTAAAAAAAAAACTTCCCCTACGAGAAATCAAAAGTAAGAGATAGGGTAGAAGTGGTGAACATGGGCCGACGCGGTGATGAACCCATGCATGTTGACGCAAATGTAGATTAAAAAAAAAAAAAAAAATCATTCGCTCAATTATATTGACGGCAGTGAGGTAGTTCAAGTACTAAACCTCGCTCCTGATGAGATTCAAAAATAGCCTACGAGCTTCTTCTATTTTTATGGACAAACCGGTAGTTCGGTAATATGAACCATCCTCTTATCACCTCACAATAGTGTAATCGACTTAATTTCCATAAAAACGTAAAGTTCTGTAAATTTTGAATTCAATTCTCAGTGTCCGAAATTTTCCGGAGACATTCGTAGGTAGTCCAGTATTAGCCGACCCCTATGGTCTAGTCACCGTCCATCAACGGCGCGACATGTGTGAAGTAAAGATCCTGAAAAAGTTTCATTACCAGGACTTTATAAAGGGTGTTTTCTCAGACGGTTAAGAGCATCCCTAGATTTCCCCAGTTATCAATTGATCAATAACGAATGTTTGTAAAAATAACTGAAACAAATGTTAAACTGATAGTTTCTAGTTTCCAAAACACATCGATTAATTACAAAGATATAAAAAAAATTTTAATTGCGGAAGAAAATAGCCAGTCTACGGACGCGGTTTTTCGACACGTCCCTATATTCGGACTCCGTGATGTCCCAATGTTTCTGACAATCATAGACTTCGAGAATTCTGATGTACGAACTCAGCTACTTCATATTAACTAAGAGAAGTTCTTTGCCATTTATATTAATTAAATCAATGAAAAAATTATACTTACACGAAACAATATTGAAGATAAGTTACGCAGAAAGCTGTCTAACCCAACTTCTTCGAACTGTCCGATTATTGGGTCGCGTATGCAGTAATGCTTGCGCCAATTTCCGGACACTACATCGTCTGTCTTTGAATAAAATGCAACAACAGAAAATACTTTAGGCTTGAACCTTGTATAACTTTTTTCTGCGCATCAAATAATGTTTGCAGATACGACTAAAAGTGTCAAATTGCATTTCCAATACTTAGATTCGGAATAAATCAAATCTGCATATGAGTGTCCGATCACAGCCACACAGGCCAATATTTTTTGCTCACAATTTTCACGCTAAATCTCGAGAGGAGAAAATAGTTTCCATCAAAAACGTTATTTTTATTTCCCCTGCGAATAATGTTAAAAATCAAAAAATAATATATAGCTAAAATGTACATAGTTGCGCCGTATATTCCTTTTCCTCTAATTAACGGATCGAGTTACATTGTTCGAAGGAACCCGAGAACATTGAGGCATCTTTGGCTGTCACGTCGACGAGAGTCGATTCCCCCGTCCGAGCAGGTGCACACATGAATTTGAGGCAAGCCGCGTGCTATCGAGCCCTCCCCCCTTCCTTCCCCAGGCACGCATGACGCATCGTGAGTGGCTCAGGTAACTTTACAAGCAGTCGGTCGGTGGCCCGCGACTACACCGGTACTCCGCGTTGTCAGTTAACTCTCGGATATCGCGAGAAGCGGCAAGCTCCAAACTTACTCCGTCGAGGTACCAGCCTCGTGGCTATCCAAATCTATATTCGATGTGAAAATCTCACTTTTTGTTTCGTACCATCGATCTAAAGTATCGCGAGTGAAGCTGTAATGGACATCGATTCTTGATCTTAGGATTTTACACCTTACAAAAATTCAGGTATACTTGGCACATTTTTACGTTTGCTTTTTACATTTACTTTTAAATAAATTTATTTTTTAAATAAACAATTTTTTTAAATCAATGCAAAACCATTCGAGAAATTTACTGTCGAACAAGTGAGGAATTAAATGTATTTCGAATTGTGAAACTCTTGTCCTGAGTGAAGGATGTAATGGGTAACGATTGTTGGTCACATGATTTACATCTTAGAGAAATTCAGGTATACTTTGCATATTTTTACGTTTTCTTTTTTAAAAATTTACTTTAAAATAAATGTATTATCAAGTATTTTTTTTTTATCAATGCAAAACCATTTGCGAAAATTACTATCGACAAGTGAGCAATTAAACATATTTAGAATTGTGAAACTCTTGTCCTGAGTGAAGGCTGTAACGGGCAACGATTCTTGATCTCAGGATTTTACACCTTACAGAAATTCCGGTAAACTTGGCACATTTTAACGTTCTCTTTTTAAATGCACCTTTATATAAATTTATTTTTAAATAAGTTCGTGTTTTTTAAAAAAAGAAAACCATTTTTTTTTTAAACAATGCGAAACTATTTGAGAAATCTACTATCGACGAGTGTGCAATTAAACGTATTTAGAATTGTGAAACTCTTGTCCTTCCTGCGATCCAAGTTCACCGAGATTCGAGGATGCGCATACATGACGTTGAAGATTATCGTGCTGGGATAGTGTGAGAAATCGACGTTAAAATTTAGAGTAAAGTCATTTTTTTTTTTTCGACAAAGCAGCCGAGCTAACGGAGGGATGAATGGTTAAAAGCGGAGTTTCGAGAAGCAAACGTTCTCGCGATACATGTCTCTCGGTACAATGGCAATAGTGTCGGGATTCCATGGAGCAGACGGCGGTAGACACTGTCGCTGGCTCGCGATGACTATCTTCCAACAAGTCGTCGTTACTTTCGTGCAATTACTTCAATTATAGAAATACCTTCTTCAATGCAAAAGATCCACGTCTAGTTCTTTCGTCTCTGTTTATCGCGTATACGGATATATATGATTGCTCCCGTGAGTAATTGCATTCCGCCCGTCCATATTCTCCTCCTGTCCGTGCATGCATACATATACCATCCCGAGAAGGCATTGTTCCGTTCGTTTATAGCCTCCACGCTCACGGTAAACTTCTCCCCGTCCTTTTATCCGTGAGAGTACGAAAAATAAAGGAAACACAATAGTCCCGGCTTTTAAACGCACTTGTGTCCGTCCTGTGAATAATTGCGACTTATCGTCGTTTCGAGTGAAAAACGCCTCGATCGCGCATCGTCCGCACACAGAAAAATGGATTGTGACAATTTAGCAATCTTTGTATTTTTTAAATATTTTTTTTATACTGGCTATTCACACGATAAAACTGATAGCCGGTATACAAATATTTGAAACACATATCGCCAAAATCTTACAATCTATTTTTGTGACTTGACTTAATTTTTGTACTATTTGGGTAACAAAATTTGTAATGCGTTTTGCAATTGTGCCACAAGTCACACTATTTAGTGCTATCCAAATAAGAATGGACAGTAAAAAGGTTTGTACTTCTAGCAATCTATTGTTGTTCCAAAACGTCTACAAACTTTTGATTGTTAATATTGCCAAAAAAAATGTTTGGATGTTTGTGGACAAGAAACGTTGGAACCTATTTTGCTGGGTAGCTTATAGTCTCGGAAATGTTTGGAAAATATGGATTAAAAAAATGGACTGATTTTTATTCTCCGTGAGAAAAATTGTCGCGGGTAAATATACCAGTCTTTCGTAACACAGTGGAAATCGCATACCATGAAGAAAAAACAAAAAAAAATAAAAATAATAACGAACTATGTTGGACGATTTCAAAAATCCAAGTTGTAAGCTGTCGCGCACGTAGGCATTGTTCCCTGTTCCATTATAGCCTCCACGCTCAAGGTAAAATACTCCCCGTGCTTTTATCCGTGAGAGTACGAAAAAATAAAGAAACACAATAGTCCCTCATTTTAAACTCACTTATGTCCGCCCGGTGAATAATTGCGACCTATCGTCCTTCGAGTAAACACTGTCCCGTCCGCCACTCTAATAATTCTTATCCAGTGGAATGAAGTCTAATAAACCCATTGAGGACATATGTCCATAGTAAGACTTTGTCAATCTTTATATTTTCAATATTTTTATATTGGTTGTTACTGTTTATTTAACACGAAATTTGCAATATGCATTATAAGTTTTCTGTAACTTACACTGAGAAAAAGGATAGTATTTCCTACCGTAACGAATCGTTCCCGGGGGGAACGTCTATATAGATAGTTTCTGATAGAATAAATTCAATTGGTTAAACTATAATTATCGTTGCAACCATGATTTTTTGTCATTGTTCCGCTTGGGAACTATTTTTTAACATAAAAAATAGTTCCGCTTGGGAACTATTTTTTATGGTAAAAAGTCAGTATTCTTGCTTTTACTATGTAATTTTTTCTCAGCATACACTGTCTAGTGCTATGAATAGCCAGTGTCACCAATTTTTGGAAAATATATATTTCTAAAATCTCACCGTTCGTCATTAAAATTACTATTCTTTCGCAAACTAATAAAAAGCGTGTGCCAAGAAGAAATACAAGAACGAAAAATAATTATATGTGTTGGACGATATCGAAAGTAAACATTGAAAACTGTCGCACACGTAGACATCGTTTCCAGTTACTTTATAGCCTCGGTGCCCAGAGTAATATCCACCAAGGCTATATTCGTGAGAATACGAAAAATAAAGGAAACCCAATAGACCCACGTTTTAAACACGATCCTGTCCTCCCTGTGAGTAATTGCAACTTAACGTCCTCTGCGTAAAAACCGTCACGCCCGCCGGTCTAATGCAAATGGAATTATAATCGTACGATTGCGATGTTAATTCGAATTCTCCCACCGGGAACAAAAATAGACAATAACATTTTAGCGATTTCACATTTCAAGCATTTTCATACCGGCTATTACGATTTACATAATAAAATGTGCACCGTTTAATTTGAACATTTTTCATAACATACTATTAAAGAGGAATAGATAGTTTCGGAAATATTAAAAAAAAATGGATTTCTGAAGTTTCATTATTCATTATTTTCCGTGCGAAAAAGTTAACTAGACTAAATTTACCATTTTTTTCGAAACCCAGTGAAAATGGATATTAAGAAGAAGTATAAAAAAAAAAAGACAATAACGATCTATGTTGGACGATTTCGAAAATCAAAGTTGGAAACTGTCGTTCACGCAGCCATTGTTCCCTCTTCCTTTATAGCCTCGGCGCTCGCAATGAAAATTCCCCATGCTTTTGTCCGTGAGAGAGCACGAAATGTAAAGAAACACAATCGACCTCGCCGGAACACAAGTTTGTTCGCGCTACGAATAATTGCAACTTATCGTCGTGTAAAAAGGCTTCGTCTGCCAATCTAATGCAAATTCATGTAGAATTTTCATTTTCCATGCTCGTAAACTTATCGCTCTTAAATTTAATCTTCTTTCGAGGCAATGACAAAATAGTAAAAATGTGTAAGAGAAGAGAAACCGACGACGTAATGAACCGCGGTATGCGATTTCGAAAATCAAACCTCTCCGTACCACACGTTTCTTCGCGGTATGAATAATTGCAACTTATCGTCGTGTAAAAACGCTTCGTCTGCGAATCTGACGCAAATTCATGTAGAATGTTAATTTCCATCCTTGTAAATTGATCGCTCCTAAATTAAATCTTCTCTCGAAGCAACGATAAAAAAATACAAAAATGCTTAAGAGATGAAAAAAAAAAGTAATAAAAAAAACATATTGAACCGCGGTATGCGATTTCGAAAATCAAACCTCTCCGTACCACACGTTTCTTCGCGGTATGAATAATTGCAACTTATCGTCGTGTAAAAACGCTTCGTCTGCGAATCTAACGCAAATTCATGTAGAATGTTAATTCCCATCCTTGTAAATTGATCGCTCCTAAATTAAATCTTCTCTCGAAGCAACGATAAAAAAATACAAAAATGCTTAAGAGATGAAAAAAAAAAGTAATAAAAAAAACATATTGAACCGCGGTATGCGATTTCGAAAATCAAACCTCTCCGTACCACACGTTTCTTCGCGGTATGAATAATTGCAACTTATCGTCGTGTAAAAACGCTTCGTCTGCGAATCTAACGCAAATTCATGTAGAATGTTAATTTCCATCCTTGTAAATTGATCGCTCCTAAATTAAATCTTCTCTCGAAGCAACGATAAAAAAATACGCAAATGCTTAAGAGATGAAAAAAAAAGTAATAAAAAAAAACGTATTGAACCACGGTATGCAATTTCGAAAATCAAATCTCTCCGTAACACACGTTTCTTCGCGGTATGAATAATTGCAACTTATCGTCGTGTAAAAACTCTTCGTCTGGCAATCTAATGCAAATTCATGTACAGTGTTAATTTCCCATGCTCGTAAAGTTATCGCTCCTAAATTTAATCTTCTGTCGAAGCGACGATAAAAAAAGACAAAAATGCTTAAGCGATGAAAAAAAAAAAAAAAAAAATTATAAAAAAAAAAACGTAATGAACTACGGTATGCGATTTAAAAAATCAAAGTTAGAAATTGTCGCACACGTAGGTTGGGATGTGGAGCGTGACTCTCGGAGCTCGGAAACTCTCCGGAGGTAAGACTCGACGGGATGTACGCGGTCAGCACGCGACAGTTTCTTTATTCTCTCCGCTGCAACGGCAGTTGGAACGGAGAGAACTCTCGGGCCTCCATGTGTTTTATTTCGGTGCGGATTTCACCGTTCTGGTCGTGGAGACTTTAATCGAAAAAAACTATTTTGCTTAATTAAATAATTGACCGAGTCGGCGAGACCTAACGAGTGACCATTGCGTTCCACTTTTCATTCGGTGTAAAATACTCCTTGCATCGAACTTTCGTTCGCGCACTTTTCGATTCGCTACTGTTGGAGCGAGAAATGATAGGAAAAAAAGGGAAAGAGCAACCATAACACTCTATTGTTTCGAGAACGCGCGAGAATAATTGTGGAAGCGTGCCGATAATCGCGACCCGAGATTAACCGTTCGTATTCTATGCAAATTGAGAGAGTATGTTTATTACACCGGTAAGAAGAAAAAATAAAATAAAAATAAAATAAACTCGTTTGTGTTTCACCGGCTGCGTATGCAAAGGGCGATCGACGGATTTATACAATATTTCGCGACACGCGCTGCGAAACGGTTCGCACGTTTAACGAACTTATTTTTCCGTCCATAAATTTTCAAAATGTTTGGCTTGTTAATTTTATTTAAAAAATGTCGTTAAAAATAAGGTTCGTTGGTAAAAAAAAAAAAAAAAAAGAATAAAGAATGAACAAGACTAAGAGTGAATTTCTGGAAAAAATAGTGAATTTTTGGAAACAATAGTTAATTTTTGGAAAAAATAGTTAATTTTTGGAAAAAAAAAAATGAATTTCCGGAAAAAAATAGTGAATTTATGGAAAAAGAATTGTGAATTTTTGTAGCATTTTGTGACATAGTACATTTTTGTGAAAAACAATTAGTTTTGTAAAATGTTCGTAAAAAAATCTCCAAAAGAAATGTGGACAAGAAATGGTTCTTAAATCTACGAACCTTTATTGCTGTGTAGAGTTTCGCTTGTACGTCGAGTCAATCGATCAATCGTCTCGGACCACCTCGATAGCGTGGGTGGTAAAACACGCGTAATAATACTCCCTGTAAGGAAATCGCCGTGTGTGCGGCGAAGGCTAATAATGTTGGGCTGACGCGCGCGCGCGTGGCTTGAATTCTCGATCGAGCGTGATTTTTCAGCGACTTTTTGCCTCCGGCATTCCATAGGCGTTACACACACGTGTGTATGTGTGTGCTAAACTCGACGCGATCTATCGAGGCCGCTCGCTTTTCTTCACCGCATCTCAATCGAACCGTCGATCCGTGTCCACCCACGAGTCGCATAGGGTTGGGGGAGGGGGGGGGGGGGGGCAAATGGAGCGCCGGGACAAAATGGACCGGTGTACTCCATTCGAGATTACATTTCTTTTACGCCTTGTGAAAAATTAACAAAAATTGTCCGTGTTGCCCCGGTGTTCCGTTTTGTACCACTTCCTACTTCACCCAGAAAAAAAAATTTATTTGACGGCCACCGTTTATTTGGTTTAAGTAAAATATTTATAAGATGTAAATAAATATTTATTTAAAGTAAGTAAATAGTTACTTAAATGAAATAAATATTTATTTAAATGAAATAAATATTTATTTAAAGTAAGTAAATAGTTACTTAAATGAAATAAATATTTATTTAAATGAAATAAATATTTATTTAAATGAAATAAATATTTATTTAAATCAAATAAATATTTATTTAAATCAAATAAATATTTTACTTAAACCGAATAAACGGTGCCCGTCAAATAAATTATTTTTCTGGGAGTTTTTCCAAAATCAATCGTTCTCCGACTTTTTTTCACTCCGAAATCGATACGACAGGATGTAAGCACCGCGTGTCACGCCGATTTGCCAAATAATATACAGGGAAAGTAAGAATTGGCAATAATCACTGAAATTCCCATGAATTATGCGCCCCATAATGCAAAAGTAGGAATTTTTTATTTTTAATTTACGAACAAAAAAATTATTGGAATAACAATGGAATTTTTAAGGGAAAATACGTTCAAATATGTACGAGGGATTGGAAGATTTCACTGGACCATTCCAGTAACAGTCACGCATCTATGCATATGGAACATCAAAAATTAAAAATTAATACTATTCGTATGAAGCTTTGGCCTCATATAAGATATTAAAATTGGTGAAAAATACGATATTTTTTTCTTGTAGGGCACAAAATTATTGTTAATCTTTTATTCCCTGTAGCAGTCATACATAGCCTCCAGATGCCAAATTTATCGCGTCCATCGGATACCAGTGTTTATGTGTGGGACCGGGTCAAAACGGACCAGTGTTCTCCATTGCACACACTGATATAAAAATACGGTTGAATCAACTAAGGTTAGGTCAGGGACGTTCAACTAAATATTTTGTTGATACAGCAAAAAAATTGGTTAGTTCAAAAAAATTTTTGGTTGATTTCAACAAAATATTTTTGAGCCATTAAAATATTTTGTGCGACCAACTAAATATATATTTGAACGTCCCTGCCCGAATCTTAGTCGATTCAACTGTACTTTTTTATCAGTGCATCAGATTTTTTTAAATCTCCCCGGGAAAGTGGTTCGTAAAAAGTGGTCCGTATTACCCTCACCCCTCGCCCTTCACATCCGTTTCTTCGAGATGTTACTTTGTACTGAGTTTGCGAATAATAAACATTATCGTGCGTCGATGCGAAAGTCGATTGGGCGGTGGAAGAAGGCAGGTGAGTGAGTTAACGGTTATTTCGCCCGGCGTCGCTCTCCCTATCTTTCTCGTGTTTATTGCTCGCGTCTCTCTTTCGCTCTGGTCATCTTGATGCTCGCGAGGCTTGTGCACTTCTTTATTTTTCCATCAGGTCTCACTTTATCTCTCTCTCTCGGGCCGCAAACTGCGACTGCGGAGTGAGCATCAACAGAAGGCACTTCGCTCGTCTCGTCTCGGGCCTATCTACTATGTGTATTAACGCGCATGCGCACGCGTGGCTACATGAAAAAGACATATACAGTTATGCACTCCGCGAGTCCGCTCGAGATGAGCCCTCGAGATGAGGACCGCAGTTTCATAACTAGAGATTCATAACGGCATAATAAATTGTACATACAATGAACATCTGCGATGCATTATCGCGACTTGAATTCCTGCAGCCCGACGACGACAGGACGGACATGCGGTTTTCGTGTCGGTTATACTTCACATGGGAATAAAATATATGCAAACAAAATATATTCAAAATATGTTAAAATCGAAGGATTTTTTACACCTGCAAATTTAATTTATACGGAACAAATATGTTCAACGCATAGTAAATATATATATATATATATATATGGAAAACAAGATGATGCGAAATATATTAAATTCGCCGGTTTTTTTTACACATGAAAATCAAATATATGCCAAAAAATTGTATTTCAAATATAACATTTTTTTGCTCGAGATGCATTTCAAATGTCACGGAGATATTTTTCGATACCTCATATACTTTTTTTTGCCGCACGTGGGCAATACAATTTTCATCCGTCCATATATATATATGGAAAACAAGATTATGCGAAATATATTAAATTCGCCGGTTTTTTTTTACACATGAAAATCAAATATATGCCAAAAAATTGTATTTCAAATATAACATTTTTTTGCTCGAGATGCATTTCAAATGTCACGGAGATATTTTTCGATACCTCATATACTTTTTTTTGCCGCACGTGGGCAATACAATTTTCATCCGTCCCACTTTGTCTTGTTCTTTTTTTCGGCTACTTGACACATCCACAAATCATTTTCTTTTTTTGTTTTAATTGCCTTCGTTACGTTATTCTTTTTTTTTTACGACGTTACTCTAAATTCGCGACATTTCGTTGCCGCAAACATTAAACCCACGTTCCTTGGCCTTGAGACGTCTGAGGCCCTAAGCGTGTTTCAATTAATAATAAATAATATATTTTATTCGACCTAACGTCACGAGTTTGAAATCCTCGAAGTGTAAGGTCATTTAATTTATACATATGTATGAATGTTTATATATATGTATATATATACACGTATACATAGAGAGGTACGAGTTGAACACAAGAGCGGCCCGAGACATGATTATAGAAACTTTGCCCGTCATAAACATAGAGATTAAAGCCATCAGCGGCTCTCTCGCGGAGACGTATGAGCTTCGTACGGGTACGTATCGCTCGCTTTTGTAACAGGAGTATATTAAAGCGCACCCGCTGGTATATGATCTTTCTCTTTCCTCGCGCGAGATCTGTACACGCGATCCCGTAATTGACATTGCCGGGCGGGCGCAGTAAACACGCGAAATTGAGATTCCATTAACGGCGCGCGCCGAATGGCCTCTCTATCTCTTTATTTCGACGGAGTAACATTATTATGAGCACTCAAGTCCAACCGTAACGATTCGACGTGGTAGGAAAGAACGTGCGGGTTCATTCGCCGACGATCGTAAAAACAATTTTTAACGCACCCGACTGAATGGGCGTTTGACATTTGTGCACGTGCTCTCCGAGTGCCTAAACCGTTGAAGAGATCGCGATATATCCCAAGGACAAAATGCTTGGGGGGTTTTTTTTTTGTGGGGAAATGTTCAGAATTTGTTTACGGTGGGAAAAAGTACAGATTTTTTTTCCGTGGAAAAATGTATTTATTTATTTATTTATCGACGGGATAATTCCTTTCACAAGAGATAAAATATGGCCTGTTTCATTTAACGAGTATACTGAGAAAAAATTACATAGTAAAAGCAACAATACTAAGTGTTTACCATAAAAAATAGTTCCCAAGCGGAACGTCTTCATTTTATAGTTATGACAATCACAAAAAATCATGGTTGCAACGATAATTATAGTTTAACCAATTGAATTTATTGTATCAGAAACTATCTATATAGATGCATTCGTTATAGTAGGAAATACTATCCTTTTTTCACAGTGTAAGGGAGAGCTGGGCAAAATGGAACAGCGTGGGAAAACGGGATAATGAGACAAAAAGCAATTTTCCAATAACTTTTGGATGGTGGCGATGGTAATCCGTGGGACAAAACGCGGTTGAAAATCCGGATGTATCGGTGGGACAAAATGGGGCATCCGAAAATTATTGGAAAATTGAGTTTTGCCCTCACTGTCCCGCCTTGCCCCACTGTCCAATTTTGCCCCGTTCTCCCCTATAATACGTAAATTATATAAACATTTTTAGTATGGCTCGTGCACTTCACGATACCCTTCACGATAGAATCCCACGTAGGGTGATCGAATGTGGCCAATGGTTGGGCGAAGCTTGGTACCGATGTTGCCAACATTGGCATGCGGGCTTGGCCCAATCATCGAGGGAGCCTTGGATGATAAGTACTTGCCAATATTGGCACCCAACATTGGCCCCAAGGCCGATCAAGAGGATCGGCCGATAATTGGTTGTCAATGTCGGCCCTCTATAGGTTACATATATAGGGCGAGAGTGATTTTGAAGCAATACTTTTATTATATTGTAAAAGTTGGAATTGGTCTGCAAGAGATTATATTTTACATATTCTCTCCTGCGAGAATTCTCAAAGCGATCATACTTAGTCAATGTGTTGGCAATACATATTGTATATTGGTATGTCAATGCATTTATTGAGTACCTAGTACCGAATCCAAAAATAATACACATACTTTGCGAAAGTTAAAAAAGGTGTCATTTCGCATGCTCTTATATTGACGCTTGGATACACTTTCGCTTGCGAGAAACAACTTGGGTTAACGCCATCTAGCGGTGAAAGCCGATGATTGATGGTTCAATGTAGGCGTCACATCGGTAAACCAATAATTAGCGACTCGAAATTCGGTCGAACATTGGCCTGAAATCGGCAGACCGATGGTTCGTGAGATCATACATTAACAGACCATCTGTTGGCGAATCAATACTCGGCCGAACATTGGCCTCAAATCGACAAACCAATAATTGGAGAGTCGCTACTTGACCACACATTGGCCGCCAACTGTCAAACCAACCAATGGTGAGCAAATAGTCGGCCGAACATTGGCCTCAAATCGACTAACCAACAATTGGTGAGTCGAACGCGGCCGAGCATTGGCCACAAATGATCAAACCTACCAGTGGCGAGACAATACTTAGCCGAATATTGGCCGAGCGTTGGGGATTCAACAATCGCCACGCCAACACTAGCCCAACCATCGGCCGCGTCCGTTCCATCGGCAAAACCTACATAGGATATCACATCATTATCACATCTTAATCACATAATGGATCACGCGAAGAGTATGGTTATTGGTAGTTCAGCACAATTCGGCTTCTCGCCCCTTTTAAACTCCCCCAGAGAGCCTCCAAAGTTCAGGCCTTCAATGCCATTTGCGAGACCTGTAAGTCAACGGACGACTGACCTCTCCCCAAATGCTGAACATACTTGTGGGATAATGAAGTGACGAACATTTCGGAGCTCTCTCACTGGGTTAGTCACCTGTATCCTCGCTGCTGACTCGGGGCACTCCAATATTCCTGTCATCAATTTGTAGAGTACACAGATCATACAGATTCCTGATTGATTGTAAACTTGGCATCCCCAGTTCGCTAACGACTGCGGAGTAATTGTGGTCCTCTCTCCTCATCGGTTGTCCCAGCTTGTACGCCGCCAGTCTAAAGAACTTGTGTTGTACTCTTTCTAACCTTCTTATGTTGACTGCGAACCGTGGGTTCCAGATCTCGGACCCATATAGCAGAATCGGCCTCACCAGCGTTAGGTACAGTACTTTGATTGACTAAACTCTCCTGAAATCCAGTGCCGATCGACTCATGACCCTGAAGATATCTGCATGAGACAAAATTTCATCAAGTTATAACGGCTGTATTTTGCATCGCAGAAACTTTGATCGAGGAAGTTCACTTGGAGAATAAAATTCTATAAGTGAACAATGGTTTATTCTTCCCAAAGCCGTGCACTGATAGAGACTTGCCAAAGATGAAATTTGATGTCATGCAGATATCTTCAGGGTCATATCGACTCACAAAGCCAAGTGTACGCAGTCCCTTCCGGGGGCAGTATATCAGGTGAACACAGAAAAAGTCGACACGAAGCCATCTCGACACAAAAGCTGTACACCGTGAATGTGGGAACGCAAACATATGACCACGAATAGGCTGTACATCGAGTCAACTCTACACCGAAGAGAGTGAACACACTACCAATTGAACACTCGACAACTGCACATAAATGACCGCATACTTCAGGGGAGCTATTCTTGAATGATATCCCCATGATTGATTACGACAACAATATATAGGGAATACTACCCCTGAGGAGAATCTATATCTAAAGTGTCATGATAATAATTATGCTCGAATTATGCAGTCTTGGTATTGCGTTGCGACCTAGCGCCTCTTATATTTTCACAATAACACATGAGCATTTGACTCAATGGCCCGAAGTACTCTGAACTTGTGTTGAGTTGGCGAGTGTTCAGTTGGGAGTGTGTACACTCTCTCGGTGTAGATTTGACTCGATGTACAGCCTATTCGTGGTCATATGTTTGCGTGCCCACATTCACGGCTTTTGTGTCGAGTTGTCTTCGTGTCGACTTTTTCTGGGTTCACCTGATATACTGCCCCTCCGGGTTATCTCCTCGATACGCGATGCGAAGCTCATCTTGGGATCCATCCATACTCCAAGATCTTTGATGCTGTCAACTCGGTCGAGGAGCCTACCTCCTAGTTTCTATTCGTAGAGACTCGGGCCTCTTTTCCTCGTGAATGACGTTACTTTACACTTGCTTAAGTTCGGATGCAGACGGTTCCTTACACACCAATCCTCCAAGTTGTCAAGGTCGGACTGAATCCTCTCGCTGTCAACTTCGTTCGCCACAGCCTTAAAAAGTTTTAGGCAGTCAGCGAACAATAAGAATGTTGAATCAACGACATTGGGGGCTATGTCGTTGATGAACGCAATAAACAATATCGAGCCGAGATGCGATCCCTGCCGAACACCCGAAGAGACTGGAAGATCCTCCGAGAGCAGAAGTTCTTATGACGTACGATTTGCGTACGATTTGCGTCCTTCCCGAGAGGTAATCCCGTAGCCATGTCAGCAGCGACCCGCTGATACCAATTCTTGCGAGCTTTCGCAGCATTAGCGAGTGGGAAACTGAATCGAAGGTCCTGGAGAAGTCTGAAAAATGTTCAGAGTTTTTTCTAAGGAAAAAATGTTGAGACTTTTTCTAAGGAAAAATGGTCAAACTTTTTTCTAAGGAAAAATGTTCAGACTTTCTTCTAAGGAAAAATGTTGAGACTTTTTTCTAAGAAAAAATATTCAATTTTTTCTAAGAAAAAATATTCAATTTTTTCTAAGAAAAAATATTCAATTTTTTTCTAAGAAAAAATATTCCATTTTTTCTAAGGAAAAATGTTCAGACTTTTTTTTAAGAAAAAATGTTCAGAATTTTCTCTAGAGAAAATTTTCTAGGGAAGAAACCTCTTCAAAAAGTTGCAAAAATGTGGGCAAAGAAGTTGTAAGTTTTTTCTGCCGAAAAGTACATAATTCTTTCAACTGTATTTCTTTGTCTATACTTTTACTGTGCAACTGTACTTTCTTCCCATTCAGTGTATACGAGTATCCATTTTAAAAAATGGTTCCGTCTCTCGGTCTCGTGGTGTATAGCTGTTTTCCCGAGTAGATTACGAAACCGCGTGAATGGGATCGGGCCGCGTGGTTAGTTCGTTCGGCTGTAGTACGTGTTCCGGGTGAAAATTCTGAAAAGAAAATAATCGAATGAAAAATTCATGTCTCGCCATCACTGACAATACAAGTTCGTGAGTGCAGTGAGAAACGTGTGTGTGGGAAGAACAGGGACGATATTAATTGCAATAGTTCGGTGTAATTATAAAAAAAAAAAAAAAAACTAAAGATTCTTTTAATGCTGATACGTATGTGCCTCGGGGCACTGGCATACGTCGAGTCATCTCCGCGTTTATAAGTGTATAACGGTACGTACAATGCTGGCGCAGTCTCTGATAATAATTACCGGCCCGACGGTATAGAGCGATTATTAAATAAACATGACAACGAGAGATGTGTACGAGCCGTGCGGATTTCCTTGTTCGTGAAAACGAGCGAGCGCGGGCCCCCGTGAGAATTTATTAATAATTCAACGTTCTTGCGCGCGGTGCCATGAGAGAAACGGCCGTAGAGGCGATCGGCCGTGAGTAATACGATTGCCTCTGTGATCCTTTAAGTATACTCCTTCGTTCCGTCTGTATACGCCATCGAACGGTTATCGGTACGATATCAAATAAATAACACAGTGCCAGCGTCGGTACGGGGCTGATTAATCGACGATGAATTTTTAAGAGTGCAGCGCACATTCGATAAGGGGGAGGATGTTATTGCTGGGCTGCGGATGGAGATCGCGTCACGCTTCACGAAACGGCCGGAGTATATCTTTCGTGAGACGTTCACAACAAAAATAACAATCATAAATATATATATATATATAAGTTCGTGTAGCTTTTTCCAGGTTTCAAATTTCATGGTGAATAGACTTTCAGTGTTTCTCTCTGTACTTGTAATCGGGTATAGAAAGCGTGCTGGAAAATTGGCGTACGGTGACAATCGTTCATCACTCGAGATACTGTGCTCCATTTTTGTAATACGTGGGGGGGGGGGGGGGGGGGGGCGTGAAAATAAAGTATATTTTAAATATAGTGACAAAAAATGTAGACTGTATGTTTTGTACAAAAATTTACATATGCCAAGTGTATTTCGGAAAATATACGATGTTTATTTTTTTCGTACTTTATACAATTAAAAGCGAAGCTGGGCAAAGTACGAAAAAATACTTCAAGTACAAAGTACGAAGTATCAAGTACTTTTTGTATTCGAAGTATTTGTCAAGTATTTTTTCCACGTATTTTTCGCAATTGGGTTCGTAGCGTTAAGGGTTATCTAGACATAAAAAAATACATACGCAGTTCTGAAATCATGACTCTCGGTCAGTCAACAAAGCGTAGCGTAATATGATTTTTGTTCTGTTGTGTTTTTCGTTTCACGACTGATTTTGCGGTGCTTTTGCATGTCGTTATTGTAGATATATAGTTAACACAGCACGCGAGACGTCGATCGCCGCATCAAGTACATACAGCCGTCATGTCATGCTACTCATCGAGTAGACGTAATGCAAACGTGAACTTAAAAATTATTTTCTGTAACTCATGCATGAAAAGTGCTACTTTTCTCGCCTGCCGAAAGTGGCGTTGGTGGTGCTTTGCAGACCAAGTGTACTATAAATACCCGGCGCATGCGCACATCGGGCCGATTTCACTTTACGCATGCATCTCGTACTTTATGCACGCGGCTTGTACTTTATGCACGCTTCTTGTACTTTACGCGCGCTTCTCGTACTTCACGGAAGCTTCTCGTACTATACGCAGGCTTTTCGTACTTTACGCACGCTTCTCGTACTTTACGCACACTTCTCGTACTTTACGCACACTTCTCGTACTTCACGCACACTTCTCGTACTTTATGCACACTTCTCATACTTTACGCACACTTCTCGTACTTTACGCACGCTTCTCATACTTTACCGGGGGGGGGGGGGGGGGGGAGGGGGGGGGGGGGGGCGGAGAAGTTAAGGTATAAAGGTCGTCCAGGTGAGTCGAGGGTTACAAATTGACTGTTTACCAACAACAACAACAAATTTTAAGCCGTATCGATTATTCCTAGCATCCGATAAGAGTTGCGATTCGGAGCAAAATGGAGACCAGACATTGAACCCGCTGAGCGAGGACCTCGATTCCGAACGATTCGGCCGAGATTCTCACTCAGCGAGTGTTTACATTGAGCCGTATGAAAATCGCTATATCTAAAAAATGTTGATGATATCGAAATTCGGAAAAATACCCTTTGAAGAGTAATATTCACGATATTATTTTTATCGTCAATATGTAGTGTGCTATTGTTATTCGAAATTTGTATTTCGAATAGAAGACTAACACGGTCGCGGAGTCCCCGCCCTGCGTACGAACGCTCGACACGAGGGGCCCGTACGTGAAGGGTTAAGCCGCATGAAAAATGTTAAAACGAAAACGATACAATGAGATATTCTTTTAATGCTGAATTCTTCATGGTATATATGGACCTTCAAAAAAAAATTAAATCCTGAACTTTCTTCAGAGTTCCAAGTTTTTATGGAAATGAAGTCAATTTCACTATTGTAATGAGATAAAAGGGTCCCAGGTGCGGATGGCCGACGCTCCGAGTATGGCCGACGATTAGCTTTTAGTCGGCAGTAGGTTGGCAGCCGATGATCGGATTTCGACGAATGCCCAGCATTGGCTAAACTGTCGATTGACAACCACTCCAACGTTGGGCTCAATAGTTGGCAAAACGCTGCTTACCAAAGTTGAGCCTGCGCTGTCGTATCGTCGTAATGATGCGTGTTCGGCGATATCAAGTGGACGTTCGCTCACGACGTCGAATGACTTTAGCCCATTACCCGCTAGCTACGTTCGACCAACGTCCAACACCAAATATTTATAAACAATGTAATTTTTTTTAAATTTGCCCGACTGCTGAATTCATTTTTATTATTTCAGATGCCTTCATTATAGTTTTATCTACAGTACTGTAGTGCAGACAGCCCAAGTTTCATCAATATGATTAATTAAAGTGTGAATACAAAAATGAAATAATAAAACTTAGACAATTTAAAGCAATTGCTAAGGTAATATTAAATAGAGATGCAGTAGACTTGCTGCTTTTATATAAGATTCGAAACAAAAATCTTCAAGGTGAGCATAGCTGGGTGCGTAAGAGCATGGACTAGTAGTCTGGGAGGATACAAGTATCTGGGAGTCACGGGTTTAAGCCTCCATTACTGACTAAAAATGTATTCTGATGATTCCAACGTGTGAAGATAAAAATCTACAAAAAAGCAATTGTAGGATGATAAAATAAGCATTTAAACGTCGCCCAGATCGATTAAACAACTTTTTATTGCGTATTAATATTTTCCATTCAACGTTGGCTGGACATCGGCAGCCACCATTGGGGCAACGTCGTTTGATAACGTAGGGCCGGTGTTATCATCCCAACTTTAACTGGTAGTAGGGCCTACATTGGTGACCAGAGTCGGGTCGACTTTCTAACTCTGGCGATCATAGTTGGTCCAACGTCAGCCCGGCTCTAAAACCGCACCTGGGGTGGTCAACATTACTGAACTACCGCGCGGAGAAAAATGCTTTAGTTGCTCTAACAAAATGAGCTTTGTTGACAGTAACCTCGTTCTCGCAACAAGACGATTAGTATAACCAACAAAAGAATTACTACGTAGAATGGCAGTGGCTGGGCGATAAGAGGCAGGCGCAGTAAGAGACAGGCGACGGGTACGCAAGAGGGCACGCCAGCCGCATCATGCGTTCCCTCAAACTATTTATGAGATTCTATAACAAATTTCCAGTAACCTTGAAATATTAAACTATATTGAAATTCAGAAAACTTCAGAACACAAAGTGTGTGTTTAATGATTATATCTCGGATCTAACATATGCAAAAAAACGTAAATAGTAAAACATTGTGTTAACTTTTCGACTTTTACACCTAAAAAGTCACAAGTTTGTAATTTCATATCTCCGAAATGACGCGGTAAATCCCTTGGAAATTTTCTGTACGCGTACATCAAGGTTGCAGCTACGCTACAAAAAAAAATCAGATTTTTATCTTGGATTTGCTTTCATCATCGAACCTCCTTAACTCCGCACTTGTGTCAACGCGCACTGGTCCATCTTACCACGTCGGTCCATATTCGCCCCCTTTACACTATCGAAAAAAAAATATAATAAATTAAATATATATTTTCGCCGAAAACAGTATATTACATTTGGGATACATGTTTGGAGCATTTTTCTGCAAATCTGTCATCAAATATATTGCAACTTATAATTTATTTTTAGGTGATATATCAGCTCAAAATGAACGCCGAAGCGTTACCTCCAGTTTCCAGCATTATCAATTCCACTGTCCCGATTTCGGCCCGATCTCCTCGACTACACAAACCTCGTATTAAGATATCAATTTTCATTCGGACGAGTAAAATCCTCCATTTTTCATTTTTTTTTTTTACCTCCACAAGTCTTACATAGTATATATACAGCGTATCGAAGAGTGATTATCTCGAATTTTTCACATGTTCACCGTACGAGTTTGCACTGCGCGTCAGGCGCTGAAATATTGTTTATCACGGGCGTGCGCAGCGGTGCCCTACACGTCTCACGGTGTTTAACATAATTACCGAGTAATTACGAGGATACAAGTAGCAAGAGTGCGTAGGCACGGTACACAAACTCCCCGTACGCACGCACGGAGGGGATTCTCGAGGCGGCACGTAAATACGCCAATATAAAGACATCGAAAGCATAAACAAAAAAAACTTTTGAGTAAAAAAATATTTAAAAAAATAATAATAATAAAATCTAGGATAGCATGTTTTCGAAATAAAAAAAATTCCCGGTCGTGAGGCCTGCAATTTTCTGGAAAGCGCGCGTGCAAACGAGGTCGGACATTTCGATAATAAGATGATTGCGATATAGACGAGAAATGTGCATGCGCAGGAGTGAAGAGAGTGAGCCGTGAGGGCGCGACGAGTCGGTAACGAAATGAGTGAACTTAATCGATATCCTGTCGGGGAATATATTCCGTGGCGCGCGAGCCTGGCTTCTTCGTGGGCTGTCCTCGGGCCGGTCGCACCGGCGATCCACTCTCTACGGAGCCGATCGGCTTCTGTTGCGGGGAGCAAGAAAACCAAGGAGTGTCGGCCACCTCGCGATCGCCGAGCGAGCGCGCATCCTGGAAGTACCGTGCAGAGCCCATCCATCGCCCCGGGCTCGCTTAGGCGCCAGGCCTGAACCTTCGCGCGAACGCGTTCTTCCTGGATTTAATATCAACGCTCTCTCGAGCGAGCCGAGCCTCGATAACAATCGTATTAACAGAAGCGTGAAACCCATCGGTGAATTACGCTTTTCTTTGTGCCGGAGCTCCAGCTGCGTGTGTATACATTAGCGGGCCGGTTATCCCTCGGGTATGACCGTTTTAATCAGACGGCCACGGCTAACGAGGCCGACCACCGTTGCATAGGTAACTTCCATTTCGCTAATACGTTACGTCACGTAACGCGCGTACTTCAACGGCACACAAACTTCCTCGATATATTTTAATACTTCCGTTTCCGGCGAAACCCATTCGTTTGCTTCATTTCACCGGAACTAGTGAAAAGGAGTTTCATGCGTTCGATTTTGTAATTAAACGACCGACGACCGACGACCGACGACCGACGACACAAATTGTACTCTTCAATTATTTTCATTCTTTTCGTCGATTAACAATTTTTTAATATGCACTTTTTTTTTACAAAAATTTGATCTACTTTTTTTCTCGTAAAATAACCGAATCCATGAGACAAAATAGCCCCGTGCAGGAATACCGATTGGCGGCAGCGTATCGCCGTGCATACTCCGGGGGCGTCCTTGCAGCACCACTTTATCCGCTTTATTGGCTCCCGACTATCGGCATTGTCCGTACTTCCGGGTTTAGCCTCGCTCGAATAGCTCCTCCAACCCGATTGAAGTTATCCGACGCTTCTGTTGGCCGTTCGAAGGACGCGAAAAAATTCAAAGAAAAAAAAAAGAAAAAAAACTAAATGTAGCTCTCGAAGCCCGCTCAGTCAGAGCCGTCGCTCCGCCGCCGCGAGCACAGAAGCCGCATGGACAAACGTTTCTCGTTTAACTCAGCGCTCCCGCGCGATCGCAAAACCCGTGGCAAAACAAGCTATACAGCCGGCTCGTATCCCGCTCCCCCCCTCCCCCCTCTCTTGCCGAACCCTCTAACACCTTCTTACAGCCATACATTCGAACCGCGACGATCCGTCCTTCCCTCGAGTCCCCCCCGTACACAGTAGATCGACGAAGCTGTAAACCCAGAATACCGGAATCACCCGGAAGCTAACGGGGTAAAACAGGATTATTCCCGGACGGGCAGTGCGTTGGACGGGCATCGGGATGACACCGCCGCGGTGCAACACGTGCGTGGAATCTTACTTCCAACTCGCCCGGACGATGGATACCCAGTACCTTGCGCCTCCCCGGCTCTACGAATACACACACTTCGCTTCAATCTCGACCGTATCTCTTCCTCGATTACGGATCTTCTCATTTTATTTTCGTTCTCATCATCCGCCTTGACCGTCTTCCTCTTGCGTTTTGCAAGCCGAGAGCTCTCTATATCCTCGCTGTTTAGATGGAAGCATCGCTCTTAATGCCTCCACCTCACTCTCTCCATCGTCCTTCGAGCCAGAGAAGCCTCGTCCTATTTACGCGCATTTAGCATTACCCTCTATTCAACGCCGGAACATTATACCACACATACACACATGTACACATGTACACATGTACACGTGTACACGTGTACACATGTACACACACGTAAACACACATATATATACATGTATACGCATGTACACATATACACACATGTACGAACATGTACGAACATGTACGCACATGTAAGCACATGTAAGCACATGTAAGCACATATACTCACATATACACACATATCCACACATATCCACACATATACACACATATCCACACATATACACACATATACACACATATACACACATATACACACATATACACACATATACACACATATACACACATATACACACATATACACACATATACACACATATACACACATATACACACATATACACACATATACACACATATACACACATATACACACATATACACACATATACACACATATATACACACATATACACACATATACACACATATACACACATATACACACATATACACACATATACACACATATACACACATATACACACATATACACACATATACACACATATACACACATATGCACACATATGCACACATATACACACATATACACACATGTGCACACATGTGCACACATGTGCACACATATACACACATATACACACATATACACACATATACACACATATACACACATATACACACATATACACACATGTACACACATATACACGCATATACACACATATACACACACGCACATATCGACTGCTAAGAAACAAAAGGACGTAACTCGTATTGCTTTAACATGGGAGATACGCCGTTTTGTTTCATAACAGCTGATATATGTATTATATTATTACATATATATGTATATGAATATACGGCCGCCCGGGAGCCCACTGTGTATTACTCGCTGACTTTGTTCGGTTCCTCAGTGAGTGAGCGAGCGACCATCCGTAGAGATATACGTACACGCGAGGAGGCCGCCTGTGTCCCGAGAGCATAAGTCGGATGTGCCCGGAGGTGTGCGAGATCGTCCGCGGCGTACTGTATCCGAGTGAAACGAATAAGGAAGGAAGGCGCGTGTGTGTGCGTGACTAAGAGAACCGCGCGGCGGGTCAATGGCTCCCCTGTCCTCGGCAGAAGGAGGGTTATACAGAAGAGTCGACGACGAAGCTACCTCTTCTCCCTCGGCGACGGCGTGTTGTGTCCACGATGAGAAAGTGGGGAAAGGGCTAACACAACGCTGCGCATATCCACGCACGGCCGCTTGCGTTTTGCGCGTACGGTCGTATTACGATAAACGCACACTGACGCACTACGCGTTTAGCGCAAATGTACGCGAGTCGATGTACATGTATATCTATGTATGTTGATATGAGTGTGTACATGTATATTGGTGAGTTCGAGAGATAGTTTCTTCGCAGCTGTACATCTCTCGAAGCTAGCCACTGCCGGAAGGTCAAACTACTTTGCGGTAGATACGTAATTGGTGGTAAAGGTGTCCCAGATATGTGGACACGGCTGTTCGATAACGCGCGGCAATAAACAGGCGCCACTTAGATTCGTCCAAACCCTGCATTTGTCAATGCCCAAGGACATGGACGCTGAATATACATTGCGGCCGGAATTCACACCGTACGCTGGCGAGGCACTGGTCAGAAAAACCCGACTGAGGTTTACACGGTAAACGGATGTAGAGCGGAGAAAAAAATATTTGTTCGAAGTGCAAGAATTTTGTTATCGCAACTAATTTAGCCACTCAATATAGGGACAGGATATTTTTATGCTGCTGCAGGTATGAATCCCGACCATTAATCTGAGAAAAAGGATGGTATTTCCTACTATAACGAATATTTCTCAGGGGGGACGTCTATATAGATAGTTTGTGATAGTATAAACTCAATTGATTAAACTATAATTATAGTTACAACTACAATTTTTGGTCATTGTCCCAACTGTAAAATGGAGACGTCCCCCCTGGGAACTATTTGCTGTGTAAGTTTTTCTTAGTGAATGTTTATGCCAATGAAGGAAAAAAAAATTTGGCGTGTATTGAAAAATATATCTGTGATATATGAAATATATTTTGGACGAAAAACATTTTGAATTTCTGATATATATTGCAATATATTTACGTTTATGATTAATATATGAAATATGTAACAAATTATATTCTTGATGTATTAATTATATATATCATCAATATATATCGATGTATTGAAGAATATATCTGCTATATATGAAATATATTTGGGCCGAAAAACTTTAAAGTTCGGATATATATTGTACTGTATTTAATGTTCATGTTTAATATATCAAATATATAATAGCTTATATATTTGGTACACTGAGAAAAAAAAATGGTAGGATTAACCAAATTCGCGGTCACCTACGTTCAAAGCTGTTATTTGGTTGGTACAACTAAACCATTCTTTTATTGAACGATTATTCGCTTTGGTCGATTCAAAATATTTCGATACAAACAAAAAAATTTATTGTACCAACTAAATAACGCCTTTGAACGCGGGGGAACGCAACTTGGTTTATCTAACAATTTTTTTTTCTCAGTGTATATTAGTCACAAACACCGAATTTAATATATTACGTATATATATATATGATTTTTGCATATATCTGATGTCGAGGGTGGGGGAAGGGGGCATAGACAACGGGTAGTCCGTATAAATACATTTTCGCTCGCGTATCTTTCGTGGCAATAAATACTTTAACCCTCTAACTCGCAGAGCATGTAGCGGCGGCGAAAGATTGTACGTTCGCACTTGCGAGTTAACTCTTCGCGGTTATCCCTTTTTATTTTTGTCTCACCGTTACGAGTCACGATTCCTCTCAATTCACCAGCGGTACGTATACAGACACACAAAGCTTCGAGAACAACGAGACTCGAAGGGTGATCGACGCGTCGATTACGTCTATCCGCGAACTAGGAAGAGTTAAGTAAAAGCCAACGCCGCTGCGGGGATGGATAAGATAGTATACCGTTTTAAAATCCCACGAAGAGGGGAATTCCCTGCAACGCATTTCCGCGATGCGGATGTTTCTTTTTTCCTGAATATATTTCAAAGTTCTCACCTGCGTAAAAATTACAACGATACGCAAACCTTTTCGCAGTGTTGATTTTTCTTATTTAATGTTATTTTTTTTTTTTTTTTTTTTTAGCGAATCGGAGATGGCACCGAACGCGGAAGAGGAACTGGTAGCGGTGAAGCCCTGGGGCCCGCAGCCGGAAAAGGTAAGAAACACGTTCGGCCAGGATACACATGCCCTCGAGTCGCGTTAATTAAATACCATCGTAAATTTTTTTTTTATACCAGAACGTTATAATTCGTGATGTTCGAAGAAGGGTGCAATTGCGCGCGTTCTTCCGGCACATCGCGTGCACTGAAAAAACAATGCATACTGCAATTTTAACCATCCGAATTTAGTAAATAAAAATGTGGCCGTCCGCATGAAAAGAGCCCACTTTGTCGGTTCGGAGTCATCCATATGTATTCGATAATCAATTTATAATTAAGTCTCCGGTACAATTCTCATCGAGTTCGACGTAAGTACGCGGTACTCGTTTTCCAAAATAATAATAATACACTTTTTACCGTTACCCGAAAGACGAATTCGCGAAAACTACAACCAAGAAAGTGGGTCCTCTTCATACGGTTCGCCATAAATATATGATATATAGTAAAATGTATTAAATGTATTCATATTACTATATTATATATAAATATACACTTAAAAAACGGTTGGTAAAACCGGCCACAGGTATTGAATGAAAACAATTTGGTTTCTATGAACCCAATTTTATGTCCGTTAAATATAATGCATTTCATTTGATAAATGCAGTTAAATTGACACAACCAATAAATTACGTCAATATCGCGATTACAACATGATCAAATAAAATGTAAGTTCAATTAAATCGGGGTCTATTGAACAAATTGGTATTTTATTTGGACTCGATATTTTTCCATTGTATTGGACCGTCAACCACATTTTGCAACTACTTTTATTGTTTCATTCAAGACCAATGATGTATATATCGCCAATTAATACATCGTTGAAGTAACGGTTGCTTTATTCACGTGAATAAATATTGTGGCCAAAGTAAACTTATGAGTTAACAAATGTTTCAATCAAAATAAAGTTATAACTTTACTTTGGCTAAAACATTGTATGTACTGCTCCGAAATTTCATTATTTCATGATTCGAAATACTATAACGAATTGTATCCGAATTAACTAAAAGTTTCGTTCGTGTGAACAAATTCTTAGTGGCTTGAACCAATTACTTTACTCTGAATAATCGACATGCTGCAACACCTGTGCATAATATGTTATTAATTCGGGTGGGTCCTCGATTTATAATATAAGTTCGATTTATAATATAAGTAATATGAGTAATATTATGAATATAAGTAGACCCAAAACATCGAATCCTGATACCTAAGGTTTGAATAATGAGGTAATCATTTATAAGTCCGATAAGAAAGTACACATTTCAATAAGCAGTTATAAGCAGTGTATAGCCTTGTGGCATTCTGCTAGGTCAGAATATGTTAGTTGGAGGGTTTGAGCCCCGTTAGGATCGTCAGAATTTTTATTTGCGATATTGTATTTATAACGAGATAACAGTCAGTGACAAAAAGCGGAAAAATAACAATGTGAGATATTAATAAGCCATAATTGAACGTGAATAATAGAACCGGAATTCAACTCCACACTAAGTAGAATCCAGCATTTATAGGATGTCACGGAACACATACATTTTTCCCGCAACAAAATCATTGATTGGTTCACACGGTTGTCACTTTGGTTCGGATAATTTCAACACGAGTCGTCCGTTCTATCGAATGCACGTATATTTCATCACATTATATATATTTTTGATTAAAAGAGATATTTTGTAAATGCATCTGAATAATCAGCTTACCGAGACAAATTTTTAGTACGGTGAAGCATATTTTGGTATAGGAATACTGAAAACATAGTTCAATGTAATCCGTCCTTTTTGGAAGAAAAAAGTATACTACAAATAAATCTTTATTAGGGATTCAACTAAATCGTACAGTCAATCGAACTGCACTTTTCGTTCGCGGCTCGTGACTCCAGGGTATAGTTCATTCATACAAATTTTGTTTTTTTGCTGCACCAAACCTGTTCCTAGTGTAGATAATAATAATAACAATGTTTAATAATATTTAATAATTAGAGGTAGCACTGGTACGTATTTAAATATTAGTACGCTTTCTATGCCTGCTTGACCCCGGTGCAAAGATATACTTACACACAGTAATAATTAGTCTTATCACTGTACGAATTATCCAAATGCTATTTAGTGATATCAATCCCCCCCCCCCATGGTAAGGGACAGTAGAATTTATTAATATTTGGTTTGCCAAAAGAATGTAAACTCTCCGCTTCTCCCGTCTGCGCAATAGTCGTGTACAAGAATGTTCTTCGACGATATACTATATTTCATGCGAAACTCGTTACACTCGGAGCAGAAAGGGGGGAAAAAAGCAAACCTTCATCATATACGCCCCGGAAGCGGCATTGCCGCGATGCCGAGAGAATATTTCTCTCGTTGATGACATTTCGTGCGAATCAAGCTTCTTCGCTTATGTACACAGCACGGTGCATGAGTGAGACGACTATAATGAACTAGTATTATCCTCAGTGCCGCGAAAACACACTATGCGAGCCTGCCGAAGAAAGAGTATACCGGAGAGCTCGAATAGTATGATGCACGAGTCAACATCTCGTGATTTTCGTCGAACGTGTGAAACTGTGTGAACTGGCGAAAGAGATACATTTTTTTAATTATAATTTTTATTTATTACTAGAGAGTTATGGTGGCTCGCGCGCTCCTATCAGTTCCAAAAATAGGCCAGATTTGTCCATACCCCTGGCATGGTCTGTACCCTGAGTATGTGCGAGCATCTGTAAGTATACTGATACTCACGCATCAGAGCGTTCGTGAGCATCCATTTCAGTACTGCGAGCATCCGTGTGAGTATCTATGAACATCTGTAAGTGACTGTGAGTACCTGTGAGTAGCTGTGTGATTACCTATGCGTATTTGTAAGTGACTGTGAGTAACTGTGTGACTCTGTGAGTACCTGTACGTAGCTGTATGATTACCTATGCGTATCTGTGATTACCTGTAAGTAGCCGTGTGATTACCTATGCGTATTCGTGTGAGTATTCGTGTGAGTATTCGTGTGAGTATTCGTGTGAGTATTCGTGTGAGTATTCGTGTGAGTATTCGTGTGAGTATTCGTGTGAGTATTCGTGTGAGTATTCGTGTGAGTATTCGTGTGAGTATTCGTGTGAGTATTCGTGTGAGTATTCGTGTGAGTATTCGTGTGAGTATTCGTGTGAGTATTCGTGTGAGTATTCGTGTGAGTATTCGTGTGAGTATTCGTGTGAGTATTCGTGTGAGTATTCGTGTGAGTATTCGTGTGAGTATTCGTGTGAGTATTCGTGTGAGTATTCGTGTGAGTATTCGTGTGAGTATTCGTGTGAGTATTCGTGTGAGTATTCGTGTGAGTATTCGTGTGAGTATTCGTGTGAGTATTCGTGTGAGTATTCGTGTGAGTATTCGTGTGAGTATTCGTGTGAGTATTCGTGTGAGTATTCGTGTGAGTATTCGTGTGAGTATTCGTGTGAGTATTCGTGTGAGTATTCGTGTGAGTATTCGTGTGAGTATTCGTGTGAGTATTCGTGTGAGTATTCGTGTGAGTATTCGTGTGAGTATTCGTGTGAGTATTCGTGTGAGTATTCGTGTGAGTATTCGTGTGAGTATTCGTGTGAGTATTCGTGTGAGTATTCGTGTGAGTATTCGTGTGAGTATTCGTGTGAGTATTCGTGTGAGTATTCGTGTGAGTATTCGTGTGAGTATTCGTGTGAGTATTCGTGTGAGTATTCGTGTGAGTATTCGTGTGAGTATTCGTGTGAGTATTCGTGTGAGTATTCGTGTGAGTATTCGTGTGAGTATTCGTGTGAGTATTCGTGTGAGTATTCGTGTGAGTATTCGTGTGAGTATTCGTGTGAGTATTCGTGTGAGTATTCGTGTGAGTATTCGTGTGAGTATTCGTGTGAGTATTCGTGTGAGTATTCGTGTGAGCATTCGTGTGAGCATTCGTGTGAGCATTCGTGTGAGCATTCGTGTGAGTATTCGTGTGAGTATTCGTGTGAGTATTCGTGTGAGTATTCGTGTGAGTATTCGTGTGAGTATTCGTGTGAGTATTCGTGTGAGTATTCGTGTGAGTATTCGTGTGAGTATTCGTGTGAGTATTCGTGTGAGTATTCGTGTGAGTATTCGTGTGAGTATTCGTGTGAGTATTCGTGTGAGTATTCGTGTGAGTATTCGTGTGAGTATTCGTGTGAGCATTCGTGTGAGCATTCGTGTGAGCATTCGTGTGAGCATTCGTGTGAGCATTCGTGTGAGCATTCGTATGGGCATTCGTATGGGCATTCGTATGAGTATTCGTATGAGTATTCGTCTGAGTATTCGTTTGAGTTTTCGTATGAGTATTCGTATGCGTATTCGTATGAGTTTTCGTATGAGTATTCGTATGAGTATTCGTATGAGTATTCGTATGAATATTCGTATGAGTATTTGTATGAGTATGAGTATGAGAATTCGTATGATAGAATTCGTATGAGGACATGATGAACTTTATAATCATGTAAATTCTTTTTTCATCCTAACATTATTATTCAGCAGCGCGTTGCGTATTATAATATTTATGCGCTTGTCATCGCAGGGAAAACTGTAAAAACCGAGTGTATATAATTTGCCTGTACGCGCTTTCCATGCGTCGACTTATCAGCGTTCCGGTGAACGCGACGACGACACGCGATAGGTACGTTAACATCTGAGCCATTCTTTTTTTTTTTTTCTTATCAGTCAAGCGAGCAGCATTGTGGGAAGAAGCTGATACGTTTCGCCGGCCAGAAATCCGGTTGGCAGGAGTAACCTCAGTGGAATATACTCGAAGCCCGATATCTGGCCCTCCCAAGAACCTCGTTTGCGTCCCGTACGATTCGTTCGAGAATCCGTGTGTATGTGTGCGCGTGTTCGTTCGTGTTCTCTCGTCGTATTACCTTTAACGACCTCGATAAATGGCTACTACGTTAGCTCGAATAACCAGCGATTAACGTGATTAATTCGCAGCGTCAGCCTAGTCGGGAAATAAATTCTGCTGTACGCATATAGTCGAGGGCAAAGAGGGAGAGAGGGCGCTGTGCCGCTATATCGCAGCTGGAGGAGTGCGCTTCGCGCAAAGTGGCCGCTTGTTTTCATTCAGGCGAAACTTCGTTATACCGTATCAGAAAGCGGCGCATATTCCATCGTATGATTACACTATTATCGAAGGATAGCGTGCGCGCGCGCTTATTGTTTAATAATTTTCACTCTGCTAACGAATTCCCCCTTTTCCTCCCTCCTCCCTGTCCCTTCGCTCCCTTTTTTTTTACATTATGCAAGGTGCAAAACTGGATGCTATCCCTGCCATCAAAGTATACACTGAGAGAAGGATCTAGTGAAAAGTTCCGATCATCTAAGAAAAATTACCATAGCGCATAGTAGTAGGGAGCTAGAGCGCTACCTCTGGCGGACAATCCCAGTTTTGCCAAGAATTTTTATCATAATATCTACGAAAAACTCTCATAAATCCGGTTCTTCCTAGCATAGGTGACGCCCTAGTTCCCTACAGCTCATGTGCTATGGTGTATGGTGTTTATGGTGTGTCTGGTGTGTCTGGTGCGTATGGTGCGTATGGTGCGTATGGTGCGTATGGTGCGTATGGTGCGTATGGTGCGTATGGTGCGTATGGTGCGTATGGTGCGTATGGTGCGTATGGTGCGTATGGTGCGTATGGTGCGTATGGTGCGTATGGTGCGTATGGTGCGTATGGTGCGTATGGTGCGTATGGTGCGTATGGTGCGTATGGTGCGTATGGTGCGTATGGTGCGTATGGTGCGTATGGTGCGTATGGTGCGTATGGTGCGTATGGTGCGTATGGTGCGTATGGTGCGTATGGTGCGTATGGTGCGTATGGTGCGTATGGTGCGTATGGTGCGTATGGTGCGTATGGTGCGTATGGTGCGTATGGTGCGTATGGTGCGTATGGTGCGTATGGTGCGTATGGTGCGTATGGTGCGTATGGTGCGTATGGTGCGTATGGTGCGTATGGTGCGTATGGTGCGTATGGTGCGTATGGTGCGTACGGTGCGTATGGTGTGAATGGTGTGTATGGTGTGCCACGGTGTGCCATGGTATGCCATAGTGTGCCATAGTGTGCCATGGTGTGCCATAGTGTGCGATGGTGTGCCATGGTGTGCCATGGTGTGCCATGGTCTGCCATGGTGTGGCTATGGTGTGCCATGGTGTGCCATGGTGTGGCCATGGTGTGTATGGTGTGCTATGGCTTCGGTGCTCCCCAGAGTCAAGCTAAATCATTCGCGGTTATTACATGGCTGGGTGACCGCCTAACCGTGCACTAACTGGCCCATTGGAACCGCCGAGCGGGAGGTCGAATTCTGAGGATTGGTGTTCTCGTACTCGAAGTATAAGAATGCGAACGTCAAGACTCGGTTGGAATGACTGGCTGTATCGATGCAGGTTTTCTGCAGTTTCCCTGTGCCCTGGTGCAAATACGATACAGTAGGGGGGAGGGGGAAAGCGGCAGACGCACATTTACAAGCGAAAATTGAAGTACTTGAAACAAATGAGGAAAGGCGGCTTGATGGCAGAAAAATCGCCAGAGCCATAAGGGGAACTTGGGGAAGAAAAATAAAAATGTGCTATGGTAAAATCTCTCAGGCGTTAGAGTCATATTTACTAGATCCTTCGCTCAGTGTAGCATAGTACATACTTAATTATTTCCTTTAGCCAACAGTCGTTAAGATGAGACTTTCTAAGCGATAAACAAAAAAACAAAATTTTACAATATGCGAAACTGGATGATATACCTGCTATACTTGACCGGCTTCATCCCATTTCCTATGCGATGAAACTTTCTGAGTGATAATAAATTCAACTTTAAAAAAAAAACAAAAATCCGTATTGAAATAAAACAAATAAAAAAATTATGTTTTTCATCATATAATGTGGAAAACTGGACGACATACTTGCTGTACCTGACCCAGATCTACGCTGTAATATTTTACCAGCTTTACTCAATTGCCTATACGTTAAGACTTTCCCAGCGATCAAAAATGTTTTAAAACTATTTTTAGCTTTTTTTGTTTGAAGTGGAAAACTGGATGACACACCTGACCGGGTTCTCGCTTCGACGTTTTACCTGCTTTGCTCAATTTCCTGTAAGATGAGACTTTCTAAGCGACAAAAAATAAAACGACTTTTTAAACGTTTTTTTTCGTAGTATTCGATAAATTTAGCTTCGTTACAGTAATGTTTTTTTGGGTCATTCAAAGTGTAAAAATGGCTGACATACCTCGTACACTCATTCGAGATTTGCAATATTTCACCTACTTTATAGGACTTTCGATGAAACGAGACTTTCAAAGTTTTTCTTTTTTAGTATCTGAAATGAAATGATGAATGAAATAAGACTTTCCAAGTTTTTTTTTTCGGTATCGGACGTACAAGAATTAATGAAGATTAATTGTGCCGAGTTTCGATGGAATGACGGACAAGTTAATTTATTTAATCGCAGCCATCCAGTTTGCTGTATATGTACACGTGTGCGCGGATCCGGTTTTGTTGACTGATACCTGTACGGCGTTTTGTCTACGGTTTATCAGTCGTTATAGCTGCGGTGTCCCTCGACGTAGCAGTATACCGCGCGAGCGTTAGGCACTTCCGGTTTGCGGCCCGAAGGCTCGATGTGAGGCAGTCGCTCGTCGCTCGTCGTCGCGACACTGTGCAAGGGGCTCTCCCGGGCGCGAGAATACCGACCGCAAATGACAGACTCCGAGGCGATTCTCGATGCGAGGCTTAACCACAAGTTTCCCCACTTATTTTTTATTTTTATATTTCTTTTTTTTCCTACCAACTCCATCAAAGATGGCTGTACGCTCGACTTCCGGCGACAGCGTGAAATTGTCGAGCGCCCGTGGATTCGCGATGCTCGTGCTATTATAGAACATGCGTCGCGCCTATTATCCGTACTCTCTGTTTGACATGTTCATTTTCATATTTCCTCTTGGTTTTTTACATGCGATACTTTATGCCGATTATGGCGATATTTTCTGGGGTGCGATACTTTATAAAGATTTCTACTTGTAACCCATTGCTATTTTCCTAAACAAGGTTTCGCATCGAATTAATCGCATCACCTTTTTTTGTCTTTATACTTATTTCTGTTACATTCGATACTTTATGGCGATATTTTTTTTCTGTCCTGTTCCTATTGTCTTAAAGGAGGTTTCGCATCGAATTAATCGTGTCACTTTTATTTTCGTCTTTCCTCTTGTTTTTTTACGTTAGATACTTTACGGAATTTTTTGCTTCTCCAGAGAAGAAGTTTTGTTTTGGTGAAAAAAAAATTGGAAATTTATTGAAAACGTGTTCAAAATGTTCCAAAACGTCGAAGAATTATGACGTATTTAGATTACGTGCATTACGTGCTACACGTGCGCGTGCGCGTGAAAAATTCAAACCGCTATAACTCGAAAATGCCTCGACCGATCAAGCTGAAATTTCACGCAGGGCATATGTGAATAATAGTCAATGTTTGTTCAAAATGTCTTTTAAAAATGTTCAATTTTTTTTTTGTACACGATTTTTAATTTCTTCAAAAATGTCAGTACGCGCTCTATCTCTTTCAATTTTTCCGCTATCGGAGCAGAACCTTCTATACCAATGGAGTGTGATCGCCCAACGACCCTTATTAAATTTTGAGAGAATCGATCGAACCATTGAAATTTAATGTCATTGAATTGAATTTTTTTAAATTAATGAAAAATTAGTACTTTAATTTAGACGCAATTTTTCATATTAAATATTTTATTCACCTAGGAATGAAATAAGTGGTAGATTCGTGATCAACGTGGAAAAATACACTAAACATAGTCCCGGAGCGACGACTAACGAAAAAAGTTTATCGGGGATTTTTATAGCCAATATTGTAGAAATGATTTTGCATATTTTCAAACGGTGGTTTTTTGCTTCCCGATGGCAATGCGGAAAAACCCAGGTGCCTATCATGTTATGTGACATGAAATACACAAGACGATGGAAATGACGGGGTTGCAAAAGCTTGATGAAGAGGCATTTGGATTTCTTGAGTAAAAAATCGGAAGTGCAAAAAAAAATTCAGGAGTGCGTAATTCCATGTATTTTTTAGCACTGAGCACAGATACGAGAAAGTGAATTGCGACAGTGGTGTATTCTTCTCGTTGAACCTGAATCAGCCTTCCGTTCTGCATAAAAGTCGATCGCGGCGTTGACGTTGAAAAGAGTTGAAAATTGAAATTTTCATTTCGCTTCCTCATATAAGTGAAAAATTGAAATTTTCATTTCGCTTCCTCATATAAGTTGAAAATTGAAATTTTCATTTCGCTTCGTCATATAAGTTGAAAATTGAAATTTTCATATCGCTTTTTCATAATGTTCCTTTATTCGCGAAGAATTTGCAAAAATACAGAAAATGCTTTCTCACAAAAGAAGCTTCGCAAATGAAGGAACATTATGAGAATGCAATATGAAAATGTCAATTTTCAACTGTTACGAGAAAGCAATATGAAAATTTCAATTTTCAACTTTTACGAGAACGTGATATGAGAATTTCAATTTTTTCTTTTTGTGACCCGTTTCTATTTTCCTAAACAAGGTTTCGCATCCAATTAACCGCGTCACTTTCGTTTCGGCTTTTCTCTTGTTTTTTTTTTACATGCGATAATTTACGGCGATTTTTTTTGTCTCTGACCCGTTCCTATTTTCCTAAGCAAGGTTTCACATCAAATTAACCGCATCACCTTCATTCCAGATTAGACGTACTTTAAAGTCATTAATTTTCTTCCTCCCCGATCGAGCTCACCGAGACGTTGTTTATTGCTTCGGGTATTATGTATATCTACCGTCGAAGGAGTTTCGATGGTGAACAACGTAGCGCCGGGCTCGCTGTCTGGCGCGGGGGGGGGGGGGGGGGGGGAGATTACCCGCTGCTGCCGTGTCTTAATGGTCTTGTAATCATCCGTGACTCTCCCTGCCCTCTTCGCAACGTTCCATCCCACTTGTTGCATTACCGTGCGCACAATGTACCTCCTCTGCACGCAATCTCGAACTCGTACCGTATTCAATCCCCTCAAATCTTCATTTACCGTTCGAACTTTCATTATATGTACGGTGCTCGGGCAGATTTTTTTCTCTTCTTTTTCTTCTTTTTTTCAATTTATAATTTAAACAAGTTACATGCGAACTTCGGCTGCCACTCGTACGAAAAAACGGACACGGGACGCGCAACAATGATAATGCGCTCAATGCGATATATATATATATACACATATATAAGTGCGCGCGCTTGTGTATAATAATAATAATAATAATAATAATAATAATAATAATAATAATAATAATAATAATAATAATAATAATAATAATAATAATAATAATAATAATAATAATAATAATAATAATAATAATAATAATAATAATAATAATAATAATAATAATAATAATAATAATAATAATAATAATAATATAGTGCAACAGTCGCGGCCGTGAGACGGCGCAAATTGTATGGCGTAAAACTCGGAGATGCGATGAAATATTCATGGGTGTGTGGCATAATAATTTTCATGACTCCTCGGAGATCGCTCGGAGAAGCAAATCTGTAATTGGCCGGAGTTCGCGCATCGTTTATCGCCACCTTGCATGCCTAATCACTCGTTTTACGTTTTACCGCTCGTCCTTGCGATCAGAACTGAATTTTGGATTTAATTTTTTTGATTTCGTTCGTCTGACAGGAGAGACTCAGACCTCCGACGTACAATGCCGAGGACTATGCGAACGCGCTGCGGAGATGGGGACGACGTCCCGTTGTCACGTCGCAGGACTCGCATGGGACTCTTCCATCGACGACGAGCTCCAGTTCCGGCTATGCATCCGGAAGCGGCGAAATGACCCTGAGACAGTTCACCTCGGTCAGTGAACTTCTCAATAAACTTCGGGCCGATCTCAGATTGGCCTTTCCCAGGTAAGCCATCGTATATATTTTTTTTTAATAGAAATTCCATTTTTTTTCCAAGAACTCAAAAATTACTGCGGAGAGTGTGGTGGGATCAGGACAGAGTCGAAGAAAATTCACGTTACACCCAGAATAAAAATTATTTGACGGCCACCGTTTAATTGGTTTAAGTAAAATATTTATTTGATTTAAATAAATAATTATTTAAATTAAGTAAATAGTTACTTAAATGAAATAAATATTCATTTAAATCAAATAAATAATTTACTTAAACCAAATAAACGGTGGCCGTAAAATAAATTATTTTTCTGGGTGTATTGGAATTGAGGCCGAACTTTTATTCCACTGGACAGTATTGATACACTGAAAACGAAAATTCGCTTGCAAACTGCCAACGAAAAAAAAAAACAAAATTTCAATTCTTACAATTCCATATGATATTGAAAGAACGACGGCAAGACTGTCAAGGTCTGTCAAGGCAAGGTGACATGTTATCGTTTCGATCTCTTATGGAATTGTAAGAATTGAAAGTAGCGTCGAAATAACAATTTTTTTTCTTTGGCAGCCCGCGGGCGAATTTTACTTGAGTCAGTGATATTTTTTTTCAGTGTGTACATGTGATATTGTACGGATGTGTATTTGTGTTTGTAAGGTAGCGAAGACGCGGAAATACCGTTCGGTAGTGTTTCGAGAGCGTTCGAAACTATTTCCAATATAGGTAACAATCCGTTTGCCGAAACAATTTTTTTTTACATGGAAAATTCAATTTATTCTTTTAACACGTTCTCTTCACCAAGTGCAATTGCTAATCATAACTCAATAAAGTAACAAAAATACACGTCGATATTTTCAATTTGTTATTTTTTTGTCATTGATATCATAGATTCTTAAAAATAGGAAGATGATTTTTTTAGCGACTACACATGTTTCCCTTCACTTGTTAATACTGCCGTCCGATTCGCGTTCAGCAGGAAAAAATACATGCGAGTATGTGAAACCGAACATTTTTTGGCAATTTTTTATTTTGACGCGAAACAAAATTGCAAAGTCTTGGTCTCGATCTCGTTTTTGTTATCGCCGGTACACGGCGATAACGAAACGGTTCTGTAAACTTACTGTGTAGCCTATCCCGTGTATATTTTTCTACGGAAGACGATAGACGCGCCGGCGTTCCCGCAATTTTCATCAAAAAGAAGAAAAGCCTTTTTTTTAATAGTACTGAAAATCGTCACTTTCCGCAAAATAAGGTAATACAAAAAAATGTTTCTCCCCCGTCGTTTCAATGCTTTATCCAATGTATTTTTTTCACTGACAGCGATTTCGCCACTATACTCTTTAATATATGACAGAACTTGATCCAGAATCGATAAAAAAAAAATTTCAAAACTATCTCGACAGCCGATCATATCCGTAAAGTATAAAAAAAAAAATCGCGAATAATTGAAATTATCCCAGCATGAAAAAAATAAATAAAAAAAATTCTTACACAAGAGTTAATAACAGGCTCGAAGTAGTGTTAGCTCTCGCCCGTGGAATAGTAGCGTGATGGCGTTAAAGAAATTATCGTTAATGCTCCCCGGACAATTAAACCGCTAATACGATTCATCAATTAATAATTCAGGCTTATGAATCTTTCTCTACTGGAACTAACAGTCTGCCGCGGCGTCCGAACACGTGTGCGGAAGTTATCGTTATAATGGTCTCATCCACCCGGTAAAAAAAAAAAAAAAAAAACAAAACAAAAAAAATAACAAAGAACCAACAAAAAAATATTGCACCAGCAAAGTAGATATTTCCCTGAACAGTTACATCTTACGCTCCCGCAGTACTTAACTTTTTCATACGGAAACTGGGTACACGCGTACGTATGTGCGTACGCGCCCGCCTCGGGCTCCGTGCGTGCGTTCCGGACTCTCCCGCGTTCCCTCCTGAGCGTGTTCTCGCAGATTCCATCGTTGGTAACAAAATGCATGAAAAGCAAAAAAAAAAAAATCTTTTCGCACGTCGAGTTTCACGGACGTATGCATCTCTCCGCGGTATATCGAGATATCATCGAGTATGATTGAGGATTAAGGAACGAGGTTTATCGTCGCGGTAGTTTGCTCGATCAAAACGCTCGTCATTTTCTCGTCCCGCGCGGCTGGACCTGCGAATCGATGAATAAGAAGTCGTTCAGTCGCCGAGCCAATCTGCCGATGCTGTTGCCGCTTCGGAGAGACGAGCCATATGGCCGATGTCTCTGCTGGCCCAGATAGATGAGTAATAAGCTGCTGTCCGCGACACGGTGGACCGCCAACCAACGGCGCGTACATGCTCGACAGATACGAGAAGATAAGCGCGTAAATGGCAGTTTGGTGCGTGTACGGCGGGTTGCCGGACAGCCGCAGGAACGGCGCAGTGTGCGTACCGAACGTTCCGCATTACTGGAACGCGCCGGTCGCCCCGGACTGCGCGGCTGTAACTGTACGTTTCGTACGTACGTAGTAAAACCCGATAGTAAAAGCCAACCCGGTGCATCCGCGTTAAAGTCGGTAACATCGAGGTGAGCCGATACTTACGCGCAGCTTCGAGTCCATCAGTCGGTGGGCGGGGAAATAGTCGGCGAGGAGGCCTCGAGACTGCTCCTCAGCATCCTCCAAACGTGATCCAGATTCACGCCGAAGACGAATTGCCGGCCAATCTTCACGGCACGGTGAGCCGTGCTCGGTGTTCTTGGGTAGTTGAGGAGAGCCGGCGAGTATCGGCCATTTAAGGAAAAAGCTGGAGACTTCAATGCGCGAGATCCGTTACTTTGGTAACAAAGCTGTTTTTTTTTTTTTTTTTTTTTTTAAGATATGTGGGGTAAAGGTAAAAAAATTTGAAGAGCCGCGAATCTTGAATTTCATTAAGTTAACTAATCGTTGAATGTAGAGTGGACAATATTACGAGATTTTAAAGCAGTAAGGTAAAATTGCAGACTTGAAGATGTCGCAACAAATTTGTATCGATAACGAATGCTAGGTTGAAAGAAATGGCAAGGAGTAAAATGTAGAATTTACCAATTGTACTATTAAGGATATCAAGAAAGTCTACGATTTCGAATTCACCAATACAAAGGACCAAAAAAGACGAACGATATGAGTAGCGAATTTCCATAAAGGCGAACGATATAAATAGCGAAATACCAAAAAAATCAACGATATAAATAGGGGAATTCCAGAAAGGCGAATGATATAAATAGCGAAATACCAAAAAAGCTTACGATGTGAATAGCGAAATACCAAAAAAACTAACGATATAAATGGGGAAATTCCAAAAAGGCAAATTATATAAATAGCGAGATACCAAAAAGGCGAACGATACGAATAGCGAAATACCAAAAAGGTGAATGATATAAATAGCAAAATACCAAAAAGGCGAACGAAACTAGTAGCAAAATACTAAAAAGGCGAACGACATAAATAGGGAAATTTCAAAAAGGCGAACGATATAAATTCCGAAATACTAAAAAGGCGAACGATATAAATTCCGAAATACTAAAAAGGCGAACGATATAAATTCCGAAATACCAAGAAGGCGAACGATATGAATAGCGAAATACCAAAAAGGCGAACGATATGAATAGCAAAATACCAAAAAGGCGAACGATATAAATTCCGAAATACTAAAAAGGCGAACGATATAAATTCCGAAATACCAAGAAGGCGAACGATATGAATAGCGAAATACCAAAAAGGCGAACGATATGAATAGCGAAATACCAAAAAGGCAAACGATATAAATAGGGAAACACCAAACAAAAAAGACGGTTTGTAAGATTATAAGTGATTTTCGCCTTTTTTAATTCACTATTTCGTCATTCTCTATTTTGGCGCCGTGACATATTGTGTATTTAACTTTTGGTAATTTGACAATTGTATTCTGGACAGATTTCTTTTAGGTATATTGATTATTATAAATGTATATTGCCCGCTTTTTCCAATTTGGGAAATCTTACATTTCGCATGCCCGAGTAACAAAGAATCTCCATTAACTCATTTTTTATTATGTTAATATTCCCAATAATAAAGTGTCGAAATATGGCCGTTCTACACTTGGTTAATCGAAATTTTGATACCCAGCCCAATCCCAGGTAACACTGTATAAATTCAGGGTTAAAATGACTTATAACAAATAAATGATAACGTAGACATCGCTGTAATGAATCTCCAATTGTGTGTAGGTTACTTGAATGTAAGTCCATCCGCGGACCAAACATAGTTTCATCACAATTTTCGACAACTTTTTAACATTTTCATTGACAACTTTTTATAAAACAATGATCACATTTAAGGTAAAGTACCAGAAAGGATTTCCGAATTAAGTTGAAATTCTGTACCAACCCTCCCATATATATGTAGAACACACACAACAAATTTCGTTGCGATCCGAAGTATCTTCCAACAGTTAATGAGTTCTCGGAGCGAACAAATCTACAGGCAGACAGAAACGGGTAAACCGTACATTTTTGCATTCTAAAACATGTAAAACATGTTTCTAGATCGTAATCTGGCTGACCAGTTTTTTTGTATTACAATACTTTCTCTCCTTGCATACTTCGTCAGCGATGACTGATGAGAAAGTAAAAACAGATTAAATCCATAAATCGTGCTAAAAACTTTTCTAGGTCAGCTAAAACGATGAAATGAAGTTCTGTCGTTTTGTTTCGACGTGTGCAACAAGATGAGTGAAGGACTCGTCGTGAGACCACTGCACGATGCTTTTCAACATCAAACCCGACCGGTATCGCCGAACGTCCACTCTCCCCCAAATACATAAAACGCGAAGGAATTTTGAGGCATCTACCTCGAACTCCGGCGTAGAGCGCGGTCCGCGAAGAGGAGAAGCTGGTCGCTTGGTATGCAGAATGCAGATAGGGTATTCATGCTTCGTAGGCCCCACGGTGCAGGGAGAGGTAGCAGTCCGTCTACCGCATAACAAACGGCGCGATATAATGCACCGACCGCTGTGTGCGCGCGGTACAGAATTGAACTCGCTTCGTCGAGAACGTGTTCTTCGACTCGACGTTGGATCTGCTGCAACGCGTTTTCGTAACTCGACGTTGAATAAGTTCACGACAAACAGTGGTTAAAAAAAAAAAAAAAAATGCTGAAATTACCGCTGGTGTGTAGTCTGAGAGACGAAAGATAGGTCTGGATTTAACAATGAAATTGAATTAGTAATTACCTTTTTTCTACCTTCCCCGTCGTCCAATTAGCTCCTCAATCGGTTCCGTGTATACTTCTTTCCACAAATATGTTGCAAGCGGTGCATTGTCGGAGCCGAAACAATTCGCCGGTCTAATTTTAATCTACCGAGCGAATCTTCGATGTGAACGTATTTTGCATATTTATGTAAGCCTATGCATGGTGGCCGTTTTTTACCCGGAAAAAAATTCCCTGACTTTTCACTGACCAATTAAAAATTTTCCCTGACCAAACTTTTAACGACTTGTGATCAAAAAAATTAACGATGCAAATGAAAATTTCTAATTATTATATTAACATTTAATTCTATTTTTTTTTTCTTCAAAATGTTCCCAACTTTTTTTTTCTTTCAAGGCTCCCTTTTATGTACTTTCTGTTTATTCATAGAAGGTTCGGCGACAATTTACTTTTTCCCTGATCAATTTTGGAACTCCCTGACTTTTTTCTGATTCCCTGACCAAGATTTTTTTTTCGCTGACTTTTCCCGGTTTTCTCTGACCGCGGCCACCATGCTATATATTGAGGAGAAAAAAAAATTGAATTAAAATTAAAAAATAAAAATAAAGGATTTTCCGGGAGAGTGAGAGGGCGTTGAATCCTATCTGTAAATTCGTCGGCGCTGTAACTTGGACACGCGCGTGTGTCTACGTGCCGTTTTTTTTTTTATCCATGAATAGAGCTCGGGCGAGTACTCGTTGCGCGGTGGTTTGCATAATACCGGCCACACGAGAAACATAATGCATCGGCGCACGATTGTTGTTTCCGAGCCACGGCATTCTTACGCCTCGTGCACTCTCGCGCATACGCTCACGAACTGCGTGTAAAAAAAAAGAAGCGTCGGAAGGAAAAATGTGTAAATTTACTCTCTCGTCGTTTTCTTCCATCGATCGTCTGTCCGTGACGTAAGATGACCGAGGAAAGTTTTAGGGGGGAGTGGTGAGCTGGCCCAGAAAAGCTCTTCGATTTGTTTCTTCATAGAGGAAGCTTCTGTTTTCGTGAAAAAAAAATATTTTTCGAGACTTTCATTTAAATGTGTTTAGAATGTTTTAAAACATCGAAAAATCACATTTAGAAGAAAAATAAATGCCCGATGTATGTCTATGTGTATTTGTGCCATAAAGGACGTTAACATTGAATTTTGCCAAAATCGGCAAAGTGGCTATCAAAATTAATTCAAAAAAATAAAAAATTATGACAATTTGCTTCATTCATTTCGTTGAAATCATTTGTGCTTCATGTATATTTGCACAATCCTAGAGAAATCGAGCTGAAACTTTGCACTTACATCGAGTGACCGCAAAGGTTCTTTGGCATTTAATTTGGCTTGAATCGGTGAACTGATTAAAAGGTATGAACATTTTTATTTTTGTTTTCTTTTTGGTTTTTATGTAAAATCGTTTATTGTCGCCGTCGCTGCCCAATTTTCAAGTTATCGGTTTAAAACTTTATGAACAATTCAACTCGCACTGTTAAAAAGTTGATGTGTTGTGATGTTATCTCAAAGTAGGTCAGAATTCAATATTCCCATTGTTCCCCTTTTATTCACGCTATGACCAAGTTCGCACCAGGTAAAGTGAGCCTAATACGTACCGTGTATTCCTTAATTCGTCCGTTTCTGTCGCTGGCTACATTCGAGATTAATTTCGAATACACTTCAGACGTATCACACACGTATTTTTACCCACTTTCCATTCAGCCGTTCAAACATTTCAGTCACCGGCTGCACTCGAGATACATTCCAAATAAAATTAAGAAAAAAAATCTCTGAAACGTCATTTTCGTTTTGAAAATCTCAGTTTTCCTCCGAAAGTAACGTCATAACGGGAAAAGTCACTTGCGGTTTAAACATTTCGGTATTGACCGGATGTGATGTTTTCCCGTATGACGTAATTTTCGGTTAAACACCGAGATTTTACTGATGAAGCTTCCTCAGTGAGGCAGCCAAATAATTACCGAAAATCCTTTTTCTATGGGAAAATCTCGATTTTTACCCTTATTCGTTAAAAAATTTACGAACTTTGAGAGGTAAATTTTTTTAAACGTAACGGTGCCACATATTTTTATCATAGACGGAGAGAAAAGAAAGTATTATCAATTGCACTCCGGTAAAACCAGCCAACCGTTTGTTAGAAATATTCTTGCGGAATATATATTTTGACAAAAATCTCAGTACGTCTAGTACAATATGTTTTATAATATTTGGTGTGTGGAGGTACGACTGCACAAGTCGAGGTCTCGATCCAGAATGTTCATCGATCCCCGATTGATGACGACGAAGCCCTCCGAGTCACATTAGCTTTTTTATAACGACCCTGAAGATATCTGCATGACATCAAGTTTCATCTTTGGGCAGTCCCTATCGGTGCACGGCTTTAGCAACAATAACCAATTGTTCACTCATAGAATTTTAATCTCCAAGTGAACTTCCTCGAGCAAAGTTTGTACAATGCAAAATACAACCGTTGTAACTTGATGAAATTTGGGCACATGCAGATATCTTCAGGGTCATTTTGTATAGACAAAGCTCCCTTGACTCGATCAGGACCCTTCGTCATCCTCTCGTGTGACCCAGTTCGGAGTTTGTATATTTGGCAGTTCCGAGAAGAGTGTGCCAAGAAGTCTCGGCTCTCGTTACGTCGCCTTCACATTATAAAAAATTAAACAATCCTAACAAATCATCTGAGATAACTATCAGTTTGTTGAACCAACGCTTTTTTCAAGTGCCCATAACAGTCGGTTGCCAATAATTGTATAGCGTTTAATTGCTAGTATTTGCTAGTGGACATCCTGCGTATCTGTTGAAGTTTTTTTTTTTTTTCATGCACACTGCCTTTTTTTGCTATAATATTTATAACAAAAATATCGTCGTTTTTCCTTAGGTGGCGAGAACTCGTCCACTCTCCCCTGTTGCCTTGAATGTATCGCGTGAATATTGAAGATCCGAAGTAGACTGAACCACGACGGGGAACATGCTTATGATAAAATTTCTTGGATTAAATGTCTCGGGTTATTGCCTCGCATCAATTTATTATCCCGTTTCAAGTCCGCTTGACGAGGTGCGTTTCTATGGACGACAGCCGGTTTTACCTTCCACTATGCCGTATATATCGACGATCAATTTTTTTTTTCTTTCACTGTGGGAGGATACCTTTCGACGCGATCACTCTACAGAGAAACTATTTGAGGCGTTAGTGACTCTTGTCTGAGCTCCGCGCTCGTACTTATACATACTAATGTATAATGTTGGATTTACCGGATTTACCGGAAAATTAATTTTGATTACACTTTATTAACGGTAACTTTACCGGTTATTTTCGGAAATTACGTACCACCGAGCCCGCTAAAATTGTCAATGTCAATTCGAAAAATCAGGTCGCTCGTATGTCGCAAAAATACTTTAACAAGGTGAACAAGCAATTTTATTTCTGGGTGAAATCGACTTGACCGATATATCTGTTTTCAAAAAATAATATTCATATTTATAAATATATTATGCAGTGTTACGGATTTACGGATAGATTAATGTTAATTGCTTCTTTTACGGTAACTTTACCGGTTATTGTTGTAAATGACGTGCTGCCAAGCCCGCTTAAACTGTCAATTTGAATTTGAAAAGTCATTTCGTTCACACTTCGCGAAAATACTTTAACAAGTTTAATTTTTAAAACTTCATTTTTTTGGCGAAATTAAAAAATAATATAAATAAATTGCCATCAGCAAAATATAGTTTAAAACCGAGGTTTTAATTAACCACTTATTCATCGTGCTGCAACCAGTTATTTACTCTCATCACCGGTAATAATGCACGCGCGTGTAGGGTACACGCAGAAAAAAAGGTGATGAGTCGAGGCAGCGAATAGTTATGCGGCGAAAAACCAAGTGTCCTGACTAGCTATTGGTTTTCCCGACTCATTCAATTTTGCTTTTCGTTCTCGGTGTAATCGTTAAACGCTGTTCAGCTCGGATCGTCACACTCTCTCTCCACGTCTTTCGAAATTTTTATTCAAAGATTCTTGAGAACCAGTCGACCCACTTTTTCGGCTCAGCGTGATCCAGCAGCAGCTCTATCAGTATCGAAGCGACAGGATAAATACGAAACTTTACGGAGGGACGGGAAAAAAAAATGGATCCTTGTTTCGTCTTGTCATCGCTAAAGGAAACAGGTTTTCCATTGGAATGAAGTCACTTTATCGCGGCAATTCGATCCGGATATACGTGTTGACGCAATACAATCGAAGGACGATGATTCGGAAAGAAATCAATGACGAGCGTGCATGAGAGCAACGAAACATGGTTCTCGACCCAATTGTCCGTTGCCCTCCTCGAGTCGATGGATTCTTTCTCTTTTTATTCACTGAGCTCTCCCGAATAACGGCACTGACGTTAACTTTGCTCGAATCACAACTTTAACTCGATCTCGATATTCCATTGCTCCGAAAAATCATCGAAAAAACGTCTTAAATTTTCACGACGCTTGCCGATGGAGATATCCGTATACACAATGAAAAAGGGTCGTAGATTTAACAAACATTTCTTGTACGCGACGACCCGTCATTTTTTTCCTGTCAATAATTTTTTTTTATTCAACGAACCTTATTTTTTAACAAAAAAAAAAATCGTACAATGAACAAGAAAAAAGATGTTCAAGATTGTGAAGAAACAAAAAAATTGTGGATTTTTTGTGGACAAAAAATATTTATTGAATGTGCGAAACTTTTTTTTACCGTTATACTTCGTTGTGCATATCTCAGGTGTGTGACTCAATGAGTCGAAGATTATGTGAATATTAATGAAGTCTTTTATTAGTCGGAGAGTATAATTTGGAGGTGTACCGCACTGGTCGTCGGTCGGAGCTGAATTGATTGAAGCGGGCGTGAAGCTGAGGGCTTCGCGCTCGTTGTTACAAAGGAATAAAGAGTCGCGGGTGTTTAGACTAAGCTAGATAAGTGGTCGCTCACGGCGATCCGGACGCGCGATAGCCTTAAGGCCTTCTTTGAAGAGCGTATCGAACGGAAATGCTCCGTATCGATACTCTCCAATGAATATTAACGTTAAAAGGTTAAATAGTTAGGCTGCGGCCGTTACAGGTACATCGTAAAAATTTTTGCGAGAATTTATAACAAAATCAATCATAATAAATTATTATCGTAATAATAAAATTCATATGACTTTAATTATCACCTGCAATACTGGAAACGGAAAATGTCAGCAAAAGCGTTACACTTCAGGAAAATAACATGGTGAAGTTGTTATTTGGAAAAATGTCTTTCGGTTAAATAACCATGCGAAGAAATAACGTTCGGCCAACTATCCCTAGCGGGTTCGGCCACCGCGAAAAGCCACAGTAGTTTATTGTCAAAATGCAACCGCACAAACCACTATGAAAACCACAGGCCGAGCGTGCCCAAAAATTCGGAGGAGAGCTTGCTGCCTGGTGGCTTTTAAAATAACCTCCATCCAGACCACCGTACAAACCACCGTCGGATTAAATTCGGGTAAACTCACAACACGGTGGTTTTCGTCGGAGAAACTACCGCTCAAACCACCCTCTAAGTAAACTGAAGGGAACTTGCGCGACGGTTGTTTTACTTTCAGAATCACCGTAAAACCACTATTCGGATGAACTTAAAGTGTGGTTTCAAACGGATGAGGTCAAAGTTTGTTTCACTTTGAAACCACTGTTGAATTTTTCGTTGAGAGCGCCGTAGAAACCATCGTCGGATTTGGGCTGTTTCCTGCAACTTTGAAATTTCCGATGCGAAATGTTAGAAGACAAAGTCATTTTCTAATGGCTTTGACTCTTATAATTTCCGATCGGATATTTCAAGCCCAACCGGGTTTAAAAGGTAATAAAATGATCCGTCATAAAGTTTTGACGACAATACCACAGTATTGCAAGCTCACTAAAGTTTATTCCGACGGTGGTTTGTACGGTACTTTGAATTGTGGTTATTTTTAAATCCACCACATCATAAGCTTCCCTCGGAACGTTTGAGACCGCTGGGCCCGTGGTTTTCACAGTGGTTTGGTCGGTTACATTTTGACAATAAACCACTGTGGTTTTTTTAGTGGTTTGGTCGGTGGCTGAGTCCGTTGGGGACCGTTTCCGAAGAGTAACATTCGCTGAAATTCGGATTCGAATAAATAAAGTTTTGGAAATTGAACAATTCGGAAAAATCGAATTTCAGAAGTTTGACGATTCGGAAGAAGCGCGTTCTCACACATGATTTTTGGCCATACGTCGATACGGCCGATTGAAGTTTGGCAAAATCATGTGGCTCCACACTGCTCTACGAAAAAACGAACATCACACCCATAATGACAAGAATACAAATACCAAAAGATTCGCTTGCGCGCGAATCCCGAACATCCAACCACTATGCATACAACTGACACAAAATATAAACCGCAGATGCAACTATCCAGCACTCACCACATACCACTAACTCGAGAGAGTGGCAAACAAAGATGCAATCTAAACTTAAACATAACTTGAAACAATGACAAATGGAAAACTTAAAGATTATCGATTGACCAGATGACTGGACTCTTGATCTGACTTTCAAAGAGTTTCAAACAGTTAGCAGACGTTTAACAGTTCGTACTTCAGCTAGTGTGATTGTAATTAATAATATCTACCCCAAAACCAAACACGCGTGTTATTGATTTCGCTTGGTCGTAACAATACTTTTAAAAAAATGTATATCAACGTCCGTATCATGTAAAATATTGTCAATACCCAGATAGCATTTTGCCAACAATCCGCCAGCAAATGGGCAGAATATTTCCGCACGTGATGGCGGCAAAATTGCGACATGTGCGTCCACATTTGCCAGCATTCAATGCCGAAAATTCTTAGGAGCATATTGTCAGCAAGTTGTCAGCAAGGCTTGTTGGTGCTTTGCGACTCACTACGAAGATTAATTTGCTTGAGTCACGGTTATTTTGCGTGAAGTCTTAGAAACTCTTAGGCAAACGAACTCTTAAATAACTCATTATCATGTAACGTTATTCATTACCAACCCATTATCGAACTCATTCATCGCATGAAAAAATAAGCTTTCATTAGCGTTAGCAATAACACGGATTGAGGAAATGTGTAATCAGAAGTTGGCCTCCGATGAGGACGAATTTTGATCTCTTTCACGACTAAGAATAACAAATGAGTAACCGTTGCTGGATTTTTGCTACCAATATGTTGCAATCTCGTGCTAGAAACTATTGTTGCAATATTGCTGGCAAGCAAACAGCAAAGCTTGATGGCAAGCAATTGCCCTTCTTTGCCAGTGCTACGATTGGCTACCTGGGTAAATACATTTACTACTACTAAATATAGCATTATTACGAAGTTTCCTACTTCAGCATTATTACGAAGTTTCCTACTTCAGCATTATTACGAAGTTTACTACTTCAGCATTATTACGAAGTTTACTACTTCATAATATAGCATTATTACGAAGTTTTTGCACATAAAAACCGGCATATTAAATTCAATATACGACATTGAGGTAAAGGTAATACTTCGGTGTATTAAAGGCGATGATGAAGCTCGGTTTAATGTCCTAAGCATTAACTTCAATTCATACTTGGATACTAAATTTTATCTATAGGTTTTATGCCCATAAAAATTGCACATACTGCACATATACATTTTCATAGAGATTTTTTTTTTTAAGTCATACAAAGTGTAAGTAGTGTGCGACGTATAGCACATAACGTATGCGAATAGGGCGTCGTTAGAAATCTCGATTCTACGAAATGCCTGGTCAAGGGGAAGAAGCACACGCAGGCGACAAGTCACAAGTGCCGTTAGAGATGCCCGGTGCTCTTAACAACGCAATTAAACACCGCGACGTTACGCCACACTGGCCGCGAAGCGACCATAACAGATCGACGCTTACGGTACACGGATGCCGTATACCGATAGTTAAAAGAAACTTGGACATTCTTTCGGAATCCTCGACCCTGCCGCCGATATAAATCCATCTATAATAAAAATGGATCTTATTTTTTTTTTAGCTTTAACAAATTTTTTGGAATTAAAAAAATAACGTTTTTAGAATTAAAAAATAATGTTTTTATAATTAAACAATAACCATTTCACAATTAAAAAATAACCCTTTTACAATTAAAAAATAACCCTTTTACAATTAAAAAATAACCCTTTTACAATTAAAAAATAACCCTTTTACAATTAAAATTTTTTTTGCCATTTTTAAAATAATTATTTACAATTTTTTAACAATTTTTTTATCGTTTGTTTTTTTCAGTTTCGTACAAGAGTTTGCTTCGGCCCCAGCGGATGGGATAACCCTGTTGCTGGAAACTCTTCGCGGCGTCCAGCTGATCCTGAGCAGTCCACCGTCCGGTCAAGGTGGACCGCGAATGGGCACAAGAAGAGCGGCGCTCGACGAGCTCGGTTGCGTCGAGTGTTTGGCCGCGTGCGGTGAAAGATGCGCCGATGCACCGAGACTTTTGTCAAAGGCACAGCCGGGACTTCTCGCTCTCGCTGTATGTTTAACCAGCAGTCTCAACCGGTCCAGAGTTCTCGCTCTTCAGGTACGTATCCGGCTTTCCGGCTTTGAACACCGGTACGGCATTCTTGGCACGCGTTCTCCGTTATTTCGAAATGACCAATACACAGCCCCATACAAACAAGTCTATCATTCCGGGATCTCTTCACCACGTGGTAAAAAAAAAAAACGCTTGTACATTGAAGGCTGTACGGCTATTAGTGTATGTAGTAGCATTTTTGTTTCGTGAATAAACAGTACAAAGTCATTCAGAAAAATGTGTTTCATGCAAGATAATTATCATTGTGTCTACTGAGCGAGAAAAGATGAAATTTTCTTTCATTATAAGGTATGAATAATATAAGGTATGAAACCTTATATTGTTTAAATAATGCAATAAAAAGTTAAGACAAAATATCAAATTTTTTTCTTCAAAGACCATGGTATTCATGTACCATGGCAAACAAGTCTATCATTCCGGGACTCTTCACCACGTGGTAAAAAAAAAAACGCTTGTACATTGAAGGCTGTACGGCTATTAGTGTATGTAGTAGCATTTTTGTTTCGTGAATAAACAGTACAAAGTCATTCAGAAAAATGTGTTTTATGCAAGATAATTATCATTGTGTCTACTGAGCGAGAAAAGACGAAATTTTCTTTCATTATAAGGTATGAATAATATAAGGTATGAAACCTTATATTGTTTAAATAATGCAATAAAAAGTGAAGACAAAATATCAAATTTTTTTCTTCAAAGACCATGGTATTCATGTACCATGGCAAACAAGTCTATCATTCCGGAATCTCTTCACCACGTGGTAAAAAAAAACGCTTGTACATTGAAGGCTGTACGGCTATTAGTGTATGTAGTAGCATTTTTGTTTCGTGAATAAACAGTACAAAGTCATTCAGAAAAATGTTTTTTATGCAAGATAATTATCATTGTGTCTACTGAGCGAGAAAAGATGAAATTTTCTTTCATTATAAGGTATGAATAATATAAGGTATGAAACCTTATATTGTTTAAATAATGCAATAAAAAGTTAAGACAAAATATCAAATTTTTTTCTTCAAAGACCATGGTATTCATGTACCATGGCAAACAAGTCTATCATTCCGGGATCTCTTCACCACGTGGTAAAAAAAAAAAACGCTTGTACATTGAAGGCTGTACGGCTATTAGTGTATGTAGTAGCATTTTTGTTTCGTGAATAAACAGTACAAAGTCATTCAGAAAAATGTGTTTTATGCAAGATAATTATCATTGTGTCTACTGAGCGAGAAAAGATGAAATTTTCTTTCATTATAAGGTATGAATAATATAAGGTATGAAACCTTATATTGTTTAAATATTGCAATAAAAAGTGAAGACAAAATATCAAATTTTTTTCTTCAAAGACCATGGTATTCATGTACCATGGTAACGAACCGGCTCCTAAAAAAATGCGTTAATTCTAACCGAAAAAAAGTAAAATTGTCAAGAAAAAATATTGTGGACGATTTCATGGAAAAAATGATTGTTAAATCTACAAACCGTTTCTACTGTACACGACCGGTCTCCGATTTTTGCATATAAAATGCATTTATATAGATTGCATAAATTATATATGTTAACTATTTTTTTTTTTTTTTTTTTAAGAACCGAATAAATCTAAATCCGAATCGGAATTATATGATTATGGATGCCAGTATATTGAGAGCGTATAGATAATATCGTTTTAATCGGGTTAATCAGATGCATGTTCTCTAATTTATGCTTCACGAACTCAAAATTGGCACGATGTATTCGTGAACCGAACTGTAAAACGACCTTCTAAACGATCATCGCTCAAGTGATTCGAGTGTATCGTCCCAACTTTTGCATCATAGTCCAATTTGTCAAATATGTCTGTGGCAACCGGCATCCGTATTTTTTAGGCCTCAAAATTAATACAAATTTCGCGTGTCGCAGATTAGTGAATGCGAATAAAAAAAAAAAGTTGGTTCGACCCGAAGAAATTTTTGCCGATGAAATATTATTTAACGGCAGTTTCGTACAGCTGTTAAAAAAATCGTGCGGCAGGTAAAACGAGGTGTCCGTCCGCGAAACCACAAGTGCGGGACCCCGTTATTTTCGAATATTCCTTCCCGCTGGAACCAGTTCTCATCGTTCAGTTCACGATCGTGAATATCGGCCACGAGCCATTCTGGCGCAAAGAGCCACCATAGAAAATGGAATTTTTTTACTCAGTTGGTTAACGTTGCGAGCAGTAACATACTTTGAGAATTCCCAGACTAGAGAAATATGGAAATTGCCAAGTTTTTGAATTTTATAAAAATAAAAAAAGTACTTTTGGGCAATTAGACGTTGACCCAAAGGTATACCTTGAAAAATTTATTTTTTTTACTCACTTCAATGCGACACTATGTGAACATTCCGAAACTACACAAATATGAATAATTGCTCCGTTTTTTAAAATTATTTTTAAATAATTAATTTTCGGCGAGTAGACGAATAGACGGCGAATAGACGGCGAGTAGGCTGAGCCAACCTCGGAAAATGTTTCCTTAGTCATTTGTTTCAATGCGACTAAAATAACCATACCGTCGAATCCCAAAATTCCCAAAATTGGAGCGAGATAAATAATAACTCAATTTTTTGTTTTCATTTTTATTTTTCAATGGATGTGTATTCATTGCAGTTGCTAACGAAAGTCTGTCAGGCTCCCGGCGGTCATCTGGCAGTTTCGGAGGCTGTCTCGACTCTGAGACTGAGATACGGCGAGGGAGGAAGGTTCCGCTTTCTAGCTGGTGCACTTCTCGCCCCCAGAGCAGCCATAGCCCTCAGAGTCGCCGGAATCGCGTTTCTGAACGCTTTTCTCAAATCGGCACCGCGCCCGCAAGCGAGACTCTACATTCAGGTAATAGTAATATCGCATTTTACCTAATTTTGAATATAAAAATGTACGCAATGTTTAATATCAAAGTTTACCGAATTTGTAATATCAAAGTTTACCTAATTTGTAATATCAAAGTTTGCCTAATTTGTAATATCAAAGTTTACGTAATTTTGAATATCAAAGTTTACCTAATGTTGAATATCAAAGTGTACAGAATTTTGAATATCAAAATTTACCTAATTTTTAATACCAAGATTTCCTCATGTTTGATATCAAAGTTTACGTAATTTTGAATATCAAAGTTTATCTAATATTGAATATTGTGTACCGAATTTTTTATATCAAAATTCACCTAATTTTTAATACCAAGATTTCCTAATGTTTAATATCAAAGTTTACCCAATTATTAATGTAAAAGTTTACCTAATGCTTGATATCACAGTTTACCTAATTTTTAATATCAAAGATTACCTCATTTTTTAAAATTAAATTTTATTATCAACCGAATTTCAACACCGATGTTAAAAGCTTAACGTTCAAATATTCGAAGATCGTAACGACGATGAGGATAATCTTTACGCCGTCGTTAGAATCTAACTCGAGTACCGTCCTTGATTTGCATATTCTGAAATGGAGATTCCGTTGTTTCTGATTTCCAGGCCGAAGCTTGCGAGGCCGGATTGGAGCCGAGAGTCTTGCAGGCCTGGCTGACCGAGGTCGACGGCCGCAGCGAGGACGCTCTTACCGATCTTCTTCACAAGGAAGTCCAGAAGTGGTCGCACAACTGCGTCGACGTCGAGGAGTTGCAAAAACGTCTCGCAAGGGCCGAGGAAACGTGCGCCATACTCGGCAACAAGGTCGCTCTTCTTCAGGGACAACTCGACAATTATCGTATGGAGAAAATAAACAGTTACAACAGCGACGAAAGAAAATCGAAGCCGTCGATGAACAAAAATTCCGACGACATAACAGTGATTCATCGTGGTATGTCGTCGAACGCGGAAGACGAGGGAATAAGCTCCTCGGAGAGATCGAGCAGCCCCTCGGAGCGCGGCATAGCGACCAGAACGTCGGAGAGCAAAATTGGTTCGATCGACAACGACCAGGAGACGACGATAGACGACGTCATCGAGGAGCTGCGCATAATCGTTAAGGACGCCGAGGAAGAATTTGAGGACAGCAAGGCGCAGACCGTGCGAGGTCGGTCGGAAAATTCCAAGGACAAACGAGACGCGAGCTCGAAGATATCGATCGGTTCGGTAAATCGCGAATCGGCGACAATCGGCATCGACAAGAGATCGGTAGCTGGTCGAGTCCCGGTTGAGAATCCCGTGACTTACTTCGGCCGCAACGAGGAGGAGTTGAGCGTCGATTCGGCTGTAACCAGAAAACTGAGCTCGGGTTCGTCAGCGAGAATCGCCAAAAATTCAAAGGACGCCAGTGTCAAGATCGTCATCAAGAGTCCGGAAGTCGAGGACGCGATCGTGCCGGCGATTTTGTATCCTCAGCCTCCGAGACGAGCCCCGCCGTGCCTGTCGACGATAATCGCGACGAGGGAGGGCGATTTTCTCGAGCAGCAGGTAGTCTACAACGCCCAGGACGACGACGACGACGACGACGAGGGCGCGGAGGAGGACACGCTGGACGACGGAAGCGACTCGCTGCTGAGCGCTTCGAGGCTCAAGTACAACCCGAAGAACGAGTCGAGCGACTTGCCGGCTGTTCCGTCGAGTCTCGAAGCTCGAGACTTCTACGTGTCGAACGAGATCAACACGATAGACTCGAGAAATCCTCGTCCGAAGGCGACGGCGACGACGAATTCTCGCGGGGCGTCCGAAATCGCGACCGGCAAGATAGAAACCAAGACCACAAGAAATTTTGACGGTCTGATGAATCTCAAGAATCTTCGCGAGAACGATTCGTCGAACTATCCCGAGGTTTACAAGCAATTCGAGCCGAACGGAAGATCGATCGATCCAGCGACGCCGTCGCCGAGACGCAGCTCGAAGCACCAGAGCGAAGTGGAGAAGAGAAAGTCGCTGCGGAGATCGGCGAGCCAGGATCTTCTCGGTTCGAGCGCCTCGAGTCCGCGCTCCTCGGGCAGCAGGATCGAGAGCCGCATAAGAAAATTCGAGTCTCTCAATGCCTTCGAGAACTCGAGCCTGCGAAGCTTCATTCGCCACGACGAGAGAGCAAAGCCGACGAACGAACGCAAGGGCCTCGGTGCCTCGAGACTGAGGATGCAGAGATCCGAGTCTTTTCATCACGTGTCGCACACCCAGATGGCCGATTCTCCGCTCACCCGCGGTGGGAGCGACAGCGGTCTTCTCTACGTTACCGACTACGATCTCGAGCCGTTCGCAAATCGGCGTCACGCCAGTCACGAAGCGCCGACGCTTCCGGCGAACCTCTTGACGAAATCCTTGGACAGAATAGACGAGGGTTTCGATTCTATGATCGACGGTGCGATACTCCAGGGCAAGCGTTGTCAGACCGTGCGTTCCGTCAAAGGAAAACACGGAAGGAGCTCGAAGGCGCGCGGAGACGAGAAATCTGCCTCGAGGAACAAGTACGTACTCTCCAAGGGCAACGAGAAGAAATCGACCGCCGACAAAAAGAATCCGAAGAACGACGAGCGACTCGGTGGAAAGCCGCTGAGGAGCGACGAGCTGTACGACGACGGAAGAAACAGACAGTGGAACTTTCAGAACGAGGTCGACGGATTCAGAAGAGTGAACGATTTTCCGACGAATCGGAACACGATCGCTGCCACATCGCAGAACGGATCGCCGCGCGAATCTTACCGTAACGACGGAATGGCGAGCAGATATTCGACGAACGACTCCGGTGTTTATCTGCCGTCCGGCAGATACGACGCCTTCGGACTCGGCAAGAGTCGTTTCAACGCTGGAAAATATTCGGGACATCCGGCGACGAGCCAGGACAACAATATCGGCGTGAGAAGAAATTCGACCGCTACACTAGTCGCTAAACGTGGCAAAGTCACCGACATACTGTCAGGCTTGTACTGATGTATCGTTTATTTTTCTCGACGATTTTTCATTCCCTACGATAAGAACAATAATCAACGACGCGATCCAAGTGCAATATTAAGAGTATATATTTTAGACGTAGGCATCGAATTCTCACGACCGTGGTAAACGTGGAGCGAAGTAAAGTAAAGATTTTTTTTTTTTTTTTCGCTAAGCTCTGCAGACCGGTGAAGGAAGATACCGCACTTTTGTACTCTCGTATAAACTCAACGATGTTGCACGTGTAAATAATTGTTATATCGTTTAGTCTTAACGAGTAATTGCATAAAGAGTCGAGCCTCGATATATAATTAATATATATATTTACACTATTTTTCATAATCTGAAAAATATTTTGTGTTAGATATGAGACAAAGAGGCTTCGAAGAATGATTTCCTTTTTTTTTTTAATTATTATTTATTACGACAGTGCGATCGTCCGGCTGTCGCGAATCGGCCTATCGATACTTGAATACAGTTTGTAATCGGTAGTCATTAAAAAAAAAAAAAAAAAAAAATGCTCTAATCTTCAATTTAACTTTTCTATAATCTCATTTGATAATGACTTTGTCTTCATTAGCCTCCTTCTCTTTGGATAGTTCGGTAATCTCTTGTTTGACATCCGCCAGTGGAACTTCGGTGTACGTTCGCTTAGGCAGGAATCTTCTCATCAAAGGCGTTATGTGATCGGGATTTACCGCGGTAAGATCCACTTCTCTCATTGCCATGCTACTTATCAATCCGACGACCACAGTGATCGACGCGCCTATAACGAAGTAATACATGAATGTAATGTTGTAGATAATACTCGGTTCGTCATCAGGGTCGAGAGGGACTTCGGTGGGAACGAAAGTTTCATTCAAAGGATAAACGCAACCGTCCACCGAGGTCGGCAAGGGTGGATGCTGAAGTCTTCCATGAGCGATGTGCCATTGAGTACCACCGACGAGGCAGAACATGCAGACGAGAGAAACGCATCCTCCCACCATAGCTCCTTTGGCTCTCACCCAGGGTACCACCATGCCCAAGACGAAGAGGCCCAGCAGGGGTCCGTCGACGACGCTCCGCATGCTGTTTGCCATTCGAAAAACCGTACCCATGTGCTCGACCACGTACACCAGAGCACCCGATATACATCCGGTCACGACCACCGTTATCTTCATTATATTGGCTGCCTTCGCTTCTTTGCCAACGCTCGCCGGAATCCAGGGATCTATGAAATCCTCGTAGATGCTACCGGAAACGGTGTTGAGAGACGCGCTCATGGTCGACAGTGCGGCGCTCACCAGGCCAGCTAAAAAGAGGCCCGGAAGTCCTGGAATGTTTCCAGCGACGTCCATCACGTAGTACGGCAGTGCTTGATCGCTCCGCTTTATCGCCTGAGTCGCGAAATTATTTGCATTGTCAATTTTCGGACGGGGCGACAGACGGGAATGGAAAAATGCTCCCCTAGCAAGTCAAGCGACCATCGAAAGACCCAAAAAAACGACTGGTCGTTCTGTGACACTTTTCGTCCGAAATGACGACCGAAATAGAGACCAATTGTTAGGTTGAGAATGGGTCGTTTTTTCATCAATGACCGCAAAATGACCACAAATACGTCGTTTCGTCAGCGTTAATCAGAAAGTAACCGGAAAGACGACCATGTTGAGAGGTTTTCTTTGGTTCGTTCTTCGGGTCTTTTATGAAAAACGACTTATCTGAGTCCTCGTCAACAGTCCCTTTGCAAGAAATTTTTCAAAAACGACCTGAAGAACGACCAAAAGAAAAACTCTCAACATGGTCGTATTTCCGGTTACTTATTAATCAACGTCGGCAAAACAACCAACTTAGAGCTTTTTCAGTAATTCATACATCAGTCATTTTTGTGATCATTTTGCGGTCATTGATGGAAAAACGACCCATCCTCAATCTAGCAATTAGTATTTTTTCGGTCGTTATTCCGGACGATAAGTGTCACAGAACCACCAGATGGCGCGGAACGAATTCGTTGGCACCTGTCAAAGTTTTAAAATCGTTGTCGATCGGGCCCATTTTCCGTACACTTAACCTATCCTTCCATGGCAATGAGAACATAATAATCTGAATTCCGTGTCCCGATGAGTATCAGGGATAATGTTAATTATTTATAAATGTTCCATGTAGGATAAGGTTAATGAAATGTCATAGGGATAAGAAAATATCATAAACCAAATATCACGAAAGTTCGACTGGCCGGTAATAATTTTTTCTCAACGCACGAAGAGTCCTTGTAAGCTAATTTTTTTTTCTACTCTTCCAAAATATGTACAGAGCTGTATATGATTTTTTTCGACACGATTAAATCTCCCGAAAGAATTTTCCTTCTCGATAAACTGGTTCATCGGAGGGTAATCATTTTTTTCTCGAGGAACCAAGAGTCCTTGGAGCTAATTTTTTTTCTACTCTTCCAAAACATGTACAGAGCTCTGTACATATTTTGGAAAAGTAGAAAAAAAACTAGCTTCCAAGGACTCTTGGTTCCTTGAGAAAAAAATGATTACCCTCCGATGAGCCAGTTTGTCGAGAAGGAAAATTCTTTCTGGAGGTTCAAACGCATTGATAAAAATTGTGGACACTCCTTTATATATTTTGGAAGTGTTGATAAAAATTAGCTTCCAAGGACCCTTGGTGCGTTGAGAATAAAATAATTACCCTCAGATGAGGCAGTTTTTGGGGAAAGAAAATTCTTTCCGGAGATTGAATCGCGTTGAAAAAATATCATATACATCTCTGTACACATTTTGGAAGATTAGAAAAAAAAAATAGCTTCCAAGGACTCTTGGTGCGTTGAGAAAACATTATTCCCGACTAGTCGAGCTTTCGTGATATTTTGTTTATGATATTTTCTTATCCCTATGACATTTCATTAACCTTATCCTACATGGAACATTTAGAAATAATTAACATTATCCCTGATACTCATTGGGACACGGAATTCAGATTATTATGTTCTCAGTGCCATGAAAGGATAGGTTAAGTGTACGGAAAATGGGCCCTATCGACAACGATTTTAAAACTTTGACAGGTGCCAACGAATTCGTTGCAGCAACGTTGCTAACTTCCACGCCATACGACCAGTCGTTTTTTGGGTCTTTTGATAGTCGTTAAAGACCGTCACTTGACTTGCTAGGGTTGTTTTACGTTCTTGTACACGTTTACATGTTTAAATGTTTACATGTGAACATGTTTACACGTTTAAATGTTTACATGTGAACATGTTTACACGTTTACACGTTTACACGTTTACACGTTTACACGTTTACACGTTTACACGTTTACACGTTTACACGTTTACACGTTTACACGTTTACACGTTTACACGTTTACACGTTTACACGTTTACACGTTTACACGTTTACACGTTTACACGTTTACACGTTTACACGTTTACACGTTTACACGTTTACACGTTTACACGTTTACACGTTTACACGTTTACACGTTTACACGTTTACACGTTTACACGTTTACACGTTTACACGTTTACACGTTTACACGTTTACACGTTTACACGTTTACACGTTTACACGTTTACACGTTTACACGTTTACACGTTTACACGTTTACATGTTTACACCTTTACATGTTTACATGTTTACACCTTTACATGTTTACATGTTTACATGTTTACACCTTTACATGTTTACATGTTTACACCTTTACATGTTTACACGTTTACATGTTTAGACGTTTAGACGTTTAGACGTTTAGACGTTTAGACGTTTAGACGTTTAGACGTTTAGACGTTTAGACGTTTAGACGTTTAGACGTTTAGACGTTTAGACGTTTAGACGTTTAGACGTTTAGACGTTTAGACGTTTAGACGTTTAGACGTTTAGACGTTTAGACGTTTAGACGTTTAGACGTTTAGACGTTTCGACGTTTAGACGTTTAGACGTTTAGACGTTTACACGTTTACACGTTTACACGTTTACACGTTTACACGTTTACACGTTTACACGTTTACACGTTTACACGTTTACATGTTTTGACATGAATTCGGAGCATCATCTGAGAGGCGATATTATTTCTTTTCTGATCACAGTATTTTTAATCTCCTTTGATGATAAAGTGGAAAACAAATATAGTCGTACCTTTGTAAGTATGGGATCGCAGTCGTGATACTTGGCATACATTATAAGTCCGGTCATAACAGTTATCATTTTTACGACGATTTGACCACCCATCGTAACAATCATAGATCTGAAATATCGATGGACAATGTTCGATGATCGTTATTATGAATGTAGAATGGATAAATGTAAAAAAATTGCTCACGATCTTGCGTGCTTCTCCGTCGGTACGGCTAAAAATCGTTGGACGGATCCCTGACCTATACCAACGTGCGCGACCCAATTGGCAGTCGCTCCGAATACCATAATCCAGAAGCTGTTCCGTATAAACGGACTGGGGTTCAAGCTAGAATTCGCAAAAGCGACGTTCAATTTTTCCATCGAGCGGATGAAATTAAAAATAAGAAAAATGTGTGCAACAAGCGTTCCACTCAGACGTCTCCGAGGCTTGCGTTTCTCAACACAGTTGACAATTTTTCAATAGTTTTAATCCACGTTAGAGTACGATGACGCCGGTGTTACGTCTGCCAGGTGACGAAAGACGAGATAGCGAACGATCGTGCGTCTCTTTTTTGTGATTTATACGTGAGGCGATGTGACACTCCTTTCATTGACACTCGTCCCGGGCTCAGTTGACAATAAAAACTGCAATTAATTTATTTTAACAATGCAGACCATCTATGATTAAATGCAAATTCTTACATTAAACGGGTATCGATTCAGCTTCATGTAAGAATGTGCTTTTGGTCGTGAATGGTTACACCATAAAAAAAAATTACAGTTTTTATTTCCGACTGCAGTATTTCACATGCTGTTAAAAATATAAATGCGCCGTGCAAGAGGGCCGTTTGAGGAGATTTAAAAACGTCTCTCCTATCCAAACCGGCCTCAGTCGGTAGCAAAAACTGTCACTAATTTGTTTCGACAATGCAGACCATCAATGATTAAATGCAAATTCTTACATTAAACGGATATCGACCCAGCTTCATGGAAGAATATGCTTTTGCTTGTAAATGATTCCACCATAGAAAAAAATTATATTTTTAATAAAAAATATAATTTTCGCAGTCAGTAATATAATTCGCAGTCGGTAATAACCGACTGCGGTATTTCACATGTCGTTAAGAATATAAACGCTCCGAGCAAAAGGGCCGTTTAACGAGATATGAAAAACTTTCCTTCCGCCCAAACCGGTCTCAGTCGATAACAAAAACTGTAACTAATTTTTTTTCAAGATTGTAACGTGTTAGAGATCATAATAATTAAAGTTGAAGTTGAAGACTCCTAAAAAAAATTATTTAGATAACAGTTTTTGTCACCGACCGAGTTCGTTTCACATCGCCTCACGCTGAGAAAAAAAAAAATTGTTGGATTAACCAAATTCGCCTCCTAAAAGAAATTATTTAGATAACAGTTTTTGTCACCGACCAAGTTCGTTTCACATCGCCTCAAACTGAGAAAAAAAAATTGTTGGATTAACCAAATTCGCGGTCAAATAAGTTCAAAGCTGTTGTTTGGTTGGTACAACTAAATCATTATTTTGTTGAACGATTATTCGCTTCAGTCGATTCAAAATATTTCGATTGAAACAAAATTTTGTATTGTGCCAACTAAATGACGCCTTTGAACGCGGGTGAACGCACATTGGGTAATCCAACAATTTTTTTTTACAGTGCAAGACTAGGCCGATAAGCTCTCCGCAGGAACAAATGAAGCGATTTAAAAAAAAAAAAAATGTTAAAACGGTATCTTTTGATCCATCTTACTCGAAGAACACAAGACGTTTGCCCTCCCGTGAAATTCTCCACACGTCGGAAAGACCACCGGCCGATCGGATGCCCAAGAAGAGAACCGCCAAGAGCCCTCCGCAAGTGATACTGAATTGTATAGTGTCGGTCCAAACGACCGCTTTTAGGCCACCCTGAAATACGCATCTTCGTTGAATAGTCAAGAAGATTTTTTTTTTTTTTTAAATTAATATAATACTCACGATGCTCGTGTACACGATGCAAACGACACAGAGTATAGGAACCAAAGCGTGAATGCTAAATCCCGTGACCTGTGAGAAGGCGAGCGCCGGCACGTATACGACGATCGGTATGTAGATAAGCAACGAAATTATGTAGAACATAGAGCAGAGAGTTCTCACAGGCCGGGCGAATCTGATTTCGAGATACTCGAATATACTCGGCAGCTGGAGCTCGTAGAACACGGGAAGAAATATGTAGATCGTTAAAACGCTGGTGAACATCGCGGTGAATATCGAGGCTGCGTATTGAGATCCGTACTGATAAACCTCGGAGGGAACACCGAGCAACGTTATTCCCGAGACGTGACTGAATTAAATTTTTGTTCATTTTTAAGTGTTATAAGTGTAAGTTGGGAAAAGGGATTTTTTTTTTAGGTAGAGGATCTACCGACCTAGCAAGGAGGCTCATGGCAACAGGAAAATATCCCATCTTCTTTCCTCCCAAGAGATACTCAGTCGTGTTGTCCTGCTTGCTGAAAAACCCGAAATATACACCGATTGCTATGCTGACGCAGAGCAGCAGGCTGAAGAGAAGATAATCGACCCAGCCGAAAGTCATTTGACCAAAAATGTCATCACTGTTGATCGTCGACATTTTAAATTTTTCGATTTTTCTTCAAAATTTTGTTAATTAAATAAAAAAGTTGATCGGGAGCATCACACGCAATTGTTCGACCGTATGCACATTATTCGCGCGGTACACTGGCGAGACTCGGTTGATTTCGTGTTTGATCGAAAAATCTTCACGTCGCGAAGAAATCTCGTGTTTGCAGTGTTTTTCATAATTTACAACCGATTGATAAGACGATATTTAGTTTATCGCGTTCATCGCTGGGTTCCGCGCTCTCGGGAGTAAAATTGAAATCACAAGAACACGGAAAGTTTGGTCGAATGCCGCAAACACACACAGGCGGTATATTTTATTATTATTATTATTTTTGTTCTCAATATTTTACAATCAGTTCAGTTTCTCAATAATGTACACGAGAATAATTCGACTTTTGCGTAGGTAACACCTATTTACAATTTATCTACAGTTTCTTTTTTTTTTCTGGTAAACTCGGACAATAGATTCACTGGGATTTTGTCCCGAGGCAGCAATGACGCTCAGCCAAACTTACAAATCTATCTTAAACGTAACTTAAATGGTATAAAGGTATTTTCTAAATTTACAAACACTTGTGAATTATGTGATACACAAGAAAGAAAAAAAAAACCATTATCTAAATTTCACTGGTCGACGTTCGTCCGTGGATAGTCGACGTCGATGCAGTCGACTATCCGCACTAATCTATCGTACAATCTATGGTATGCACATATTTACAATTATTAGTTAATACGTATTTACAATGTATGCTTCCTCATAGAGGAAGCTTCGTTTCTATTTCTAGTTCAATCGAACGATAATAAAAATAAAAAAAATTAATTCTATTAAACGCTACTAAGATCGCTTGATGCATTATCCACGGCTAATAGCAGCAGCTAATTTTCGACCTTCGAAGAGATATACACAATAAAAAAAATGTACATTTATCATATATTTCTCGTCCGCAAAGCTACACAATTTTTCTTCTTCTTAAATTTACAATTTTGTTTTGTTTGCTAACGAATTTCAACAACAAAAATATTGTAAACTTAACAAGTAAAAAAAAATGATAAGTTTACAAAAAAAAAAAATTGTGGATCATTGCGATTAAGAAATCATTACGAAGAAATTATTGTAAGAATCAATAATGTTATCAATTTTTGGGGCACAAAAAGTAAAAAAGTCACATCTCAAGTTTAGAACACGATGGCGCCCGGCGCGATGCAATGGGGTAGACCCATTGCAAAAAATGATTTTCCTCGACTGCTTCGACTGCGACTCTTATAAAAATATGCTAAGAATGTCACTTTTTTTTTAATTCGATTATTTCTTCAGAACATGAAAAAAAAATGATTAGTTTACAAAAAAATTAATTCCGGATCATTGCGATTAAGAAATCATTGCGAAGAAATTATTGTAAGAATCAATAATGTTATAAATTTTTGGGGCACAAAAAGTAAAAAAGTCACATCTCAAGTTTAGAACACGATGGCGCCCGGCGCGATGCAATGGGGTAGACCCATTGCAGAAAATGATTTTCCTCGACTGCTTCGACTGCGACTCTTATAAAAATATGCTAAGAATGTCACTTTTTTTAAATTCGATTATTTCTTCAGAACATGAAAAAAAATGATTAGTTTACAAAAAAATAAATTCCGGATCATTGCGATTAAGAAATCATTGCGAAGAAATTATTGTAAAAATCAATAATGTTATAAATTTTTGGGGTACAAAAAGTAAAAAAAAGTCTCATCTCAAGTTTAGAACACGATGGCGCCCGGCGCGATGCAATGGGGTGGACCCATTGCAGAAAATGATTTTCTTCGACTGCTTCGACTGCGACTCTTATAAAAATATGCTAAGAATGTCACTTTTTTAAAATTCGATTATTTCTTCAGAACATGAAAAAAAAAAGATTAGTTTACAAAAAAATATATTCCGGGTCATTGCGATTAAGAAATCACCGCGAAGAAATTATTGTAAAAATCAATAATGTTATAAATTTTTGGGGCACAAAAAGTAAAAAAGTCTCATCTCAAGTTTAGATCAAACGATGGCGCCCGGCGCGCCCCTTATCTACAACGGTTTAATTTCTCCTCCGATCCACCGACAACAAGAGAACTGAATTCTATCGTCCGAGCGTTACCAAAAGCGCATGAAGCATTATCCACGGACACCATTGGGCGACAATCGACCCAGCGGAAGAGGTGTAGAGTCCGTACCTAAGTCCGACGCTTCTTCTCAGATGTGCCCTCAGAGCAGGATTGTGGGAAGGCGTAGGTCCGCACTGATGGAGCGGAGCTTCCCAAAGATTGTCGTCCCGCGGACCGAGCAGCAGCGTGTATTGACCGCTCCAGTTGACGCCGACCCTCGCTCTGAGTCCGAGCGTCGAGGGTGCTTCGAGGGCGTGCTGGACGCAGCTTCGCGGCCAAGTGCTCAGCGGTCTCACCCGAAGCCCCCGATTACCGATCTCCCTCTCGTCGCCGAGAATCTGCGCTCCGCATCTGGCGGCGATCGCGAGATCACCGGCGACGAGGAGGCTCTCGGCGACGTGAAGATCGAGCTCGGTGGTTCCGGCCGGAACGGGCGACACGGCCGGTCTCTTCGTCGTCTCCTCCCGTCGCTGATTACCGCGCAGCATCGCCGCGTAAGCGTCGGCGATCGACGGCTGAGCGTTCTGCAAAAGGTGACGGTAAGAATCCTCGCCGTCCAAGCTTCTTCTCGACTTGGCGCTCTCGCCGATCGGCGAGGAGGATCGAACGATTTTCCGCGAGTCCGTCGGTCCGGCCTCGTCGGCTTCGTTGCCCAGTGCGTTGGGACCGGAGACGCTGTCCTCCCGCCGGGTCGCCCGATCGATCGGCGATAAATCGGTTTCCGATCTCGAGATCGAGCCGTCGATCGCCTCGCGAATCTCCTCGACGGTCGGCAGCATGCTCTCGGTTATTTCCTTCTTCGAGCCGTAAATCTCGAACAATTTGCGGGCAAGCTCCGGTGTCATCCACTCGGCGAGTCCCTTCTCGACCGTCAGCGGTCTCTCGTCGATCGGCTCGTCGGTCCGCCCGCTGGATCCTTCCGGATCCTCCTCGTCGACGCTTCTCTTCGTCCTGAAGATGTTTCGCGACGGCTGAAACTCTCGCCTCGATCGGACCTGACCGTTGTACTCGACCGACCGCTCCTCCATCCTCGGATCGTCCAGGAAGCTCTCCGGATCTCTGTCGATCTCGCCGTGACGCCTCTGGCGTCCGGCACGCTGGATGTAGCTTCCCGCCGCCGTTACCGCGTACAGGAAAGTCGAGCACTTCGCGTCGGCGTAGTAGTCCCAGCGCCCCGTCCACAGCATGTCACCGGCGTACATCGCTAGCTGACGCTTTATCCACATACCGCCCTCGCAACTCTCGCAGCTCGAACTCAGCCAGAAACCACCGAGCAGGGCCGGAAGTGCAGCTACCTCGTGCAACACCGGTGGACTGCTCTCGGTACCACGGGATATCGCGCCGCACACCAGACAGCCTTTCGTCTGCGTTGAGAAGAAAAAATTATTATTATTATTTTATTATTATTATTTTTTGATTATTATTGTTATTGTTATTATTATTATTATTTTTATTATTATTATTATTTAAAAAATCAAGGATATGGAAGATGTTGAAAATATTGATTTTGCATAATAATAATTTCAAAATGTTATTAACAATTTAGTGAAAAAAAATTCTTCAAGAAATCACCCGGAAACATAACTTTTTTTAAAATTAAAATGGTTTATTAACTTTTCTAAATACGTATGAATTTTTTCTGAATTTTGTCTAATGTTCGAAAATTGCGATTTTTGAATTTCTTTACAGCTTAAAAATGTAACAAAAACGCAGTATTCAACCATTAGACAGAATTCTGAAAAAATTCATAGGTATTCAGAAAAGTGTACAAATAATTTTCATTTAAAAAAAATTGTAATTCCGGGTAAATTTTCGAACAATTTTTTTTCGTTACTTTGTTAATAACATTTTGAAATTATTATTATGCGAAATCAATATTTTCAACACCGTATAAATGCTTGACTTTTTCATATTCTTATCCTATCAAGAAGTGTTCGCAATTCTCTCTCAATCGTATGTGGGGTCAGCCTATACGCTCATACTACATTAATGGGTTGATAAAAAAAAATGAAATCGTTGAGCGACCGATAAAACGTACCGTATCGGCTCGAAGAAGCGGTGTGGGCTGCAGAGACGTCGATCTATGTGTCTTCCTCGAATAAACATTCGGCGGCAGGCTGCCGAGCAAAAGTTCGATTCTGGGAGTTCGGTTGGATCCGAGAGCGAAAGCCACGGATGTCGAGGATCTCTTCTGGACTCTCACAAGACGCAACTCTCCGAACTCTATGCCGAGAGGTTCGAGACAATCGAGCCCACGATGCTTCCTCGAGGGTGAGTGGTGACGCTGAAAAGCATTGTACTTCGGGCCTTCCCACAAGAAATTCGTGAATCTGCTCGACGGCTGTTCGTAAACTAGCTGGGGCATGTAGGGCCTCCATTTCGGCTGCGGCGTGCACGAGACGTTGACTCGGTGACTGAACTTCTGAGCGACCTGTCGATCAAAAAGACATTTTTTTTATTACACATTCATTCGCCCCAGCGTCTAAAAATGATTAAATATATCGCGGTAGCTAAGAACGGTTTGTTCATAAAAAAAAATTATTGGACACAAACGATTGTAAGTTATTTTCTTCTTCATTTACAATTTCTTTTTTTTAATAAGTTTGCAATTATATATCTACGAAAATATTGTTCTTGGTATTTTATAATTTTTTTTTAGTTGAACAAATACAATTCGTCGACAAAGCAAGAGATAATATCAACAAGCAAGAAATTGTGAAATTTTTGTTCACCAATAGCCGTTTGTTAAGGTAGCTATGTCGCTTCGCGCTCATTTCGCAAAAGTTCGAGAAAAATAAGAGAAAATTGCAAATACTTCTCGATGGTATAAAAATCTGAAAAAAGCATGCATATTAACGGTACTGAAAAAATTAATTTTGCATAATAATAATTCCAAAATGTTATTAACAAATTAATCGAAAAATTAATTGTTCAACGAATTACCCGGAAAACCAAATTCTTTTTTTAAAGAAAATGATTCGTTCATTTTTCTGAATACGTATGAATTTTTTCAGATTTTTCAATTAATTTTTTGATTAATTCGTTAAACAATTAAATTTTTGATTAATTCGTCATACAATTAATTTTTTAATTATTTTGTTAATAATATTTTGGAATTATTATTATGGAAAATTAATCTTTTCCAGTACCTTTAGTATGCATGCATTTTTTCAGATTTTTATACCATCGAGAAGTATTTGCAATTTTCTCTTATTTTTCTCGAACTTATGCGAAATGAGCCCGATGCGACATAGCTACCTTAAATGTAAAAACCATAGTTTTGGTGTGCAGCAGCATTTTTAAGGATGTATAATGTATCGTTAAAATCGCACCTGTCGAGTCAACGGTACGATGTGCACTCTATCCAGCTGATATCTCGCTTCCGTGGCCCCAGGAGCGAGCGTTGAGCTCGATAACAGTCGTATTACACCACGTGCAGAGACCGTGTACATCGCGACGCTGCAAGACTCCTCGGCGTAGTGATGACGCATCAGCAAGAATGTACCATTATCGAAGAATGTGTATTTCCTGATAACGTATTCCGGTCCCGCCCGAACCTCGCATCTGCAAAGGACAAGAAGAAAAAAAAATTAGTTTCGTCAAGTGCTTCTGCTGGTCATCGTACCAGAGAAAAGCCAGAGATCTTGAGGGCCAGAGCGGATGGGGCTTTAACGGATACGAGGGTTCGAGGTACCCTGTTGATTTTTCGGGCTCCTGAGATTAGAATAACAAGAATCAAACAGTTTTTGGTCGACCAAAATAATAACAATTATAATAACTATAATAATGATCGTTATTTTTATTATTATTATTATTATAATTATCATTATTTTTGTCGTTATCATTATCATCATTATAATAATAATTATGATTATTATTATCAATAGACGTCATAGCGTCTCGACGCCACTACTTAAAAAAAACATTATTGGAAATCAACATTGGACAAAGATCGCGGCGTTGTCCCAGGCGGACAAGATTTTAACGTCCTTGTACAAGAAACTTTTTATGATGTCAAAGGATATTACAACGAAAAACATTTGTTATTATTTGAACATGAATAATAATCGCGCATTCGAATATATTTATTAAAAACTGTATGAAATATGTTATATCGACTGGGCTAGAGTGGTTAGAACAAATCCACCAGAGGTCGTGTGATTGCCGGACATGTTATCGTTATTGTTGCAATATTGCATGGAATTGTAAGAATTATAATGTAGAACTGTCAGGAACGCACATCTTGGAGACGAGCATGATTTTGCCTGTCATCGGGTACCAGCGAGAAAAGCCAGAGACTTTGGGGGCCGAAGCGGATAGGGGTTTCAACGGTTTCGAGGGTTCGAAGCACCCTGTTGATTTTTCGGGCTCCTGAGATTAGAATAACAAGAATCAAACAGTTTTTGGTCGACCAAAATAATAACAATTATAATAACTATAATAATTATCGTTGTTATTCTTATTATTATTATTATAATTACAATAATTTTTGTCGTTATCATTATCATCATTATAATAATAATTATGATTAGTATTATCAATAGACGTCATAGCGTCTCGACGCCACTACTTAAAAAAAACATGATTGGAAATCAACATTGGACAAAGATGGCGGCGTTGTCCCAGGTGGACAAGATTTTAAAGTCCTTGTACAAGAAACTTTTTATGATGTCAAAGGATATTACAACGAAAAACATTTGTTATTATTTGAACATGAGTATTAATCACGCATTAGAATATATTTATTAAAAACTGTATGAAATATGTTATATCGACTGGGCTAGAGTAGTTAAAACAAATCCACCAGAGGTCGTGTGATTGCCGGACATGTTATCGTTATTGTTGCAATATTGCATGGAATCGTAAGAATTATAATGTAGAACTGTCAGGAACGCACATCTTGGAGTCGAGCATGATTTTGCCTGTCATCGGGTACCGGGGAGAAAAGCCAGAGACTTTGGGGGCCGAAGCGGATGGGGGTTTCAACGGTTTCGAGGGTTCGAAGCACCCTATTGGTTTTTGGGGCTCCTGAGATTACAATAACAAGAATCAAACAGTTTTTGGTCGACCAAAATAATAACAATTATAATAACTATAATAATTATCGTTGTTATTCTTATTATTATTATTATAATTATCCATTATTTTTGTCGTTCTCATTATCATCATTATAATAATAATGATGATTATTATTATTATCAATAGACGTCATAGCGTCTCGACGCCACTACTTAAAAAAACATTATTGGAAATCAACATTGGACAAACATGGCGGCGTTGTCCCAGGTGGACAAGATTTTAAAGTCCTTGTACAAGAAACTTTTCATGATGTCAAAGGATATTACAACGAAAAACATTTGTTATTATTTGAACATGAATATTAATCACGCATTAGAATATATTTATTAAAAACTGTATGAAATATGTTATATCGACTGGGCTAGAGTAGTTAAAACAAATCCACCAGAGGTCGTGTGATTGCCGGACATGTTATCGTTATTGTTGCAATATTGCATGGAATTGTAAGAATTATAATGTAGAACTGTCAGGAACGCACATCTTGGAGTCGAGCATGATTTTGCCTGTCATCGGGTACCAGGGAGAAAAGCCAGAGACTTTGGGGGCCGAAGCGGATGGGGGTTTCAACGGTTTCGAGGGTTCGAAGCACCCTATTGGTTTTTGGGGCTCCTGAGATTACAATAACAAGAATCAAACAGTTTTTGGTCGACCAAAATAATAACAATTATAATAACTATAATAATTATCGTTGTTATTCTTATTATTATAATTATAATTATCCATTATTTTTGTCGTTCTCATTATCATCATTATAATAATAATGATGATTATTATTATTATCAATAGACGTCATAGCGTCTCGACGCCACTACTTAAAAAAACATTATTGGAAATCAACATTGGACAAACATGGCGGCGTTGTCCCAGGTGGACAAGATTTTAAAGTCCTTGTACAAGAAACTTTTTATGATGTCAAAGGATATTACAACGAAAAACATTTGTTATTATTTGAACATGAGTATTAATCACGCATTAGAATATATTTATTAAAAACTGTATGAAATATGTTATATCGACTGGGCTAGAGTAGTTAAAACAAATCCACCAGAGGTCGTGTGATTGCCGGACATGTTATCGTTATTGTTGCAATATTGCATGGAATCGTAAGAATTATAATGTAGAACTGTCAGGAACGCACATCTTGGAGTCGAGCATGATTTTGCCTGTCATCGGGTACCGGGGAGAAAAGCCAGAGACTTTGGGGGCCGAAGCGGATGGGGGTTTCAACGGTTTCGAGGGTTCGAAGCACCCTATTGGTTTTTGGGGCTCCTGAGATTACAATAACAAGAATCAAACAGTTTTTGGTCGACCAAAATAATAACAATTATAATAACTATAATAATTATCGTTGTTATTCTTATTATTATTATTATAATTATCCATTATTTTTGTCGTTCTCATTATCATCATTATAATAATAATGATGATTATTATTATTATCAATAGACGTCATAGCGTCTCGACGCCACTACTTAAAAAAACATTATTGGAAATCAACATTGGACAAACATGGCGGCGTTGTCCCAGGCGGACAAGATTTTAAAGTCCTTGTACAAGAAACTTTTCATGATGTCAAAGGATATTACAACGAAAAACATTTGTTATTATTTGAACATGAATATTAATCACGCATTAGAATATATTTATTAAAAACTGTATGAAATATGTTATATCGACTGGGCTAGAGTGGTTAAAACAAATCCACCAGAGGTCGTGTGATTGCCGGACATGTTATCGTTATTGTTGCAATATTGCATGGATTTGTAAGAATTATAATGTAGAACTGTCAGGAACGCACATCTTGGAGTCGAGCATGGTTTTGCCTGTCATCGGGTACCGGGGAGAAAAGCCAGAGACTTTGGAGGCCGAAGCGGATGGGGGGTTTTAACGGTTACGAGGGTTCGAGGTACCCTGTTGGTTTTTGGGGCTCTCGAGATTAGAACAACAAGAATCCCTCTCGGTGGTGGGCCGCGCAGCGAGAGGGCCTTCTGCAAAATTTCACTTCTCACCAGAGGCCGCGAGGGACCGAGCGGGAACTGCCAGGGCGAGGAACGCGAAGGACCATACAATTCGTGGAAAGGCGGGGGAGCAGAAGAGATGTCCCCGAGATGAGATGACCGTAGAAAGGGGACACCGGCCGACGCGGATAGTGCGACAGTCTCGTAAATAATGGTGTTATTGTCCGGCTCGGTGCTTTTAGAAAACGAACGCAGCCCGGACGGCGAGCGAAGCGAGATCTCTTCGTCTACCTGGACCCGTTTCATAGGGATGGCCGTTGTGTAGAGAATCGACGGATACTTCACGCTTCTTCCGGGAATGGGTTTTGCAATGGACATCGAATTTTGCTCGGTGGGGAATCGTTAATGGAGATCCATCGACGATCGCCTCCGAGGTGTGCCGGAAGGGCCGTTGATCTTCGAGAAGAGCATTTAACGTTCCGAAAACGATGAGCAACAGATGTTAGAACTTCTTTTATGTGCACGAGGCATTCTCGATCGAGACACTTTTTTTTTGCTGAAAAGTCTCGGAAGTTTCTCACATATTGGATACCTTACAGTACCGTTCGAAAGGAGTGGATTTCTTTTTTAATTTCAGAATTTTCAATCTAGTTATTTATTTCTAAATATAAGTTACTTTACTTTATATTTAGAAGATGCATTTTTGTATTTTTAAATTGTTTTCTGATTCTAATGTCTCGAAAGGGATGAGACGGGTGAAGAGAGTGTGGATAGAAATAAAAGTTTCGTTCTGTCTTGAATTAATTGTCATTAGAGAACGGAAGATTATTTACTGGTTTTTTTGAGAATGGGTTTTGCAATAGAAATCGAATTTTTCTCGGTGTGGCAATCGTTAATGGAGATTCATCGACCATCGCCTCCGAGGTGTGCCGGGAGAGTCGTTGATCTTTGAGAAGAGCATTTAACGTACCGAAAACGATGAGCAAGAGCTTTTGGAACTTTTTCTTTTATGTGCACGAGGCATTATCCTCGATAGAGACTCTTTTTTTTGCCGAATCCCCTCGGATGTTTCTTATTCGATACCTTCCAGTTCCACTCGAAATAGTACATTACTCCACGAGGGCGAAAGACGTTTTTCTAATCGCGCGAGTTAGAAAAAGTATTTCGCACGAGGGATGTACGAAATTTTTCATCACAAGGTGCGAAAATGGCGGTTTTACGCACGCGAAGCGCGCAGAAAAGTGACCATTTCCGCACCGAGTGATGAAAAGATTTTTTTTATTTCAGATTTTTCGATATCACGTTAGTATATATTTAGAGGACTTTTTTTATGTTTTTTTTCTGATTTTAATGTCTTGGAAGGGATAAGGCGGGCAAAGGGAGTGTGGTTACAAAATAAGTTCCGTTTTTTCTTGAATTAATTGTCTCGAGAAAGGGGAACATTTCTTCCACGTTTTTTGCCTCTCACTTCGACGATATATGGCACACACAACATTTTTTTACTGGTCAAGTAAAGCAACTTCCGCTATGCAAATTTTTTCTCAGCGTTCTTCAGACGTTCCCGGTTACCTTGTAAAATTTGCAGCCAAATGTAACGTGTTGCATTGAAGGAAAAAAAAAATTTAACTTGTAAGAAAAATAGCAAAATGACCTTCCTAAATGGACGGATTTAAAAAGGTGAAAAAAAATCACAGACGGTGTTTTAAAGTGGTACTGAAACGGGGCCAATTATGAGAAATATCTGAGAGGATTAAAAAAAAAAAAACATGGCTCAATTGACGGAGAATGCCTCATATGTGACTTAACGAGGGTTTCTTCAAATCCGCGACAGTCCCTTGCAGGGCTGCACGATTTGATGAGACTCGGTGTGAAAAAGACACAAGTCGGGCGCGGATGAAAGAAATTTTTCGTGCGACACGAAACAAAAAAAAACCATATATAGGACTGTCGTTGGCCGGTCTCTTTCGTAGAATTCACACCATGTGTCCCGCGGCTACCGGGAATACCCATAACCGATGCCCCTTTCTTAAGGGCATACATACGTGAACGGCGTCACTAAATTAATCGCTCTGTGTATATGTACGAGTGTGCGCAATGTAAGGGGCAAAGAGGGCGTTTAGAAGAGAGACTATAAAGGAACGAAAAAAAAACGAAGATTTTAACGGAAGAAGAGGGATACTCACTCTTGAGATAACCAAGTGGAGTGTAGCCTGGAGCCTGTCTCGTCCACAATGGTAGAACGATCTTCGAGGATCGTTTCTTTTATCGCAGTCTCGCACTGATCTTCTCCCTTGTCCGGACCCCAGACTGCGCCCTCGCATGATATTCCTGTGAAACCAAGAAACATCTCGTCAACACGTGGAAGCACCGAAAAGCAATGAATCTTTTGAGCTCTGTTACTCTTAATTGCTCCGACAGTAGAGACGATCGCGTTATAGAAAAGTACGTTGTTTTATTGGATCATACGGTGCATCTTGTTTTACTATATTGAAAATGGACCGGAAAGAATTAAAGTTTTTGTTTTGTCAATATTATTATTATTATTATTTTTATTATTTACAATTTCACATGAGATTTAAACCATGACGGAAAAAGATAATTAATGATATGTTATTGTTGTTGTTGCGAAAGTGGATAGAATCGTAAGAATTGGAATGCAGAAACGAAGAAACATCGCGCCAACACGTGGAAGTACCGGGAAGCGATGAATCTTTTGAGCTCTGTTACTCTTAGTTGCTTCGACACTAGCGCCGATATCATTACAGAAGAGTTCATTGTTTTATTGGATCATACAGTGCATCTTGTTTTACTATATTGAAAATGGACCGGAAGGATTAAAGTTTTTGTTTTGTCAATATTATTATTATTATTATTATTATTATTATTTACAATTTCACATGAGATTTAAACCATGACGGAAAAAAATAATAAATGATATGTTATGGTTGTTGTTGCGAAAGTGGATAGAATCGTAAGAATTGGAATGCAGAAACGAAGAAACATCGCGCCAACACGTGGAAATACTGGAAAGCGATGAATCTTTTGAGCTCTGTTACTCTTAGTTGCTTCGACACTAGCGCCGATATCATTATAGAAGAGTTCATTGTTTTATTTGAATCATAGAGTGCATCTTGTTTTACTCTACTGAAAATGGACCGGAAAAAATTTAAGTTTTTGTTTTGCCAATATTATTGTTATTACTATTTCTCACAATTTCATATGAGATTTAAACCATGACGGAAAAAGATAATAAATGATATGTTATTGTTATTGTTGCGAAATTTGACGGAATCGTAAGAATTGGAATGCAGAAATGAAGAAGAATCGCGTCAACAGGTGGAAGCACCGGGAAGGGATGAATCTTTTGAGCTCTTATACTCATAATTGCTTCGACACTAGCGCCGATATCATTACAGAAGAATTCATTGTTTTATTAGGTCATGCAGATCATATTGTTTTACTACATCGAAATTGGACTGGAAAACCGAAAAGTTTGTGTTTTGCCAAAACAATTATCATTATTATTTTTCACAATATCATATGATATTGAAACCATGATGGAAAAGGGATAATAAATGATGCACTATTGTTGTTATTACGAAATTGTATGAAGTCGTAAGAATTGGAATGCAGATATGGAACGACAATATATTGTTTGAGACAGCTCGACAGGGACTTAGTTTTTGAGTCATTGACATTTTTTTTTTCTTCATCTTTCGGTGTGTGTATAAAACAAATGATCGAAGTCGTCTAAACAATTCGTATAGGGGACGAAGATATAAACTTGAAACTTCGAGATGCACCGTGGTGATAAATTCGTGTCGTATCTCCCTCAAGATTTTCCCGTGTACCCGCGGGCCTCATGGGGTCTCCCCGGTCTCTCTGAGACTTCGGTGATGCCTCGAGAGCAACGGGGCAAAGCAAAGAGAACCTGACCCGAGGGAAAGAGCTAGCTGAAGACGATATCTCCCGCATCCCGATCAGGTAGTAGTAGTAGTTTGTAGTAGTAGTAGTAGTAGTAGTAGGTCTATGGCCCACCCGCTGGCACATCCGGAGATTTAGGGCCTGACAGATACGAAAAAGATAAATACCCACCTATATTGGATTATCTCAGTCCCCTAAGACCCCACCTCCTGCTACTACCTGAACGGCCCATTGCTCCGCGGGACACTTTTCTCTAAGCTTTTATCCTAGTAGAGGAGAGAGAACCCAGGTGACACAAGCTCTCGGGCATCTTTATCCTCCATGTGCGCCGTATGAAAGAGGCTTTTCGGAGACTAGCTCGCTCGCTTATACGTTCGTCATTTCATCTTCTAGGAGAGATCGGGGCAAATCGAACTGCGGCGGGGGGGGAGAGGACCATTTTTAGAAATATTTTCGTGGGACAAAAATAAACGAAAATAACAAAAATGAACAAAAACTTAGAAAAATTAACACAAGTTAACAAAATGGATAAAAATCAAGGATAACCAACGTTAAATTACGCAAATTTACGAAAATAAACAGTTTCTTTTTCGCGAAATACTTAAATCTGGTTAAACGCGTTGCAGCGACGTTAGCTATGCTTATGATGATTCTTCCCATACATTGCATTCTACGAGCGCGCGCGCGGGAGGGCGAGCTATTGAAAGAGTACGGACTACGTGCGATGATTGCCCGATGCAATGTACTAACTCTCCTCCGAAGAAATTAAATTTTCATTACAATACATCCGGCGCTTTGGCCCTGAAGATGGAAAAGTTCTTCAGTCGTTGAGCACACGATCATCTCACGGCCAAACGTTACGCGGTAAAGGAGGTTGTACCTCTGCCGATATGTCCTTCATCCCAAACATACACCATTTTTTTTTTTTTTTTTTTTAGTAAAGTCTATAAAAAAAAATTAAACTTAAAAAAATGGAACACGCACAATTTTTTATACTCGCTTCTGGTAATTTTATAAACGATCAGACAACTGTTACGTACAATGGGTCTTGGCTGAAGTTGATGGAACCCCCCTTAATTAAATAATAATTGTTAGTAAGTAAGTAGTTATGAAGTAAGTAAGTAAGTAAGTAAGTAAGTAAGTAAGTAAGTAAGTAAGTAAATAGTTATGAAGTAAGTAAGAAAGTAAATAAGAAACAAAAATTGCCGGTGAAATGAAAAAGACAAGAAAAAGTTTTTGTATGACAAATGATTTTTCGTCGGTTCTCCGATTTTCCAAAGTTTTTCTTTTTTTTTGCTTGCTGCATACGAAAATGAGGGTATGGAAAAGTAAGTGAATTGGACATCTGTGCGTTTGTCGAAGAGATTTTTGAAATAGCCGAAAGCCGAAAAGGGACTGGCCCGTGCGGTCGGACAGACTTCTGTGGTCCAAATGTGGGTATTCCGGGCTGTGGATCCAGCAATACAAACAAGGGAGAGAGGATCGATTGGTTCCGCGGGCTCTCGAGTTTCCTGGGTTTCCAGGATTACTACGAGGGTCTCGCTACTCAGGGCCTGCGTTATGAACCAACAGATATGCACAAAGTTGTTCTACGGAGCCGGGAAAGCGTAATAAAAAACATTGAAGATATTTCTCCCTTCGCTTTGGTTTTCATCCGTAAAAATCACTGTTCATTATAGTACAGTATTAAAATTGCAAGATGCCAAAAGTAATTGTCTCCATTAAATACCGTATAAAAGTTACACTTTTTAAATTTGATTACTTAACTAATTAATTAATTATTATATTTTTCCATCACGCCACACACTTGTACCGGGAATGCCGGCAAACATTGCCATGATTTCTTCTGTGTGTCGACGGGATGAAAAAACATTGAAGATATTTCTCCCTTCGCTTTGGTTTTCATCCGTAAAAATCACTGTTCATTGTAGTGCAGTATAAAAATTCCAAGATGCCTAAAGTAATTGTCTCCATTAAATACCGTATAAAAGTTACATTTTTTAAATTTCATTGGTTAACTAATTAATTAATTATTATATTTGTTCATCACGCCACACACTTGTACCGGGAATGCCGGCAAACATTGCCATGATTTCTTCTGTGTGTCGACGGGATGAAAAAACATTGAAGATATTTCTCCCTTCGCTTTGGTTTTCATCCGTAAAAATCACTGTTCATTATAGTACAGTATAAAAATTCCAAGATGCCTAAAGTAATTGTCTCCATTAAATACCGTATAAAAGTTACATTTTTTTTATTTGATTGGTTAACTAATTTATTAATTATTATATTTGTTCATCACGCCACACACTTGTACCGGGAATGCCGGCAAACATTGCCATGATTTCTTCTGTGTGTCGACGGGATGAAAAAATAAAAATGAAGAAAAAAAATTGTAGAAAGGAAAAGTACGGGATAGTAGTTTGAGTATTCCATTCCCACGTCTGTTTGATATTCGTTCGCGCGCGCCCTCCCGCTCGTACCTCCCTCTTATGACCGCACCCGGCTTATTGCTATTGTTTCTATTGGTATTCTTCAATCGTATAGGATCTTCGCCGAAGACCATGCTCCCTCGCGCGTGCAGTTATGCATCTCCGAGATGCGAACTCTCTTGTGAATATTTTATAAACAAAAAAAAAATCACCTTAAACGCACTTTACAATATAACTTTCGAGGATAAATTTATTTTCTGTTAGCTTACCGAAAACGACGAGGATAATCAACATGATCTTCGAATGCATCGTGAAGACAACGGATGATTTCACTGAACTCATGATTTTTTTTTTATCGTTCGATTAATCGATGTCTTTCCGATGCGGACGAAATTAGCACCAGCGAAAACTCGGTCACGACATCGTGGATTAATTTATTTAGAAAAAACACATGTACACTCAAAATAAAAAAAAAATATTAAATCGCGATGGAACAGTGTGGCAGCGATCGAGGGTTTGCTGCACAGCGAACGCGCAAAGCTGCGGAGTTTCTAAGGGACTGACGGTTCCCGCGGTACATTACCGACGCTTATATAGTCTTCCCCCCACTCCCTACCCAGCATGGGTCCCGGCGCAGAGAAGAACCCCGGGACCAAAAACCGAAAATTCTCTTTTCCAATGCTCTGGGCCTCTCGCGATTACCCGCTGAGAAGAAGGTTCGAACTACAGGACGTATCCACGTAGATTTATACAACCTCCCTGACGTTTCGAGAATCTCACGGAGCGATCCTCCGGCTCTGAAGAATTTCTTCCCGTTCTCCATCTCTCGGCCTCCTGATAACTATCATCCTTGTATTAACGACGGATTGAAACTATACGCACGAGTGTAGAGACACTCGTGCGTATAGTTTCGTGCGTTTTATATGTTTCTGCTTCGTCGGGTGGAACAAGCTGGGCGTCATCCCGTTCATGTGATATTGAATTAGACAGATTTTAATTATCATCTCCTTTGAGCTTCCGAAGCCATAATGCACTTCTTCCTTTACGCGTCCAATTTCTTTATTTTTATTTCGTTCGCGCGATGCTAATAAACGCTGTCGAATGTCGTGAGCAGTTTTTATTTTATTTTATTTTATTTTATTTTATTTTATTTTATTTTATTTTATTTTATTTTATTTTATTTTATTTTATTTTATTTTATTTTATTTTATTTTATTTTATTTTATTTTATTTCTTTTATTTTATTTTACTTCATTTTATTATGTATTGCTTATTCAATACTTGATTTATTTAACGCATATTTCTTACACAAGCTGGGCGTCATCCTGTTCAAATGATACTGAATTAGACAGATCTTAATTATTATCTTCTTTAAGCCTCCGAAGCCATAACGCACTTCTTTCCTTTACTCGTCTAGTCTGTTTATTATTTTTTTTTTTCGAGCGATGCTAATCAACGCTGTTGAATGTCGGGAGCAGTTTTTATTTTATTTTATTTTATTTTATTTTATTTTATTTTATTTTATTTTATTTTATTTTATTTTATTTTATTTTATTTTATTTTATTTTATAACGCACTTCTTTTTTTACCTGCCCAGTCTGTTTATTATTATTTTCTTCGAGGGATGCTAATCAACGCTGTCGAATGCCGTGAGCAGTTTTTATTTTATTTTATTTTATTTTATTTTATTTTATTTTATTTTATTTTATTTTATTTTATTTTATTTTATTTTATTTTATTTTATTTTATTTTATACTTGCTTATTTAACGCATTTCTTACACAAGCTGGGCGTCATCCTGTTCACGTGATATTGAATTAGACAGATCTTAATTACTATATTCTTTAAGCCTCCGAAGCCATAACGCACTTCTTCCTTTACTCGAACGATTTTTTTTAAATCCAATATTTTACTTCATTTCATTTTATTGCGTATTTGATACCAGCTTATTTAACAGATTTCTTTTTTACATACACAATATGAAACGATCGGCTTAATTGATCAATATAAAATCGTGTCACTGAAATAATCGTGAATGCGTAAAATATAATATTCACTTATGAAAAGAAAAACCAAATTACTAAAACAAGAAAAATCTTCACACATGGCTGAAGAACTGCGGTCGATGGCCAATTGGCAATAGGGGATAGCGGGGCAAAACGGGATAATGAGACAAAACGCAATTTCCAATCACTTTTGTATGGTGGCGATTGTCGCCCATGGGACAAAATGGGGTTGAAGATTCGAATGGATCGTTGAGACAAAGTGGGGCATCCAAAAATTATTGGAAAATTGAGTTTTGCCCTCACTGTTCCGTTTTGCCCCACGGTCCCATTTTGCCCCGTTCTCCCCTATGCACTATAGCTGACAGAGATAAGTTTGTTTGGTATTAAAAAACTGTTACATGCTATGTATTGTTAATAAACTCACTACTACTACTAGTCTTTACACATTTCCTATGAAATTAAAGTTCAAGCTGGGTTCGCTGTTGTAAATTTGCGTATTTACCGGATCGATGCGACAACGCAGAGATAATAAATAATTATCTTGCATGTAACAAAATGTCACATTATATCCATCTATTCTATTCTATATACTATATATATTTTGTTTAAAGATAATATAATATATAAGATAGATTGTGAATTTGTCAACTGAATTTACGGGTCGAATGTCCGATATGGACAATGTACATACTCGCGCCTTTCCAGGTAGGCCGTTTGAGGGATACATCTTCACTCATCTTCGGAGAGACCAGGACTGAGAGATTTTTCCCCACAATATAATAGAGCAGCACATACGACTTTATCCACGCTGGGCGAGGGAGAAATGTCCGATTTTTTTTTAAATCTTTTCTCTTAGTAAAAAATTTCGAGCATTACATCCGGGTCCCTGTCAGGGGCTTTGCCGGACCTTATCAGGATCTAATGCAACGCTCCAAAAGCTCTACTAGGGTCCTGCTATGAAGGACTTCTACTTTGGCTTATCTTGTCTAGTTATTTGCATGTTGTCCGACCGAAGTTAATCTACTTTATCGGATCTCATGACGGGTTTTTTCTTTCTATTATTCGTCATAAAAAAATGCTTCATTTTTGAATTTTTTTTCTGTTTAAATTTTTTGAATTGTTTTAAATTTAATTTAAAAATTTTATTTTGTTTGTCATTAAATTTAATTTTTAGAATTTTTTTAAAGATCGATATACCAGTGTGAATTATTTCACTGAATTCGAGGGACGAACGTCCGGTGCTGACACAATGTACATCCTCGCACCTTCCCAGGTAGGCCGTTCGAGGGATACGTCTTTACTCATTTTCGGAGGAGGCCAGGTCTAAGAGATTTTTCTGCACAATATAGCAGAGAGCAGCCGCACAGACGACTTGATCCGAGCCCGGAGAGGAGAGAAAAGACGCCACGACGATTCCCGAGTTTCTTTGTGCATTGTCAGCTTCAAGCCGATTGTTCGGACTATTCGGGGGCTTGACTCCTCTGTGCGGAAGATTTGTGACGCGTGGATGAAACCAGATTGAGAAATATCTCTTGGGTGGCCGGGTCAAGTTTGAATTGAAAAAAAAACATCTGCACTCCCCACAGAATTTAACGGACATTTAGGGAAAATTGATTTTGAACCCTGACAACACATGATGCATGAATTAAGCTCAAGTTGAGACGTCTGAATTTCTTATTTCTTGACACCTATCTACAATTTTTTTTACAAATACGATAATACCATTATTTAATTCTAAGTTATATTCGTTACAAAAATTTGATCCAATAACACCTCGGCTGCTCACGAACGATCGAGTCATTATTTCGCTTCCTCGTAAGGGAAGCTTTGTTTTGGGAAAAAAAAAATTCGAGATTTTTATGAAAACGTGTTCAGAATGGTCCATAACTTCGAAAAATCAGATTAAGAAAAAATGTCCGGATGTATATGCATGTATGTGTGCGTGCGTGCGTGCGTGCGTGCTTGCGCGCGCGCGCGTGTGTGCGTATTTACAAAGCGTCTTCTATGAGAAAGCGTTATCCGTCTCTCGAAACAACGTAACGCTCTCTTCGTCGTTACTCTGTTCCTTCTTTTCACATGCTTTTATAAAAGTTAATGGTCCAAAAACATTTTTTTTAAACTAGTTTGTTTGATATGACTGATACGTGGTCGACGTTAAGGATTGCAAATTGCAAAAACGCGACGTGCCATGCAATAATCGAAATGGTTGATTTTATTTTATTTGAAATGATTCATACAATTATTTTCATTTCTTTACTTAATTTTATTTAAAATTACTTATTTATTTATTTCGGAATGCAAACTCTTAATATTCCCGACGAGTCTCCAATTTTTATGTTACGTCCTGATCAGCATTTTCCTCCATCTACGGTCAAGGAAATTTCTCTCCCTATTACACGTTTATCGCATGTGTCGCTTTATCAGAACAATGCCCAGTTTCGAATCCAACCTTTCGGAAATTTTAAATTCAACAGTATATGCGCTGATTATCACCACGTGCTGTTTACTACCAATCGGTATTTGATTCGACTTGATGCATACTACGATGTTTACTATGTCGAACTAATATGACACTTTCGCATCGTCCTGACATACCGTAGTAGTGTAGTGAAATAAGAATCCTGACGGCTCGCACTGCGATGTGCGACACTGACTCAAGACTACTGTTATCGCGGATCGGCTGGTCCGTCGCTCTTCACCTTTATTCTCCTTGAGAAAAATCGATGACTTCGATTTCTAATTTTAAGTCAACGCTGTTTACTTCTATCAAACCCCGAATTGATTATCAATTATCCCCGAACGATTCAAAATAATTAATTATTGTTCGGTAAATAAACAAAATAAAATATTCACAAAAGATTAATGGAAATAAAATAAAATGATTCGATGACTTACGATGATTCAAATTGAATTAAGGGAATAAGTCACAGATCGTCGTTTCTTAATGGTGAGGGGTGGTGGGGGGCATGTTACTAGCAATGGTTGAGGGCCTCTCGATACCTCGTGCAGGTCGCTAAATAATTAAGACGGTAATTTATAATGACTCGAGATTTAATGATGAAAATGGCACGAATTGATTTGTAATACAAATGGTTCAAATGAAAATTGGACAGAAGAATAATGTGCCGACAAGACTTCCACACTTGCGTCACACGAACACACATTCACTCTCGAAATCACAAATATATATATTCCCTCTCTTATTCTTACACTCTCTTCATACTCTCTCTCTCTTCTCTTACACTTCCTTCATACTCTCTCACGCACCGTGAACACACACTTAACCTACACGACAGTATTGTTCGTGGCGGGAATTACAGTACACGATCGCGTTTCTCCGATCCTCGGGAGCCAATCGAATTAGGCACGACCGCGTAAGTTGGATACCCCACTACCTGCCCAAGTACCTGCCCACCGTCCCTTTCCATACGCAAAATTCCCCTTCCGAGCGCTGTTATGACCGTAATGACCGTAATGTAAGCGTGCAGAAATATACTCTATGTATTTCGCAGCTCAAGTCACAGTTCGCTAATTGACTTCTTAATTTGAATATGAAATGCATTCTGTCGTTTAAGGGAGACCCATAAAAATCCCGTTTTATAAATTACGCATTTTATATTTATTTGATTTGTTGCTTTGCTAAAGTTAACAAGCCTTTGCTTCCTCATGGACAAAGATTTTTAGTAAATCAAATAATTCGATATATTGCTTTCTCATAGAGGAAGCTATGATTTCCTTAAAAAAAATAAATAAAAAAAACGCGACATTTTAACGTCAGAGTATTTAAAATAGTCTAAAACATTGAGTAATGCGATTATTACCTGACGTCCGGATGCGTGTGTGTGTGTATGTGTACGTGTGATCATATCGCTTCGGTCGGAAAAATAAGCCTTGTATCAAAGGAAAAATTTGATCAATAATAGAAACTGGAGCATATTGAGGCTGTCGGGCGGAATAGGTTCTCCTTTATGGTAAAATGACGGAATATATCCGATACTCGAATACGAGAAAATATATAGAATGAAGAATTTATCGATCTTTGTCTCATATCAAGCTTGCCGCATTGCCTCTTTGTCGGATTTACAGCAGCGACGATTTCATTCGCAGGGAGCAAAAGGGAAGGAGTCATTTGTTTCCCCATCAAGCAGGTAACGGACCTTGAGAAGGGGCCGAATTGGACTCACGCGGTCGTCTTTTTGGGACATACGCGGTCGTTCGGAATTATGCGGTTGGGAGAAACGCGGTCGTGTACTGTAATACACTTATGAACTAACACGAACAGGCTCACCACCGCGGCGAGTAACACTTTTCAAGCTCCTTACGGCCCTCGCGATTTCTGCGCGTTCTAATGGACCGGGGTGTTCCCTCAAGATTTACTTTACTCCTGCGGGTGCTGATCGAGGAGCCTACCGAAGTTCAAGCTCACGCTTTCACTGTATTTTCGGGACTGATTTCCCCGGCTCGTGCATCCGTCGATCTCTCGACCGTCGGATGTCGAGCCGGGGAGGATTTCTGCAAGACAGCGGAATTGCACCTCGTTTAAGCGGAGGCGAGAGGAGACATTCGTATGTCCCCTCGAACCCCCGACTCTCAGGAAAAATATCGCGCGACCCGCGTCGCATAGAATAACGACGCGGTTGGCGCGATATAGAAAGAATTAATACGGGAAATTAAATACTGAAAAGGCAACGGAATACATACTTTGTATTCCGATACCTTGACAGTCAATCCCGCGCTGACGAGCCCGAACGTGCCATTTCGCGAGTTCTGTCACGAACCGCGCAGGAAAATTAAGAAATAAAAATCGTTGCTGCGCGGAACGTGACAGTATAAGTAAATCGCTCAAAATCGCTCCACATTCGTCGAGCGTCGAAATCGCTGAAAATCGCTCGAAAATCGCTCCACATTCGTCGAACGTCGAAATCGCTGAAAATCGCTCGAAAATCGCTCCACATTCGTCGAACGTCGAAATCGCTGAAAATCGCTCCACATTCGTCGAGCGTCGAAATCGCTGAAAATCGCTCCACATTCGTCGAGCATCGAAATTGCTGAAAATCGCTCGAAAATCGCTCCACATTCGTCGAACGTCGAAATCGCTGAAAATTACTGAAAATCGCTCGAAAATCAATCCACACTCAGCTTTGATTTTCAGCCAAACATCACTTGAAAGTCACTTCACAATCACCAGAATCAAGAAAACAGGCGTTCAGCGAGATTCAAACGAAAGTCAGATTACACGCTTTCGGTCCTCCTAATCCGGAAGGTCGATGTTCAAACCATCAACTCACAATCAATACCATCGACGCCACATTCAAACCGTTCGCTAGGGACGTCTTATTGCAGCAATTTTTTTTTAATGTTAGAGATCGTTGTCTTACAAATATCATACGAGCCCGCTAACAGTGTGCTCGTGTCTCCCTTGTCGAGTTTCGAAAGCGTTTATAATTTTTTTTTCCACCGTAAGTACATTTATGCTTACGCTTAGAGGTCGAAGGACTGGATGCTGAATCCGTAACGCACTAAACTACGAGACCAGTATTACATTTTACTGCAGACATCTTCTCATTTGGCGCTACCGATTTGACAGCCGTGGTGTACTAATAAAGACTAATTAAAAAGTTAACATTGGCCGGCTAACTTCACACAGGTACATTTGAGGCGCCTTCAAATTAACGGACTTCAATCGTACACTTGCGTGCTAGCACACTCATAAACAATGCACCACCATTTCTTTACATCTGTTCGCATCGCTGTTCAATTCTTCACTGTTATAAATATACAGCAGCGTTTCCATCGGACTTTCATTGGTACGTCGTTACTTATCTACACGGCGCCTCTTCTACACGCACATAATGACCATATTTTCAACCTTACACTAAAATTCTGGCGCCATGAGGAAACGTACACCGGTGCTTGTAGTCACATGCTGAATCGTACGCATGTTCAATCGTTCACTCGACTTGTAGGACTTTTGCGACCCCCCAATGCGAGGCAATATGGGTTGGAGCTGTTTCTAACAATGAGAACCGCGGCTACTTCGCCGGTATACCGACGACCTTGACCTTAGTCGCGGTTCTCATTGTTAGAAACAGCTCGAACCCATATTGCCTCGCATTGGGGGGTGCGCAAATGTCATATAAGTCGAGTGAACGATTGAACATGCGTGCAATTCAGCATGTGATTACAAGCAGCGGTGTACGTTTGCTAATGGAGACAGAATTTTTGTGGACGATTGGAAATACGTGCATTCTGCTCGTGTAGGGGCAACGCGGTGTAGGAAAATGACAACGTACAAATTAAAGTATCCCTGATAGACAAGCGCAACGAAAAGTAGCAATATTGGCGCGATATTTGCGACATGTGCGGGACATGTCGCAATTATTGCGCCAACTGCTACGTTTTGTGCCGCTTGTCTATCAGGGATGTTGAAAAAGCTTCCGTGTTTTTTAACTGCGAAGTATCGAACAGTGCTGCGAACTAATGCAATCAAATTTCCGTGTAACGTATTTGTATGTGCTAGCGCGCCCGTGTACGATTGAGCTCCGTTCATTTGAGGGGCTGCTGGACCTTCCTGTTTTACCGACGAAAATAGGCGATTTCTTAGTTTTCACTATTCATCGTAACTATGCGACGCGTATGCTTCAAATCTTGCAGGACTGTATCAATAGCATAAACGATTCGGCGTGCACTCGAATTTCGGACGAAATCTTCCGAAAAATAAAGAAAATCGAATATTACAAACTGTCGCGGAAACCAACATGGCCGCTGAAATGTTTACAGCATCTGTTCTGTTGGATATAAAAAGTTCTAGACCTTGCATACGTCAAAAGGGCGTGCATGCCAATTCTGCGAAGTTCTCGGAATATTCCAAAACCGTCGGAAAGTTTCTCACTCAAAAGATAATCACGCATAGTGTAAACTGCGATAATTTAGTCTATCGACTTGCGACGGGTGATCAGAGCCGATGAACACGGCACGAATGTAGTGTAGGGCACGATGCAGGGCCACCTGTACGTCAATCGTGACACTACGTTCACGCACTTTCGCAGACTATAATATTCGGTTTTCTTAATTCCTGATAAGTTTTCAATCAAAATTCGACTGCACACCGAAGCGTTTATGTCAATATCATAATCCTGCATGATTTGACGCATATGTGTAGCATATTAACAATGCAAAGTATGAACTAAAAAATTGTCTAGGTCCCGTCGGTAAAACAGGTAAAGCAAGTTAAAAAAGAAAAAAAAACAGCTCCAGCAGCCCCTTAAGGTAGTCCTAGCGGACGGCCTGAGCCCACATGAGTTCAGAGAGAATTGAGAGAGAATTGCGAACACTTCTCGATGGGATAAAAATTCTAAAAAAATCAAGCATATGGAAGGTGCTGAAAAGATTGATTTTACATAATAATAACTCCAAAATATTATTAACAAATGCATAAAAAAAAATTGTTCAACAAATTCCCCGGCAACTTAACTTTTTGTTCATATAAAAACAATTTGTTAATCTTTTTGAATACGTATGAATTTTTTCAGAATTTTATCTAATTTTTGAAAATCACGTTTTTTTATTAACGAAAAACGCAATTTTCAAAAATTAGACAAAATTCTGAAAAAATTGATACGTATTCAAAAAGATTAACTTATTGTTTTTATACGAACAAAAAGTTAAGTTGCCGGAAGATTTGTTGAACAATTTTTTTTTCATTCATTTGTTAATAACATTTTGGAATTATTATTATGCAAAATCAATCTTTTCAGTACCTTCCATATGGTTGATTTTTTTGCAGATTTTTATCTCATCGCGAAGTATTCGCAATTCCACTCTCAATTCGCTCTGAACTCACGTGGGCTCAGGCTGTCCGCAAGGACTACCTTAAAGGCGCCTCTCAGAAATCATATCCGGGTAACTAGCTTCTCTCTCTAGCATTCGCACCATCGCAGCATTCTCTCTCCTTCTATTATCAAAGATAAGTTTCTAAACGCGCCGCTGGGCAGTGGCGTGACTGGGCCGGCCGACACAAGGCACATGGCGTTCTTTCGCGCATCAACAAAAAACTCTTTATTATCAATTACCACATGTTGAACTTATATAGAGAAATATGGCTAGACTCAGTTCATACTACACACTGTGCCCGTTGATAGATCAACAAAGTTTACTCGGTGTCGAGAAAGATTCTGAACCAGGATGCGCGATTGTCACACTCGGAAGAAACATCGTAATTCGTTACAAGGTTAGTTCATTTACTTAACTGATAAACAATTCGTCCCTCGACGATATCCCACATAGTTAAACATAGGTAAACTTCGACAATTTCGAAACTATAGTAGAAATACTTCATACTCAGTTGTAAAACAATTTTTCATCATAAAATACGATAAATCGCAAAATGTTTAAACTTTTTTCTTCCTCGACCATGTTCTTGATAATCGGTTACGAGTCTCGTGGTCATAATTTTTTTTTAATTTCATAAATCGATCTCGGATTTGTCAACATGGCAACGATTGTTTTTGTTAAAATATCACTTTCGGAGTGTACCGACAAATAATTACACATATTTATAAGGTAGTAGATAACATCGACATACCGTCGTTACATTACTGGCGAAAAAATTTTATCTCGTCACGATTGTACCAAATTTATAATGAAACTAAATAAGTATTAATTAATTAATTAAATTTATTATTAATTTATACATTATATTGATAATAATTTTTTATAATAACATTCAGTTATAATTAATATTTAATTGATAATAATAATAATGATATGAAAATATTTAAAAAAAATATTTTGTTATAGCTACAAGATCTGAAACAAGTGAGCAGCTGGTCGACGAAAGAGCGGCTCACGACTCAGGTCACATATGACGAAAGTAGCGAACGATATGCGGCTGTATTCAGCGAGAAATATATCCGAGTCTGGTCGAAGAACGAGGAGGATCTCGACAAGGTGAAAAAACACAAATTCGCCTTTCCATTTCATGCCGTTCTGTCGCTGGACAATATGCTGCCGGTGCTTGTACGCCAAAACGGTGCCACCGCATCCCTGGATTGGGCCCTTGAAAACCGAAAATCTTGGTTCACCAGAGGCATACTGAAGCCAGACGAAAAGTTACAGCAATGCCAGCTGGTCAACGTCAGTGGGAGAACTTACTTGTGTGCGCTGACAAAAACTGAACAGTATCACAGTTACATAGTCGTCGGACTTCAGGAGAAAACCTGCCTGGAAGATCCCGAACACTCTACTAGAATAGAATTGAAACGCACCTCGGAGAGCCTGGTCGGTCATGTTATTCTACAGGACAAGAACGACGCGTATCTGCTAACTTTGTGTATGTTATTTTCTAAACTGATCCGTAGCCGATACAATGTCTATTTTTCATTTATTCTTAACACAAAACGACACTGGACACAGTCCAGGAAGGATGATAAATGAAAAAAGTTTATAGAGGAGTTATATCCCTAAATATTACGAAAATTAACGACTTTTTGTATTTTCATACTGCCGTTTTGCTTCTCATCTATCCTATCGATAGACTTTTCTAGGGTCATTACAAGCCTATGAAAAACGTGAAAAATATTATAATTGTAATTTTTAGTACATTTATGTAATTTTACTACTTTTCAAAAAACTTTATCCTTTGAGAGAAGAAGCCAAAAGTTATTCATTTTTAATTTCATTCAGGGTATAACGGTCAACTCTTCAGTTATATTTCTTCTACATTAAGGGCATGTGATACAGAGTCGGTCAGTAAAAAATCTGTTTCCCTACTTTCTTCACGGCTATTAATATTTTTGACAAAAGCAAATTTGTTTTTCGTAGACTATATATAGATACATGAAAACCTTATTTCCTTTTGTCTGAAATATTAACAGGCGCGGAGAAAACAGGGAAACCGTTTTTTTACCGGCTTAGTCTGTATCACATGCCCTTAATCTGCAACCGATTCGATGCCGAATTTCAATTTATGTTTCTTCTCTATTCGTCACAAAAAAAAAACTTAATTTAGTCCAAGAAAGTCGATTGACGAACAATATTTATAGAGTAATTCCGTACCGAAACATTGTAAAAATGAGCAATACTTTGTATTTTCATACCGCCGTTTCTTTGCTTCTGTTGAGGTGATTCCGACAGACTTTCCTTAGATCATTACAAGCCAGGCAAAAAAGTTAAAAGAGTACATGATAAACGTAATTTTCACTAACGTAGCCCAAGTATTTCTATATTTTTTAAAATACGTAACACGAATCTCTCTTTAAAAAAAATAATTCCCAAAGCTTCCTCTGCGGGAAAACCGAAAAAGAGTCTATCAGAATTCCTCACAGAACGCTTCGTGAATGATGATAAAAGAATGAAAAGATGACGTGTAAATCCACTTAATATAGATATATATTTTTTTTTTCAGGGTCTCACGGACGATTGTACAGTTATCCTCTGATAGGATCGTGTACGGAGACTGTACCAGGAATGCTGGTCAGCGTTGTGACGGCAATAAACACGAAGCATCCGGTGGTGATGGTTGCGTTGAACGAATCGACCATAGCAGCTTACGGCGCGGATGCACAGGAGGAGGGTGCAGTTTTGCTGATATACAATGTACAATTCAAATTGGTACAAGCCGTTCAAAAGCTCAAGTTGTACACGAAGGATGCGAAGTTGTGGCGAGTCGAGGACAAGCTGATGCTAGCGGCGAATCGGCACCTGGCGATCGCCCCTTACCGTCTCTCGTCGCAGAGAATAGAGGCGATGCTTGGCTCGTCGTTACGTTTCAAGTCCGCCGACGCCGCCAACGAGGACAATGAGGTCGTCGTGATCCTGGAATCGACGATAGCCCATTGGCAGGATGAAATAAAACCGCCGGTAACAGTTTCGACGGAGGGCATACCGCGAAATATCGCGAAACAAGTATTCCAACTGTTGAACGAGGGTTCGAGCGACGCGGCCATTCACCGAGCTCTGATCCCTCAGCTCGTCGAGTCGAAAGACATCGCAACCATAATCTGGTGTCTCGATAACTTCGGCGATTTGCCGGAAAAATTGTTGATAAATCTTTTGTCGTTTTGTCTGAGAACCTCCGACAAAACTTTCGCGCCACTTCAGAACGGTACAGCCGAGGGAAAGCCGAAGAACTCCATCCCGTCGTCGAGAAATCGATTCCTGGACAAAATATTCGGTTCAAGCTTCTCCGATGTCGCGGTCCTGTCGTATCTGAAGTCGGAATTGAATTTCAACGAGATATTGAGACTGATAAACTACCTGATTGAGAAACTGGACGGTTCAGAGGGAGCATCGGTAAGTCCGTCGGAACCCGACGAGAGACAAATCTACGAGTGGGCTTGTCTGTTGCTCGACTCGCACTATCAGAATTATCTACTCTCACAAGATCCCGGGGTGCTCGATGTGCTCAACAAGTTAAGCTCGCTTCTCGATGATCACGTGAGTGAAACTATTAACTATAATAGTTTAATCGTAAATTGGGTACGCCGGGAATTGACTGAAATATTTAATTACTAGTTCCAGCTGCTCAAGGACATCGAGAATCTCAGGCCAATGTTGCACAGAATTATCAACGGTAAGTCACTGAAACCGACGCCCAAGGACAACAAATTCTATTCTATAGAAGAGGTACAATTGTATTAAATAAAAATTAACGTTTAACCGCAAGGTGCGAGAGAATTATTCAAACGATATTTATAGTAGTGGATATTAATCTCATCTTTCGGTATTACATGGCAATTCTTTACTTCTCTTCACATCAGTTTCTCTAATTTCACCGGTTCGGTCCTCGGATCCGAAGCCCCGTCATGCGTGAGCAACGGGTATTCAGTTATGTCGTTGTTCGTACGTACTATATTCGAAGCTACGTCACTGCACCATTCCGTTCGCCGGTGGGCCTTCAGCCCCAGGAATCGAACCAGACACCTTTTTTGCTTCCTCATAGAGGAAGCTTTGTTTTCGTTAAAAAAAAAGAAAAAATGAGATTTTAATGTCAGAATACTCAAAATAGTCTAAAACGTCGAGAAATATGATTTTTAGCTGGCGTCCGGGTGTATGTGTGTGTGTATGTGACAGAGTTGCAGCGTTTAAAATGACTATAACTCGGAAATGGCTTGAGACAGCGAGTTGAAATTTGGTACACTAGTAGAGCGATCACGTCGCTTCGTTCAGTGCTATTTTCGTGAACATTGAGGCCCAAATGGAGATTTTATGCGATTTTAAATTTTTCGGAAATTCTTTGGTAGCTCTAACTTGCGTAAATTTGCAGCAATCGTCCTAAAACTACACATAAATATACTATTTTGATCAAAGACCTTTGGTATTGAATTTGGTCACAATCCATCAAAGTGGTAAGATTATATGGGATTTTGATTTTTTTGAGTTTTTTGAAAAATGACTAAAAATTGTCTAATTTGAGTAAACTTGGAGGTATCGATCTTAAATTTGAAACGGGAATGGACTAATACTGTACAATGTTTGGTATTAAATTTGGCGAAAATTGTTCTGATCGTTTAAGTTTTATGAGATTTTGAATTTTTTTGTTTTTTTGACAAAGTTGTATTTTTTGTCCGATACGAGTTTATGTATGAAGTGTCGCCCTACAATACAGGAAGCCAACAATACAGAAAATGCTTCTTCATAGAAGAAGCTTCGCAAATAAAGGAACATTATGAGAAGGTCACATGAAAATTTCAATTTGCAGCTTTTATGAGAAAGCCACATGAAAATTTCAATTTGCAACTTATATGAGGAAGCCATATGAAAATTTCAATTTTCAACTTTTATGAGGAAGCGACATGAAAAATTTAATTTTCAACTTTTTGAGTCTTTTTGGTCGCCACACCAATACCGAATTTCCCCCGTGAGTGAGATCAGGCCGAGATCTACTCTGAATTAGTGGAAACATTCTACTAGACTCAAAAGTCACTTATGGGATTGGCTGTTGACTAGAAAGTTTCGAATTAACTAGAATTTTGCCACTAGTACAAACTCGTTTAAGTCCGTTCTCAGTCCCGGTGGAAACTCAGTACAAGAGACGCTTTCCCCTTCCAACAGACGTACTATTTATAGTGAATTCCGAACCACCGTCAAATGGCATTTATATATTTTTTACAAATGACGATCACACATCTTTACGACAAATAAATTCTATTCGCTCTCTTCAGCTATTTAAAACTTTATTTAGTATGTACACAATTGCATGAATTGTAAACAGAACGCTTAGGGCGCCGTCGTCGTAATGGTGTAACGACGAGCGTTTATTACAGCGTTACTCGATTGTATATTAGATAAATATGAGAAAGTTGATACTAGTGAAAAGTCGGAATATTAGATTCAAGGATCTAGCTCAGTTGATCTGCGTAAGGAACGCTGGACAGATCACCGATCGCTGCCATCGACACCTTGCCGCTGAGTTTGCTGGCGACCTGCAAACATCAATGAATCAATCATTTTTTGTCAAAGAAAGTCCGTCGAAGGATGATTTACTATAGTCAATCGACAATGCGAACTTACGCTCTTGACGTCGTTGGCAGAAATCTTGTCTACTTCGTTGGCGATGGCCAACGGGGATGCGACGCGTCCCTTGAGCAGAGCCTGTTGTCCGAGGCTCTCCAATTGTGCAGCTTGGCTGTCGTTGCCGAAGAGAATCGCGGCCTTCAGGTCGGTTTTACCACGGTTTATGTCGGCATCGGTGAGGCTCGGTGCGCGCAGCCACTTGTAAGCGGCTTTCGTCAACTGAAATGATATGTAAAAACATGAAGCAAACGTAAAAGGCAGACTGTTATTAATAGCCCAAAGTACAGTTTAACCCTTCACAATACGGAAGCCTCGAGTCGAGCGTGACTACGCAGGCCGGGGGCTCCGCAACCTTGTCAGTTTTCTATTCGAAATATAAATATCGAATAACAATAGCACACTATATATTGACGATAAAAATATTATTTTACACAAATATAATATCGTGAACATTACTCTTCAGAGAGTATTCCCGAATTTCGATATCTGCAATATTTTTTGAGATATAGCGATTTTCATACCGCTCAATGTAAGTACTCGCTGAGCGAGGATCCCGTACGTGAAGGGTTAACGTTCACACATACTGAGTACCCGCAAAGTGATACGGTTCCCACTAAAGGACGGATAATAGGTCCGTCGCTAATAATCATACCCGCTGATGCGACGTTAAATAATAGTACATTTCGATACGAGTGCGAAAAAACTTTTTCTGACGAGTGTGGGTTTGCAGCACGAGCCGAAGGCGAGTGTTGCAATCACACGAGTTCGGAAAACGTTTTTCGCACGAGTATCGAACAAAGTTTTATTTCACAAGGTGTGAAAATAATAATAAAGAAAGATATATATAAAATTCAAGGACACGGTATAAACTGTCCCGACAGTTTCGCGAGTTAATCGTCGTCGTTATTATTACCGAGCCGGCAATGTTGGCGGGGGACGAAAGGATGAATCCGAACAATCCCGAGTCCGAGTAACAGGCATTGAAAGCCGTCACGGCGAAGGGATCGCTACCCGCTGCCGAGGCGACGCTCTTGTACAACGGAGTTGTGCTGGTTCCCCACTTGGCACGAGGACCGGTACCGGCAACTTGCTGCAAAATCGCGAAAGCGAGGGCATCTTTCTCCTTGTCCAGACCCGCGCTTTCCACGGCCACTGCCACTGTCGCCAGCGGTGAGTTACGCTCTTTCCGTATCTCGCCACCGCAGTACTTCGCAGGCTCGCAGGAACCTCCGCTCCCGGGGAGTTCCAAATTTGCAGCGAACGCCGAAACTTCGCCGAGCGAAACTCCGGTCGAAACGACGGCGCACCTCGAGCCCGTGTACCACGTGTTGACGAAATGTTGCAACTGCAAGAATCAATCAATTCAAATCAAATATCCGCACTATTGTGCAAGGGGATTACAACGAAACGTAGAAAATTACCAATTTTTCACCACGACTCGTCGTAATTTATCTTTTATTCTTTAAATTTCCTTCTGCAGCAAAGCATCCACTGTGATTTTTTTGTATCGCGCGTAGAAGGTTTGTAAATAAAATAAAATTAGAAAAAAAAGAGTAAACGATAACGAACAAGCATTTTTCGAAATTTCGACAGAATTTGAGGACTTTTTATTTATCAATGTTTTATTAGTCATCGGGTTCGATTTATCAGGAACATTGTTTAGCGGATTTTAGTTTGGTATGTAGATATTTCGAGTGTAAATTAAAAGCTGTAACGTCATTGAAGTGTTCAACGTGTTCAAGTTAAAGCTACAACGGACAATAAAAAAAAAGTATAACTTTTCAATCCCTTTGCCGATTCAAGCTAAATTGAATGCTAGACCACCTTGGTGGTTGCTCGAATTGTGAGCAAAGTTTCAGCTCGATAGCTGAAAATTTGCCGCTGGGGCAGATTTTTTCCCAAGCAGCAGCAAGCACAGGTTCTCTTTTTTATTAACTTTTGGACCGTTCAATACCAACGTAAAATTATTTCATGAAATCTTTCTCTACATGAAAACAATATATATTCATATTAATATTAATATTCTTATGAATCTCTCACCGTTTCGGTCGACATTTTGCCGATTTGCCGTTTAGGCGAGTAAAGAGAATAGCCAAGGCCGCTTCGGAACGCGGCTTTATGGAGAAGCTCGACGATACGCGTAACTTCCGGAAGCGTGGAAAGCTCGTACCGCAACCGAGGCTCCTGATCTTTTATCTCCCACGGCTTGAAGACCTGATGGGTCACGATGTCTTCCAAAAAGTTGAGAGCGCTGCCGCTGTTTATAAAAAAAATGGTCTTTAACTGAAAAAATTGCTTTCAATTGTTGTATAACTCCCTGCATGACACGCTTTTCACAGGTACAGTGGAACCTCGATTAACTGAAAGAATTGATACCAAGCCTTGTTCAGATTAACCAAACAAGGTTCGATTTCAATTTGAAGACAAAAAAAAGAATTTTTAAGACAAAAAGAAAAATGTTAAGACAAAAATAGAAATTTGAAGGCAAAAATAGAAATTTGAAGACAAAAATAGAAATTTGAAGACAAAAATAGAAATTTGAAGACAAAAATAGAAATTTGAAGACGAAAAAGAACATACAGACTACAGACGTATGTTTCTAATATATATTTGCAGATTAACATTGAACTTTAAGACCCCATCATCAAAAGCTCAATTTTCGGTTGCTGTATAGACGATACGCGTTTTTTAGCAGCCCAATTTTTCGATTGCTTCTGCTGAACGAGCTGCTTAGGGCAACATCCCTCCAGCTTCTCATGCAAGCGGCATATACATCAAAATTACATCAAATACATATTTTTTACATAAAACAAAAAGTACAGTAGAACCCCGATTAACCGGGGGCGGATTTTTCTTTTTAATACTCCGAGCAAACCAAAGTCCCTGAGAACTTAAAAAAAAAAAAAAAAATACCTTACGTACTATTAATAAAAAAAACCAGCTTTACATTCTAGTTCGCACTATTTAACAATAAGTGCAAGTTGTACCAAATGTCATTGTAACTAGTCAAAATAAAGTTGTATCATGAGCCATTATTAACTTATATACTTTCGCTATCTAGTTCGTATTAACCAAGGTTTCAATTATCCAGGGACTCTTCGGTCCCGAGCATCCCGGTTAATCGGCGTTCTACTGTAAGTTACAGTTAGGCTAATCAAGGTTCTACTGTAGCCATGTGAGTCGGTAAATAACTGGTTAAATAGCACTGTAATTAACCAGTCACTTAACCACATTACTGCGAACAATACGATCTGTGCACTCACAGCTTGTCTCGCGTGACCAGGAGCGTGTAAGCGATGGATTCGCGATCGGCCACAGCGGTCAGACTTCCTCCCAGCTGCTGGATGTTACGGGTGATACCGAATGTCGACGCACGACTCGTTGTCAAACCCGCTGCCAGTCGCAGCAAGTGGGTGAGACCCTGTGTTTCGTATGTCTCATTTCGTGAACCCGCTCTGAAATAGAAAGGATAAAAAAATAATGAATTACAAAAAAAAATATATATATATATATCATTTTGATATCCACAAAAATCCAGTATACCGCAGGACGATGGAGACCTGAGCTATCGGGCTGTTGTTTTCGATGGCGGCGACGGTGATCTTGTTGCCCAAGACCTGGACATCCGAAACTGGTGCGGGCGACGATTGAGCGGCCGCGGCGAGCGCATAGTGGCGCACCTGCGAATTATCCGTCGTACAAAAAATTGTACCTATGTGACGGGGAACGGGTAAGGTGTAAGATCGTAAAATCAGAGTTCCGTGACAGCCACGAAATATCGAACGATAATGTAAAATCGGAGTTGTTTCAATAGCGAAAATTTGACGGAAATAGTTCAATTAAATCGTAAATCTACAAATAGAATAACCGGAAATCCAAAAATGTTTCTCGCACAAGGTACAAAATACATCGTTCGAGTTTTTATTGGATGCGAATGTCGAAGCTTTTACATAACAGTCGTCCACCAACAAATCGAATAGGCAGTCTCGAAAATTTCGAGATTGCAGTGAAACAAGAGGAGCCGATCGCATAGGACGAAACGGGGATCGTACAATAAGTTCTTACCGTTCGATTGCGCAAAATTGGTGATCGTATCGCCGAGCAAGCCATTTTTTTCGTCCCTCCCGTGTCTCAGACGAACGAGTGGTGGCCCGTGCTGCTCTCGTCGTCGGACGAAAGTTTCGTCGACGGCCACGCGAGTGCCGAGGACGATGTCTCTGAGGTGTTCGGTCGGAGCTCGCGCGCGTGCGATTGTAATACCGGGAAACTTGAATACGACAGGTATTTTAGGGTGCGTTCTTGAATGCAAATCTGGTCAGCTACGCGTTCTTTTATTTGTGACTGTCCACTGCTGGTGGGTTTTGTAAATTGTCAACGGTACATCCGTTTAGTTCCACGGGATACATCTAATCCGTTTAGATAACGAAAGAACGCTCATCAGAGCACATTTGTGTCAAAACTAAAACCTGAACTGAGAGTAGACTGGAATATAAGAACGCCTATTTCAGCTGCGTATACATGTGGATATATGCATAAGTGCTCTCGTAAGGTTGCGTGTGGGTGGGAGAATAAATAGACACAATGAGTTGTTCGAGGTGCTTTTTTATCGTGCAAATTACGCGTTTCACAGTTGGCTACCGAGGATTTCGCGATTGGGAAACGCGTATGGGGGAATCGTGAATCTCCTAGGAGGCTCACTGTCCCATCTCAAAGAACACCTTTCAGAAATTTTTCCAATGTGAGGTACCTAGTTCTGTTATTTTGTTATTTATTACTCTCACCTAGAGATGCCGGATCGTTAAAAAAATATCGATCTTCAGTATTGTATTGTATAGCATCTGTATTGGAGGATATAAAAAATGCTCGATCTCGCGTACGTCAAAAGAGCGTGCATGCCGATTCTTTGAAGTTCTCCGAATATTCAAAAACCATCGGAAAGTTGCTCACACAAAAGATAATCATATAGAGCGTATACTGCGTCCACTTAGCTTATCGACTTGTGACTTGTGATCAGAGCCGATGACAACGGCATGTAGGGCACGATGCAGAGCCACCTGTGCGTCATTCGGTCAAACTATAATATTCGGTTTTCTTAATTCCTTGTAAGTTTTCAACCGAAATTCGACTGGACACCGAAGCGTTTATGTCAATATCATAGTGCTGCATGATTTTAAGCATATGCGTAGCATATTAACACTGCTAAGTCGGAACTGAAAAATTGTCTAGTTCCGTCGGTAAAACAGGTAAAGCAGATTAAAAAAGCAAATAAAAGGTCAAGCATCCCCTTAAGGGCATGTGATACATACCTATCGATGCTCCGATGGTAACAAATCGCTTTCCCTATTTTCTTCGTGATGGTTGCTGCCTCGACCAAAATCAAATTAGGTTTTTGTAGGCCATAGATATAAGTATGAAAAAACCTAATTTGCTTTTGCTCGTCGTATCAATCGTTTTGGAGAAAAATGGGAAGGCGATTTGTTACCGACTGAGTCTGTACCACATGCCCTTAAGGACATATGAAACAACTCAGTCGGTAACCACAATCGGTAATGAATGCAATTCAGAGACCGTAGAGTTTTCGGGAAAAAGCAAAGGATTAGCGAATGTACAATTTGATACCGCGTCCAATGATGCTTCCGTTTTATCCGAAACGTCAACCGATATTAAATGGCATTGATTCGAAAAATACATCTATCTCGCACTCATATGTCACGAGGTACATTTTTCACATGGCCTTAAGGGGCTGCTGGAGCTGTTTTTTTTTTTCTTTTTTAACTTGCTTTACCTGTTTTACCGACGGGACCTAGACAATTTTTTAATTCCTACTTTGCATTGTTAATATGCTACACATCTGCGTCAAATCATGCAGGATTATGATATTGACATAAACGCTTCGGTGTGCAGTCGAATTTTGATTGAAAACTTACCAGGAATTAAGAAAACCGTATATTATAGTTTGCGAAAGTGCGTGAACGTAGTGTCACGATTGACGTACAGGTGGCCCTGCATCGTGCCCTACACTACATTCGTGCCGTGTTCATCGGCTCTGATCACCCGTTGCAAGTCGATAGACTAAATTATCGCAGTTTACACTATGCGTGATTATCTTTTGAGTGAGAAACTTTCCGACGGTTGTGGAATATTCGGAGAACTTCACAGAATTGGCATGCACGGCCTTTTGGCGTATGCAAGGTCTAGAACTTTTTATATCCAACAGAACAGATGCTGTAAACATTTCAGCGGCCATGTTGGTTTCCGCGACAGTTTGTAATATTCGATTTTCTTTATTTTTCGGAAGATTTCGACCAAAATTCGAGTGCACGCCGAATCGTTTATGTTATTGATACAGTCCTGCAAGATTTGAAGCATACGCGTCGCATAGTTACGATGAATAGTGAAAACTAAGAAATCGCCTATTTTCGTCGGTAAAACAGGAAGGTCCAGCAGCCCCTTAAGGGGATTCTGGAGCTGTTTATGTTATTCATACAGTCCTGTAAGATTTGAAACGTACCCATAACATAGCAACGACGAATAGTGAAAACTAAGAAACCGCCTATTTCGGTCGGTAAAACAGGAAGGTCCAGCATCCCCTTAACTATGTCAAACATTTTCTCGTAGTGTCTCTCTCACTCCGATGCGAGCGCCAATAAGAGTATCTCTCTCGCTCTCGTGTTGCGGTCACGTGACTTTCACCCCCACCCATCCATCGTGCTCGATTCAGTCGGTAACAAATCGTTTTCCCTTTTTTTCAGGACTGTGAATATTTTGGCCGAAAGCAAATTAGGTTTTCGTGATCAACAGATAGGAGTACGAAAACCTAATTTGCTTTCATCCGAGAAAATAGGGAATGCGCTTCGTTACTGACCGTGGTATCGATAACTTTGTCTCCATTTTATCATGCCAACAAAATTAAACACGAAAGCTTCAGAGATTATTGGAATCTAACTCCATTAATCTTAAAAACAGTTATCGACATAACCGTTAACAAAACCGGTAACTTTACCGTTAAAAATGAAATCCAACAAAATTTACCGACAAATCCAAAGATTTCGAGACTTTGGAGTAGCTCTAAGCGCTCTCGAACGGTGTGCATAAGCCGCAAGCTGCTGGGAGCTTCTGCAGCGACTTGCCGTCACTTGTCCAAAATCTCATAATCCCGAACGCTCCAAACGCCCGAAATTCATTTATCCGATGTAGCGTGTACCCGAAATTATAATCTACCGAAGGACTGGAACACCGAATGTTTATTCGTCCGAATGTTCAAAATCCCGAAATATTATTTTACCGGCTTTCCATATTCCCGACGGTTTAATATACCGAAACATCAATTGCCCGAAAATCTGTTTTATCATCGTAGAGCTCGTGATGACCGACAGTCGTAACTTCGATAATCGACAAGTTAGAGTTCTAAAATTTTTACTATAGTCCTCGCCGTAAGATCGCTTGTTTGAGAAGATCCCGAACGTACAGAAACGCGGTCTTAACGTAAAGTTATGCCAAATGTCAATTGTTGCAATCAAGCGATCTTACGACGAGGCGACTATAGTAAAAATTTTAGAACTCTAACTTGTCGATTATTGGAGTTACGACTGTCGGTCATCACGAGGTCTACGATGGTAAAACAGATTTTCGGGTAAATAAGACGTCGGGTTAATGGATTTCGGGCCGTCAATGTTTCGGTATATTAAACCGTCGGAATTATGGCAAGTCGGCAAAATAATATTTCGTGATCTTGAACATTCGGACGAATGAACATTCGGCATTCTAATCCTTCGGTAGATTACAATTTCGGGTAAACGCTACATCGGATGAATGAATTTTGGGCGTTTGGAGAGTTCGGGATTATGAGATTTAGGACATAATCTTGGCCGGCACGGTTTACCCAGTGGCCAGTCCGGATGTCCTAAAGTGTGGTGCTTCAGGCCCGGTCTAATTGGTTGAAGAAGAAGAAGATGAGATTTAGAACAAGTGACGGCAAGCCCCCGCAGCTAATACCGAAACTCACCCCTAGTGTCAAGCGCCTCTCTCAGCCTCTCTCTCCCGAATTATGATAAGCCGTCGAGAGATATGTCGATACTATTGAAAAAATTACGGTGGTGCAGTTTATTCGATCGATATACATCGATGCTGTGAATCCGAAAAAAAAATTAAATATTTTTTTGTTTTTTTTTTACTTTCAAGGTAAAAAAAACAAAAATGTCTCGCCAGAAAGTTTTGACAGGATTATATAATTGTCATGCATCAATTGGCTCGTAACCTATAGGCTTATTTGTTTTCATTTGCTCTCGATATGCAAACAATGCCGACGCCGATGACGCTCAGCGCCGCGAGTGTCTCTCGTCGATTGACGCTTATTCGATAATTCAATGACGCGCTCGGAGGCACCCATTCAACAGATTAACGATACTTAACTACCGAACGAACCTATATGCGTTTTGTTTTCGACCACGTGATATATTGCACGAGCTAAAATAGAACCCGAGAGCTTCGAGCTATTTTCATACACGATTTTTTTATATACTAAATAATACGATTAACGATATATCGACGATTATGCGATATACACATCACCAATAGTATTTTTTTGTTTACATTCGAGAGGGATGGGCGGCAATCAGGCCGAAGGGGACGTCCCTAGAGTCGAGGAGGAACCCAAGGCAAGGCCCAAGGAAAATCGCGGATTGACAACGACTATGGCTCTGGAGATTTTGCACAGGGACATAGGACGTGTTCTTGACGAGTACGAAGACGAGTGCAGGAAAAACAAGTACGCGACGCGAATCTGTCTGGAACTTAGCTTGCCGGGTCGGACTTATATTTTTATTTTATTTTTTCTTTCCAGGAGATACAAAGCCTGGACGAAGGATGCCCTGCACCACCGCAGCCAATACACGACCCTCTGCTGGACCTCCGCTGTAGCTTTACTCGCTAACGCCATTACTCTTATTGGCACGTCCTTCAGTACCAACGAAACGTTGTAAGGATGGCTTCAATTTTGTTTTTTTTTATTTTTTTTTTTTAATGAAGCAAGCAAATGGTGTGAATAATTTTTTTTTTTTTTCCCAGATACTTCGCACTGCCATACGAAGGACTGATAGTCTGTTGCCTTGTAGTGTTAAACTTCAGTTTAGTTATATTCGACAATATTCTACGGCACAATGAAATTCCTCACAGAGTCAGAAATTTACTGAAAAAATTGGAGGGTAAGTGTATCGAGATTGCGGAATAGATGAAACAAATAGAGTAATAATATAGTAATAGTAATTGTTGTTATTGGATGATTATTTGCATAAAAATAATGTACATTTTTTGTATATTATACAGTGGTGGGAAAGTTTCAATTAACGTAAATTATGATACTAATAATATTTATTTATTTATTCATCCAATCAACGAGAAAAGCTCTTGTACAGTTATTATAGATATAATATTGTCAATCAGTTTTAAATCCACCGATTTACTAATTAGCATACGTGCAGGAACGACTTTTAGTTAAATTAAATATTGATAATTGTTTTATTCCATCGTCGCAGGAGCTAGAACGGTGTGCCAATGGGAACCAGAAAATTATCCGCATCTTTGCAGTCCTCTTTCGCCCTGTCTCACGTTACAGTGGACTTATCGCGATAACGTTATCGTCAATTTGCCATGGGCGCTTCTGGTCGCCGGTGATATTATCGTTGTTAAACCCGGTCAGCAGATTCCTGGCTATTGTACTCCATACGAGGTGAGTACGAACACGGCGACGTTCGTGCAACAACGGTATACAAGAAGCTTTGTACATTCAATAAACATTTATTGTGCACGAAGGTCCTTAATTTGGTTTCTTAGTAATTTTACAATTTTTTTTCATTTTTTTCTCAACGTACCGCCCGCTTCACTATAAGAATTGTAATACTGTAATTGTACAGGAATTTTATTACACTTAAAAAGAATTGTAAAATTAACGCGAAAAAGTTGCGAAATTAACGAGAAAAAATGTGTACAAGTTTATCTATAAGGAACGTTTGTTAAATTTCGATAAATTTTTCTTATCGCGTAAATGACTAAGATGATTTTATTTTGCATTCCAGAATCCCGAGGATCCAGTTTTGCACGCGAAAGAGGTGTACAGCCCGTCGGTTCACGGTGCTAACGAAATATTTTCAACCCCCCAAGCGCGGACACCATTGAAGAACAAAGTTTACAAACTTCAAGAAACGCCGTACCTGGTGAATTTGCGAATGGCCCTCGATCAAGCCCTGGACAGGCCGGTCACCTATCACAATCGTGAGCGTCATCTCGTAATGATATGCTGCATCGAACAGTTGACTTACCCGATACTTCTGATCGTCGTTGTATTGGTGAATCTGCTGCGATATCTGTACCTCTCGGAGCACGTCGGCGTCGGTCACTGGACCGAGGTATTTCTCCTTCAACCGATCGCCGTTACTCTGCCGCTACTGCCGATAATATTTCCTGCCTTTTGGATTCTACTCAATTGCTTCGGAATGGCACGTTTCAAAGCGTTGTTCAAGCTCTATCAATCGTCAAAAAAAATGCAGGTTCGTATAAAACGTCCGACATAAGCGATGTCGTCGAAGTTCAGCGAAATTAAAAAAAAAAAAAATTGTACGAGCTTGCTTACGATCCATCGAACTTGATATCTGTCATGAGCTACAAATAATACATTTAGTTCGTAGATCCCTTTGAGGATGCAGACATTTCAGGACCCAACAGCCCGGAGGTTGTTTACAATTGGTCGGAACTAACGGAATACTTTATCAACATTCTCTTCGGTAGAGAGAACATGATGTCGAGATCCGCGAGTATTCTTCACGTTTTGGGATCTGTTACGGTAAGCATTGGAAATAATTTTTTTCGCAAATCTCGGAAACTCTGGTTTTATAGCGTATTCATACATTCGATTACTTTCGTTATCCAGGCTCTCTGTTGCATCGACAAGAAGGGAATTCTTTCGTGGCCGAATCCGACCGCCGAGAAAGTATTCTTTCTGAGAAATTCCAACACCGCATCGCGAACTTCGAGTACCGTCAGTCTCGACAAGACCGCCGACGCGTCTCGACAAAGCGAAACAAACAAGAATGAGATTAACAAGATGTCCTATGTACAACACGGTCAGTGCCTTCGTAAATTATGTTCAATAATACTTCGTCGAATAATCTGCAATCCGGCATTTTTCGAATCACAGATATGTCGCACTCGGTCGCCGAAGTTCTGGATCTGACGCACGATCATGCATTGCCGTTTCGTCTTCAATTCGACGATCATTCGTGGAGACAGCATTTGAATTCGCTCAAGCCGCTCGGACTGGCGATTCTGTTGAATACGTGCAATATGGAAACCCAGGAGCATTACACGCAATTTTGTTGTCACGTAACGTGCGAGGCACTTTACAACGAGAATCTTGTGCCCGTGACGAACAGACGGTAGGCTTTTATCGTCTCGTTGACTCGCTTACATTTTCGAGTTTAGTTGCCGTTGTTGCAACATAACAGCTTCTTTGTGTTCGCTGTGTGATTTGAAATAACGATAGTCGAGTTTGATATTGCAAGCCAAAGAACAAACAAACAAAAAAATCGGATACGACAGATGTCTTGTGTGACCACTTTGAACTAATGACCTCTTGAAACAATGTGAATCTGTCAGACGCCAGAGCAACACCGTAGGCGATAAAAGTGGGTATCAAGCAAAAGACACAATGCAAAGTTCAAGACAGGTCTATTTAGTCGAAGAGTCAGGATGCCTTGGACAGATGTGGTCAGTCGAATCAACGTTCACTTTACACGTTCTATTATTTCTCTTCTCCTCGTTAATTTCATTTCTTCTGGTGGTTGGTGCTATATCGAGATACAGACTTTTCGCTCTCCTTTTTTTCCTACGAACTTCATTATCACTAAGTGGCACTGCTTAAAATTGCATCTACGACTTGAACATTATCGTACACGCTCTCGAGACTCGCATACCGATATTTCGATTTTTTGTACTCTAGGTGTTTGTGCGAACTGGCTAAGCAGATAGGATTTCAAGATCATGCGCAAGAGATATTTCAATTGGAACAGCAACTCTCGACATTTCGGCACGTGGTGAGTGCGCGATTAGTCGCGTTCGTTAAGGGAGGTTTCTATTTTGTTGGGCACAAAATCCTCGACACAGAACGAAAAATTATAAGAAAAAACTGAAATTCAGAATAATGTGATTTCGCATATTCACTGAACGTTCTTTTTTATACACGAAAATATATTTTGTAAAGAAAAATTGAAAACCGAAAGTTTTCGTAGCATTGATCCTCGGCGAAAAAATCCGTTGATGCAAAAAAAAACTTATTGTTCCCAACAAAATAGAAATCTCCGTAAAGGCAGTGTAACACTTCGTTTTCTCCACCCAGCCGGAGCTCGGTCGGTAACAGAAACTGTAACTCATTTTTTTTCCCTTATGCTGACCATTTATTACATGAAGCGAGTATCAATGCTTTCATGTAAGAATTTGCTTCTCAACGTAATTCGCCGGCATGATGTAAAAGCTGTAATGATTTGTTTTCACAAGTGCTGACTCCGTATCGCCAAAAGGAAATTAGTTTAAGAAGTAGAATTGTTATGCCCATCCGCAACAAATTTGTTTTTGGCGAAATGGATCAGCACCTATGAAAAAAAAAAATCCATCAATTACATTGTTCGATACCGACTGGGACTCGTTCGGAGAACTTTCACGTCGCCTTAAAAATTACACGCCGAGTTTTTTGAAGTAAATCATCGTGGTTATCTATTATATTTTCAGCAACCGGAGATGGTCCGGCGGGATATAAAGTTTGCGCGATCCTTGAGCATCTCGACAAAATTGAAATTTCCATTTCCACACATGGTAGCGGTGGTCGTCAAGGAACGGAGCGGCGGTGGATTGCAATTACTCACTCAGGGCACCGCGGACATAATACTCGATTCTTGTATAGAATTCTGGGACGGTCACGATCTGTGTCCGCTGTCGGCCTCCGACAGAAAGAAAGTTCAAGATTTTTATCAACGAACCAGCCTCACCTCGTATTGTACCGCTTTCGCGTACAGGCCGTTGATACGGAACGTTGGTAACAAACTATCGAACATTTATCTGGAACTTCCAGCCGACAGCAAGCATTTGTACATGCCCCACAGAAGTCCGACCCCACTGCCGTGGGACTTTAGAAACGTTTTAGATCCGAGAGTAAAGGGTATCCTTGGCCAATTTCATTCGACAGGTTAGTATCCGCGCCCCGTCGGTACCGAAAACTGTACTCAATGCAGTTTTACGATCGCAGAACGTCAAGGAAAATAGTACATTATGCTACAAGGGCGAAAAGTGCGTCATTTTCACCGAGTGTAATGTTTGCTGCCCGAGCGAAGCGAGGGCGGCATTCACACGAGGTGGAAATCCGCTCCTTCCGTGTAGCATACTATATTTTTTTTCTGACTATGCTAAAAAGTAGCCATATTTCTATGCCTGCAACGGGAAAGGAAGGTGGCCGAAAAGTGCTTTAGTGGGAGGAAAAGTTTCACTTTTCCCCCTCTAAATCACTTTTCCTCCCGCTCGTCAAGAATGGACCACTTTCCACCCACGTTGCACGCATGAAATAAGGCCTCTTTAGCGTAATCGGCGAAAATTAGTACATTACTCCACGAGGGCGAAATAGTACTTTGCGATACTAGTGCGTAAAAGCGCACTTTCGGCGAAGGTTGGGAAGCGGTTGCACGAGCCGGAACGAGCGCTACAACGGCACGAGGCGAAGCCGAGTGCTGTTATAGCGCGAGAGAAGACGAGTGCGGCCACTTCACAACCGCCGTCGGGAGTCCGCTTTTACGTACAAGTATCGCATACTACTTTTTGTGACGAATGCATCAAAGGTGCCAGGTTATGTTGCTGGCCGAGCGCGATAATAAAGGAAAAACAGACGGCGCGCGCATGCGCACGTAGATACAGTGCGCATCCGCACAGTATTTATGATACGCTTATGCGTTGCATAAATACTCGAAACGTGTCGTAAATACTCATTACGACACGCTTCGAATATTAACGCCTTCTTGAAAACCACCACTTTATGTCGGGCCCGGCCCCCACATAAAGCAGCACTTTTCATGCATGAGTTACAAAAAGACAATTGTCGTTCCCTGCATCTGCTGATTCCCAGGGAAAGACAACTGTCTTTTTCCTCAGCGGTCTGAAAATTGCCTTCAGTACAGCTTTTGTTACCGGCAGCGGTAATTCATATCGCCTTAACCCTTCACGACTACGCAGGCCGTGGGCTCCGCGACCTTGTCAGTCTTTGCTTCGAAATATAAATTTTGAATAACAATAGCCCGCTAAACATTGACGATAAAAATATTGATTTTCACAAATAGAATATCGTGAACATTACTCTTCAAACAGTATGTTACCGAGTTTTTATATGATCAATATTTTTTGAGATATAGCGCTTGTTATACCGCGCAATGGAAGTACTCGCTGAGCGTGGATCCCGGCCGAGTCGTCGGAAATCGAGGTCGTCCCTCAGCGAGGATTCCATACGTGAAGAGTTAAATCACGTCCTTTAGGATTAGTTAACGTATCCATTCTCCACTCATTTCAGATTCACTTTTGTGCAACGACAGCAAGGACGATGAGATAAATGACATTGAGAGTTGCTTCGAGCTGCAGTGTAATCAGGTGTTCATCGGAATGGTTACGATGCAGTATCAAGCTCAAACAGATATGGTAAACAGAAACATGTTATTTTAATCGATTGATCATCTATCATAGCGAAGTTCCATAATCTCGAATGCATTAAAGTGAAACTCATTGAATCGCTGTTAGGTACAACTGATCGAACAATTAGAGAGGGCATGCATAAGATTCGTTCACTTCAGCAAGGAAAATGAGTTGAGATCCCGCGTATTCTCCGAGAAGATGGGTCTCGAGAGCGGTTGGAATTGTCACATTTCGTTGCTCAGCGAACGCGCTAGGTATTACACATTCAATTTTAATCGTCAATGTTCCCCTATCCTCCATGGAAAAAAGATTTTAAATCACGTGTCGCTTTTGCTGTGTTGGCTTCTTAATCGTCGATTAATCGACCGGACGACATTTTTATATTATTGACGAGGCGACATACAAAAAAAAAAAAAAAAAACGAAAAAAAAATTTGTCGGAATAATATGATTTACACGTATGAATGAAAAAAAATCTTGAAACGGGAATAATCCATTAAGTGTGCATGTACATTACAGGAGACAGCAATGGCTGGAGAGATATCCACACATGCCCCTACTGTATATGTTTGTCTATATCGTTATTCATAAATTATATTTAACTTGCACGCGCTGTCTTTAATGTGTGGATGTAAAAAAAAGGAACTGGCGACGTGAATTAACAAATCATCATAGCTCGCTGATAGTTATCTAACGTTGCGTCACTGCGCAATAACAAACGACGGGGCTTTTATGTTATAATTATAATTTTTGAAGCCCCTTTTGTTTAGCTAATGTTATGAATAAATGTTGAGTGTGACTAACATGGGCGATAATTAGATCAGAAAGTCCGGTTGGCTGGTGGGTTAGCCAGGCAGCTGCAATGTCCTCGCCAACACCTTCCACCCGTTCTCATCAACGTAAGCAATCCTTCAATGACGAGGCCAGCCACTTGCTTAACCGCGTATGTCCCCGGTATGTTACCATTAATATATCATTCATTTTTAACAATACTTAAACGGTCAAACATTTCACGGTATTAATGCGCATGATCATGTCGTTACGAGCTGTTGTAATTGTGCGCAAACGATGTTGATTTATTTATAGTAGACGAGTAGTATTGTTCAGTTGATATAATAGCAATACTTCGTCACAGGTTTTATAATGGCTTTATGTAAATTTTTCAGTTCGAATCTGGACACCAGCAGAGCGATGAGCATGTCAGCACCTAGCGCCATAAATACGGACTTTTCTACCGTTAAATTCGACGACGATGCTACGGAATGGCACAATGCTGAACCGTCGCAAGCGAAAAGCGCAATGAGTCACAGGTCCGCAAAAAAGAAAAAAAAAATGTTTCCAGACTGCGTGATCGATCACAGCATCCTAGAGTCGGAGTTATGATATTTTTATATATATATATTTTTTTTCATGCATGCCAGTTACGATTTTCTCGAAAGAAGGAACGAAGACTCAATATCGTCGGCACTATCGTAATTATTTATCGTTTGATTTGCAATATGGGACTTCATCTCAACAGTTTCACTACCTCACATTTTAATTGCAAAAAAAAAAAAAAAAAAACGTATAGAATTTTTGTGATGTCTTCTATGCTTTTTATTAAATTTAATACAGACGATATATTTTTACAACGTTACATAATTATTTTTTCGAAAAATTCAGAGAGCACGATACGATGCGAAGCGAGGATAGCGTCCTCGTGCAAAGTGTCGATCTTGGATCTGGCCAGGAGGCTTGGAGATCTCTGAGCTGTCTCACCGACAGTACGGAGCAAAGTGCTCCAGTAAATTTCGATCTATCGAACAGAGTGAGGCAATTATTTTGTTTTTCATCGCATCGAGAGTTGAGACAAATTTTTATAATTTTTTTTTTTTGTTTTTTTTTTCAGGCGAAACTGCCACGGGGAATAGACAAGATAAGGCCTCATATCGAACTGATCGACAACGTACCATTACTCGTTTCGCTCTTCACCGACTGCAACACCGCTGTTACCCGCGAGATGCTTCACATAATGCAGGATTATGGAGAGGTCGTTTGCGTACTGGGCTCGTCGGCGAACGCAGAAAATATGCCGATTTTCATGCAGGCCGATGCGGGGTTGGTGAATTTTTTATTCTCACGAAACAACCGGGCATCATGTAACTCGTGCTGTACGTCGTCTCGCGGCCGATCTTCGCGGATACGCTAGGTCGGTTACGCTGCCGCGAACGTGCTATCCTCGGCTCCTCGGCGGGGTTCCTCTGATAGGATAAGCGCTGAATCGTTTCGTAATCAGGCTTCACGCTCAGCTTCCAGTTGCGCTGATTCTTCGAATTAGTCGCGTTGCTGCGCTTGGCCGGTGTTCCCGGATGCTGATACGATTCTCTGGCGATTGTCGTCGATTCCATCGGTGCCGTTACCGGGCGTCTCGCACCAGAATATTTTGCCGATTTTGTCCTCACCGCGCCCGGATTCATATACGAGCTGGCGTGCACGGTGATAGTCTCCATCGGACTCTTGCCGCAACCCAGTCGCGACTGCGGATAACACGTCTTCGGACGTTCGCCATTTGGCCAACTGTACGACATTTTGTTTATAGTTTTCATGTCAAATTTTCCATAAACTTTTGGCCGACAGACCGGCGACATTCCAATTTTTTCTTTAATCGGGAGATCGGGCTGCATGTAAGACAGCGCGTACGTAGTTCCTGTTTCCATTCGAGTCGTTCGACGCTTGTAAGGCGGGCGATAGACACTGATCGAAGGCCTCGCTGGCTGAACGTACACAAAATTCTTGTCCGGACAAAATCGCGTCCGCTCGTCACTCTCCTCGTTGCGAGCCTTCAGTGGCAAACACAAAATCTCCATCGTAAAATTTTCTCCAGGTTTGACACTAATCACGCGACGACATAAACATGAAACAAAAAGTCTTCGGATACAATAATGCGAGAATAACAATTGAATAACGATGAAACTCAGAAATCTCGACGAATTCAGTGGGATTTGATTGCTCATGTATTTTTTTACAGGGTCGGTGTGGAACCCCTTTATCCTCAAGTGTGTCAAAAAGTACCAGTGATGACGGGGATTAAGGAAGAACAAGGTCCTTCACCGGTCGATCTCAGCAGAGCATTGAACTCCATTGCTTGCTCGTTGAGCGTGAAGAGAGAAGATCCAATAGCTATATATTATCTTGTGATGGAGGTGAATATTGTTTTTTTTTTTCTTCTTTTTGAGGACTGGTTTTTACAACGTTTATAATTTTTTTCCCATTAAAAAAATAATTGTCCAAGAACTTTCCTTAATTTTCAATTCACCAACGCGAAAATTGTTGTGAAAAATGTAAAAAAAATTATCTTGTTCCTCGATTAATTTACTCGCATGTAGTATATTTTATTCAAAAATGTAAGCGAAAAAATACGAAGCTTCCAAAAACTCGTTTAAAGAAAAAAATTCGAAAGAAAATACGAATGTATTTTCAAAAAATCCATTGGTAGAAAATTGATAATGAGAAAGGAGAGTTCTTAGAGATTTTTCAAAATCCAAGACAATAGTTCGAGCGCCGTAAAAATCGCCAAAAATTATTTTCTTCGGATACAGAAATCCTTACGGTCACGTAGATTTGATTAATCGTTTTTCAGGCTCGGGACTATATGAAGTGCCTATGGAACTGTGTTCAATTCTGGTTGTGCTGCGTCGTCACGGTTTCTTTCGCTCAGGCAGTATCCGGGTTTCTTCTGCTGCCCCCATTGTTTTCCGTCGGTCAAGTAATGTGGTTGTGCTGTTTAATCATTCCACTCTTGTCGATATCGATGATAGCGACGCCAACAGATTCGACGATAATGCAACGAGCCACCGGAAAGAATCAGTGTGTCGTCAGTAAACAGGTAAAATTTATCTATACAGTCGCTCCGGCTACTAACAACGAAATAACGCGATCCCTTTTCATAGCGGATCAATTTTAATATTTTATTAATTTTCCATAGGTCGCACTTTTCGTTATGTGGTGCTACGGGACAAAATTTTTGCCCACGATAGTAACGGTAGTCGTGTCACAGTGCGTGTCGTTCATAACGCTCTGTCCAATCTACGCTAAACCCGATGCCGAATGCTTTTATGTTTATCCGGACGCTAACGGGAACGCATCGTGGGGTGGATGGGGCGACAAGTCTAACGTTATTCTCGCTGTACAACATTTCGCACTGACGATAATAGTTTTACATTTTGGTAATAATACTTCTAGCTTCGTATTCCAGCTATCTTCGTTCTTATTATACAGAGACGTTCGGTTTTTTATTTATTTTTTTCAGTAACTATATCCGTGAGCTTCGTTCATCGAGAATACTCGATTTGGAGAAAAATGCCTTTTAATAATTGGGCGTGGTTCCTGAGTGCATTTATTGTGTAAGCAAAGTTGATCATACGTAATTCCATCCAGCGGGCCGAGTTAGCTAGTTTCGGAAAAAAAAAAACTTTTAAAACCTCAAATGAATAATGTAGCATCCAAAAGATCTCCGTTTTCTGGCTGGGTCGGCCCTCTGAATAGAGGTTTGAGTCGCTAATGCAAGGTTTTTATTTGCAGGCTCGGCGTTCAGGCTGCACTTTCGGGAACTATACTGTCTGACTTTTGGAAGGAAGAGGGTCAAAAGATCGAAAAGTTTCCGCTTCACTTGCCTCTCTTCTTTTTACTTTCTCTACCGTTAATATTTGCGATCAACGAATTAATCAAGTGGCAAGAGATCAAGTGAGTTGCTTTTTTTTTCTATCGATCGGATGAAAGAAATTAATTTAATCACACGCCGATTAACGAAAAAACGTTGCCATTTCAGAGTCAACGTGAGATACCAAAAGCGTGCGCGTCTAGAATTCGGTACTAAACTGGGTATGAACTCTCCATTTTAATAATAAAAAAAAATCAGGACGCTCCGCACGATGTGCGGACAAATCAATGCCAAATGTTGCCCAGTCGTGATGTATTTTTTATGAATGAATAAGGTCTAAGCCGTGTTACACGAGGGCGAACATAACAAAAAAAAGATACTTCATGATACCGATATATTTAATTATACATACGGCTATTTTACCAGAGTTACGAGAATGAGATATTTATACAATGCGCACAAATTTGTTACGCAATGTTCATTAGTATTTATTTATCACTCGCATCTCATATTGCTTTTATCACCCCCCCCCCCCCTCTCCCCCTCCCCCCGTGTCTCAACTACGATTAGTTTATTTTTTACTGTGCGGGATTGAATTCAAATTCCCGCACGCCATTTTGTGTCAAGAGAAACAGTCAGCATTTATTTTTATTTAATTTTTCTTCAGCCGAGTAATTAATCCTCGATGATTCTGGTAAACGCAAATGCATAAAGTCACAAAGAAATATTCATATTTTTCTATATACCCCGCCCGACGGTCACTCCTCGATGTGTGATGTATTGCTATTGACTATATAGCATGTAAATAGATAATGAGCTTCGATTCATTTAATTTTATCGATATTATCATTCGCTATGGAGCAAATCTATAGGAAAAATATCCAATCGAAACGAGTAAAGTAGAAATTAGATAGTTACGGTGTCGCGGTGAGATCGCTCGACGTTTGAGTTATTCGAACAAATGTGTTTGGTATCCGTGATTTTTTTTTTTTTTTTTTTTTGCTGGACATTCTAGGATACATATTGCGTTTGTAGGCAAAATAGTCATTGAAGATGTTTGCCTCGTAGCGTGTACGTTTTTTTCTTCGTTCGTGCAATAATAATTAAATATTTGCAGATTGTCGATAGCTGTCTTATTAAATTTGACGAATCAAAGGTTTATTTTCGATATCGATGTCGACACGGAAAGTACAATGTAAATTGTAGACGCGCTCGATCGTTTTAACTCTTTAATTCTGTATCTGAATAAAGTGTCTCGAACGTTACTCGATCTTTGTGCCTTTCACGTGTTCCCCACGCGCCAATTATTGTGGCATAAAACGAGATACTCGTGTAAAAAAATCATTGTTTATTTTTGTACAGTAAACCCGCTAGTTGCAGCGTCAACATGATCGAAAACATAACTGCGCAGTACATCGCCTCGTACAGTAACTTCGGCGAGAATACTGTCCATACGAACAAATGGAATCTCTGCGTAGTGACGATGAACGTGTACACAGCTACAGGAAGAAATCGCCACAGCGCGTAGCTTCTGTTGATCGACGATATCGTTTCGGAGTAGCTGTAGGAAACGGAGGAGTCTTTGAGTAACGTATCGAGCCCTGAGTCGCTTCGTAGGGACAGGAGATCGAAATTTACTCACCATTTTGACTTTTCGCGCAGCGTACTACGATATACGAGAATCAGGTAGGACAATACTGGTGCGGAATACGTGTTTATCGATAAAAATATCCCAGTCACTAAGGGTCTATAAGATTCCATACCAACATAGCCGGCTGCGATGTCGATGGTCGCCAAGCTGTTAGAGTTGCCCTGCAAAAGTAATTAACGGTTAATTACCTTCTGCCGATGCCAGTTCACGTTGAGGACACGAGATACACACTAAGGCGGTAACAAATCGATTTTCCTATTTTCTCCGCGACGATTATTAATGAATCATTAAAATTTAAAGATTAATAATTATTAATAATCATTAATATATAAAAATTGACGATTATTAATGATCATTAATATTTCGGACATAAAGAAATTAGGTTTTCATGGATCTATATATATAGTCTACGAAAACCTAATTTATTTTGTTCGAAACATTAATAGTCGCGGAGAAAATAGGCGAACCGATTTGTTAACGACTGAGTCTGTATTACATGCTTTTAAGCTTTGACACTACCTGATAAAAGTAGAAGACATTCCCGAGACATATGTAAATATATATGTTTGCATCTTCTCCGCCTCCACAAGTACTCAACGCGCTTTCGACTATGTAACCAGACAGGATTTGCATTGGCAACAACACGACGTTGTGAGGTCTGTGCAGAATCGCCGAAGTTATTACCCAGAGTTGTATCAAGAAACGGAGCAGTGAGCGTTCAACGAGCGTTCTAGTCTCCGTCCGGAACAGCCGATACATCCAATAGAGGGAATACAATATCAGGACGATCCAAAAGATCCGAACTTCCATGATACCTCTGTAAAATAACGTGAAGACCTTACACGGAGGAAAATCGTTTTGTTGCTCTGGAAAAGTTCCCGTGAATTTTCTGATGCGGAAAAATTGTTGTCCCTATATGAAGTAGGTAAATTATAACTAATCTTTTTTTTTACAAAATTTGTGTTTAAAAAAGTTATAACAAATTATTTATGAAAGTCTTGCTGCTCGAAAAAAATTATTCGTGAAAGTTCCATGTTATTTTCTTTAGAGGCTACGTTTTGTTACCTGGAATCGCGATAGAATGGCAATTTCGCGACAGCCCCAGTCGCCATATGACGAAGATATATACAGATTGCCGCAGCAGTGTGCGCTATTAAAGTTCCTCTTCGGTGCTTCTTTTCTTCACACAGATATCCGATCCATATCGAGAGTCCGAGAGCTGCACAGATAAAGACAAAATAATTCATCATAATGCTGCGGAAAAATATCCCGAAGTCCGGTAGGATGCACGATGATCGGTATTACCGCCAAATAGTAGAGCAGTCATGGCTGAATTGTCATCCTGATCCCTGAGCCAATCAGCGATGTCAGGCAAGTGAGCGTATTTGTTGCCGGTGCTATTCAACTTTCTCAGTAACCGATGTCCCAGAAGAGTGAATAATATTCCAACACCAACTCGTAAATTACATCGTTCTCTCGTACTATCGAGGAGCAAGAGAATCAGCAAAGTTGCCCAAAAAAAGTACCATGTTTGATGCTCCTCCTCTACGAAGCTGGTGCTGGTCAGACTTATAATGTGAGCTATCATGCCCGCAAGGAACATCCATTCTCGCAGAGTGTAGTTCGATAATCGATCTCTGATATCCAAAGGCCAATGGAGATTCGCACACAAACAACTATTCAACGCTATGCCAAGACCGATGGCCGTTAGCGTGACTCTGTTAACGTTAAATGCTGAAAGTCCTAGCTCGGGCTCCCACAGGAATTTCAAGATCACATACACAAGGAAACTCCCAATGATCCAGTAAATCTTCTCCATCGTCGTCGCTGATCTATAATTTTGCGCGTTTATCAAAATGTGTACGATCTAAAACAAAGATTCGTATGTGTTGAACGTATTAGATTCAAAGTCACGGTCGAATACTCAGAGAACATGTTATTGGCAAAAGTGCGACAGTAGCTCTTACGAAATTACTTGGGCAAGTAATTTCGTAATTATTGCAGTAAGTTACGTATGCATTTGCAGAAAAGTTGATATCATGAAATAAAAAAAAACGTATCACTGCATTATAAGTCATAATAACGCAACCGTTGCCATTAAATATCAGCAGATATTTTTTCAAGTTTCAAGTTCGAATCGCGATGATAAGAAACTCTCATAAATATGTATTCTGCGGATTTGCACGCAGTTTTTATATAAAAAAAGCATTTGTTGCTGCATTTTTTCCCAATGTTTCGCTATTAGTTGCCTGCACTCTTCCTGTTGCCTACAAATGCGGACGTACGTTAGTTCAATAATTACAAAATCGCCAGCCCAAATTTGACGAGCTATTGTTGTGCTGTTGCCAGCCGAACGATTGTTGCTACAACTTTAATTATCTGAGTTGATAAGTCACACATGTAAACTCACATGAGCCATAAAAATCATAGCCGCAGTCATAGTGTGAAGGTCGTAGTCTATCATACTGTGGATCAACAGCTCCTTCATGTGCTGTAGAGATTTGTCGTACAGAGACAATACAGCTTTCACATTGTCATTTTCTTTCTGATCAGTCAACCAATCAACGTGCAGTCTCACGGCTTCCTTATAACAATCGTACGCTTCTGAAAATAGACACAAGCATTTGCATAAAAACCTCGTATCTGCGTACCAACCCTGGTAGACAAGCGGCACAAAAAGTAGCAGTTGGCGCAATAATCGCGACATGTGCCGCACATGTCGCAAATATCGCGCCAATATTGCTACTTTTCATGGCGCTTGTCTATCAGGGTAAGTTACAAAAATATTTCACACATCCACTTACGACTTGATTCGTAGCCAGGAAGTTTTTCGAACTGTTTAAAAACCTGCTGCGAATTATAATAGAGGATGAAGAGCTTGGAAGAATCGGCCAGACCGTTCAACATGATCAGTGGAACGCTGCCGATATTCGACGAGGGTATGGGAAGACCCAGCATTACGGATAACGTGGACGCCACGTCGACTTGAGCCATCCGATTTGGATCATCGTTCTTCGCTGGGCAGGATGATGCGCCGAACGTTAAAAACGGTACGAGTGTTTCCTCAGGGGTCGAACCGCCGTGCCCTCCGGAGTCCTTCATTCCGTGATCGCCGCAGACGACCAACATCGCTGGCGATCCATTTTCGTTCTAAAAGTCAAACTGTTTATTCGTCAACTTAGTAATCGGTTCACCATACTTTGGAATATTTTTTTTTACATACACGTTGCTTACCGAACTCCTGATTTCTTTTTCAATCTGACCAATTATTTTATCCATCTCCATGAGTTTCGGCTTTATCAACGGACTAAAAGGACCAGCGAAATGACCGATATGATCGAGGCCTAAATAGTGAAGTATGAGTATTGACCAATCGTCCATGTTCTGCAGTTCTTCGGTTATGTGACGTGTTACGTTATCGTCCACCTAAGAGTCACGAAAAAATCGCTCTAAATGTCCCTATTGTACTCAACTCTACATCGATGATGGGAGTAAGTCGCTTTCAATTGTTGTTATTCAGACTTGGTATCTCGTTAAGTACACCACCTACGAAAATGAGTCACTGCTCGTTTTAAATTGCGATCTTCAGTCTTAAGGGGTTACATACACTTATAAAAGTCGACCAATGACTTTTTTTTTAAATCGACATATTTTGAAAGAATAACATTTTATAAATATTCCCTGAAAACGTCAAGGTGATCAAATTAAAATTCACAGAGTTATAGGTTGTTATGTTGAAACCCAACGGAACGCTTGAAGCATATTTCGCGCAGGTATACAGCGGCAAAAGCGTTAGAAAACTATTGCATCGATCTTTCTGAAATTTTTTGAGTTTTTTCTATATATAAAAATCTAGCATTTAATCAAAGGGATTATTTTTCAGATGCATAATTTCGCACAAATCGAGACTCACTTTGCAAACCCACCATTTCGTTTGAATTCGATCTTTCGGAAATTCCTTCGATTAATTACAGGATAAACTAATATACTAACGGAATCTGTTGGCAAATGCATTGCTCACCGTCAAAAACATTTATCAAAAGTGCTTCCTGGAAATCAGCTGTATCTATGGTATGACTAAATATATTTTAAAAAATTACTCATTGTTCTTTAGATGTTACTTTTGAATGTACCAAAATCCTGTTACTTTTTATAATTCCCATTTTCTAAAAATAAAGATTTTTCTACGAGGAAGCAAACGTTGCAAAAATTAGTTTTTTTGGCCCAACAAGTGTATATAATCCCTTAAGTATGAGCGGTACTCGATTCCCGTGCATTGTATACTTGCTGAATTATCAAGATTAGAAAAATTCCATCCATTGACGACATTCCCCTGCCAGACCACGCAGATAACGAAAGTTGCAGCAGCAATTTTTTTACTGCCAACAGTACAACAATAGCTTGTCGAATTTGGGCAAACGATTTCATTATTATTGTATTAAGGTGCGTCCGCATTTGCAGGTAAAAACGCAACAACGCGCAGGCAACTTATGGCGAAATTTGGGCAAACAATTCAGCAACAGATTCTTTTTTGCTTCTTAGAAGAAGCTATGTTTTGGTAAAAAAAAAAACAGTTTAATTTAAGTAAAGATGAAGATATCGAGCTTAAATTTGATTCGGGAATGGACTAACCGCTGTACAATGATTGGTATTAAATTTAACTGGATTTTGACAATTTGAAAAATTTGCTTTTTAAGCCTGACATGAGTTTCTGAATCAAATATCACACAAAGAGTAAAATGTTACAAAAAAAGATGCAAAGTAATTTGCGTATGGCTTCTTAATTTATTACAGTTTCGCGCATAGCTTCCTTTCCCAGATAGACAAGAGACGGCATGGCGGCGGTAGCAATTATACGATACACGCTCCACCGCACGTTTTTCTATCGGGACTTCGAGGAAGCCAAAATCGGTCAACGAACTTTCTCATAGAGGAAGCTATGCGCAAAATTGTAATAAATGAGGAAGACATGTGCGAATTACTTTGCACCTTTTTTATATAAATGCGTGGAAATGCGTAGAATGTATATTTATGAGAGTTCCTTATCATCGGGACTCGAACTTGGAACTTGGAAAAATATTTGCCCAAATTTAATGCCAAAGGTTGCGTTATTATGACCCAATATTTAATGATTTAAAGTTCTGGTTATTGTGACCTATAATTTAGTGACTTTTGTCAAAAAATCATTACACAAATTTGCCAAAAAATGCAGACGCGCCTTACTGCGATAATTACAAAATGTTATCTGGGCACACAACCGTGAGCCTGTTGTACCTCGGTAAAATCAGACACGAAAAACGAAGTAGTGCCGTCGTGACGGTGAAAAATATTCGGAAATATTTTCAGCCATGTATCGTCCCCGTAGAAGTTCAGAGTGTGATCTCGTTTCTTAGCCTGCAAAAGTAGATTGTCTCCGGATACGGGTAGATCCCCAAAATTCAATGCGACGTCTATGAAGCTCGGAACAGCACCAGTCATCATGGCCTGTATGAAAATTTCATCGCTTTGAATAAATTTACCCTACAGAGCAAATTATCCATTTCCCCACCTTTATTCTCGGCATGGTAACAGTCGGCGGATTGACTTTGGATTGAATCAAACAGCTCCAATCACTTTGAATCAATCGAGTGGTAATGGGCATTGCTGCGGTGCCAATGGGGTCGTTGATGAAGTCCCATCTGAGTGCATCGATTACCACAAATACAACCCTCTTCACTATCGGCCTGTACAATTCGTCTGTCTTCACTCTGTTGCGTAAACAAACGTATACGGTTGGATTAATTTAGGATACAATTAATTCCAAATATAATAATCTCAGATTAATTTTCATTATAATGAAAAGTTATTGGTGAACTGAGCCTCGGCTATTAACCGGTGCATTGGTCTAGTGGTTAGCGTGCTCGCCTCTAAACCAGAGCACCGATAGGTCGAGGGTTCGATTCCATGTGCCCTTGTTTCGTCGAGAAATTAAAATATGGGCAGGCCATAGCTCCAGATATATACTTGAGGCACACGTCTACTTGTCCATGTGTGTCACATGTATATAGCTGTAGTCCATGTTTACATTCTCGAAATCTGGGACCGACTGTATCGGCATAGGTTTCCTGCAGTTTCCCTATGCCTTTAGTTATAAGACTAAGGTGCATGCGATTCAGTGGGAAAGTCGGCTGCAGGCACAAAAATGGGGGGACTGGCTCGGTGCGTAAGGACAAAAAACAGAATTGGACATAACAGTGACAAAGAGGACTTAGTAATTACGCATCAACCGAGCCCACCCACTATAAGGCAGTAGCTTTGAGAAGCGGGGGAAAAATAAAAAAATAAAAAATAAAAACTGAGGCACGGCTATTGCCGGTAAAAAGATTGCCGTTTACCTAATGTTTCCCACATGACTAGGTATATCTACCATAGTGGCTATGGCATCGTCATTGTACTTGATGGGAAAAAAGCCGCACAGAAAGAGAACGATCGTAGCAAGAGCGGCGAGCAGAGCGTATGTGAGTACGAAGAGATCACGACGTGAATTTCTCACTGAAATAAAATATATATCTTCGTCAATAAATTGGGCAAGGCATGAAAAAAATAAAATAAACAAAACTATAGTACACATAATAAGTTACTTTTTAGAAGGTACGTTGTGTGACGTCAACGTTTATCAATTTTATGATGATCTCGTTCCCAAATTATCTTCTCCGACAGACTTCTTTCGTAATATTTATTTATCATCCTTGTTATCATGATTCCCGGAACAGGTTATAGTGCGCCGGTAACATCTTCTTATGGCTTCTTCTTTTATCTTTTTGAGCGGACTCGTAGGGCCCGTTCAGAAACTTACTTTGGATAACATAGAACGAGATAGAATGCTGCGCTGGTGCAAATGTCAGAGAGAGAAGCTAGTTACGCGGGTATGATTTCTGAACGCAGCCTAGCCATAGCACCACGATAGGGAGCGATCGGGTAGCCGATAGGTATCCGAATGAACAAGATGATTTCAGTACCAACTGACTAAAAAGAAAACACATTGTGCACACATTAGAATAATAGTACATTTTGATACGAATGCGAAAAAAAATTTTCTGACGAGTGTGACTTTGCAGCACGAGCCGAAGGCAAGTGTTGCGAAGCGTGCGAAAAAACCGCCATTTTCCCACCGAGTGACATAAAAACCATTGCGAATCGTAGGCAAAACGATTAAATTCCAATTGTATTCTGGATAGAAATGATAAGAGCCGAATGCATTCAACAGTTAATACTCGGAAGACAAAAATATTTTTTATCGGAAATATTTTTTTTCGTTACTATAATAATATGAACTTACTTACCAGCGATTGCTAGCATACAACAACACTTCTACCTTTCATACCCGCCGTCCCAGGCATTTCAAGCCAAATCCGATTTGCCAGCCCACCATTCCCCCATAAACCGTTGATTGATGGAAGCTCGCTTGTAGACCTTCCCATTGGTCGAGACAAGCATGTGTAGAATCGGTTTGTGGAGAAATGGTGGGCTGCTGAAATCGGATTCGGCTTGAAACGCTAGCGACGGAGGCTATCAAAGGTAGAAGTGTTGTTGTACGCTAGCGATCGCTGGTAAGTAAGTTGATATATTATTATAGTAACGAAAAAAAAATATTTCCGATAAAAAATATTTTTGTCTTCCGAGTACTAACTATTGAATGCATTCGGTTCTTATCATTTCTATCCAGAGTACAATTCGGATTTAATCATTTTGCCTACCATTCGCAATGGGTTTTATTCTAATGTGTGCACAATGTGTTTTCTTTTTAGTCAGTTTATTACTGAAATCATCTTGTTCATTCGGATGCCTATCGGCTACCCGGGCGATCCACTCTGCTTAGGGCTTTATGCCGCGAGATCAAGTACCATTCTTCTTCCTAGAGCAATTTGATTGGACCTTCACTATCAGTAGAGGGCAGTCCAATCTGGCCGCGGGAAAAATCGAACCGACAGACGGCGTCATTCGTAACGGCCGCAGCCTAACAATTTTAATTCTTTTAACTTTGAATATTTATTCGAGCGTATCGATACAGAGTTTCCGATCGATACGCTCTTCAAAGAAGCCCTTAAGGCTATCGCGCATCCGGACCGCCGCGAGCCGCCACTTATTAAATAGACTAAACATCCTTCGACTCTTTATGCCTTTGTAACAGCGAGCGCGAAGCCCTCAGCTTCACGCCCGCTTCAGTTAGTTCAGCCCCGACCGACACCGCGAACGGTACTCTCCGAATTATACATGTTACACTCTCCGACCAATAAAGCCATATTCTATATTTCATCTCACTATATTCATTTATCAGAGCAGTGTCTGACCCATCGACTATCCGTCACACGTTCCATGAAAATATACTAATTAAAATACCGAACGAGCCCAGCCCACATAATGCTAAAATCCGAAGGTCATTTAAGGGGCTGCTGGACCTTCCTGTTTTACCGACGAAAATAGGCGATTTCTTAGTTTTCACTATTCATCGTAACTATGCGACGCGTATGCTTCAAATCTTGCAGGACTGTATCAATAACATAAACGATTCGGCGTGCACTCGAATTTTGGTCGAAATCTTCCGAAAAATAAAGAAAATCGAATATTACAAACTGTCGCGGAAACCAACATGGCCGCTGAAATGTTTACAGCATCTGTTCTGTTGGATATAAAAAGTTCTAGACCTTGCATACGTCAAAAGGCGGTGCATGCCAATTCTGTGAAGTTCTCCGAATATTCCACAACCGTCGGAAAGTTTCTCACTCAAAAGATAATCACGCATAGTGTAAACTGCGATAATTTAGTCTATCGACTTGCGACGGGTGATCAGAGCCGATGAACACGGCACGAATGTAGTGTAGGGCACGATGCAGGGCCACCTGTACGTCAATCGTGACACTACGTTCACGCACTTTCGCAAACTATAATATACGGTTTTCTTAATTCCTGGTAAGTTTTCAATCAAAATTCGACTGCACACCGAAGCGTTTATGTCAATATCATAATCCTGCATGATTTGACGCATATGTGTAGCATATTAACAATGCAAAGTAGGAATTAAAAAATTGTCTAGGTCCCGTCGGTAAAACAGGTAAAGCAAGTTAAAAAAGAAAAAAAAACAGCTCCAGCAGCCCCTTAAGAGCATTTGAAATACTATGGAGTGCGAGAGAGACAGCATTAGTAGCGTTCTCAGCAGAGCGAGAGAGACAGGCTGAGAACGTGTTTCACATGCTCTTAAGAGCATGTGAAACACTATGGAGTGCGAGAGATAGCAGCAGTGGCGCTCTTGACGGAGCGAGAAACACGCTGAGAACGTCTTTCACATGCTCTTAAGAGCATGTGAAACACCTTCTCAGCGGGTCTCAGTGTGATTAATTATTGATAAATCATAGGAAATATTAACTTACCAATGATGAAAAAGGAATAATAATAATCAGAGGCGACATTTAGTGATTAATCACAGGCGACATTTTATTCAACGTATAGATAAAAATTACCAACTTAAGAGTTAATAAACAGGATCTATAATAATCCTATTGGATGGTATGAATATGTGTATATGCATTTGTACATCAAGATCAAGAGACGCGGCATCGTGGCGACGCAAAGTACTTTAAAAAAAAAAATTTTAAGCGAGCCGGTCCAAGTATGTACGCCAACCCTGATAGACAAACGGCACGCAACGCAGCACATGACACAATAATTACGGCATGTGCAGCACGTGCCGTAATTATTGTGTCATGTGCTGCGTTTCGTGCTGCTTTGTCTATCAGGGAATATGCCAGAAGTGGAATCTTCATTCTCGATTTTCTCGAAAACGAAGCCTTGGATCGACATTTCAAGGACACTTACGTATAATTCGGAAACAAGTTTTCCAACGCGCCCTGTTACGAACATAACTGTTCGATAGATGCTGAGATATGGGCATCGTGTTCCTCACGTGGTCCGAAAATATTATAAAAGTGTCCTGTTACGTCCTCCCTAATGGAACTGAGGTAACCGTCGGCAGACTTCAATGTTCAAAATTTTGACTTGCTCTAGACTCGCGTATAACCGTTAACGTCGTTTTTCCTGTAACCCTTGCAACCATCGTTGTATAGTCTTATTTATTTAACTCATAGTTGCATGGGGATCGCTGAAGTTCATCAGAGCAAAGTTGCATAAAGGTTACGAGTTTGCCCAAAGCGATAGGTCTCATTCCAGTATGGGGTAAACCGCCCAATAAATGGAGAAAGGCCGTTGCACCAATTCCGCTAGAGAAATACGGTGCAACGAGGAACCAACTCAAAAAAGACCGTAGCGTCGGTTCCACTAGAGAATTAGCATGTTACGGTCCCGAGTAGTAAAAAACGTCCATCGGTGGCTAAAAGCCGCATTTGCTTCTTTTCATACAAAGCTTTGCTAGACATCTTTTCCGCTCTCCGTACTACAACAAGCTGCTATAAAATTCTTCAAATCCTCATTGCGCAGGTAACTGAATATCTCCCAAATTACAACGTCCGGTAATTCATACTGCCACCAGAAACTAAGATTTTGCGAGCTCGAATTCAGCAAAATTAATCTCTCCTGCCCCCTTTTAAAATGTACATCAATAATTTTCGAATATATAGGAAATTTCACGGCGTAATTCTTCGATTCCAAAACTTGTACTATACTCTCATTTCCCGCGTACATCGCCACTTGGTTCACACCTTTCGCCAATATGTCGTAAAATCGCACGGAGCTATTGCCGATCCTTTCATTCTTCATTTTTTCGCTTTCATACTTGCACTCTCCAAAAGGATCTTTCAACTGCAATTCCGCTGTATTTTCGCAGAACCATTGTAAATTTGGTCTGCTAAGATGTTCACTAAGAGCTATCATCTTCAATAAACGCTGTTTTAACATGTCGATAATATCGTGATATGCGGAGATATTGTTCTTCGTGCGTGTGTCGTACGAACCGGGATACAATGTACCGTCACTTCTCGACACACGATTCAGGCCAATTTTGGCACCAATAACAGGGGTATCGCCATTCTGGTAACAGCCAATATTGATGTCAGCAGCACTGTTCAGAAGAACGGTGACAATCGGTAAGTTCGCCTGTTCACAAGCGATGTGAAGCGCTGTTTTACCATCGTGATTTCTACTGTTGACATTGGCGCCAAATTTCACGAGAATATTAACGATATCCAGATCATTGTTGGTTGCAGCGATATGCAGTGCCGAGCTGCCGTGTTCATCGAGGGAATTAACGTTCGCGCCAAATTTCAACAGATCCTCGAGAAGATTGGCACGACGCTTCTTAGCGGCGATCACGAGAGTCGTCATACCCGATTTAGAACGAGCATCGACATTGGCTCCACTGCTAAGAAGGAGCTTAGCAATATTTTCTTTCGCCTTTATATCAGTTCCTCGATCGGAATCGAACATGAAACGAATGAAATCACGTTTGTCAAGAGCGGTACAATGCAAGGCTGTAATTCCATCGTCGTCGGCGGCGTTGATATCGATATCGGGTTCGTGCTCCAGAATAATATCAACGATATCTTTGTTTCCCATAACAATAGCCGTATTAAACAAATCAGCGTTATCCTTCACCCTAGCGCCGTTGGCTAAAAGCATTCTGGTTATATTGACGTCGATATTTCTAATGGCATAAAATATTGGAGCTTTTCCAACGCTGTCCTTGGAATTAACATCGGACCCGTGGGATATCAACAATTGGACCATTTGTAGCTGTTTGTTATCGGCCGCGATATGTAGCATGTTAACGGCAACACCGTAATTCACAAGTTTTTCGACGATTCTCAAAAACCCCGTCGCCACGGCGCCGACCAAGAATTCGCGGTCGTGAGCGTCTTTCGAGTCGACAGTGAAACCATATCGAAGAAGATTTTCGATAATCCTCTTGTATTCAATTTCCGTATAGGTCTCGTAGGAGTCGCAAGATCCGGTCCTCTCCCGGTATTGCTCTCCGGCTAGACGAGTCACCGCTGTTTTAAGGCTGTTTCGGTTAGTCTTGTAATTGACATCGGGGCAGGCTCGCAAGACATGCTCGACGACCTTCGAGCATCCTGCCTCGACGGCGAGCTGTAGGACTGTCTTGCCGGTACCACCATCCGCATCGACGTTGGCCCCATTATCCAACAAAGCTTTCAACATTTTTTTCTCGCAAGTGGCAGTACCGAGGTACAGCCGGTTACCGATGCTGTCTTCTATATCGACCTTAGTGCCATGATCTGACGAGGACTTGGAATGCTGTTTCTCATAACGTTTATCAGCATTGGCATTGCCTTTACGCAATATTAATATTACTAATTCCTCCCGACCGCTGTCAGAAGCGGAGAAATGTAACGACTTGTTTCCCTCACGTCCCGGCAGAGTGCGCACGCAACTGATGTAGGCTCCGTGGGTTAGGATATTGTTGGCGATCGAGCAGGTTTTCGTTAGATCGTTGATGAACGCGTCTATGCAGCAGGGCTTGACGGCAACGTCGCGTATCGTTACCGATACGTTACCCAGATGCGTATCAGCACCCCGATTTTTCGGGACTTTAGTTATTATTTTCATCTCGGTCTTCGACCGCGTCGACGAAGAGAATCTCTCGATGGCGTGATACAGAGGAGTTTTGCCGTATTTATCTATAATAGAAATATTAGCCTCTCTGTTGAGTAGGATTTCAACGATTTTCAATTCTCCATTCTTGACAGCTTCGTGGAGTGGCGTCGTTGCGGGAGCGCCGCTTTTGTCATTTACTGCGCAACCATTAGCTAACAGGAGCTTAGCAACGTCCGTGTGCTTGTGCTGAATAGCTTCGAAAAGCAAGCTATAGCCGTCCAACCATGATGGCGAATGACACAGACCATATGTGTCAATCAATTTTTTTACTTTTTCCAGTTCACCGCAACGAACGGCGGTCGTCAACATTGCACCTACTTCGTCCGACATGACGATTCGGCGATCGATGTGTCAAAAATTATAAAAAACAAATTACTTCGTCTCGAAGTCTGTCCTGCGGATGGTGGCGTGATGATTTTCAAGACGCCATCTCTATGGTATTGAACTCCATCGCGCACGAAATCTGCAATGAACGCAATAAAAACGGTTACATCGGATGATTCTAAAAAACAAAAATTAACAAAAGATTGAAAAAAAAAAAATTTGAGAAAAAGGTTTGAAAAAAATAAATATCTGCTCATCTTTATTTTCATTTCTTTCATAATGATTCATTATGAGTATCTGAAATTGTTGTATTCTTATAGAGACGGCAGCTAATTGTTTTTTTTAATTGGCTCAAATCTTCAAATCAAAGTTGATTTGACACAAATAGGAATAGAAACAAAATAGTACACGTACTCCGTACATCCGTTCAGTGTCAAAATAAATAGGAATAGTACACAATTAAAGATAAAGTTTGACTCTATTGGAATCAATTTCTGTGAAGTTCAATTGAAACAAAAGAAATAATTTTTAAAAGCATTTTTCCCTAGCGGATCCGGGCAATCCACGAGCACCGAAAAGCAATTCTGTTGGTTTCTGCGACTATGCAACCCACCAACACAATTCATAGGCAAAAAAAAACGCTCAGTTGCTTTTTGGTGCTACATCTGAGAAGCGATCGTCCTATGGAAATTGCGTTCCGGTTGCGTTTCGGTTGCTTTTCAATTTGTTTTTAATTTCAATCAAGAATTAAGCTTCATTATGATTTGGACGATGTTGTCCGGATGTCGGTATATTATTGCAATTTTGATTAAAGTAATACACGATTCATTTTGGTCGTTAATACATTTTTATTGTGGATATTTAAAATGATTAATTATCAATGTATATTAGCATTTTTTTTTTCTTTTTGTTACATCAAACTTGAATGGCGTTGCATGAACAGTACAATTTTGATTTTCATTTAAGGGAGCGGGAGGGTAGTTCGACGATTTAGGCAACAGGATGTATTTTATTTTTTTATCCGTAAAAAAATCGTATGAAAAATTTCATCTGTTCGTTTGCTTGTAACGTGTTTTGTGATCATGGAAAAAAAATCCCAGGTCAGTCACGAAAAAATGTAGGCGTTCCAGTTTTTCCGATATTACTTTTTGGATATTTTTTATTGATAGAAAATGGAACTCCTTCAATAGTTGTCTATATTCAGACCTGTCCATTTTTGTACATGATCACAGTATCGTCAGGGACAATCAATCGCATAGCAATTTTGATACTTTTCATGTCACATCGTCATCAGGTGCCCGATGGGAGAATTGCATTTTAACCGTTTTCCATGACGAGATTTGTAAAAAAAATTTAGAAATTTTAAATTAAGAATTTTCAGGATTGATCTATAGCTTATACTCGTCAGGCAGTGTGGCATTTCGATTTTATTATAATTAAACCCAAAAAATCTGTATTTTTTTCTAAAATATAGGATAATGAACATCGCGGTCCGACGGATCATGTGTGACAATCGAGAGCAGTAAAAATAGGGCTTACGACCTTAATTTGAGCTAGCAGCGGATATACATTCATGAAAGAAAAAATAACGCATTCATACATTCCCAACTACTGGGCTATATTCTTTGTCTTTCACGTATAAATCACCTTTCACAAAAAAAACCGAAAAACAACTGAAAAAATTATATAGCAACCGAAAAATAACCAAAGAAATCAGTGGCAAAGAAATCCAACCCTCGCAACGCATTGGTAACCCATTTCCAACCATAAAACGAAATGGTTGTTTTTTAGATCTCCGGTCGGTTCTTCAGTGACAGAAAGCAACCGACACTTACACTCGAAATCCTTCATTTCCGACAGAAAAGGAACTTTCATCCAAAGATCAACGGGCGCGCAACGGCAAAGCAACCGAAGCCGTTCAGTCGACCGAATCCGCTAGCGTTAGCTTTAAAAGAAAATTAAGATTTTAGTGTTCAAGTGATCAGATTCAAACATTTTTGAAATTTTAATTTTTCAAACATTTAACCACTTTTGCTTTATTATAAAGGACGCTGTTTTCATTTTTTTAAGTCGATTTTAATTCAAGAGTATTTAAAGTAGTCTAAAACGTTCAGACATGCAATTTTCTGCTGGCCGTGTGTGGTAAATTTGCAATGTTTAAAACGTCTATCACTCAAGACCAGCTCGAGCTAGCAGATCGAAATTTTGACTGATAAAATCGACATGTCCCTTCGTTCAGGGCATCGTTCAGGGCATCATTAAATTTTATGCCTGATTTAAGATTTTATAGGATGTTGAATTCTTTTTTCATTTTAAGAAAAAAAATATCTGTAAATACTCTGAGTAAATGTCAATCAATCCTAAAACTATATACAAATATATTATATCAATCAAGGACTTTTGATAAATGTTGACCATTAAAATGTTATAGAATAAGCATAGCTTCCTCTATGAGGCAGCCAAAATCGGTTAACGAACTTTCTCATAGAGGAAGCTATTCACAAAATGGTTGAAAATGAAGAAACAATATGCAAAATACTTTGCACCTTTTTTTTCTTAATCTCTTTTAACATTATGTGGTAAGACTGAGCTCATCACAAAATGAAAGAGGTGCCGAGTAATTCGCACATGGCTTCCGCATTGCGAATTACTTGGCTTTCTCTATGAGAAAATAAGAAAATTCTTTCTCATAAAGGAAAATATGCGCAAATTGTAATAAATGAGGAAGCCATATGCAAATTGCTCTGCACCTTTTTTCGTAACTTAAAAAAATATTTACATGTTATAAAATGAAAACCATCAAAATTTAACGCAACATTTACTACAGGAAGTTGCAAACTGAAATTTGCAGATTTCGTCGTTTTGAGGGAATTCTTAATCTATTCTTCACCGCTGATTACAAAACTATATCTCATGTTACCTTTTATGTGATATTTGATTCAGATACTTGTGTCAGGTATAAAAAGCAAATTTTCTAAACAATTCAACATTTTCAAGTTCCCATAATATTTCGACGGCCAGACCAATTATCGCTAAATGTAATATATAACAGTGTACAGAGTTAGTCCATACCTGTATCAAATTTAAGCTCGATACCTCCATGTTTACCAATTAGTCAGGTTTAGTATTTTTTCACAAAAAATCATATCCCCATAAAATCTGACCGCTTGGATAAATTTCAACCAATTTCAATGCCAAAGGTCATTAACAAAAGTATTATATTCGTGTACAATTTTAGGACTATAGCTCAAAATTTACACAAGTTAGAGAAACCAGACATTTTTCAAAAACTCCAATTCGGCCTCAATCTTCATAAAATCGCATTGAATGAAGACACGTGATCACTCTACTAGTTAACCAAATTTCAACTCACTACCTCAAACCATTTCGAGTTAAGTAGTTTTAAACGAAGCAAGTTGTTACACACACACACACACACACAAACACACACATTATCCGGACGCTAAGTAAACATCATATTTCCCGATGTTTCACACTATTTTAGTACTCTGACACTAAAATTTCGATTTTTTTCTTTTTTTTTTTACGAAAACAGCTTCCTCTACGAGGAAACAAAATGATCGGTTCTTTCATGCGTAAAAAAAGTTTGTGGAAACTTACAGTTCCCCTTACTATACGTTGTAATCGACTCATAACCTCCAAGGGTACGAGATTGTCGGAGACGTTCTAAAAGTCCACATAATCCAAATTCCAAAAGTCCAAGTAAAACGCCGGTAGAAAAGATCCTTCAGATTCGTCGAAAGTCCTGAATCCGTAGAGCGTGATTCATTAGATTTATAAAACAGAAGACTGTCGATGGTGTTTGGCACACAACACTATTGGACGTAAACATTACATCACGTTAGATACACGGCACTCCCCCTTCTCACCCATGCTCTGACGTATGCTGAAATGGTAATGCAGCACTTAAAGTCGGGACAAAATGCAGTAATTCCGAAATCGCGTCGCAATTCAGACGGCTAATTAGCGATGAATTAGCTACATTGAATAAAGTTCATCGGAAACTTGCAATTGATAGCTGCAATTTTACAATAAGCTTCTCTCGACGGTGCTAATTTTTTTTTGTCAAAAGTAAATTCGAGCCAGCACAGAATTACCGTGCGTACCCGGCTGGAATTAATTTCTTTATCGTAAAAATTAACACCATTAAAGATAGTGTAAGGTAAAAGGCCCAGTTTATGACACTGCTACGCAGTTCTCTCACTTTAAGCGTGTAAAATCATAGGGATAAACAAGGAGGACAAAGTGTCGCAGTTTGTAACCCCCGAACACGCGCTACCCATTGGCTGCATACCAAATGGTAGGGGGAGCCGACTATCCCAGGTAGCACAAAAAAATTAGTTATCAGAAAGTGATCTAAATGAGTTACATATGTCCGTCCGAATGGTAACTATAAGCTATCCTACGTCCAAAAGTTAACTTTTTGGACGGGAGGTAACTTTCGGATACCGTCCAGATAGACGTATGTAACTCATTTAGATAACTTTCTGATAACTAATTTTTTTGTGCTACCTGGGATGCTAGAGGTACCCCTGTCACAAACTGGGCCGTTTGCCTTATTACAATTTCTTAAACCAACGGAAATAACTGATCAATTAGCTTCGGTTGCGTAAGATATTTAACCAATGACAATTAATTTGTATTAAATAAATAATACATTTATAAGAAAGCCCGGGGCTCAAGGACTTCGGTCGATGGTCGGTTGACAGTATGTTTATTTATTAGATATTAGATTAGATATTAGAAATATATTAATGCATAAATGTAAAAAAAAAAATTGTACCGATCGTCAACGTATCGTATGTATTGTTAATAAATACACACTTACCAGTACTACTAATACATTTGGGTGGAGAGCAACTGTACACCTGGCAAGTCTACACGAAAACAGGTTTATACAAAGAGTATGCACCAAACGACTGTACACGTAGGCAGATGTACACCAAAAAACTCTGCACTGAAAAGCGTATACAGCTGAACTATATACGACGAAGGGTCTGCACAAAAGTATGCATCGAATGACTGTATACGAAATCAACTCTACACCAAATAATTGTGCACTGAAATGTTTACACTGACCAACTGCAAAAACGAGACACCGAGCAACTGTACACAAGGAAAAATATACGACTCGACGAAAGTTCGACACCAAAAACTGGACACTACGAAAGGTCGACACAGAAAACTCGTCACCGCATATCCGACTATTATAATGTACAATCAGACTATTCTACATGTACCATAGTCTGATGATGTACGGTGTCGAGTTTTCGGTGTCGAGTTTTCCGTGTCGACCTTTCGTAGTGTCGAGTTTTTGGTGTCGAGCTTTCGTCGTTTCGTATTTTTTTCCCTTGTGTACAGTTGCTCGGTGTCCAGTTTTTGCAGTTGGTCAGTGGGCAGTATATCAGGTGAACACAGAAAAAGTCGACACGAAGACAACTCGACACAAAAGCTGTACACCGTGAATGTGGGCACGCAAACATATGACCACGAATAGGCTGTACACCCCCTGATAGACAAAGCAGCACGAAACGCAGCACATGACACAATAATTATGGCACGTGCTGCACATGCCGTAATTATTGTGTCATGTGCTGCGTTTCGTGCCGTTTGTCTATCAGGGCCGAGACAAATCTACACCGAGAGAGTGTACACACTACCAACTGAACACCCCAACAACTGAACACTCGACAACTCAACACAAGTTCAGACTACTTCGGGCCACTGAGTCAAGTGCTCATGTCTTATTGTGACAATATAAGAGGCACTAGGTCGCAACGCAATACCAAGACTGCATAATTCGAGCATAATCATTATCATGGCACTTTAGGTATATATTCTCTTCAAGGGTAGTATTGCCTATATATTGTTGTCGTAATCAATCATGCATTCAAGAATAGCTCTCCTGAAGCATGCGGTCATTTGTGTGCAGTTGTCGAGTGTTCAATTGGTAGTGTCTTCACTCTCTTCGGTGTAGAGTTGACTCGGTGTACAGCCTATTCGTGGTCATGTTTGCGTGCCCACATTCACGGTGTACAGTCTTCGTGTCGAGTTGTCTTCGTGTCGACTTTTTGTGTGTCCACCTGATATACTGCCCAATAACTTACCTGTCACATTTGCGGTTTCACATCTCTAAATATGACCGTTGATGATATGAGAAACCCGAGAAACTCTAGAAAAACTTATCGACAGGCTTGCGTGTGGACACAAGTACGAAGTACGTGAAGACGGCGCTGAGAAACGGCCACTGTCAGGCGCATACACTCTCAACCCGGCCGCCTGTCTCCCGACGATAGACAACTCCGTGCTGCGTACACGAATACCGAAACTGTTTGTTCATTGTACTCGTTATATTCAATCGATTTTAAAAACAATTTTTCAACGATGCCGCTGGAAAATCTCGAAGACGATGGCCTGGAGAAGAATCCTAATTTGGAACTGGCACAAACGAAATTTTTGCTCAGCCTTCCGGAGCACAAGAACGACGAGAGTTTAAAGATCAAGCTCCTCGATGCCATAAAAGCCGAAAGTGAGATTGCATATTTTATCGTATCGCAAATGATGTTTGTTTTTTTCAGACACAAAGTTATTGCGATTTTGTGACAATAGTAATCGACAATTTGTTACATTTTCACTCGACGATTTGACAAACTGAACCGCAAAAAGGACGATTTCGCACAATCGCCGGTTCTGTTCTTGATTATCGTGACACAACCAAACTTTCGCGTCTGTCACGATTTTCGGGTTTATACTTTTTTTAATTTAGTTTTTTTTTTTCTCTGTTTCTTTGAGTCAGATATGGCCCCGTTTTATGAGGAGGTGTGCACGGATCTCGACTGGCCCATAGACGAAGCGCTCAGAGACAGAATGAAAGCTCGTAACCAGGAACAATTGAAGGCACTCGACGACGCCATAGAGGATGCGGAAAAGAATTTGGGCGAGATGGAAGTGCGCGAGGCGAACCTCAAGAAGTCCGAACACTTGTGTCGCATTGGCGACAAAGAAGGAGCCATAACGGCGTTTAGAAAAACTTACGAGAAGACCGTGTCACTTGGACACAGACTTGACATAGTTTTTCACAATATTAGAATCGGCCTGTTTTACATGGATCACGATCACATCGTTAGGAATATCGACAAGGCTAAGAGGTGAGATTTAAAAGCAAATTGGAGTAAAAAAAAAGTGAATCATTCTCACCTTGCTTCCTCATTTTTTTTTTGTCATAGCCCATGAAAATCTTTTTGTAAACGATATTTATTCATTTTTGACTCACCATAAAGACTTTAAGAGGATTGCTTGAAAATTAGACCGTAACAAGACATTTTTGAAACATTTTTTGGTCTTCCCTCATGTCGGGAAAATGAAAAGATTTCTCAATCTGGCTGGAATGAATGTGCGATGGACTAATTTCATAGTTTCTTTTTTGTTTTACTATCTGTTAGTTGGATTCATCAAAATAAAAATTCTCCAAAAGATACAAGTCACGTTGGACAAAAAGTGGCCTGAAGCTTTATTTTTATCATCAAGATCTGATAAAATTTAAATAAAAATCTGAAGCAGTTTTTCACTATATTTGCAGCAGAACCTTTCGCTCTGTTGAAAATTTGTAGAAGATTTTGATACCTCAGGATGTGATGGAAATGTTAAGACTTTTTTTTCTTGTAATGATTCATTTTCTCAAAAAATGTGAACCTGTTGATTAATGTTCGATAAATTGAATAACCATTATTCAATATTAGTCCATGCGTGTGCCAAGTTTCAGCCCGATAGTAAAAAATTTCATGTGTCATTTGATTTAGAAAATGATTTTATATTTATATGAAATCTCAGAAAATCTCAACTTGGGGACCAATTTTTAAAAAATCTCTACAGACAAACAGGAGTTACTGTTCTATTCGCACGGTAAATGTCAGCACGATAGATCAGTTTATTCAGGTACTATAAATGATAACATTTTATAAAGTCTCACATGCGAGCACATTTGTTCGCGTTTTTCTTTCGAGTAACATTTTCCATCAGTTTGGAACATTTTGAGCCCTTTTATAAATGTTCGTTGAAATCTCAAAAATCATTTTCCACGACCCTTACAAAGATTCGTCTATATGGATGGGAATTAACGAATTTGAAATCGTAATCCACGATTTTTACAGCTTGATAGAGGAAGGAGGCGACTGGGACAGAAGAAATCGCCTGAAGGTCTACCAGGGAACGTACTGCATAGCGGTCCGCGATTTCAAGGAGGCGGCAAACTTCTTCTTAGATACGATAAGCACATTCACGAGTTACGAGCTCATGGATTACAATACCTTTGTCAGGTACACTGTGTATCTGAGCATGATCAGTCTGCCGAGAAACGAATTGCGAGACAAAATAATCAAGGGCTCCGAAATCCTAGAAGTTTTGCACAACAATCAGGACTGCAAGGAGTACCTGTTCTCGTTATACAATTGTCACTACGCCGATTTTTTCAAGAACCTCGGTAAGTCCACCACACTATGAGTTTGTCGTCAAGCGACGATTTCCGTTCCGTCTAAATAAAAAGAGCCTTCCGTTCCTCAGCACACGTCGAGGGATTGCTTCGTACGGATTATCTGATATTCCCTCACTATCGCTACTACGTGAGAGAAATGCGCATTCTCGCTTACACCCAACTACTCGAATCTTACCGATCTTTGACTCTTCAATACATGGCTGAGGCTTTCGGAGTTACCGTGGAATACGTCGATCAGTGAGTGTTTCCTATATCGGGCGATAGTTTCGTATTTACTTAAATACTAAGCTATTAAGCTAATAAGCTATGAAGGGAAGATATCTATGAATTTTGTAAAGTGTATATGCTTTTGCTCATCATTTCGATGGCCTAGGGTCAAAGGTTAAAACCTTTACATAATATTATTGATAAGGATAATTGATAGGCGAAACAAAAATTCTCGCAACATGGAAACTGTGCAAGAAGAATTATTTGTTTTTTACCTCGGTAACATTTTGTTGCCAGAAATGTAACGGTAGCTCGTCAAACTTAGGGAAGTAATTTAGCAATTATTGAATTGAGGGTGTGTGTGAATTTGTGAGCAACTTCGCGTCACAACGTCCCGATAAAACGACTAGCAATAAGCTAAAAAATGCGCAGGTTTTTTTTTCGATTCCAAACTCGACCTCAGATTTATGAGAATCTATCGCAAATATGATGAAAAAAAAACATGTTGCTGAACGGTTTTCCTAATTGTTTCGTCAAACGTTACTTTTGTCAGCTCTTCTCAATTTCGCACACCGCAATTCAATCACTACAAAATCGCTGGCAGAAGATCGATAACGGATAATGCTTTTGCCATCGAGCGATTTTAAATCGACTGTTCGCACAATTACTTCATAGCAAGAAGAACATACTCAGGCAAATGAATGTCCTACTTTGCTTTCACAACTTTGGTGGGTAGGTTTAGCAACCTTCAGACAACAACAAAAAAATGTTACCAGAAGAACTCGTGTGATAAACGCAAGCCTATATACAATTTATAAAATTCGTGGATACGCTTACTGAAGCTGCGATCTAATAAGCCATTAAGCAATTTTTTCAATGGAAAACGTTTTACGACTCGACTACTATTATAATTTTTGTTTAATCTTCTTTCAGGGAACTATCGCGCTTCATCGCAGCCGGCAGGCTGCATTGCAAAGTAGATCGCGTGGGTGGTGTCGTGGAGACCAATCGCCCAGACAGCAAGAACTGGCAGTATCAGGCGATGGTGAAACAGGGAGATCTTCTCCTTAACAGAGTTCAAAAGTTGTCGAGAGTTATAAATATTTAATTTTTTTTTTTCCACGAGAACAATAATAATCGAAGTGAATCGAGAATAATAATTTCACGTCGTATTTTTCGTCTCTGACGCGCCCGTGGAGGAACGCGCCGATAATTTCTCCGGCCACCGTGCCGCGAACTATATTTGCTCCGATATCATGTTTTCACTTCAGTATCGCAACGAACGGCGAAGAAAAAAAAAAGAAGAAAAAAAATTTAACGCGATTACTAATTCTTATAACTATAATTTTGTAAAGCAAAATACACGGATTATATACCATTTTTCCCGATCCCTCGGTAATCGCGAGTTTCATTGTCCCGGAACTCGACGATCAAGATTATCGTTTTCCATGTAGCGCCGCAGGTAAACACGAGATCCCACTCTCGCAGGTAGAGTTTGGATATTTTTCGAATTGTAACGGCACCTTTCAACCCCACTCTTCATACAAGCACGTGCGTCTTTTTCAGTGAGTGTCAGTCCGCCCTCGACCTCGAAGGTACGAGGATTATAGCAGTGCGTGAAATTTGAAGTTTCTTTTTTTTCTACGTTTATAACAAAATTAGGGCTCCTTTTTATTGGATTTTCTTTTAATAAATTTCACGGTAAGTAAATAAACGTTTATTTACATACAACCTGCAGAAGCACCCCCACAAGATCGAGGTTCTCGATCTGTTACAATTTTCGAAGCTTGTCCCAAGGAAAAGTGCATCATGGACTCTTCAGAGCTCTGCTGTAAGCCATTTTGCAAAAAAAGATGCATGCGTCTCTGTCGAACAATTTTCAACCATGGAGCGTGTTCCAAATTCGTTAAACAGTTTTTGTAAAATTGTAAAAAAAAGAAAGAAACAAAATTAAGGGTACGTTTTATTGGATTTTGTTTTAATAAATTTAATGGTAAGTGCACGAACGTTTATTTACATATAACCTGCAGAAGCATTCCCAAAAGAACGAGGTTCTCGATCTGTTAAAATTTTCGAGGCCCCAGAGAGAATACATCTTGGGCTCTGCACAGCTCTATACTGTAATAAGCCATTTTGCAAAAAAGCCGAATTCGTCTTTATCGATAAAATTTCAACCATGGAGCGCAAAATTTGTTAAACAGTTTTCGTAAAATTCTTAAAAAAAAAAAAGAAACTAACAAAATCCGGCACTACCCTGATAGACAAGCGGCACGAAAAGTAGCAGTTGGCGCAATAATTGCGACATGTGCCGCACATGTTGCAAATATTGCTACTTTTCATGGCGCTTGTCTATCTGGGTAAACAATCGTAGAACATTTTTTTTGTTTCACGATGCCTGTCTTCAGCCTCACGATCAGAAGACCGATAAAAAAAATCGTCAAATGCGAACGCGTCTTAATGCAATTTTTCCATATCTTGCAAAAGTTTTATGTCGCGTCGTCGCCTTACCGCTAACGAATTGTTGTGATGGGCGTTTCTGAGAATGATCCACATTGCGATCGTCCTTAATTCGTAATACTTTCGCAGAAAGGAGAACGGGGCTGGGTCGAAGATGGGTCGCAGAAAGAGTAAAAGACAAGCACCGACGAGAAAAAAGAACATTGAGCCTCTCGACACACAATTCACGTGTCCTTTCTGCAATCACGAGAAGTCGTGCGAAGTTAAAATGTATGTTTCAATGATAAATTATAATTTTAGGTAATTTATCATTTAAAAAAAAAAAAACTCGTCGAGATAAATTATAATTTTTAAAAAATATCGCATTCAGGGACAAACCTCGTAAAACGGCAAGGATAAGCTGTCGCGTATGCCTCGAGGATTACCAGACGAGCATAAATCTTCTCTCCGACCCGTTGGACGTTTACAACGACTGGATCGACGCCTGCGACGCTGCGAACTGACGATCGAAGTCGATCAATAATTGTACCATATCGCAATCAGCTCAATTTCTTTTAATACAATTTTTTTCTTAATCCAAACCGAAATCAGCTGTCGACTTCCCGCCATTTTTCATTCCAAAATATAATCAACCTCTCCGTAATTCCCATTGGTCGAAAACTTGGCAAGAGATATGAGGACGAAAAACCCGACCGGCATTCACGCCTGCATTATCGTATTACGACGCAGTGTTCTCGCATTTGAAAAAACTTCCTTTCGTGGCGAGGAATTGCCCGGAGAGCGAGCAATGCTTATTATTAGTTTCACTCGCTGAATCGATTCGATGATTTTCGTACTGAAAGTTTACGCTGAATAATAAGTTGAATAAAAGTTGGGCTTAGAGTGTTCGGGCATTGTCGCGGATATATCGGCTCTTCTGGCGTTACGATATCTATAAGTATCAGATAGATATATATATATATAAAGGTTCGTCAGCTGTTCTTCGCGAAGTCGTCATTGTCTCGAAATACCTCGTTGTCTCAGGAGCGGCTGGGCACAATCGAAGTGCCACCCAATTGACAAGAGTCTCGCGATAGTATTTGTTTTTAGACTCGACGATAATGGATAAAACAAAGCTAGGAAATACCGGACTGGAATTACCACCGTTGCGTAGCCTCGACGACTTTCTGCTCGAGTCCGCAAGGTTTCAAATACCCAATGTCAAGGATCTCGACAAATGGGGCAATCGGGTTGTCAACAATTTGCTGTACTATCAGACAAATTATTTTTTCATGTCCGTTATCATATTCCTGATCGTTGGGTGAGTTATCTAATGTTTATTTTTCTGATCCTGTTTCTTGGACAGTTTCAGCAGATTTTTTTTTTATATTATCAGATTTATCCATCCTGGAAAAATGCTACTCGGCATGATAGCGATGGCCGTGGCTCTTGCGGTTTTCGCTTATCTGTCGACCGAGGGAAGGGCAATTCACAATTTCAAGAAGCAGAATCCCGCGGCTGGTATCGTCGCTATTCTTTTGGGTAGTTGCTTCGTCACGTACACCCTGGGATCTCTTCTCGTCTTCCTCATCGGTATACTCTTGCCGTTCTCCGGTAAGGCGCTCAACGGCCTTTGTAATTTCATTGCGACGAAGTTAGCAACGCTGTGTTCCAATAAGATCATCGACAATATCTTGTTTTTTACAGGCTTCGTTGAATTTTTTTGGCAACAGATGTTTCAGGAAAAAAATTTCGTAAAATTTTTGCTGGAAAAAACAATTTTTTTGTTGTTTGCATTATTATTTTTGTTCTTAAAAAATTGGGTAAAAAGCCAATTTTCTTGATGGAGAAATTATTTTTTTTGCAAGAAAAAAAAATGTGCTCATATGCAACATTTTTTAAATGTAGCTTATCAGCAATTTTTAAATCTTTTTGTTGGACTTTAAATTAAGTTACAGAGTTTATTTAACTTCGATTTTATCTATGGAGAACACACAATGCTCTGAGAAAAAAAGCTTTACCAAAGACTTGCGACATTGTTTTTTTAGTTCCGTGGAAGGTCGCTCTTATTCGAGATGTTTTTTTATATCTGGATTCTATCTACATATTTAACTTCTATCTACCGAAAAATTTTCGTGACCATCAAGAGCTCCATTCCATTGAGGATGTGTCATTCTGTGTTGTCCATAAAGCAACCACCTCCAGACATTATTTATTTTCGTTGTTCCATTTCCATTGTATAACCTTTTTTGCGTTTTTACGAAACCCCATCCCGTTTCCCCCTAGCACGCCTTACCCTTAAGCTACCTAACTTCCAGTGCGTTCGTAGCCGACATATACCAAATTTCCACCGGTAACGAGAACGGACTGAAGCGGATCTAAACCAGTGACTGATTTTTGCGTAAACTCCGAACTCTCTAGTTGACAACCAATCGCGTACACGAATAGAGATCCGTTCTCGAGTTTACTAGAATTTCGTGAGTAGCTTAGATCCATTTCAGTCCGGTCCAGAGTTGCAAATAATACTTCTATAATGATTTTTCGATTTCATTGTCCATTTTTTTTTGTAAATTGGTACTTGAAGTCCCCTCCATTAGCCATTATTTTTTAAATCGGCAGTGGAACCTTCCTCCATTATTCATTGCTTTGGTAATCGATAATGGGACTCTTCTCCATTAACCATTGTTATAATAATGGAGAATGGGGTCATCTCCATTATCCATTGTTTTGGCAATGGTCAATGGGCCTCTGTTCCGTTATTGATTGTTTTAGTAATGGCCAATGGAACTCTGTTCCATTATCCATTGTTTTAGTAATGGCCAATGGGAGTCTGTTCCATTAGCCATTGTTTTGGTGGAAGTGTCTATTGGGACCATAACGTGCACTGTATGGACGTCGTGATACGGTCACGGTATAGTCACAATTCCAGTGCAAATATACTGAGATGCCGTGTACGGTATGCCTAACTTCCACGGGCTACAGTAGGAATACGTAAACCCAGCTGGATATACCGCGATACCGTACACGGCATGTGCAGCGCACCACGGAATATTTGAGAAAAACGAGCCCAACTTGGATAGAACCGCGATGCTATATAACTTGTGTCTATTATGATACGGTATAAGTATAAATCCGAACGGAGCCTAGGTAGCCGTAATACCGTGTACTGTTTGTGCATCGCACACGGTATGCTTTAGAAACACAGGTCCACAGTTACAACGTACAGGAGGATTTTTTTTTTGCTATACGGCATTATTCCAAATACATATTTTGCGAGAACCGTCACTATACCGTGGCCATAATGTGATAAACTTAGTACACTGATAGTGGCTAGCCACTGTCAGCATTCTAAATTTAGTGATTGCAGCGGTAGTGGCTAATCACTATCAACTTTCTGATGATAGTGAGTAGCCACTATTCTACATTTATCATATTATGGGGATAATATATCGACGGTGAATTAATTTTGAATAATACCGTAATTTTCCATTTTTATGAGGAACCGATATGAAAATTTCAATTTTCACTTTTGTCTACTTTTGAAAAAACGATTAAAAGTCATGAAATTTCGATGTTTTCGTAGCAAGAGTCCATATCATACATGGCAGTTTCCGATTCATCGAACAAATAGATTCATATGGGCTGAAGGGCTCCGGTCGATGGCCCATTGGCAATGGTATTAAAAGCGGCTTAACAACAAATAGAGAGATGTATCGGAGATTGCATGGACCAACTATTATTGTCAACAAATACCTTTTTACTACCTCTAGATTCATAAATACAGCTTTAAAAAAATAATTCAAAAACAGAAATTTCACAATAAGAAACTTTAAAAAAAATCACATTGTTCCATAAATCTCAATCCATTTCACATGAAAAACAAGTTTTTCTGATTAATCCATAAATATTTTCATTTTTTTTTCCATCGATCCATTAATAACTCTTCGTCGACGTCATCGCGCATAATCAATGTAAAATTCTTATCACCTCCCATATGGATGATTATTTCAGATTTTTATCCCACTGAGAACGATACAAAATTCTCACCAGATTTCATTTTTGGCTGGAAACGTATACACGATGCATCATTAAATTTAAAAAAAAACTAAAATGCGTGTTACTTAACTATAATTTTGTTACAGTGACCTTCGTGCACTCGTCCTTGAGACTGCGGAACATGAAGAACAAGCTCGTGAATAAGATAGAAGGAATCGGACTGAGGCGCACGCCCATGGGTGTCTTTTTGGAGCATCTCGGTATGGAGCAAGAGCTCTTTGCTTAAACTTCTCTAGACGAGTTTCACCCAGATTTCTTAGATTAGGAAAGCGGATCGAAGAAATGGTCACATAAGAGAAATCGCGATGCGTTTAAACGATCAACCAATATTTTCAGCTTCGTACGCTTGCTATTTTTAAATTAATAACAATACTCAATATATATTGCTAATCCCTGCAATCATCTAGTCGCGACTTAAATCAACTCGATTTATCGATTGTTAAAAAGGCCCAAAAAAGCTATGTCTCTATAGAGTTTTAGAAGCCATTAATCTTTTTTTTACGGACAGTCTGTTAATGCATCTATGCACTCGGCTCGAAAGCGCCGTCAGTCTTGTAAATAAATAAAATTAAATAATCGGCACGATACGCAATATATTGTTACGTTTAAAATTTATTAGAGAATTTTTTAAACTATTACCCAATAAAATCATTGCATTAATAGCTATATCGTACCCATTAGTGTGCCTAATTACTTGTAATTTATTTTTTTATTTTTCTTGTTTTTATTTCCATTGTATACAGATGATGTGACCTGCATGAACTTGCGACCACAGACGTATATCACGTTAAAGCCTTCCCAATAACCCGCTTCGAGCACATAGGATATCGCATCGATCGTACAGGATTCAATTATAATGATTGGCAATCGCTATATCGTTTGTGGCGGTCTTCATACCATTTGGGCCAGCGAAAAGGAGGCATTTTTAATTATTATTTTTGTATCAACCTGATGAGAAGAATAGTTAATATATTTTCGATTGCGATTCAGTAATCGCACAAAATACAGGTGATAATAAAAATTAAAAAATTGAAATTTATTAACTATTTTACGGTCAGAGGAAAAACAGCTTAGCACTAAGTTGCAATGTTGCGATATTTTTTTTAAATAAAAAAAAATTGTTTTTACATCCGTTTCATTTCCATGTACCTCACTTTGGGTACTCGTGAATACTCATTCTGTTAAAACATTAAAAAAATTCATAAAAATATATTGCAAGTAAATAAATCGGTTTTCTAGTGACCATTAAAGGGTTCATAGAGATTGCTAACAAATTCTCGAATATCAATAGTTTATTATTAAATAACGACGTCGAATATTTAGCGATGCTTGAGCAATCAGTCACAAAATCATCGGCGAAGGAAAACAGTGGTGTTTCACGCGATGCAAATCACGAATAAAGTTTATCGACTCTTTATAAGTGCTACAGTTCTACTACGATTGTATTTATATTCAGTGTTTTCATCATTTAAGATTTTAATCATCTTATGAATTCTATTTACAATGTGTTAACCTGATATTTTTTTAATGTTACATACCAACCGATAATGTTTACACATACATAACATTTCTTTTAAAAATCAGTTGTTCATACGATCTAAGTAATTAATAAATAAAAAAAACAAACATTTATTCAACTAATAATTGTTTCGTGAATTATTATTGGTATTAAATGTCGTTTTGAGAAATATTGTCGGTATATCGTGCTGTTGAGTACAACATGATAAGAAGATTATAACATCTATGGTTTGATTCGGCGATTCAGAGATCTTCTTGGAGATCTATATATATAGGCGTCAAAAGGCTTTTAACTCTCAAAAGCCTTTAAATGATTTTCACTTTAAAAAGTATTCGAACACGGTGTTGGAAATGTCGGAATTAAAGATTGATCGTGGAAATCAGGTGAACAATCTGGGAATTTTATAATGGCCCAAAAATTCGAATCTTTGTAGTTTACAAAGATTCGGATTGTAAATTACACGTTGAAACATGCGTAATATTTGAGCAATAAAGGAGAACGGAGCGGAGACAAAACGTCGAAGACCGAGCTGCTTATCGTTTCGACGCCGGTCACAATCGAATAGGAACAGTTATTAAAGAAAAAACTGCCAATTAATATAATTGAAGAAAAGTTTATTGAACCACTTACAATTTCGTGTATTCCACTGTAGTAATTAAGTCTTGTTTGAATTAAATTTTGTCGGAAGATCTATAGTAAAAGGAATCGAAGCGCTGTAAGATAAGTGTTCACACCGTCGCGTTGTCCTGTCTGTGAATAAAACGTACGAAAAGATCGTGAAATATTGGCAGTGCAAGATTGAGTCATTTTAATTGACTGTCATTCCATAGCCATATTATATTTTTCGTGGCAGACAGAGACTCGCATTGCGTACGTTTACTTAATATTGAATTTATCGGTCGTTCTTTATACACTTTGTAGGACAAAAACAATATCAATCACAAAGAAACTTCAACATAATACTAATGGCAGTGTTTTTGACCGTTAATCATTCAAATCAGAGGGTCCGAACAATTTGACAATAATTTAAAAGAAGAAAACAAAAGGACCCACCGCGTCGCGTTCCATTCGCGAAAACATCGGGATTTCGATGACGCTTTGACTGTTTTTTGTATTCATAAAGAGTCTGTGGACTCGTCTCCCGATGCGATTATATTTAGACCTTAGTTATGAATACTGTGTTGGATGGATAGAGAATAGTGTCGGACAAACGGGTGTGAGACGGAAGGGCACCGACGTTCGTCTTTGGAAATGGGACCAAGTAAGTGTGCTCCGACGAAGCGTATCCCATATCTTCCATTCTTTTTATGAACGCCTGGGGAAGAGAAAGTGTAAAATGTTATCAACGAAATATAAACACAACGATTCGTCCAATTATCCGCTCTTGTACTTGCCTCTACGGTGTCGTTGGCACACATCGAGAACGCTTCCTTTCCTCCGCTCGGCAGCCGCAAGCACAATCGCAACGATGGTTCGTCGGTTGCGATGGGTGTCGCGGACTCGTGCAATTCTTTCTTGAGTGCTTCCTTCGATGCTGAGGTCTTTTTCGCTGCTTCGACGACCGATGGTTCTTTCTTCAGACTTTCCGTTGATTCCGATACAGGACTCGCGCGACTCTTCGCCTCGAGCTCGTCTATTCTCGACCTCTTGCCGACAATCGAATTACTCGTACTACTGCTAACTGTCGCGGAAACCGCTGTCTCGCTGCTGGAAGCTGAAGCTCGTAATTTCTTGTTTCTCGCTCCGGAATCCTTGGAAAAATGGAGCAAATGTTAATCCAGGGGCCGCAGAGAGATTGAGCACCTAATTTTATGTCGCTTTCCTAAAATTGTATTCGTTGTCAAAACACCCCAAGCCTCCCTAACGGAACTGAGGTGACCATCGGCAGACTTCAAATATACTAATGTACAATGTGCAAAATTTCGACTTGCTGTAGACTCGTGTATAATCTTTATTAAAATAAAGGTAACACTTGTTGTAGACGCGAGTCTACAGCAAGTCAAAGACGACGTGAAAATGTCGTCTCCCCGGTAATCTGTCTTTTAACCCTTGCAACCATCGTAGGGTCTCACGTGTTGGTTATTTATCATTTTGTTTTAACAATAGTGTAAATGACATTCTATTTGAAAACTCGCATTTTTTTCTGAATTTTCATTTAGTCATTTTCTGGATGATTTGATAACCTTTTTCTCTATACGTGAAATCTTTCGCGATAAAAATGATCAACGGAAATCAATTTCCGTTGTGATAACTGATAATATTACTTTACATTCGCCGGGTCGTTAGCCAGCCGATTACGTAAACAGAACATTGATTTTAGAAATATCGGAAAAATTCATTAACCGAAGTGTGCTTAGAGGATAACGTGTAGACTCGTTCTGGCTATTATTGCCGACATTGCCAGAAAGCATAAGTTGTTACAAAAAAATCTAACTGTACTATATAACTGTACTATGGTTTGAATAAACACAAATAACCAAAACTGTGTGTCAATATACCATCATTCTTCAAAAGATAAAAATAATAATTTGCGATACAAGTGCGGTAAAGAAAACTTTATACGCACGCTGCGAAGTGAATCAGACAAGCTGCACGAGTACCACAGAAACTCGAGCTGAAGGGGAGTGCTCCTTGCGGTACGTGTCACTTTACAGTCAGCGTATGATGTTCGTTACACCGCACAAGTATCGCATAATATTTTTTGTAACAAATGCAGAAGTGCTACTCCGTGCCTGCTGATTGCGACGCAGCACAGCCAGCATACGTAAAGTACGAGAAGCGCGCGTAAAGTACGAGAAGCGCGCGTAAAGTACGAGAAGCGTGCGAAAAGTATGAGAAGCATGCGTAAAGTACGAGAAGCGCGCGTAAAATATGAGAAGCGTGCGTAAAGTACGAGAAGCGCGCGTAAATTACGAGAAGTGTAAGTAAAGTACGAGAAGCGTGAGAAAAGTAAAATTAACCCGATGTACGCATACGTCGGGTGTTTATAGTACACTTGGCTGTAAATCGCCACTTACGCCACTCACGGCAGGCACGGAAAGTAGTACTTTTCATGCATGAGTTACATAAAAGCAATAACGAGTGCAATTCATCGGGAAAATTGTCTCGATGACGTAATATCGGATACCGAATCTGCGAGCGCCTAAGCTCAGGTGTCTTGTGATTCTTACTTCCATAACCGAATCCGTGCGAGCTTGTCGTTTGTTCGGCAGCGACGAGCGTTCCTTGAAATCACCGGTATTCGCCGGATCCTGCGGTGTGTTGTCGGGCGATGCATGAGTGCTCAACATATCGTTGAGTCCCATGGCTAAACTGTCGACGGTAATGTGATTGTACGAACGCATGCATTCGCCAGTTCTCGGATCGATTATAGCCAAATACGGGTATTCGGCAACGTTGTAAAAATCGATGTAGCGCTTTCCATCGCTGGTATTTGAGAGAACCTGCGAAAGCGACATTTGCCGATTAGGGTGAATAGACGAGAAATTATCGTGAAACAAAAATAAAAAAAACGCGAAAAACGACGCTCGCAGTACGAAGTACCTGCCATAGAACGAAGTGATCCTTAATTATCTCGCGTATCTGACTGTTCGGCCAGACGTCTCTGTTGAGTATTTGACAAGCAAATTCCTGCGAATTTTGTACGTTAACGAGCAACCAACGATTAACGTCTTTAGCGCGTTCCCGAGCCTCGATGAACGAACCCAAGAACAGTATGTCGCACGGCGGCCTGAAAAGATCCTCCAGACGTTTTGTTCGAGCCTGCGACGCTTTTCTCACTCCGTTCACTCTTCTGGTCATCTCTTCCTCCTGGTGACCTGTATTAACAACAAACAAAAGCCGTGAGTAAACTGCTTTAATCACCTGGAGGCGCTGGGAGGGAGGAGGGGATGACTTTAAAGGTCCATCAAAGATATTACCATAAAAAAAATCCAATATTTTATAAATAACAATCTTTTTTTTTGAACATTATTAATCAATAATTTAATGAATAATGAATGAAAATATTTTACTAGTCAAGAATTGGCCCAATGCTAACAGCACATTCACTTGTGAGAAAATATAAATAAAAAAGACATTATTAAAAATTATATTAAAAAAAATAATGAAGGAACTTGACATAAAAAATGTAGTAATGCAAGGTGTTTCATATTATACATTTTGTATTCTATACGTAAAGGAGAAATCAGTGGAAAATGAACATATATTAAATATGTCCTTGCATAGGACGACAATAAAAATATGCAGAGGATTTTTATCAGCGACTTACGAGTCTCGACTGCAAAGTCCCTGAATCGGTCGAAAACATTGTTTGACGCTCTCGGAAACGAACAGACCGGCTCCGACGGCACGAGGACTTCCTGGGTTGGTAAAATCGGTTCGCGAACCGGCGCTTCTTCGTCGTTGTTGGTAGCTGCGCCAGCCTCTTGCTCGCCAGGTTCGCCGCTCTCGAACATCAAACTTATAGCGCTCTCCACATTCCCGTCGGCGAGGGCGAGATATTGAGCCGCGGTGGCTTCGCTCTCGCCTAAAAACGAACGATTACTCAACGACCTTGGAAAATTTCATGTACCTACATTTTAACAGTTACGAGATATCTATATAACATCGAAAAAAAAATCTTGACGCTTCGGTATTGTAAAAATTTGTTTACAACCACATAACAGAGATACACGAATCGTAACCTCAAAAATTTGTGACAAACATTATTTTATTTATTTTTTTACACTTACCAGTAACCTCGATAAACTTCTCGACCAATTCACGGTCCATTGTAATTTTTTTGTGTACAGTTCGGAACGATTGATCGAACAGCGATTGAAATACAAGCTACGCGAATTATGGAAAGATGAAAATTACGCGAGATCGGAGTCCCATTGCAGTACGAACGAACCGTCAGACACAGCTAAACAGCCAAGACTGGCTGAGGACTTGTGGAAATTGTTGAAAGTGGTACTAGTCGATCTGTTTGCTTCCCGGATCGACGAGGATAAGCGGAGCCTTGGGTTTCAGTCGGTTCAGCGAATAGTACATGGATCTCCTGTGCTTTTTGGATTCGATGGCTGTGCGCCGATTGGTTTGTTTGCAACAAGTTTAAGCTGAAGTGAAAGTCACGTGACGGGGCCATGAGTGCGAGAGAGATAGTTGCAATTTTCCAATTAACTTTATTCGATGGTGCTAATTTTTTGGAGAAAAAGATGAATTCGGGCCGGATGCGAAATTACCGTGTGCATCCGACTCGAATTTTCTTTTTCCTCAAAAAAATGAGCACCCTTGAGAAAAGTTCATTACAGTTTTCATTACCGACTGCGGTATTTCACTTCTCCTTAAGGGGCTGCTGGAGCTGTTTTTTTTTCTTTTTTAACTTGCTTTACCTGTTTTACCGACGGGACCTAGACAATTTTTTAATTCCTACTTTGCATTGTTAATATGCTACACATATGCGTCAAATCATGCAGGATTATGATATTGACATAAACGCTTCGGTGTGCAGTCGAATTTTGATTGAAAACTTACCAGGTATTAAGAAAACCGAATATTATAGCTGCGAAAGTGCGTGAACGTAGTGTCACGATTGACGTACAGGTGGCTCTGCATCGTGCCCTACACTACATTCGTGCCGTGTTCATCGGCTCTGATCACCCGTCGCAAGTCGATAGACTAAATTATCGCAGTTTACACTATGCGTGATTATCTTTTGAGTGAGAAACTTTCCGACGGTTTTGGAATATTCGGAGAATTTCACAGAATTGGCATGCACGCCCTTTTGACGTATGCAAGGTCTAGAACTTTTTATATCCAACAGAACAGATGCTATAAACATTCCAGCGGCCATGTTGGTTTCCGCGACAGTTTGTAATATTCGATTTTCTTTGTTTTCGGAAGATTTCGACCAAAATTCGAGTGCACGCCGAATCGTTTATGTTATTGATACAGTCCTGCAAGATTTGAAGCATACGCGTCGCATAGTTACGATGAATAGTGAAAACTAAGAAATCGCCTATTTTCGTCGGTAAAACAGGAAGGTCCAGCCCCTTTAATATTTCGGACAAAAGCAAATTAGGTTTTCGTAGATTATATATATATACATGAAAACCTATAATTTCCTTTTGTCTGAAATATTAACAGGCGCGGTGAAAACAGGGAAACCGTTTTTTTTACCGACTTAGTCTGTATCACATACCCTTAAGGGCAAGTGAAACAACTGTGTGTGCGAGAGATAGTAGCCATTTTTTAATTGACTTTATTTAATGGTGCTATTTTTTTTTTTAGAAAAAAATGAATTCGGGCCGGATGCGAAATTACCGTGCGCATTAAAAATTAGCACCCTTGAGAAAAGTTCGGCAGTATATCAGGTGAACACAGAAAAAGTGGACACGAAGCAACTCGACACGAAGGCACCGTGTACACCGTGAATGTGGGCACGCAACATATGACCAAAAAAGGCTGTACACCAAGTCAAATCTACACCGAGAGAGTATACACACTAGCAACTGAACACCCCACAACTAAACACTCGATAACTCAACACAAGTTCACACTACTTCAGGTCACTGAGTCAAATGCTCATGTCTTATTATGACAATATAAAAGGCGCTAGGTCGCTACGCAATACCAAGAGCGCGTAATTCGAGCATAATCATTATCATGTCACTTTAGGTATAAATTCTCCTCAAAGGTAGTATTGCTCATATATTGTTGTAGTAATCAACCATGGGGATATCACTCGAGAATAACTCCAGGAAGTATGCGGTCATTTGTGTGCAGTTGTAGAGTGTTCAGTTGATAGTGTGTTCACTCCCTTCGGTGTAGAGTTGCTTGGTGTACAGCCTATTCGTGGTCATACGTTTCAGTGCCCGCATTCACGATGTAGTTTTCGTGTCGAGTTGTCTTCGTGTCTACTTTTTCTGTGTGCACTTGATATACTGCCCCCATCCCGGGCTCAGTCGGTATCAAAAACTGTAATCAACTTTTCTCACGGATTCTCACATGTACAATCAAAAGAAAAGTCTTATTGGAAGCGGATATCAACTCGGCATTTGATGAGACTTTTCGTTTGACTGTACATGCCAGAATACATGGGAGAAGTTGATTACAGTTTTTATTACCGACCGCGGTATTGCAAAGGCTCCTAAGAGCATGTGAAACACGTTCTCAGCGTGTCTCTCTCGCTCCGCCGAGAGCGCCACTGATGCTATCTCTCTTGTACTCCATAGTGTTTCACGTGCTCTTAAGGGGAAGTGAAATATTGCGGTCGGTAATGAAAACTGTAATGAACTTTTCTCAAAAGTGCTCATTTTTTTTGAGGAAAAAGCAAATTCGAGCCGAATGCACACGGTAATTTCGCATCCGGTCCGAATTCACATTTTTCTCAAAAAAATTAGCACCATTGAATAAATTAATTTGAAAATTGCAACTATCTCTCTCACACTCATGACCCCATCACGTGATTTTCACTTCACCTTAACAGTGTTAAGAGCATGTGAAACACGTTTTCAGCATGTCTCTCTCGCTCCGCCGAGAGCGCCACCGATGCCATCTCTCTCGCACTGTTTCACATGCTCTTAAGGCGGAACTCAAAAATTGTCTAGTTCCGTCGGTAAAACAGGTAAAGCAGGTTAAAAAAGGTGCAGTGTGAAAAAAAAAAATTAATTTATTATATCGAATCGGAAGTTTTTCGGAAACCGGTACATTAAATTATCATTAATGTATAATTGTGATCAAACATTAATATACTTTTTCATTGAAATTAAATAAAATTATAAAAAGTTGAAAATTGAAATTTTCATATGGCTTCCTCATAAAAGTTGAAAATTGAAATTTTCATATCGCTTCTTCATAAAAGTTGCAAATTGAAATTTTCATGTGGCTTTCTCATAAAAGCTGCAAATTTAAATTTCCATATGGCCTTCTCATAATGTTCCTTTATTTGCGAAGCTTCTTCTATGAGGAAGCATTTTCTGTATTGTTGGCTTCCTCATAGAGGAAGCTTCGCAAATAAAAGAACATTATGAGAAGGCCATATGAAAATGTAAATTTGCAGCTTTTATGAGAAAGCCACATGAAAATTTCAATTTGCAACTTATATGAGGAAGCCATATGGAAATTACAATTTTCAACTTTTATGAGGAATCCATATGAAAATTTCAATTTTCAACTTTTATGAGGAAGCGATATGAAAAATTTAATTTTCAACTTGTTTTAACGTCAACGTCGTGTTTACTTTTTATGCGAAACGACTGGCCGATTCAGGTCCAGCGCGAAAAATACACTGATATCTTTGCTTTGTTAGATCCGTGCACCTACTTTAATTAATGAAAATACAGGGTTTTGGAAACAAATTTTTTTTTCAAATTGTTAAGTCACTTATCCAATATTCACCGTTTTGTGGCCACGTCTAATGTATTGTTCACCCACCGATGGGGAGTCTTCGAATTATTTTACTCCAACGGTGACACTTTATAAATAAACTCGTGTCGGACAAAGAATATAACTTTTCAAAAAAATTCAAAAATTTCAAAATCCCATAAAATTTTAACGTTTCGATCCATTTTCGCCAAACTTAATACGAAACATTGTACAGTGTTACTCCATTCCCATGTCAAATTTCCGATCGATACCTCCATATTTACTCGCATTAGACCGTTTTTAGTCATTTTTCAGAAAACTCAGATAAACTCAAAATCCCATAAAATCTTACCCCTTCGATGAATTTTGACCAAATTCAATACCAAAGGTCTTTGATCAAAATAATATATTTGTGGGCAGTTTTAGGACGATTGCTCTAATTTTACGCAAGTTAGAGCTACCACGACCTTTTTTCAAAAATGTCAAAATTGCGTAAAATCTCGAAACGGGCCTCAATCTTCATGAAAATTGCACCGATGGAAGAGACACGACCACTCTACTAGTGTACCAAATTTCAACTCGCTATCTCGAACCGTTTCCGAGTTATAGTCGTTTTAAACGACGCAATTCTGTCACACACATTCATACACACACACACATACGTCCGGACGCCAGCTAAAAATCACATTTCTCGACATTCCGGACTATTTTAAGTACTCTGACACTAAAATCTGGCAAAAAAATTTTTTCACAAAAACAAAGCTTCCTCTGTGAGGAAGCAAAAAGGACAAAAAAACAGCTCCAGGATCGCTTTAATGAAACAGTTATTTACTGTCCTCACTTCATCGGTTATTTATCAACGCACATCACTATCTTACCAGTTTCTAGTCCATCTACCTAGGGAATTTAACGCCCCCTAATTTTTCCTAGGGAGTAATAATCTCAAGCGTTTCCTATCCTGCGAATAACCAATGGCGCCTTCCGGCTTCACCGTCTACGATCTTTCACTTCTGTGGACCCTTTTCCGGTAGGGTGACAAAATGACTGGCTTCAGTGAAAAGGTTCGTAGCCGAAGTTTTATCGTTTTATTGAATACGCCGACGTGGACTGGACCTATTATTTCGCACAAACAACTCTCGGTGCCGTCGGAATGAGATCTCAATAATCAACTGAGCGATCGGAACGAAAAATTAACTAAAAAATGTTAGTAACTGATGGTGTTGTTCGCCGCGGCACACGTGTTTGAGCGTCCAATTTTTTTCTCTACACGCTAAAAACTCTTGAGTTTAATAAATAAACGATTTTTTTTATTCCTCGAGTGTATCAAACGATCTCGATAAGTCAGCGAAATATCATGTCTTTTCCGTAAAGTGAAGTAAATTTCACACGCGGTCGAAAAAAAAAATTGAGCACTAACCAACAATGTTGTTGGGCACGCCAGTGCAGCGTGTGGGATTAACTTTGATTAAATCTTGACTCAACAATTGTAACGATCGTAGATTACTTTTTGACAGAATCATTTTTTTCAGAAAACTCGATTTTTATTTGTATTATTGTTCTTTTCAGCCAATCTTAATAGATGGCCGTGGCCATTTGCTCGGCCGTTTGGCCGCTATCACCGCCAAGACCATTCTCCAGGGTCGCAAAGTCATCATTGTCCGTTGCGAACAGCTCAACATCTCGGGCAACTTCTTCAGGTTCGCTGAAAGTTTCTTCTCGTATCAATCGACGATCCGACTATCCGATTATCCCAACAGTCATAACGGGCTCCATATTGAGTTTGATCGCCAGAAACTTTTTACAATACACTTACTTCTCATTGCTATAATTGACTTATTTAACATTGATTGTTTTACTAAAGCGAGCTATAGCACATAAAACTACAGCTGTTAATTTTTTTTCATCAAACGATATGAACATTATATTTATTCTTGAATTGAAAAATTTAACAGAAGGTCGATCATAACTTTTCTCATCGCTATTTCCATTTGTTGAGTAATTATTCACAAAGTTCAAAACAATTTCTTATTTATTTTTATTGTTTAAGACCAAGTTGTCGTGTGTAACTGTAGACACAACATAACTTTAGTAACATAATTAACAAAGAACAAATTATAACTTAACTAAGCGAAACATAACGATTTGAAAGTAACACGAGGTGATTACCACCTGGAGATTACTCACGCAGAATATTACTAGACTTTCATTTAATAATCCCAGTATTCATTACGGGTTCGATATTGAGTTTGATTGCCAAAAAATGTTTACAATATATTTACATTTTACTGCTTCAAATTACCGTTTCTTGTTTATATCATAATTCATTTAACATTCATTATTTTACGAAAGCAAGCTGTAGCATATGAAACTACAGTTATATATCTATATCCTTGCCATTGAAAAATTTTACAAAAAATGAGTTTAAAAAAAATGACGCTCGTTACTTTTCAATCGCAATTTCCATTTGTTATGTAAATATTCGCAAAGTTCATAATTTTTTTTTATCTGTACATTTTTTTTTGTTCAATATAAAGTTGACATGTGTATTTGTAGACACAAAATAACTTTGGTAAAATAATTCACGTGGAACAAATTATGACGTAACTAAACAAGACATAACAATTTGCAAGTAACACGAGGTGGACTCGAGGTGGAGGTGGTAATCTCTGGAGGAATACTGCCAGACTTTTGAACGATTTACTTTCCTATCCCCTTCGACGATGCAACATGATTATAAAAAATCTTACCTACATTATTTGATGAATAGTGAAACAAAATAAATACATGAAGTTCTATATTTCCATAAAGCCTACGTCTCTCGATCGAGCCAATGGTTCTGATAGTTTTAAACATTTTCAGGAACAAGCTGAAGTTCATGTCCTTCCTGCGGAAAAGATGTAACGTCAATCCCGCACGTGGACCATTCCACTTCCGTGCTCCCAGCAAAATTCTGTGGAAAACGGTCCGAGGTATGTAAAATACGTCGCAGTAACGGATATTCACTATTATCTGTAACTTATGCAATGATTACACAATTCTTACCTACATTACTTGATGTATCATGAAACGAACAATTATTATGAGAGTGTCTTGAAAATCGTGTGCCGGTAACGTTCGCGCGTGATTCCATTTAATAGATCGTTGTTTATTTTTGCAGGCATGATTCCCCACAAGACCCAGAGAGGCAAGAACGCCCTCAGGCTTTTGAAGTGCTACGAAGGATGCCCGGCACCTTACGATCGCAGAAAGCGACTCGTTGTGCCCGGCGCCATGAGGGTCATGTGCCTCAAGCCCGGCAGAAAGGTACGGACACTTACACGAGTTTTCGCTTTTTTCGAAGATCACATCATTTTCTTTCTATTGATATATGGCACTCTCGATACAATAGTAGGTTTGTTCGTTTCCAGAGTAAGCTGGAGCAGAGCGGTCGATTTTACGTGGGAGGTATATCTATATATCCCATAAATGTAGATATACTTTCCACGTAAAATAGAGCGCTCTGCTCCAGCTTACTGTGAAGACGAACGGACCTAGTGTAACATGTCTCGTGGGTTCACTGTAGACGATTTTACGCCATTGTTTTTTTTATGTCATGTTTCCTCAATTTCAATGATGGTATGGTAATTTGCGACTGAAATTGTGGATTTGACTTCCACATTTGTTGACATTTTTTGCTGAGTTTTCATTTCGAAAGATTCGATGTGCAAACAACGATTTTAGAAATTTTTGAAATTGACGGCAATGTTATGTATTTTTAGTACTGCCACGTCGGACGTCTGTCCCACGAAGTCGGCTGGAAGTACAAGGCTGTTGTTCGTACCCTGGAGAACAAGAGGCGTGTTAAGTCTATCCTTGAAGTACAAAAGAGGGATAAACTTAAGGTGAACCGTCGTTTTTACACTATTACTTGTTTTTATCGTTATATATTGACAATTATTTCCGATGATGTTAATGGTAATTTGCGACTGAGCGGCGTAATCGCTGAACGTGGTGATAAAATAATTGTTGAGGAATTCAATTTATCTTAAACACATGATGGAGGTTTTTTGTTGTTTGGACAAAATGGTAATTTGTGTTCCACATTTTTTTTTAGAAACTTACCAAGGAAGCTGGAGAAGTTGTTTCCAAATCTACAGCACCGTACACGAAGATCATCAACAATTTTGGATATAACTAACAAGTGTATCATGACGATAATAAATACTTGTTAAGATTTATTTGATTATTTTATCAATACGAAAAATCGATCGTTTGAATTATGAAAAACCACATTTCTGCACCTCATAGTTACTAAAACGATTAGGACTTTAATTTGAGATGTTACTCTTGTACACTCTCGTTCGATATCAAGAGATGCGGTAGAGTTGCGACGCCATGTACTTATTAAAAAAGAAAACAATTTTTTTAAGCGCGTTACTCTACACGTTTATTTTTTCCGTAGATGGTTTTTTTGCATGATTTTGCGTTCTTACATTATTAAGGAACCGAATTGATATAATATTTCCACGACTATATATAACTATATAATTGTGTGTGTTACTATTTCATCTTCATGATACAAGCGAACAAAAAAAGTAATTTAGTGGCGCAGTTAGTGACAAATTAATTCACAAATGTTGCAAATAATTTTCTAATAGATATAATGATATATCATTCCAATTTCTTTCCCCGAAACTATATTTATGCAGATAGGTTTTTAACTAAACAAAAGCTCCGAATGAAAAACTGTTCGTCTTAGAAAAGTTTTTATTACACTCGGTGAGAAAAACGTTTTCGGAACTCGGGTGATTGCAACACTCACCTTCGGCTCGTGCTGCAAACTCACACTCGTCAGAAAAAGTTTTTTCGCACTCGTATCCAAATTTACTATTTCCTGTGGAGTAAGCGCAGAAAAGCACTTTTTAGCATCGCGTGCGAGTACAATACTGCGAATCCGTATAAACACAATATGGTTTTTTCTCGCACTAGTGCAAGAAAGTGTTTTCTGCACATACTTCCCAAAAACGAAGCCTGATTTTCTTAGGAAAAATTATGTGAATGGCAGCGGCGTTGCAAGGGGAGTCCTGACACGTGTGAATGCCACACTCGCCTTCGGCTCATACGGCATTATCACGCAGGTCAAGAACGACCTTTTTCCGCCCTTGCCATACACATAACTAATTTTTGCTTTCAAATAAAGCTTTTCCTCAAAGCTTTGTTTTTGGCGAGAACAAAAATTTTCAGGTTTTAATGAAAACGTGTTCAGAATGTTCCAAAACATCGAAAAACTGTCCGGATGTATGTATGTATGTGCCATGGTTGTCACGGACCTGGAAAACTGGAATACCGGGAAAAGTCAGGGAATTTGTCGGAACCTGGAAAAGTCATGTTTTTTCAATCGTCCAAGTTTTGTGAATTTGATGGTTTTCGTTTAATGCCATGCTGCACGGCGTGTACATTTTTCGTTTCGGCGAACTTGTCGACTATATACAGTATATATATGACTATGTCGTGATATTATTTTCATTAGGAATTTTTTATATTGCGAACTGAGTTTAATATATTAATAATGATTATATATTATATTTTACGTTATTTTGATTCAGCGCGAAAAATTCAAACCGCTATAATTCGGGAATGCCGCAACCGATTAAGTTGAAATTTCACACACCGCATGTGTGATCAATATAGCTAACGTTTGGTCGAAATTTCATTGAAAAATGTTCAGTTTTTTTTGTACACGATTTTTAATTTCTTCGAAAATATCTGTGCGGTCTATAGCTCACCATTTCTTTAGCTATCGGGCTAAAAACGTGTAAACTTTAATGTTAAACGTTTAAATTTTATGTCATTTTGAATTTTTTAAATTCCATGCAGCTTTTTTTTCGAGACCCATTTTTCCGTATTCAATATTTATCTATGAATAAAAAAGTGTCAGATTCTTGATCAGCGTGAAGAAATACATTAAATATAGTCTCGAAGCGACGACTGATAAAAAAAAGTTTATCTGCAATTTTTATAGTCAATACAGTAGAACCTTGATCATCCGAACCCTCAATTATCCGAACCATAACTCCGTTTATCCGAACGCTCGGTTATCCGAACGTTAGCGCGAAACATACATTATTGCTCGAGGTGGTCCGTGCTCAAGGGTGTTGAAGCGCGTTTTTCGTCTTCCAGCGTTAATCCGCTCGCACACTGGCCTTTCCGAGCAGTTGCACCTCAGCAGAGTCGGACTGCGCATATCACATAGTACAAGTTTCGATACTAATTTGTTCCAATCCATGTGCCATGCCTTTAACGCAGAGTTCTTCGACGTGTAAGCGTAGACGTAATGTTCTTACGTTGGAAACAAAAACTCGAAATTCTTTCGAAGCTAAACACGGGCGAGACGAGCGCATTTATAGCGCGCCTTTAATAAGGTCGGAAAATCAACGATCACCGATATACAGAAGAATCAAGAGCCCTTCGAATCCTTTGCATCTAAGATGGACAGTGGTGATGAGGCGAAAAAAAGGAAAATGATGAAGATCAAGATCGAAAGATCAAGATCGAAAGATCAAGATCGAAAGATCAAGATCTCGATAATGCTATCTCAGCTTGGTTTGTACAAAAGTGAAGCTTGGGAGAATCAATTTATTTCGAATTAAATAAGAAACTCGGAAGATCTGCCGAATTGCTCAAAATCGCGTATCTAGCGTTCCGCAATTAAAAATTAACGACTTTATTTCCAAAAATCGTTGAAATAAGCCTTCGATGTTAGAAATATTAAATTAAAAATATTACTTGATATATATGTACTGTTATTTAATTTTTCTATGTTTTTATTTATATATGATGTTATTCTCCCGTAAAAACAAGTTGCATCTCAATTATCCGAACTAGGCCCGGTCACGACAGGTTCGGAAAATCGAGGTTTTACTGTATTGCAAAAATGTGATATTTTGCGTATTTTCAAATTGCGATTTCTTTGGTTCCTTATGGTACCGTCGAAAAACCCTGGTGCCTATCATGTTCTATGGCGAGATGTTGTAACAGAATCAGTTCATTTAATGAATAATTTATCGATCGATTCAAGCACAAGGAAATGGAAATGGATCCGCTCGCACCGACCTGACAATTGAACGTACGATACGAGACTTCGCAACGATCGTAGTTTGATTAACAGTCTTGACTAAGACCTTGAACCGAACGGACGTACCACGAGAACTTATTTGGTCATTAAATACCGCCCTTGTTTCTTTTATAATTACTGGTGTTACATTAATTCGCTCGGCCGTAACAATATAAACAAAATGATGAGTAGGACAGGGTTAAATAAGGAGGTGTATTTTTGGCTTTCCCATAGAGGAAGCTTCGCAAATAAAGGAACATTATGAGAAAGCGATGTGAAAAAAAAATTTCAATTTTGATGAGGAAGCGATATGAAAGTTTCATTTATATTTTTTTTTGAGAGTTGGACGGTTGCTAAATTCCCCGTTGACCTTAACTAAGCAACACATTTCAAATAAACGTTCTGTGAAAAAAAATGATTTATCCGTCTTCTCAAAGATACGACCTTTGTTGAAGACAGCGGTCGAAGTGTTGGATCTAGTAAAAAAAAAATTCCATATGATAAATCGGCTTTTAATTTGCCGATCTAAAAATAAATTTACAAAGATGTAAAAAACAAAGTCGCCGCTATCTATGAATTTATTTACAAGACGTATGTACACATCGGCGTTCGGCAGCGAACAAAATTACATTTTAATAACATTACTTTTATAATAAATTAGTCTTTCTCGCAATCATACTTCGATACTATCGACTGTAAAAACTACCGTGCCAGCCTTATCGTTGTCTTCATCGTCATGTACTTCTTGCTCCTCTTCCTCATCGGAACTCGACGAATCGGAGTCTTTGTCGTGTGTTCGGTAGTTTCCAGCAGTGTTAGACAATGCACCAATATTATGAAGACCTATCTGCTGAGTTAATCTTTCGATAGCGTGCTTGGCTTGAATTTCCTAAAAAAACAAAATGTTCGGATATTACACTATTCAAATGTACCGATGTACATTTAACGAAACAAAATTGTGTGAATTAACTCAAGTACCTGCAATTTGTCAGCTTGATCTTTCTGCAATTTTAACGATTCATGTAGGCTCAACGATTTTACAGCCCCGTGAACAATCAGCGGTGGCGTAGCTGCGGTTATTTCCCAGTGCTTGTCCTTTTTTCGAACTTTCTCCTTCATCGGATCGTGAACGTCGGTCTTTGTGGTTTTGTAAGGCTTGAATGACTGTCTGTGCTTTTCATTTTCCGAATTCTCAACTATGTCGACGATGTAGTTTACATGCTCCGCGTCCGATGGAGTTTCTTCGTTCTTGAATGACTCAATTTCGGCCAAATCGTCCGGCTTGATCAGGCTTTCCTCGGGTTGAATGATGACTATTTTTTTTGCGTGAACACCAGTACCGGTAGGCTGAGGAGAAACGAGAATAAAAATTTTACAGCTGCGAGGTACAAACCCATAATAATGATAATAACGATACAATAACAACTACAACGTCCTCCAATATTTTGAAGCATGATGGTATGCTTTTTCATATTTTATGGAACACTTTTTTGAAGTCAATAAAAATGGAAAAGCTGATAAAAAAAAAAAAATAATAATAAGTGAAATGTAAATTTCGACATTTGTCTGTTTTTACCATTACATTCACAAGGTCTGCGTTATAAATAGGGATGAAGTAGGAACAGGGAAACATAAGAGAGTTCGTTGCCGTATTTTCTCTTTCTAATTGAGGGACTTTCGTAAACGACGGTGACAAGTGAGAACTAATGTGTAAACTTTATTTGCAGCTTTTTACGTTCATACTTTTGTATCGGGTTCGTATGGAGACACCGACTTAGATTGATAAAACAAATATATTTTGAAACACAGCCTCCTCTATTAGAACGGAAAAATATAGGTAAAAATTGCCATAATGTGATAACCCGCTGAGCATACGAAACTTTCATTGAGCTGTTTAAATTACGTATTTTAATAATATGTAGAGATTTACTACTCGGTTCCGAAACCTCAATTCCTTCCAATTACCTTATAAAGGACAGTATGTTTTGAATACTTGAATAAAACCGCACAATAAAAAAGTTCCCACTTAACAAACTTTGTCTGTTCCAAAACGTCTATAAACTTATTCGTGTCAATATTACAAAAAATATTGGTAAAATTAACAAAAAATTATGTAAAATGAACAATTAAAAATAAAAATTAACAAGAAACAATGGTGGAGTTTCGTGGATAAGAAACGATCGTACCTATTTTTCTATGTAAATCGAACATTTTCGGCATCTTTGTATTGTCAATACATCTAATATCAATTATCAATACATCTGGAGAATTTTTCAAATTGTATCCAACTATTTGTTCAAGGTAATATATTGTTTTTTTCTGTGAAACATTCTTCCATGTAAGATGTTCCATCATGCTTCAAATCATTCATTAATACTATAGGCACTGCATTATAATCTCACAAATTAAATGAGGTATTTCCAAAGTTTTATAAAATCATTTTTCCTATTCAAACTCACATAAAATGCAACGACCTTGCAGATTTGTTTGAATAATAAAAATTACTTGATATGCATAAAATTTTTAGCAGATTTAAGGTAATAAAGATTTATTTTTAATTTTATCAATATTATTAATTTAATATTATTACTGTTCAGATTTGTTAGGCACTATGGACTTGTGAATTCTCTGCCCTTTACCGGTTTTCCAGTAAGGCGCAAATATTAAAAATTCACAAACCTTCAAGATTTAATAACAAGCGTGTAACATTTTTATGACACTTATCAGAAACTCAGAAATTATACGTTCACAGGATAACATTGTTAATAAAATAGACAATTGTAAGGTAACCACCTGTTTTTTTGTGATTTTCCAATACTAATAAGAATTTTTTGCAAAACGCTTAGTTCTCATAATGACAAAAAAATGTAATTTTAGGGAAATTGATATTTCGGCAATTAATCATTTTTACAAAAGAACAGTCAACTGGAATTTTGAAAAAAATTCAGCTAATTACAAAATTTCACTGATATTTCCCCATTGATTCCAGGTTGATAGGAATTCTCTGAGGTTTCCAGGTTTTACCTGCTTTCCACATGCTTAACAACTACGGCGTTAAAGAAAGTTTTATGGCTAAGTTTTGTTACTCAAATTTTCAAGCTGGCGGTAATCGCTTTATATACTTTATATAAAATTTTCAATACTTTTTTTCTCGCAATAAAAATCTGAATGGCAAAGCAAATTATGTCCACAGGTTTTTTGTGATGTTGCAATAATGCTAAGAACTTTCTACTAAAACGCTGAATTTTCACAAGGAAAAATCTTTACTCCAAATTTTGAGGCAATCTATTTTTCAGAAATGAATAATTATTTGTCCAAGAGCGATCATTAACTACATTTTGGAAAAAAATTCAGCCATTTACAACATTTCTAGATATTTCCCTGTTGATTCCAGCTTGGTAGGGATTCTCTAAGTTTTCCAAGGTTTATGTGCTTTTCATATACGTAAAAACCCTGGTGTTGTAGAAACTCTTATGGTTTAGTTTTTTTACTCAAATTTTCAAGCTCGCGGTAATAGCTTTACATTTTTCATATAAAATATATACTGTTTTTTTCTCACAGAAAAAAATCCCAATGGCAATGCAAATATGTGAATTGGCACTGCAGATCTCACCTGAGCAAGAATTTTCAAAGGATCTTCCTCATCGTCACTATCCAGCTCGATAACTTTGTTGCCTGGTGATTTCTCATCATATTTTCCAGTCCATTCAAGCGCGCTCATAGCAGCCTTTCCTTCCGCTGCTATGTTGAGTCTGGACAAGAGATTCGCAGCTAGATCCATTTCATCACGATGCTCAAGTTCTTTCAAAATAGCATCCCTAAATTTGACGATTTTTTCGCCCTTATCCGGCAGCTTGGCCACAAATCTTCTGCAAGAGGATTCGTAAATCGTTAATTATTTCGAAACGTTATTCGCCAATTCTGCGTACTTCTACGTACTTGTTGTCCAGCAATTTATTCTGTCTCGCCAAAAGATCCCGAAGTTCAAACTGGCGCTTGTCCTCTAAATTGTCTACATAACCTTGACTCTCTTTTCTCGACGGTCCAACAGGCTCACCGGGTATTTTCTTTATAATATTTTCGTGAAACATTTTTTTTTCGGTTTGCAACGATTATAATTAAAATTCGAGAATAATCCTCGCAACAACGTCGGGGAATAGGTTAAGAATCCCTTGATCTCGGTAATCTGCAAGAATGACGTGCGGTGGAAATGTTTACTTGTCAGAGAATTACGAACGGCGTGTTCATTAGATATATAGATATATCTTCCACGTAAAATCGAACGCTCTGCTCCAGCTTTCTCTGGAAATGAACAAACCTCATGACACAAGGCACATCGAAACAAACACGTTGCGTGCGTTCATGAATGCAGATCTGCTCAGCAATGCGCTCTTTTATTTGTGACTGCCCGCCGTCAGTGGGTTTCTTGATTTGCCAACGATACATCCGATTCTTGCCGCAGGATACATTTTGTTCACTTTGAAAACAAAAGAACACTTGTCAGTGCACATTTGCGTCAAAACTAAATCCTGAACTGAGAGCAGACTGGAATATAAGAACGTCCAATTCAGCAGCGTATACATGCAGATACATATAGAATATTTCTGTATATTTGGCCGAACAGAGCAGAAGTACATTCAAGAACGCACCCAAAGATTGTGATAGATGGATCTCTTCTCTTGACCCACTTTTCGTCACGCTTTTCATTAGCGAATTTCCCGCTTCGTTGCTTGGGCTCGGTGCTTTCGATTTTGTGTTTTTCGTCATTTGGCGCTTTCCATCAGAAAATGATTAAGTTAAAATGACGGATTGATTTGATTGGTCTCTACCGTCAGATACTAGATCAACTGACCGAACGGACCAATCAAATCAATCCGTCATCATAATGTGATCATTTCCACGGCTGGATGGAAAGCTCCAATTAACGGACTACGCATGCGCCCGTTTTTGGTAAGAATTCGTACCGGGAATTCGAACCTAATAAATGAAGACGAAGCGCAGGATGAACGAGGTGACAGAATCTTACATGAAAGATTAAATTCATTTGAGTTACCAGATCGACAGTTTGTTAAGTTGTTTCGTGTAAACAAACACACAACAGAAGCACTGATCGATATAATGAATGATTATATCCCTGATCCAACGCGGGCATCAGCATGTGTCAACAAAGGTAATGTTCTATTTTGCTTGATTTTACATATTATTTATCTGTACATAATTAATTTCTGTATATTTCCATAATGTGTAGACTATGACAGCCCTCAAATTCTTCAGCACTGGAAGTTATCAACCAGACATTGGGCATAATATATATGCTGCTATATGCCAATCTTCTGTGAGCCAAAGTATAAAACAGGTTGTGAAAGTTTCAGCTGGTATGGTAAAATTGTATAACATGATTAAGAAGACATGTGCCTTAAGGGAGTTGAGTAAATTTAAATGGCGTTCAATTATTACACATCGTCATACATTTAATATGTATACACATTTGATAGAAACCTACTTGAGGAACACTAAAAAAACTGCAAAGATTTTATCAATGAAACAATAATGTCGTAGTAACGCCGTTCATCGAAGGAGATATTTCAAAGTTTCATTCTCTTTGTAAGAAGATTTTTAATGACTCGAGAGTAAGAATACTCATTATCTTCTGCACAGAAGCTTACAATACAAATTCCTACACTTAGACTATAAAAAAAATTGTTACGAAAAAAATTAGCCTTTGTGCAGTCGTTTTTGGTTCATACGACGAATAAAAAATAGAAAAATATATTCTTCAATGATCTGAATTACAGTATTATTGTTCCATAGATAAAATTGTTTCAGATTCTTGGTGTTCTTTAAATAGATTTGTGCTAAATGTTGAATGTATCGTAATGTGCAATTTTGCACTGCACTTTAATTTATAAGATGTCCAGGGCACTTGACACCCTTCATGAAATAAGCACATACATTGAGTAAATTATTTTCAGATTTGCGATGCTGATTACAGAATTATAAACGTCAATGCAAGATATCCGGGAAGCACACATGACAGTTTTATTTGGAATAATTGTGACGTGTTACCCATCATGCAAGGAAATTATCGACGAAACCGACGATTGTTTTTGATAGGTAAGATATCCAGAAAATTTTGTTATGAAAAATTCATAAATCGGTTGTAATTTTCATATATTTTATTGTAGGTGACTCTGGTTACGCATTAAGACCGTGGTTAATGACACCAGTGCTGCACGCTCTGGAGGGATCTCCAGAGGAATATTTCAGCAAGCGATTGAGAATTGTTCGATCACTCATTGAAAGAGTGAATGGAATTTTGAAAATGAGATTTCGGTGTTTGCTAAAACACAGAGTCCTTCATTATAGCCCACAATTTTCTTCGGAAATAATAAATGCGTGTTGTGTATTACACAACATGTGCATTGAAAATAATGTGCCCGAGCCTGAAGCTGAAGAGGAAGGTGCTAATGCAGAATTTGGGCTCGCAGGCCATGAAAATAACGCCCAAGAAAATGTCCACAATAATCCTGATCTTCTGGGCGGGAGACAAATGCGGAATAGAATCATTCAATATCTATGGAATCGACGTCATTTGCGAATGTAAGGTTTGTATCAACAGTACAATAAATAGCATGAACATAGATATTTTTTATTTGAGTCGTTAGATAGTAATTCGTAACATATTGTTTACAGTTATCATAATATTGCATGCTTTCATATGATGTATGTATTAGAATAACAGCCATAATAATTATTCGTCTATTTAACTTCTTAGAGTTTCTTAAGATTTAGTTAGAAACGCGGCTATTTGTGTTACAGCATCAGCCTGTTTTTTCGCTACCGTAATCTGTTCTTTCATAACGTCCACTTGTTGTTGTAAAAGATCGATCTTTCGATTATAATACCTCTCTCGAATGTCACAATCTCGACTCGAGATTTCCGACATCGCGCTTCCAATAAGTAAAGACCTATCAAGTCTGGTTGATGATGATAGACGTCTCCTTTTGTTTGGAATTTCAACAGGAGGATTTTCTTCGTCAGGGCAGCGCTTAACACCTGATTGCTGCACCGAAGATGAGATCGAGGTTTTAGTCGACGAATGGCTATGCTGCTGCACTTGCAATATTTCCGGTGAATTTTCCTTCAGTGCCTCGGAAACAGAAAACACATCTTCATCCAGGTACTCCGTGCTCCGATACTCTGGTTCTTCCGTGTCCCCAAAATCCTGTAAAACAAGAAACATATTCTTAAGGTAATTTTCAATTTAATTAAATTCATTACGCACATGAGGCATTCTCTGTCAATTGAGCCACTTTTTTTCGACCCTCTCCGATTTGTCCCATACTCGGCCACATTGTAGTCCAACTTGAAAGTCCTCTCTCTGAATTTTTTCAAATTTTCAAATTCAATATTATGGAAAATATCGTCTTTTTTTAAAGTCAATATATCTTGAAAACTTCAACTCATAGAAAAAAAATGTCTCAATCAAAAAGTTGTAGTTTCATATATACTTTTCAATGGAATTTTTCAAATAATTTTGTCGCCCCGACAACACCGACTTTTCACAAATAAATGTAAAGATTATTTTTTAGCAGAGAAGCACCAATTTCATTCGACTGATAAATGTACAGAATCTTTGGGCATGTAGGTGGATAACATAAAAAAAATTGCCAGAGTAACCGTTTGACGTTCCGAAGTAAAAAAATTATTTGTTCACAGATGTCCTGTTTTATACTTTGGCTCACAGAAGATTGGCATATAGCAGCATATATATTATGCTCAATGTCTGATTGATAACTTCCAGTGTTGAAGAATTTGAGGGCTGTCATAGTCTACACATTATGGAAATATACAGAAATATATTATGTACAGATAAATAATATGTAAAATCAAGCAAAATAGAACATTACCTTTGTTGACACATCTAATGCTGATGCCCGCGTTGGATCAGGGATATAATCATTCATTATATCGATCAGTGCTTCTGTTCTGTGTTTGTTTGAACGAAACAACTTAACAAACTGTCGATCTGGTAACTCAAATGGATTTAATCTTTCATGAAAGATTCTGTCACCTCGTTCATCCTGCGCTTCGGCTTCATTTATTAGGTTCCATGCAAATATATTATTATTTATCAGATTAGCCTGTAACAGAAATATGTTCCATGTATGTATATCAATTGATATTACAGAGTATATTGTTCTTGTTATACGCTCTGCTATTAAGCGGAGTGTATAACAAGACCAATAACTCTGTATTAACGTACCCACATTTATTGCTATATTATTATAGTTATTATAGATTAGTACATACCATTTTTTAAATAGAGAACTGTTTCTAATTAATCTAAAATAACTTTCGACGCGCAATGTAAATATTATTTCACTGTACATAACAACACAGACATAACCTCAAACCTTGAAATTAGCACTTTTTGTACGTTATTACTATGATCTCGTATACGAGATCCGAATGTCGAACGCTAAAGACCCCTCGTACTTTACGTTCGACAATTCTCGATCGTGAGATGCCGGTGAGATTTCGAAAATACCGGACAAACCACTTCGTTCGACAATGTAGGGAGTCTCGAATGAAACGAATCTCGAGCGAACTCGAAAATAGGGCTCCAGAAGACGACCGTGCGTATGCGCAGTCACGTTATAATAATGAAAAATGCCAAAGCGAAAGCACCTCTGGCGTTAGGCCAAGTGCCATTCTTCCAATAGGTTCTCTGTACGGAGGGGCTTGGATGTGCAGATATGCGGTTGGCAGTGCGGCCGATGAAAGATTGGAGTTCCCTCTCTCACGAGAACGAGTCGTTGTTCGAGAGTTTCGGAAAGTTAGGTTCGATAGCGGATTCCGGATTGGTTAGAGTTTTCGGTTCGAATGGGAGCCAAAACATCGGCTCAGTATATGACTATATATGTCCGTTGGATCAGATGCAGTGTACACAATGTAATAACCAATTTTCATTTATCAATCGAAATAAAAAAAGCAACACGATGTCATTATTCCCCGCTTATGAAAATCAGGCAAATCTTTCTGCAAAATCACATTCGACAGTTCAGGAATCCAATGCAGGTAATATCTTCTCTTATTTTCCCTCTCATTATTCGTCAATTTATTAACCTCAATTTCGAACGTTGGCTTTTGGAGCGCAATTTTGTCGAATGAGAAAAACAAAATTTCATCGTCATGACTTTTATCAATTTTAGTCTCGATATTGAAATTTGATTGTGTCCCATTATTGCAGCATTTAATTCAACCTTACACAACTAAAACTCCATGTAAAAAAACCCAATATGTTGTCTTCATAACAGATTTTTAAAAAATGTACTCATTTATTTATTTATATTTATGTGGAAACCCTTTTTACAAATGTAGTTTAATCAGTGATACATGACGTGGTATTAAAAATATTAGATAAACGAATGAAAATCTCTTATTCAACATAAATACATAATAGTTGTAATCATCGCAATAAGGAGAGAGTCGACAACGAGTCATTGGTGTATCCATTGTTTGTAAATAAATGTTAGTTGATAAAAATCAGACACACTTCTTATACTTTTTCGACTAATATTAAAAGAAAAGAAACATAGCTTCCTCCATGAGGAATAAAAATGTCAATTTATTTGCCTCATTTTCAAACTTTTGCTTTTAGAATGAAAATTTGTTGAAAGAAAAAGAAAAAAATATATTGTGTGGACTTTTATCAAGCTTAACAACAATACTGAAATTGTAACACCGTTTGATACAATCCCATTATTTCAGCAATATAACCCTACTTGTTTAAAACTCCTTGTAAAAAAAAAACAATATATTTTTTCCATAACAGATTTTAAAAAAAGTCCTCACTTGTTTATTTATATTTACTGCAAAAACCCTTTTTACAAATATAATGTAGTCGGTAATACATGACACGGTATTAAAAAAAAAAATCAGTGAAACAAATTAAGATCTTTTATGTCACATAAACACATAATAGTCATAAGCGTCGCATTGAGGCAAGAGGTGACAAGTCATATGTATATCCTTTGTTTGTAAATAAATAGGATTCGACAAAAATTAGAATTACACTTCTTATCCCTTTTCTGCTAATGTTTAAAAAAAAAATGCACATTTTATTTGCACGTTGTTTTCATATTTTTTGCCATAATCAACAAAGGATTCCTACCAGCTTGCTTAGCAATTTTGAATGAAAATGATAAAAATTAAGAAGAAATGTATAAATTATCATTTGCACCTTTATTTGTTGATTTTTTTTATAAATTCATATAGCTGCATACTTTGTTTAATGGAGAAACAATAACTTGAGATGATTTTCAAAATAATCAATCTGCCTCAAAGCATGAATTTCTATAAAAATTAATCCTGATAATGTTTTTACGCTGCAGAACGTCTCTATCAAATTTCGGTATAATAACTCAAGATTTGTATAGCGTGAAAATAATAGCAGAATTCTTTTTTTTTTTTAATAAATTTCAAAATTTTCGGAAGCTCATAAAGTTTAAAGCTCTCGATCGATCTTGAACAAACTCAATACCAAAGGTCCTTCATCGTTTTTATGCCGGTAACTTGAAAATTTTTCAAATTATAGTGTTTGCAAACACTCTTGTCGGTGTTTGCAGGTACTTGCAAATAAAGAAGAAATTAAAAATTGCATAGAATCTTAAATCAGGCCGAAACTTTCATGAAAATCGTACTGAACAACGGGAGTTGACCGTTTTATTAGAGTAAGACATTTTTAGAGGCTTGCCCTAGCTATTCATAAGTAATAGAGCTTTTAAGCATTGTGAATACATCACACACACACACATAATAATTGAAATAGCATTACCTCACAAACGGCGGTATCGAAGCACTTTAAATTTGCTACTTTTCTTTTGACTATATAGTTCTTTGATCTTACTGAACCATACAATTTTTTGCGAATTTTGAAAATTCGGGTGGCTGAATTGGTATGGAATGCCTCTTATGCAAATAGAATCTATGATAATACTAAATTTTTATTTTATTTACAGATGACTGTGGCAACTGGTTGACCAACTCCAGTTTTCAAACCTCTATAATCCCTTCAACGCCGCTGATTCAAATATCTTCGGACTCCTCCGACAATGAATCCGTGAAGGTGTTGCCGCAGCTCGACAGAGAAGCGTACCAAATCGTATCGTTGGACTCCGACTCCTCCTGTGAGCAGGTTCCAGTTTCCGCTAAACGAGCGAAGCAGCGGAAAACATCCAAGCACAGTCGCGGCAGCAAAAATAAGCCTAAAATAAAATACGAGCTCGACGTCGAAAATGTATACTTTGAGGATCGTACAAGAGACCGAGGCAACTGCCACGTCGACACTCTCTGTGCGAGAGCCAGGCCTCGTTATGTTACAAAGTGCAGGCCGCTCGGTTTCGTTGCCTATCAATTGCAAAACAAAAAATCGACGGTTCAGCGTTACTGGGCTGCAAATTTGGACGCTCAAAAAAAATCTGTAAAACTCGACACCGTTATAAAACGTGGAACGAGCAATAAATCGGACGAGCAAGTCGAGGATTTCGTCGGGTCGATGGATTTTTTGCCAAACGCCGAGGAGGAACAAAAATCGCGTACCAAAGAGTTCAATGAAAAACTCGGCGAGTCGCCGCACGACATCGATCTGTGGCTTCAATACATTAAATTTCAAGATTTGCTTCACCGATTCGAGGAATCCCAGGGTCGAGAAAATTATGGGGCATTGTGTCAGAGAAAATTGTCCATTGCCGAGAGAGGCCTGGAGAGAAATCCCGACTCGAAGGAATTGCTCAGAGAAAAATTGTTCTTCATGAGCGAATTGTATCCCGCTGATCAATTCTCCGGCCAGATTGAAACACTCGTCAATAAGGATACGGGAAATATAATGCTCTGGCAAACGTTTATTATGGCTACGCAAACCTCCGTGGCGATGTGCACGGTGCCGAAGGTGATGAGCTTGTACAACAGATTCTTCGGTACTCTCAGACTCTGGTCGAGAACCAGCTCGAGAAATCATGACGAACGATTGTTGGGTACGTGCAGTCATGCTTTTATTATCGTAGATTTTGTTTGTTTGTTTTTGTGTCGAAAATTTATGCATTTGAAAATTTTCACATGGGAAGACTCGTTCCTTCAGCTGTAATGGGAATTTTGAGAAAAGGTCGCTCGAAAAATGTGATATATAAAAAAACGAAACTCGTGTACCATTTTTCATTGTTTTGCAATTTTTGTTGTTAATAGCACTTGGATTTTTCATAAAACGATAATTGTTTCTTACCTTTCATATCGTTTTTCTTAGAAACTCGTATAACTAACTCTTTTTTTGCTTTGTATCGAGAAGAAATCGAAAGAATGAATCCCATTAGAATTCAGTATTTGAGAGAAGTAAAATATTTTTAAAAATTGCTTGCCCATAGATGGAAATGAGTGACTTACAACAGTTGAAAATTTGTAGATGCAGAGAGTAGTCTATAATTTTCGATTGCTTGAGACATTAATTTTTCCGATAATAGAGATGCTGTACCAATGCTTCATATTCCTGAGACAGGCTGGCCTGTGGGAACAGATGTGGGAAGCTTTGCGACTGAATCTTAGCCTGAATCTCGGACTGGGAAAGGAAGCGCTACGATTTCAAAGATCGATCGACGAGAAGAAATTGAGTAAGTTTATATTTATAAAAAAAGAATGTTACGCAATCACTGTAACGAGTATTATTTTTAACTGATTTGATTCGAAATGCAGTTGAAATGGAGGAAGTAATTTTAACGTCGAGGTTGCCGTTGAATCAGCTGTGGCTGAGGGTAGAATCGCTGCGGGAAAATTGCCACTGGATCAGCGTTAATCGCGATCAGCTAGAAGTGATAGGAGACTCTCATAGATTCGTATCACCCGAAGATGTCACGGACTACGTTCATCCGATGCTCACGCGGGATTTGAATATGAGAATGGCGATTTATGCCCTCATGACGTTGAAAGTTCCTCTCCTGCCAACTACGGATTACATTCTAAAGGTAAACGAATTCAATTACCTTATAATCTGTTCTCAGTACATAAAAACATAATAAACTATGTTATAAATCTGCGTATAATAACAGCTAAATATTGAATATACTGTAAGAAAACTTTCGATCTCAAAGTGACGTGACACATCCTGCCTCCCACCCATCCCGTACCCAGTCGTTACTAAAAACTGTAATGCTATTTTGTCTAGGACGCTGAAACTTGATTGCCTAACGGGAATAAAATTGATTCTACAGTGCGGTCTCCGTTCCTGAGAATGCAACAGTTTTAGCACTCTTGAGAAAGTAGCATTACAATTTTTATTATCGACTGCGGCATTTCACATGCCCTTACTGGGTACAGAGTTTGAGTTTAATTCATCGCTTATTTTGCGACAAATATTGTACGAACGTCTTATATATACGGCTGTCTTAAAATACTTATATCTTGGATTATTAGTTAAGTCATTATCCACGTAATAACACACAATAACCATAACAATTAGAACTTAGATTAGGAGTAGGAACTTAGATTTAAAAAACGTCTGACTTTTTCGATTTGTCAGCAAAACATCGAGTCATACTATATTTCCCAAAGCACTTACCGGAGATGGAAGAACTTTGTTATTTCAATTTCTAAAAAAGAATGGTGTTTTAAGTAAGAGCAGAATTTATATACTTCAATTTTTTACAGGAGTTGGGATTAGAAAAATCCAGTTGGACAATAGACTCCGTCGAGTCTATACTCCCAATGCTCTATCCCTCCGTCGGTCAATTGGCAGGACACGATCAACGAAATTTGTTGCTCCAAGGTTTACTAGCAGCGGGCTTGACTTCCGGTCCACAATATTTGCGATATCATCCGGCACAGGAGCCCTATCTCGATTTCGTGCGGGATACCTTTCGGGTAATTGCCGAGAATCTTTCGTCCGATCTTCGAACAAGCTTATACGTCTGGTGGCTCCGTTTCGAGAGAATGCTCGTTTATCTTTGCAAAGACGAGCCAAAAAGCGATAGCCGGTATGTACTTAAAATATAAAAAATTCAGTTAATCCGCATTGACAAACTTGCAGTGAGATTTTGCAACTAAATTTTCAAAAATTGGCTCAAAAGTGCGTTTCCATTTTCATTGATGAATTTTCAACAAAGGAGTTACGACCTCAAATTCGAACAACAGCCGTTTAAAAATTCGAAGTAATTATCCTACAACGTTTATAGATTTTAAGACAATTGACGAAATTTTCTGTGAAATTGTCAGTAACAGCTGCAATTATCAGTAACAGCTTTCAACGAAACGTTATAAGAAAACGATCAAATACTGATTATTCTTAAGGGGAAGTGAAGCACGTTTTCTGCCGCTCTCTCTCGCTCCACTGTGAGACCAATAGTGTTATCTCTCTCACACTTTTGGCTCCGTCACGTGACTTTCACTTCACCTTAATTGAAGCTTGAGCCTTGACGTACAGGGCACTTTTTGCTGGTAGCAAACCGCATAACCTTGTTTTGACAACATGATGATAGTAAATTTATTCTTCTGTGCTATGAAGAAACCCGATTCTTATTCTAAACAGTTTGTTCTTTTCAAGTTTTTATTATAAGATTGGTCCAAATTTTAAGAAGACCCTGAACGTTAACGGTTGATTATCAATTGTAATTTTTGTAATTATGATTTTTTTTTCACAGACGAAAAAAATTGCGAGGAATACTGAAAGAATTTCTGAAGAAGGGAGAGAATCGGAACAATCTTCATTTCTATCGGGAGTACGCCCTCATAGAACGCGAAATGAATCGCTTCGAGAGTTGCACGAATATACTGGAGACGGCAATCGAGACTGCGTCCGTTTCGAACGAGACCGAGAGGGCATCGGTTCTTAGCTTGCGTAGAACACTGATCGAAACTCTGCTTGACGCGCGAGGGTACGACGAGTCGAGAAAGGCTCGCGTTGTCAAAGTTCTGTGTCAATTTGTACCTGGCTGCGAGGAAACTAATAACATTGAACCGGTCGAGGAGCATCTGCACGAGTATCTCGAAAACTTTTTGGCCGAACCACCTCCCAACCAAGCAGAATGGATCAGTACATACTTTCTGCCCAATTACGAGTGCGACAATATTGCCTGCTACGTTTATCTTCTCTACGCTGATAATCGCGACGTTGCGGAAATTCTGGATGTGTTCGATGCTTGCTTGAAACACACGAGAGGGACCAAGTATCTACAAGTAAGCTTTGCGCCGCTATCGATCATAAATTCAAGTAAAGAAACACTTTTTCTTTTGATTATAATTGAACAATTTTTTTCTCCCCAGGAACGTTTTTACGAAAATGAGATCGCCGTCCTCCAGTTGCTGAACGAACGGTCCCATGGAGTTTACGAGATACTGATGGAAAAACTTAACAGTGCGCTGGACGCTTATCCCAATAACTTTTATCTGCTTTCCGTATTAGCGGGACTCGAGGTACAGGTGTTTCGTCAATTTATCGAAATTTACTTCTTATTAATTCTATTTAATTACATATTTTCGTTAATAGTTCGTGCTTCTTTTTTTGCGGTCCATAATTAAAAAAATGTTTTCTTTCAGAGTGAATTACCGGGCTGGAAACTTCGAAGTCCAAGAGAGAACCACAAGCCTTGGCCAGCTCTGACGTTTTGTTTGGCCGGGCGTGCGAGGATACATTTGCTACAGGAACGCGGTATCACCGACGCCGCGAACGCGGCTATAAACAAGCTCATTTATTTTCATCGAAGACTGTCCAGGTATTAAAATTTACGAACTTCATTCAACTGGGGACAAATAAGGTCACAGTGTGAATGTTCGTCCGTAACACACCCCAGTAAAATTTTGTTGTCAATACATAATGCAATAACAGTATATCAAACTACCTGTATTCGGTATTGAAATTACCACATGAATCTATGTACGTACTATTTACTATAATTCCATAATGACATCGACAATTTTTATGCTCGAATTTCGGTTTCGTTGTTGCAGCAAAAGCTGTGATAAATAAATCACAAAACCGATTACCGAAAAATTATTACTGCCACGTGATTGCTGAGTAGGGTGGTCCTTAAATTAAAATTTTTTGAATTTTCTGGAGGCCACTGAAAATGCGATGTGCGAAGGGTCCACGAAATTAATTTAGAGGCTTAAAAAAATGAAGTTTTCGACAATTATAGCGAATAGTTACAAAATCTTGTAAAAGGTGAAAATCCGCCGCGGAAAAATAACCGGATATTTTATTTGAAAATATATGCTTGTTGCAACAGAAGTTACATAAAAAAATGGAAGGTTTGTCGTTTCTGGTAAAGGGAGTCGACAAATTTCTGCAATGGTCAAAAGGTATAAAATATCTTTATCGACGTACGAACGAAACTTTTATTTACCCAATGCTCTTCAACAGCTGAATTGAGAATACTCTTTTTTCAGCTGTTGAAGAGAAATAGATAAATAAAATGCTTCGTTCGTTCGTCGATAGAGATATTTTATAACTTTTGACCATTGCAGGAATTTGTCGATTCCCTTTACCAGAAACGACAAACCTTCGATTTTTTTATTCAACTTTTGTTACAACAAACATATATTTTTCAATGAAATATTCGTTTATTTCTCCGCGCCGGATTTTCACCTTTTACAACATTTCGTAACTATTAGCTATGATTGTCGGAAAATTCGTTTTTTTATCCTCGCTAGCGATCTCTAAAAATACTTCGATTTCATAGGGACTTCGCAAAGTTTTTTTCTTATACATTATACTTTGAAAGTGCGGGATGGCTCCAAGGAAATCTCTAATTTTTCGTCTTAACTTTAAATTTAGATGTTCCGAAGTTTTTAATTTTTAAATAACCGGTAGTGACCTCTAATTTGCACTAATTTCGGAGACCCTTCGAGCATCGCATTTTGATTTTTTACCTGACGATAATACGGGTTGGGCCCACAAAATTCAAAAATTTTCAATTTAAGGACCACACTATTGCTGTTACATTAAAATTAAGAAAAAAAACAGGCAAAATTTGTCGAATTTTTTGTCGAAAATTTTTCTGCAACCGGGGACGCCGATTCCTGTGGTAATTTAAAAATTGTCCGTTAAATTTCCTGCACGTTTAGGGGTGCGGACTTTCATGAATATTGAAAAAACAATAATCCATCGTCGTTCGTCGAGCGCATCCGTATTCGCCTCACCTCTGTGTTCGTCATTCTAGATCCCCCGAAACTCAACATTGTCCACTGACCTGGCGATTTTTCATGTTGTTGCTCCGCGAGCAAAATCTCTCTCAAGAGAAAGGGGAGGAAGCCTATCACGAGAGTGTGGCCCAGTGCCCGTGGGCGAGAAGTATTTACATCGACGCCGCCGAAGTAGCGCCGCAAGTTCTCACGCAAATTCAAGATGTTATACGGGAAAAAGACTTGAGAATGCACGTCACGCCGGAAGAGCTCGATATCTTGAGAGGATAATACGACGTTCTCGAATCTCCACATTTGATAAATTTTAATTTATACGCGTAAACGCCCGATTTGTGGATGAACGGCATGGAAAATGCCGGGATCGGTAAGAAATCGCCGATTTTCTCCGAGACTATTGGGGTGCGTTTTTGAATGCAGTTCTGCAGTGTTCGGCTAAATCCGAAAATATTCGAGATGTATCCATAGGTATACGCAGCTGAAATAAGCGTTCTTATATTTCAGTCTGCTCTCCGTTCAGGGTTTAGTTTTAACACAAATCTGCTGTGGTAAGCGTTCTTTTGTTATCAAAACGCACTTAATGCTTCCCGCGGAAAGAACAGTACAGCGCAGTTCTGCATTCCGCACCATTAATTTTTGTATAGAAACGAATCACGTTTTTTTTGCGTCAACGGAAATAGAGCAGACGATTTGTTACCGACCGATCTCGGGTACGGTGGGCGGGGGGAGTGTTCCGCATCGCCTTAAATACAATAATTAATACATTAATAATATCCCGTATTCCAATCATTAAATGCAGTAACTAATTAAGTTAATTTTTGTCATTTTGTTTTTATTTTTTTGTATAAACTTGCAAATGGTGTCGGGTACGTTTATTGGCGCACGAATCAAGGCTGTGTTCAGATTTAACAGGGAAACGAATACTCGAGCTGACAGTGAAAATTCCGAATGTGTATATATCTTTTTTTCGCCCTTTTCGTCAATTATGCCTATGTGTTTAGATTAGAATTAAGGTGAAAATGCGAATTATCATAGAAAATAGCGAATATAAATTGAATATTTCATTAATTTATATATGTAAAAGAAAAATTGTGATAAAAAATTTCATATATATTCATAATTCAACCTCAAAATCACACTTCTCGAACTTTATTTATTACCCTACGTGTAATTGTTATTATTGGTGACATTTGAACATTTTCAGGGGATGTTGAATCCTTTCTTAACTCCTTACATACCTCATTTTTACCGACACAACGGGGCGATTTCGTAGTTCCAATTTAGAATTGTTAATATGCTACGCACATACTTCAAATTGTGCAGGAGTATAATATTGACAACAAACCCTTCGACGTGGCGTCGAATTTTCATTAACAATGTAGGGGAAACCGAAACGGGGCCATGGGACAAAATGGGGACATAAAGGGTCATATCGACGTGGGGCAAAATGGGATACCCAAAATTATCGACGAAATAGATTTATGATAGCCAAGAAACGACGGAAACGAGGGCAAAAAGGGGACATGACATGTCATATCGACGTGAAGCAAAATAGGATAATAATGAAGCTAACAAAAGTAGCCGCAAGTCAAATCGAAGGATACCCGTTTTGCCCCAGATGGTGTTTTTGGATGTGTAAACATCTAGGCTAAGCTCAGCCCCCCCCCCCCTCCAAAAGATTCTATGCTATAGTAATCGCAGAAAATCGGGGACGAATGTTGGGGACAATGTCGGGAACGAACAACCCATTGCCGTGGTATAATAATCGCGTCCCCTCGCCATCTCCAAAATTTCATACGGCGGTAATTTCAGAAAACATGGGATAAAAAACCGAACGTTCTGACATCATGCACGAGGTATAGATGAATTTATCAGTGGTGCAATTTCAGAAAAGATGGGATGGAAAAGCGAACGTTGTGACGCCATATGCTCAAGGTACAGGCAAATTGTTCCATGCCCTGGCGAACCGGTCGACAGTTGCGGTCGACTGTTCTAACGTCAACTGTCCTAATCGGCCACTTTTAACGTCCTAAAATTAGTGGAATTCGACGTTGTATCGTCCCAACATTAAAGTAGTTTTTCGTGTCTTGTCGACTGACAATCGACTTTCTACCGTACTCTTAGTTCGTACTGTGGACAGTTTCTCGACTTTTCTAGCAATTTTTCGGGTTCGTACTGTGGACAGTTTCTCGACTTTTCTAGCAATTTTTCGGGTTCGTACCGTGGACAGTTTCTCGACTTTTCCAGCAATTTTTCGGGTTCGTACCGTGGACAGTTTCTCGATTTTTCCAGCAATTTTTCGGGTTCGTACCGTGGACAGTTTCTCGACTTTCGTAGCAGTTTTTCGGTTTATTTCTATATATATATTGTAACCGTATTTTCCCAACACCCGAATTTACCCAATCGAGACGGCTACAAAACCCGTCTCACTCGGCCTTAAGGGCGCCAGCCGCGAGAGCGAGAGCTCTCGCGACGAAATTTTAATTTTAAGAGCCGAACGAGAGACGAGAGCGACCCGGCGTCGCTCAGCCTTGGGAAATAGGTAGAGGGGGTGGTTCGGTCACCTCCGCGAGGAGGAAACAGAGATCGAGACGAAATACGGGAACTCAAAAGATATTTTATTATAACGTATACCGGGAGCGTGGTCGAGAAGCGACTAGCGTGCACGCTCGTTCCCTCAAAAACTCAAAACCTTCACAACGAGATAACAACAATAATTCGTAATTTGATCCGACAAAAGAAATATGGTAACGGACAATCGGCGACAGACGATGTTTCGGAATCTCGGCACTCGCATACAATAACTAACGTGGATCGCAGCCACGGTACCTTTCGCAACAGATATTTCCTAACTCAGCCCGATCGCAGCGGGAATACGCGGAATTCTCAAATCACTACTCTAGCCCGATCGCAGCGGGAGTACTCGGAATATCATAAAAAAAATCAGTAAACTAAAATATCGGAAAAGCTGAACTATGAATGAAGTGTTAGAAATTTGATAAAACGGAAAGTAGATAGTGGACTCGCCCGTGGCGCAAACTATTGAATGAGATTAATGAATAAAGGAGAACCTTCCAGGCAAATAATGTAACGGAAACTAGGTGGAATGAAAAATATGAACTTTACTGGATTTTTCCCCGAGAACAAATTCCGCGTTCCGCGCGCGAAGACGTACCGTCCCCACGATAACGAGTCGAGTTTGCTCTATTCTGTCTCTAGCCTCAAACCGAACACGTACGACGATCACACCGGTTTCGTTGCAGTTGCGGGAGCTTCTCGAGTTGTCCTCGGCCAGAAGTCCCACTTCGCGTATGGCAAGATGTCGGTATTCTCGCGAGACGTTAAGGGGCTGCTGGACCTTCCTGTTTTACCGACGAAAATAGGCGATTTCTTAGTTTTCACTATTCATCGTAACTATGCGACGCGTATGCTTCAAATCTTGCAGGACTGTATCAATAACATAAACGATTCGGCGTGCACTCGAATTCTGGTCGAAACCCTGTCAGAAGTTGTCAAAGATGCGAAATTTCGCATCCTTGGTTTGGGCCGCATGCTTAAGGATGATTCAAGGATGGTTCGAGGATTCATAATGTTTCCGGTGTTAGAGGACTCACGGGTGCTTCAAGGCAGATACACGTGTGATTCAAGGATCGTTTCTTTTCGATTCCTAGAACATTGAATTGGTAGTTGACGAAGGATGGTTCGTGGATGATTCGAGGATTATTTTTTGATTCTTCAATCATTGAATCATTAGGCGATGCAAGGATGATACAAGGGTCTCGGCATTTTTTCCCCGAACAGATCATGGTTTATAAATTGGACTGAATAAAGAAAATATATAAACGTATGCGATAAAAATTAAGTTGCCATCGATAGGCTTAGGGTAGATTGGTTCGGTATAAGAACTTATGTGAACCGATCGATATCAAAAATAGATGATTTCACACCGTGAAGTGTACACTGTACAGCCGTCGTACGTCTACCTTATAAGCTAATCCGGTGACTGTTTCGCTTTCGAGAAACTCTGAGGTCATAAGCCATCTAGCGGCAGTAACAACACACTCGGGTGAGGTATTGCGCACGGTCGGTCTGCGTGTAGCAGGAGTTCCAACGAACTCACTAGATGGCTTACGAGCTCGACGTTTCTCGAAAACGAAACAGTCACCGAGTAGCTTATAAGGCAGACGCACGACGGCTGTACAGTGTACACTTCTCGGTGTGAAACCATTCTATTTTTTGAAACTCGATCGGTTCCCATAAGTTCTTATACCGAACCGTTCTACTCTAAGACTATCAATAGCAAATTAATTTTTATTGGAAACGTTTATATATTATTTTTTAATATTCAGTCAGATTTTATAAATCATGATCGGTTCATGGTTAGTTTGAGGTCTATCACTCGACCACAGTTACTTTGTGGAGCTCGAATGATCCTTGAATCATCCTTGGGAAATCGTTGCTTACGGATCAAGGAAAACATTTCGGAGCCTCGAATCAACCTGGAATGATCCGTCAGAAATCATTAGTTGGCGATCTGGGAAAAGCTCTCAGATCCACGAAACATCCTTGGTCTCCTACGGATTCAATGTTTTAGAACGCATCCAAGCATTTTTTTCCCTTTCAATAAAGGTAACTCACGGGTGATACAACAGCGATTCGTAGATTTTTTTTTAAATTGCATCCTCGAACAATCTTTGAATCATCCTTAAACATGTGGCCCAAACCAAGGATGCGATCCTTGAATCAGCCTCGAATTATCCTTATGACTTCTGATAGGGAATCTTCCGAAAAATAAAGAAAATCGAATATTACAAACTGTCGCGGAAACCAACATGGCCGCTGAAATGTTTACAGCATCTGTTCTGTTGGATATAAAAAGTTCTAGACCTTGCATACGTCAAAAGGCCGTGCATGCCAATTCTGTGAAGTTCTCCGAATATTCCACAACCGTCGGAAAGTTTCTCACTCAAAAGATAATCACGCATAGTGTAAACTGCGATAATTTAGTCTATCGACTTGCGACGGGTGATCAGAGCCGATGAACACGGCACGAATGTAGTGTAGGGCACGATGCAGGGCCACCTGTACGTCAATCGTGACACTACGTTCACGCACTTTCGCAAACTATAATATACGGTTTTCTTAATTCCTGGTAAGTTTTCAATCAAAATTCGACTGCACACCGAAGCGTTTATGTCAATATCATAATCCTGCATGATTTGACGCATATGTGTAGCATATTAACAATGCAAAGTAGGAATTAAAAAATTGTCTAGGTCCCGTCGGTAAAACAGGTAAAGCAAGTTGAAAAAGAAAAAAAAAACAGCTCCAGCAGCCCCTTAAGCACGGATCGGCAGCGGTCACGACGTCCTTCCTTGTCGGGAGCCTACGATTGAGTCCCCGAGGGAAGTAACGCTCTCGCGATCGCGGGTCCTTTTTCCCCCCACCCTATGCCTGTCTTCATTCCGCCCTCTACTCTATTTGTCCGAGTTCCCCGAATTACGGAGATCTCGCGCGGTTCTTTTAATTTCCTCGCGTTCAGGATATCGTGAACGCGAGGTGTGGAGTACGCTCGTGGTGGGAGGTAAATCCACGGGCGTCGTTGCGCGTAGACCCGGGAACTTCGGTGAGACGAGCGAGGTGGTGGCTCAGCGACGAGCCGGACGCTGTAGATCTCGGTAGCTGGTGGCTCGTCGCGTCTAGGCGGTTTCGGAGGGTGGAGAGCCCGTTGTCGGTAATGTCGCGCGCTACCTTGGTAGCGGCGCGGCTGAACGGCGGGCGACGTGTCGAGGTGCTGGCCATGTGACGGTGGCGAGGTCGGTAGCTAGGCTCCAGCCTGCTGTATGTTGCTGGGAGGCGTCGAGATGTCCTTGCGGCGGTTATGACCGCCGTACGCTCGAGAGAATTATCGGGAAAATAAAAATAAGGCCGAAATTAGTCGTGGGAACGGTTCGCTTGCGATTGACCCTGTCTGTTTGCCTGGAAGGGACTCTTCCCGGTAGGAAGAGTGCCGTGTGCCGTGCCGATACGTGGGAGAGCCTGAACTTTGGCTCTCTTTGTGACGGGAGCAGAAAAGCCCCGTCACAATATATATATATATTATTTATTATCTTACAAATAAAACAACAATATTATATGGGTTATACAAATAATGATATTTATTTTTGCAAATGGTTTACAATATTGTTGTTCGGTGAAATGTATTATAAAATGAAAGAAAGTATATTAATGTATTATAAAAGAAAGAAAAAAGAAATGTTGCTCGTTCAACCTGGCAAAAACATTAATTGAAATGTGGGGGATCGGCAAAAATATTTATTGGTTTTTGTTAATTTTCGTAAAATATCGTTGTTTGTTTCTTGGAAGAATAATCAGCAATTTCGAAAATTAACAAAAACCAATAAATATTTTTCTCGAAATCTCTTTGTAGGTTGAAGGCATGTGTTTGTGTGCTTTGACGTAAATAATACTTTTTTTTTGTTTTACAAACTATTGGTATTTTCGATGAGTACTGTCATCAAGAGAGCACTCGAGGCTACTTAATATATTATCAAAATATACTGTTTTATAATTAATAATATCATACAATGTTCGTTTTATTTGGTACCGTGTGGATATTATCGTGATGATAGTCGCTGCTTGTTGACGACTAGTTTGCTTGCTTCATTTTTCCGTGCGTCGTACCTGTGAACATAATACATTTATACTTGATTATAAATATGTCATTATCTTATTCGGAATTAAGGGGCTGCTGGAGCTGTTTTTTTTTCTTTTTCAACTTGCTTTACCTGTTTTACCGACGGGACCTAGACAATTTTTTAATTCCTACTTTGCATTGTTAATATGCTACACATATGCGTCAAATCATGCAGGATTATGATATTGACATAAACGCTTCGGTGTGCAGTCGAATTTTGATTGAAAACTTACCAGGAATTAAGAAAACCGTATATTATAGTTTGCGAAAGTGCGTGAACGTAGTGTCACGATTGACGTACAGGTGGCCCTGCATCGTGCCCTACACTACATTCGTGCCGTGTTCATCGGCTCTGATCACCCGTCGCAAGTCGATAGACTAAATTATCGCAGTTTACACTATGCGTGATTATCTTTTGAGTGAGAAACTTTCCGACGGTTGTGGAATATTCGGAGAACTTCACAGAATTGGCATGCACGGCCTTTTGACGTATGCAAGGTCTAGAACTTTTTATATCCAACAGAACAGATGCTGTAAACATTTCAGCGGCCATGTTGGTTTCCGCGACAGTTTGTAATATTCGATTTTCTTTATTTTTCGGAAGATTTCGACCAAAATTCGAGTGCACGCCGAATCGTTTATGTTATTGATACAGTCCTGCAAGATTTGAAGCATACGCGTCGCATAGTTACGATGAATAGTGAAAACTAAGAAATCGCCTATTTTCGTCGGTAAAACAGGAAGGTCCAGCAGCCCCTTAAGTTGTAAGTTTTGTACAAAGGAGAGAATAAGACTGGGAAAAAATGGTATTACTGCTATAACAAGACTGCCTTTACCATTTATTACCCGCCAGCCCCTTTCCCCTTTTCCCGAGTTCCACCCCTGTACACCCCCAGTATGAATGTTGCTCAAGTTGTCGAGAGACGAACTTTCGGCAAGTGGGGGGAGTTGTGACGTGGCACGTCACAATTCCCTTCCGCTGCCTGGCTCGGAGTCCCACCACTCACCTAGGGAATAAATTAGAATTAGACCTACAATTTAAGCAACGACATCTAAAATTTGTTAACCCTTTTCCTCGACTGACCCTTATCACATACCACCCAGTCAGACCCCTTACTCACTCAACGAAGGCCCCGTCAGCCCTCCGACGCAACCACCGAAGACCCACCGAAGAGCCAGCGCAGCCACCGAAGACCCATCGCAGCCACCGAAGACCCATCGCAGACACCGAAGATCCATCGCAGCCATCGAAGACCACCCTGGAGGGAAATTGACCCCCTGCGGACCCTGATCGACCACGACCGACCTAGACAGCCCACAAATTAAGATCCGAGCAGACCTTTCAAGCACTAACCTGCAAACCAGAGGACCGTCCCAAGAGCCAGTCCGACACCGACAGTCCCGGGAAAAATTCCGACCAGTCGGAGCATCCTTCCCGACTCGTCCACAGGCACTGAAGAACCCGGCGACACCCTCTCGGCTCGGATTGCCGAGTGTAAACCGACGAGGTGTGTCGTCCGGGTAAACACTAAATTCAGCACGCGATCTGTCAAGGGAGACACTTCGCCAACAGGCCGCCTGGAACCGCCACCTCTCGACGCCAAGAACTGCTCGTCGATCGATGGGCAAATCGATGACGAGGATGCGCGCGCCGAACGTCGCGACAAGTCTTCCGTCGCGACAAAATATTCGCACGGCCGCGCGGCCAATCCCGACGCCCACCCGCCGCCAGTCCCGAAATCCACCAATGGGAAACCGACATCCATACGCTCACTTGCAAGACCGACCCTAAGGTCGGAGAAGAAGCCGGAAGCAGCGAGGCTGACATCACTTCGAGCCAAGGCGTGCGATAGAGTAGATTGTTTGAGACGAGAGTGCGAGTTAAGCGAGATTAATAACCATTGTACGACGACCAGGCATTTCCCAAGTTTACACTGACTCCTTCCCGGAGAGATACCGACCCTACGCAAAGTCCAAGGACACGATTCGGATAGCTCGAGGAATTATAAAGACCAAAGCGACACCCGAGGACCCGATTGGAAATTGTACCAGGATTTATAACGGACAGGATCGATAAAGGAATAGATTGGAAAAATTGTACTCGAGTGAAAGAGAGAGGTTGAGTGAGTACTGAATAAGTTTCCCCGCCCGCCTACCCCGTTCAATATTTCCCCCATCCCCCAGACATCCCCCGAAAAATCTACCCAAGCCCTTTTTAATAGTATTAAGCCGTTTTTTCTTTGCATTGTAAAATTTTCATTGATCGTCGAGTACCGGCCGCCACGTGCGCCGACATTTTCCCTATTCGAACACGTGCGCGTGAGTGGTGGTAATAGTGAACATTCCCAGCATGCGTTACCAATAATTTTCCCCCGTCCCGAGACACATTTATTGAAACATTTAGTAACGTTTATTATTGTAATTTTTGCAAGATCCTTTTTTTTTGTGTGTGCCGAGGTAATATGTTAAGAAGCCCTGGAACAGGGTCCACGGCCTGAGAAGTCTCATCCCCCCCCCCCCCCCGTTCCTTGCTAGCCGCGTGCCGCGCAAATTTGCCGATTGTCTTTCTTTTTGAAGTGAAACTTTTGAAGTGAAACTTCTTTAGGCACGGTAGTGCAAATTCAATGCTTGGAGATGGGGATGAAACGAAAAAGTGAAACGCCGCAGAGGGGCGACACTGGCAGATTGTCATCGTTCATTAGATTCAAATTCCTTTAGCCACGGTTGTACGAGTCCACTGCTAGGAAATAGGAATGAAACGAAAAAGAGAAACGCTATAGAGGGGCGACACGGGTATAGTAAAGACGTCACGTTTCACTATTTCGTTTCATTGCCGCGTCATCGGTCATTAGATTCAAATTCCTTTAGCCACGGTTGTACGAGTCCACTGCTAGGAAATAGGAATGAAACGAAAAAGAGAAACGCTATAGAGGGGCGACACGGGTATAGTAAAGACGTCACGTTTCACTATTTCGTTTCATTGCCGCGTCATCGGTCATTGGATTCAAATTCCTTTAGCCACGGTTGTACGAGTCCACTGCTAGGAAATAGGAATGAAACGAAAAAGTGAAACGCTATAGAGGGGCGACACGGGTATAGTAAAGACGTCACGTTTCACTATTTCGTTTCATTGCCGCGTCATCGGTCATTAGATTCAAATTCCTTTAGCCACGGTTTTACGAGTCCACTGCTAGGAAATATGAATGAAACGAAAAACTGAAACGCTATAGAGGGGCGACACGGGTATAGTAAAGACGTCACGTTTCACTATTTCGTTTCATTCATGAGGTTATTCATGAGGTTTTGCTTGCGTACACTGTGGAGGGGGCTGCTTTACAAGGCAAAAATCTCGACAAAATACCTATGATTTTAAGTGGAGACTTTAAGGTTAACTTTGCATTACCTACAGCTGAGCCTCTGATAACATTTTTAAATGAAAAATTCAAGTTGGAAATGAATAATAATCCAGCAGTTCCTACAACAAAATCGGGAACTACTATCGATGCAGTGTTTGCTCGATACTTGGACAATTTAGAAACTACAGTATACATATCATATTTCGGCTATCACAAACCGCTTGTTTCTGTAGTAGATTATCAAAGAATGGACATTGACGAATAACATACGCATTTTCATTTGCAGCTTTGTACATTCAATTTGAATAAATCTTTGTGATTATTATAATTATAATTTTCTACCAATTAAATTATCTTGCCTTTGTCTTCCCTTTGCCTTTCCTACGCACTCACCGGAAGAAGTTTCACTTCTAATGCGCGTGGCGGCCACGCACAACTTTTTTTTTGTGCGTTACGGTGCTACGCCGAGAAAATAGCTGGCGCCCAAAAACAACAATTGACAAATTTATTTTGAGTTTAATAATTTTTCGAGTTTCATTATTTTTTTGAGTTTTCTTATTTTTCTCCTGAGTTTCGATCTTAGCCCGATCGAGGTTTTTGTGTAGAGTGTTTCACCGGCCAGCCCCCTTTTTCCGTGCGACCGACCCCAACCCCCTGCCGTCCCGATACTTATGATAAACATCGTTTTTTTTTGTATAAGCTCTTTCAAGTTCAGTTCTTTTGACTATTGCGATTATTATTTGATTTTTTCGTTTCCCCTTTTCTTTTGTTTTCTTCGTTTGTTACATTCGATTACCGCTATTAAGCTCTTTTCTTATTTCTCTCCCAGATTATCATTGAAATACCCCCCTTTTTTTTGTTGTAAGACCCCGACCTCGTTTCTTTTATTTCTTTTCTTTTGTTATTACCTGTTATTTTTGATACGTTGAACTGTTGAAGAATATAATATTTTAGTTTCCTACACAAAACTTCGGACCGTTATTTCCCCCTTCCCTTCACCCCCCTTACTCCACAGATCGACCCAGTTTTGGGAGACTACACGAAAAGGTATCATCACAATATATATTATTTATTATCTTACAAATACAACAACAATATTATATGGGTAATACAAATAATGATATTTATTTTTGTAAATGGTTTACAATACTGTTGTTCGGTGAAATGTATTATAAAATGAAAGAAAGTATATTAACGTATTATAAAAGAAAGAAAAAAGAAATGTTGCTCGTTCAACCTGGCAAAAACATTAACTGCAATATGGGGGATCGGCAAAAATATTTATTAGTTTTCGTTAATTTTCGTAAAATATCGTTGTTTGTTTCTTGGGAGAATAATCAGCAATTTCGAAAATTAACAAAAACCAAAAAATATTTTTCTTGAAAGCTCTTTGTAGGTTAAAGGCATGTGTTTGTGTGCTGTGACACAAATAATACTTTTTTTTTTGTTTTACAAACTATTGGTATTTTCGATGAGTACTGTCATCAAGAGAGCACGCGAGGCTACTTAATACATTATCAAAATATACTCTTTTATAATTAATAATATCATATAATGTTCGTTTCATTTGGTACCGTGTGGATATTATCGTGATGATAATCGCTGCTTCTTGACGACTAGTTTGCTTGCTTCATTTTTCCGTGCGTCGTACCTGTGAACATAATACATTTATACTTGATTATAAAAATGTCATTGTCTTATTCGGAATTAAGGAGGTTGGAACGCCCTTCGCACTAGTCAAATGAGTGTTACGTTTTCAAAGTCGTATTTATATAAATTTTTACGTATCTACCGATTATAGTGTATAACTATACACTAGCGTGAAGCGTTCCAATCTTCTTAAGGTAGTACTTACAAATACTACAATTATTATTTACTTATTCATATATTACAATTTTTAGCATAGCTTCCTCTTTGAGGGATCGAAAATCGATCAACGAACATTCTCTTATTAGAGAAAGCTGTGCGTAAAATTGCAATAAACGATAAAACCATGCGTAAATTACTTTGCGCCTGTTTATATTTAACATTCCAAATTGGAACATTGATCGAAAACGTGCTTGGGAACAAAAAAAAATCCAAATACTTTTGTCTCGGTACTTTTTAAATGTACTTGAAGAAAAACAGAATAACAGAATATAATATAAAATAATAAGCAGTGAGAAAGTGTGTATGTTTCAGCGATAACATATTTTGTATACGGTTCAATTTGTGCCACTTCGCTCAGCGTTTTTTCCGAGCGTTTCCGAGCATTTCCGAGCATTTCCGAGAGCGTTTTATATTACGACAAAAGTTACAAAGTAATTTGCACCTGTTAAACGTGTGTCGTGACGACACGTTTAGGCGGGCTTCGGGCGAAATTGGGAGTCAGGATTACAGATAACGGTCTCGAAATTACGGTGGAACGAAAATAAAGATTTATTACCCGCGTATTCGTACACAGTTTTGCCACTCGGCCGCACACTCTCTCCACACTCGTTCCCGGGCAACGCTCACGTTCTCGCTCCGACGCTCGCTCGCGTTCGTGCCGATCGCTCGGTATCGCTCTTCACGCACTCTTCGCACCTCTCGCGACTACTCTCTCTCTGTGTCTTTCGACGACTGCCTTCTCGATTCTCTTCCCGGAGAGATGCTCGCGTCTCGACGGGATTCGGTGACGGTAATCGTCACGTGATTAGCGTGTACCGCGCGTGTGTTTAACACTCGGCCATCCTACTGCCGGCTCGTCCTCGAGGCGGGTTGCGTAGCGTTACATAGTTTTCCGGATTTTTGGTCGCGGGATTCGTACATTGAAATTCTCTCACACTCGTACTCTTTGCACATAATCGCTCTAACGTAAACGTAACGGGCACACCCAGGCGAAGTACAAAAAAAAACTTCCAAATAAATAACGTGTCTGTCGAACTATTCTCGCTCGGTGAACACAACGTATATAAACCTAAACCTTACCAATCGTTATTTTTTTGTTTTCATTTTTTTTTTTTTTGGGCTTTGCTACGAGTTAATTCCCGAATCTTCGCGGGCTTCCACGCGGGATTCGAATTCTTGGGTACACGGAGAGAAGAGAGAAAATAAATAAATAAATAAATTTACAACAAACAAACAGGAAAAAAAAAAAAATTACCCACTGCGCATCCACTGCGCATAACAATTTAACGCAAACTACGAGAATTAACAAAAAAAAATTGTCCAGCACACACATTCGAACTCTTTCGCTCGGTAACGGAATTCAACGTTCATCATTTCTTTTTTTTTTTGTATATCGCGCCTTGTTTTACGTATTTACGCGAACTCGCACGCGGGCTTCGAATTTGGGCATTGTTCGCCGCAATTCACCTTAACGTGAACGGAAATGAAACACACACAAACGAAAACTTTTCCAAATACATATCACGTGCTTAGACTTATTTGCGCTCAACGATAAAAGTCCTTATCGTTAGAGTTTCTTTTTTTTTTTTTTTTGTTTCGCGCGCTTCGCGTAGCTTTCTCGCTTACGGAGAATTGAACGCTTTCGTTCGGCGTCGTCGTCGATAACTTGAAATACCGCGATCTCGTCGCGCTCGCGGAAGACACTCCCTCTATCCTTCTTTTTCGTATCGTTTCTCTTTCGGCTCGCGCTCTCGGTACTCGCATTCGCATTCATTTCGCTCGCACTCTCGAATACATTTTCGTTATTAACTTCTAATTTCTCGCACTCTTGGTCGATAAACTGCCTCTCGGTCGAATCGATTCGACCTGGCTCGGATCTTTCGATTGCGATGTTGTCGCGAGATTCGGTTACAGTCTCCATTATGTCCTTTACTTCACTTTCTTCGCGCGCTACGAACGCTCGCGAGGGTCGTTGATCATTTACGACGGTGACGTTCCAGGCGCATCTTTCGGTTTTCTTGTTGCTGTTAGATCTCTTCGACGTAGGTCTATAGTTCAGCGGCGGCGGCGGAAGGTTCTCGTTTTCTGAACGCACCTGTACTAAGTGTACCGCGTGCGGCGGTATCTCGATGTCCTCTGCGATGATAGGTCTTGTGACGGCGATGGCTGGCGGTGATGCGTCGGTGAAGAATCGGAGTTCGTTGTTGCATTTACTAAGACCAATTCCAGGGGCATCAATGAAAGTTCGTCCGATGAGGGTGTCGTGCAACTGGCAATCGTCCGGCACGACTCGTAACGGGATCTGTTCGATGGAAACTCCGTTGATGGTGACCGTGGCTCGTACTAACCCGGGTGAGAGAACTTGATTCTCGCGTGGACCGAAGCAGCGTAGCGTTTCGATGCGGTGTTCAAACGGCAGTCTAAACTGAAGGACTCGTGACGCCTTGATGGTGCAGTCGGAACTTTCTGTGTCCACGAAACCCGTCATTGAGTTACCGTTAATTTGGAGGGTTTTGACGTAAGTCGAGGCTGGGCGTACATTGCCGCTCGCTACGAAATTGATGATTGCTGGTGCGGCTGGAGTCGCGGTTGGTGCTACGTGAACCGGATCGGTAGCGTTGTTGGGTCAATGTCGTTGTGTGTGTCCGAGGTTTCCGCAGGATCGGCAGCGCCGTTCGCGCTGGGGTTTTGGACAGTCTTTCGAGATGTGTCCGTATACGTCGCAGTTGTAGCACTTCGGCTCCCCTGCTCGTTACGTAACGGAGGACGTGGATCGCTCGTCGAATTCGTTGCTCGGGAGTTGTTCGTCAGGGTCGTCGTTCGAGGCTCCGTGGTCGTGTTGCCCGTGGTCGTCGTCGTCGACGGCAAAAAGCACGATCCGTCATTGACAACATACGGATTGCGTATGCGCATCGTACGCTGCTGTTCCAGGCGTTCGTAGTTCTGCATGTCGTGAAGCAGCTCGCTGACGTCGCGTTGTTCTCGTGCGGCCATCGTGTTGCACATTTCCTTGGACCACAGACCGACGAGTAGCTGCTCCTTCATTTCCTGGAATTCGAGATGAACGGAACGGCAGAGTCGGGTCTTAGCGTGAAAGTATGAGGTCAAACTTTCTTGCTTACCCTGCGTCCGATTCACCATCCGGTTCCATTTGACGTTAAAGCTCTCCGGCGTGATGAACGTCTCGAAAAAGAATTCCCGGAATGTTGCCCAGTCGCCAAGCTCGCGTCGGTTGCAGAAGTACCAGTCTCGAGCACCGGCTTCGAGATGTGTTCGTGCGGTTTCCAATGCGAAGTTGTCGGGCCAGCGGTGTAGATTGGCCGTGCTTTCAATTCCTTCGATCCATTCACGTGCGGCGCTGCTACCGGATTCGCCGTTAAATTTTCCGATCGTGTGGGAGAGATCGGGAAGAATGCTGTAGTTAAGGGGCTGCTGGAGCTGTTTTTTTTTTCTTTTTTAACTTGCTTTACCTGTTTTACCGACGGGACCTAGACAATTTTTTTATTCCTACTTTGCATTGTTAATATGCTACACATATGCGTCAAATCATGCAGGATCATGATATTGACATAAACGCTTCGGTGTGCAGTCGAATTTTGATTGAAAACTTACCAGGAATTAAGAAAACCGTATATTATAGTTTGCGAAAGTGCGTGAACGTAGTGTCACGATTAACGTACAGGTGGCCCTGCATCGTGCCCTACACTAAATTCGTGCCGTGTTCATCGGCTCTGATCACCCGTCGCAAGTCGATAGACTAAATTATCGCAGTTTACACTATGCGTGATTATCTTTTGAGTGAGAAACTTTCCGACGGTTGTGGAATATTCGGAGAACTTCACAGAATTGGCATGCACGGCCTTTTGACGTATGCAAGGTCTAGAACTTTTTATATCCAACAGAACAGATGCTGTAAACATTTCAGCGGCCATGTTGGTTTCCGCGACAGTTTGTAATATTCGATTTTCTTTATTTTTCGGAAGATTTCGACCAAAATTCGAGTGCAAGCCGAATCGTTTATGTTATTGATACAGTCCTGCAAGATTTGAAGCATACGCGTCGCATAGTTACGATGAATAGTGAAAACTAAGAAATCGCCTATTTTCGTCGGTAAAACAGGAAGGTCCAGCAGCCCCTTAACCCTCTTTGGTTTGCGAGGATTTGCAAAAGAAAACAAAAGGTAACTAAAGGAGAACTGAAAATATCGTACAATGGTCATCGTGGACCCAAAATAATAACAAAAAGAAAAAGGTGGAAATAAAAATAACATCTTTGGCCTCTTGGTGGCAAGTACTGGGGATTGGGGGAGTCAGAAGGAGAAGAACGGAAAAGAGAGTTACATTATAATCTGGGGGAATAAAGAGTGAAAGGGGTGAAAAGCGAATATACAGCATAAGGGACTATCAAAACGAAGGGGGTCGGGGGACGGTTTTTTAGCGGGGCGGTCTGGGGCGGTTTTCGATGCGGGTCGGGCACTTGGTCGACAGGTGGCCGGATTCGCCGCAAGTCCAGCATCTTCGGGGGTGGTTCACGTGGGGCGGTTCGGGTTTTGGGTCGGCGGGGGGGGGGGGTCAGTCGGAGGGACATCAGGGCGGGGACCATGGGCTTGGGGTTCACGGACGTGGGGGTTCGGGAGGGGGGGGGGGGGGTCGGGGTTGCGGGGTGTAGGGACATCAGGGAGGGGATTTGGCGATGCCTGGAGATAAGGCATGGGGGGGTTGGGGTTTAGGGGTAGGGGAGGGTCTATCGGGGATGGTTTTTCGGGGCACGGACACGGGTTTTTGGGCTTTCGGGGGCACGGGCGTGGGCTGTTGGGTTTTCGGGGGACGGGTTATAGTGGGGGCGTGGGACAGGGGGCCTAGGGGAATGGTGAGGGTCAGTTTGGGGATCGCGCCGGTGTGAGCGAGGGGATGGGGACTGGCTGGTTGGGTGTTTTGCTGGGCGGTCTTGGGACTAGCGGGGGCGTAGCTGGTAGCTGCGCTCCGGGGGGGCTGGAGGTCGCTGAGTGCTCCCACGAGGGCGACCTCGGGGGCGACGCGGTTTTGCGGGGACTTCGGTTCGGTCGGGCTCCGGGGCTGGCGGCTGGGGGTCGGCCATGTCATCGTCGCTGGGGTCGCCTCGATATCCGGGAGATGATATCCAATTTTCTCCCGTCGGGCTTCGATTGTCCGTAGCCCTCTTCGTCCGGGTCTGCCGGTCCTCCACGGGAGTCGTTCCATTCTGTAATGATGGGGACAGGGGCGTCAGGGTGCGATCATAAGCGGGGGCGGTTACGGGGGGGGGGGGGGGGGGCGGCGGGTCGGGGTGGCGTTAGCGGGGAAATGTCGGCGATATTTGGGGGAGGGTAATAGGGCTTCAGATCTTTAATGTGTACTTTTGGCGAGTGTTCTTCGAGGGGATGTTTAGTTCGTAGACCACGGGGGACAATTTATTCGTGATCTCATAAGGCCCGCGGTATTTGGCGGCGAGCTTCGCGGCGAAATTCTGCGCGCCGGACGAAAGAACACGGTTCTTTCTGAGTACTAAATCTCCGATGTTATATTCCCGGTCAGATCGTCCTCGATTATAATATCGGGCCTGTCGTCGTGCGGCTAGGGATAGGTTTCGGTGGACCCAGTCATGAATTAGGGGCAGACGGGTCATTCGATTTTTCCATACAGCTGGGTCGGTCCGGTCTTCAATGGTCGGGGGGGTACCTCGTTGCGGATGCTTTTGGCCGGGCGGGGGTTTCGGCCGAAGTTTAGGAAGGCGGGGGTCATCTGGTTGGAGGCTTGGGCAGCGGTATTGAGGGCGAAACACAATTCGGGGAGGTGGGCATCCCATGTCTGGTGGTCGTCTCCTATGTACGAAATGATCATGGTCTTAAGGGTGCGGTCAACTCGTTCGACTGGGTTGGCTTGGGCATGGTAGGGAGGGATTGTGGTCTGTCGTATGCCGTATTTGGATAGTTGGGCTGTCATGTATCGGTTTACAAATTCCGTACCGTTGTCTGTCAGGAGGTAGCGGGGGCAGCCCCAACGGTTTAGGATCAGTTTCTCTAGGGCAGTCATGATGGTGGGTCCCGTCGCGGTCTTCAGGGGTTGGGCTTCGATGTATTTCGTGAATAAGTCCTGAAATACGACGACGTATCGGTTTCTGTTTTTACTGGGGGGGAAGGGTCCCATGACGTCGGCAGCTACGACGGTCCATGGGCCTTCGGTCGTCCTTTCTCGCATCAGCCCAACAGGTGCAGTCTGCTGCACCTTGTTGAGTTGACAGACCGGGCACCGTCGCACGAACTGAGCGACGTCTTGGAAAATTCCGGGCCAGGCGAAGTCTTGGGTCAGGCGGTGGTAGGTTTTGTCTATGCCTAAGTGGCCGGATTGGGGGTTGTCGTGGGCGTCTTGTATGGCTTTGTGTCGGGCATCACAGGGTAGGACTAACTTCCAGGAATCCAGGTCTACCAGGGTAGGGTCTATCACGGGGTGGGGTCGGTGGTGGTATAGTCGGCCATCCTCGAGCTTCCAATCGGGGTATTTGGAGGGGAATTGGCTGACATTTTTCATTTGCTCGAGGTACCAAGGGTCTATCGTTTCGCCGATGGTGGCAAGGGCTTCCGGGGTTCCTTCGAACATTCGGGACAGGGCATCGGGGACTACATTTAGGGCTCCCTTGCGGTGGACAATATCCATGTCGAGATCTTGCATAGTTAATGCCCATCTCGCAAGTCTCCCAGAAGGGTCTCGAATATTCCGCAGCCAGCGCAAGCTGCTGTGGTCGGTTATTACCCGAAAAGAGGTGCCTTCCAGGTACGGCCGCAACTTCTTTGCGGCCCACAAAACGGCAAGACACTCCTTTTCGGTCACACTATATTTTCGTTCGGCTTGGGATAGGACTCGACTGCAAAATACAATAGGGTGTTCTTCACCCTGGGACTCCTGGGTAAGGACGGCTCCGATGGCTTGGTCGCTGGCATCGGTATGGACGGTGAAGGGCTGGGTAAAATCGGGACGAGCTAATACGGGGGCTTGGGTCAGGGCTGTCCGGAGGGCTTCGAATGCGATTGATTGTTCCTCTCCCCACTTCCACTGTGCGTCCTTCTCCAGGAGTCGCACGAGGGGAACCTTGTGGGTGGAGATATCACCGAGGAATCGGACATACCAACCGATCATTCCGAGGAAACGGCGTAGTTCTTTGAGGGTTTTAGGGGCAGGGTATTTCAGGATCGGGGCTATCTTGTCGGGGTCTGTCTTCAGTCCGTCTTTAGTAATTACATACCCCAAATATTTCATTTCTGGGCAGAAGAAAGAGCTCTTCTCTCGGTTTATCTCGAGTCCGGCGTTCTTAAGGGCGGTTAGTACGAGGGTCAGGTATTTGAAATGTTCATCGACCGTTTCTGTGGCGATGATCACGTCGTCCAAATATGCAAATACGTGTGGCTCCCATTCGGGTCGTATTAATCGGTCCATTAGTCGTTGGAAGGTGGCGGGGGCGTTCGTCAGTCCAAAGGGTATTCGGGTAAATTGGAACAATCCACGCCCAGGGACGGCAAAGGCGGCTATGGGGCGGCTTTTGGGGTCTAGCGGGACTTGGAAATAGGCCTGGCTCAGGTCTAACTTGGAGATATGGTGGGCACGGCGGAGTCCGTCTAATATCCGGTCAAGGTTGGGTAGGGGGTAGGCATCCTTGCGAGTGACTTTGTTCACATCACGATAATCGATGCAGAAACGGTGTTTTCCGTTGGGCTTTGGGACTATCACGGGGTTACTGAGCCATCCGCTATCTGAGGGTTCGATTACTTGTTCGCCGATCATCTTATCGACCTCGGCTTGGGCGATTCGTAGGAGGAAGGGGGATATGGTTCGTGGGCGTTGGCGGATCGGGGGGTGGTCATTGACATCGATGGCATGGTGGATAATGGTCGTGCAGCTTAGGGCTCCAGGGATGGGGGTTTTCACTAGACGGTCTAACAGTGACTTTAATTGGTCCTCCGTCTTCTTAGTGACTTCCACCAAGCCTGCAAATTCGGGGTGGGCTGCCACGACCATGGGGATATGGCCGGGCCTGGCAAATTTTCGGGGACTACCTGTGGGAGTACGCCACGTGTCGTTCAGGTGATCTATTTGTAAGCCTAATAACTTACAAAAATCTCTCCCTAGAATCGCGTCGTATCCCAAGGGTGCGACGCGCAAATCAAGGGGCCAAATTTTTCCGTCGACTTCGAAGAAGAGTCGGATATCTCCCACCACGGGAACGATTGCGTTGTTGGCAACGCGTACTCCTCCGGTGGCGGGTCTTATTGTTACTCCCAGGGAATTGGCAAGGGTTACTCCTAGGAACGAGCGCGTAGCTCCTGAATCAATTAATGCTTCTACGGGGGTTCCAGAAATATTCAGGACTAGGAAGTGGCGGTCATCGGGGCTGGGGGTGTCGGGTCGGTCGGGGGTGGTGGATAGTAGGGACGGTCGGGGTCTAACACGGTCTGCATGGTCTATTATTTCCAGGGTCTGGGGGTTTTTGATCCTGGGGGAGGCATCTACTGTCCTCCCCCCGAGGGGTTTCCCTCGCGGGTTTGGCGGCACCTCGTACAGGTATTGGTGTCGTAACCGGAGAGGCCGCAGATACGACAAAATGTCCCGCGTGGCTGGAGGCATTGGCGGTGGATGTGTCCCTGTTGTCGGCAATTGTAGCAACGAACGGTTGCTGACTGGTATCTGGGGGCTGTCTGGTTGGGTTGGGGTGCCGGGTTTGGAGCGGGGTTCTCGACCTGGATGGACATTAGGGGCGGCGGGTTGGCTTGGAGGGCTTGTAGGAGGGGTGCGGGGTTAGGGGCTGTCGGGCGGGGTTGTGGCTTCTGTAGGGCTGGGGGAGGGGCGGTAGGGGTCACGGGGAGAGGGCTGGGGTCTTGGTTGGACTCGATGGCTGCTGCCTTACCAAGGTACTGCCTGCCTTGGGGGTTAAAGGCGGCTGAGGAGAGGACTGACTGTGCTGGGGTCGGCGGGGGTCGGTATGTCCGCTTCCGTTCCAACATGGACTCTATGCGGCGGCACCTTAACTGGAAATCCAGAAAGGTAGTAATGGTGGAACGATTTAGGTGGACTGCCAGGTCGGGGTGTAGATTTTCGTAGCAGAGGTCTAGCTGCGCTTCTAGGGAGGGGGACGGGCTAAGGAAGCTGAAGTAGGTCCGCATCTTGGTGAGGTATTCCCCACTGGGCTCTCCTGGACCTTGGGTTCGAAGCTCGACCTCGCGACGCAGCTTCTCCTGCAGGTCGCTGTGTCCGAATCGCGCTCGGAAATGGAACACAAACTCCTCGTAAGTTGTCCATTCCTCGTGCACTACGCGATACCACATTAGGGCTTCGTGGGTGAACGACTCCGGGAGCATCCGGAGTAATTCCTCCTCCGTGTACGAGCGACTGGAGCAGTACTCGTACAAACGGAGGAGGTACTCCTCTCCATCGTCGATGCGTCGTCCCGCGAATTTGGGCCCGAAACGACGGAAATGATCGATGCCGGCGGTGTCCCGGGTCACGAAGCTGGGGGCTGCGGGTTGGAAAGAATGGGGGTGTTGGGGAAGGGCGCGGGGCGGTCGTAGGTGGGTGCTGCTGTGTTGGGGGTTTGTACGAAGGGGAATACTAAAGGTGCCGTGGGCGCGGGGTGGGGCTTGGGGTTGGGGTGCGGGAATGGAGAGTAATGGGGCTCGTGCGGGGATTCGGGTTGGTGTCGGTCGGGGGAGTGCTTGGGGAGCTATGAATCGGGGTGCGAAGGTCACTGTGGGGGCTTGGGTGGGGAGTAATGGGGGGGTCTGGGGGATAGGGTCGTCACGGTGGGATAACAAATCGTCCCCGTTGTCGAGGGTAATAGGGTCCCGGTATGGCCCCATGGTTTGACCCGTGGGTAGGGGCTGTTGGGAAGGGTCGGTCTCGGCAGGGGGTAAGGTGACGGACAGGGCTTGCGAGGCGTCCATGTCCGGTAGGCCGAGCGAAGAACGCAGCGTCTCGAACGATTCGGAGGCTCGCAACGTGGATGCTAACGTGACGGGGAATCCCATTCCACGTTCGTCCTCAGCAGGATCCCACTCGACAGAAACTCCCCGAAATCGGTGGCGTACTTCGTAACGCCAATACCTGTTTATTAGATCCTCTCTGGACCCGGCTGTACTTAGCGCGGCGTGATCACAGAGCCTTATGAGATCCATTACGTTGGGGAGGTTATGTAACTGCGTTCTGATTTTCTGAACTTCCCTTTGTATATCGGGGTCGACGGTGGAAGCAGGGGGGGCTATCATGTTGGGCGGGGGGGTGGACGTTCGGCTCTGGCCGGAGGACTGGGCCCCGGCCGTGGTGACACTAGTGGTAGTGGCCGTGGCCACTCCGGCGGTTGTCACGTCGTCCATTTATAAACGGGGGGGATTTACGGCAAAGATAAAAAAAAGAAATGGAAAAGAAAAACAAAAAAAATTCAATTTGGGGCGTAATAGCAGGGCAGAAGAGGGGGGGGGGGGGGGGGGGAACACAAGAAAAAGATTTACTAGAATAAATATGGGTCAGGGGTTAGGCGGAGGGACGGTACTTACTTGCCAACAATATATTTCGCGAGTAGTGGTAATTCGCGAAACAGCGGCAAAAAAAAGCATTTGCGGAAGCATTTTCTGTATTGTTGGCTTCCTCATAGAGGAAGCTCCGCAAATAAAGGAACATTATGAGAAGGCCATATGAAAATATAAATTTGCAACTTATATGAGGAAGCCATATGAAAATTTCAATTTTCAACTTTTATGAAGAAGCCATATGAAGATTTCAATTTTCAACTTTTATGAGGAAGCGATCTGAAAAAATTTTCAACTTGTTTTAACGTCAACGTCGTGTTTGCCTTTTATGCATATGACTGGCCGATTCAGGTTCAGCGCGAAAAAATATACCGATATCTTTGCTTTGTTAGATCCGTGCACCTACTCCAATTAACAAAAATACAGGGTTACGGAAATTTTTTTTTTTTCAAATTATTAAGTCACTTATCCAATATTCACCGTTTTGTGGCCACGTCTAATGTATTTTTCACCCACCGATGACGAGTCTCCGAATTATTTTACTCCTAGGGCGACACTTGATACATAAACTCGTGTCGGACAAAAAATACAACTTTTCAAAAAAATTCAAAAATTTCAAAATCCCATAAAATTTTAACGTTTCGATCCATTTTCGCCAAATTTAATACGAAACATTGTACAGTGTTACTCCATTCCCATGTCAAATTTCCGATCGATACCTCCATATTTACTCGAATTAGACCGTTTTTAGTCATTTTTCAGAAAACTCAGATAAACTCAAAATCCCATAAAATCTTACCCTTTCAATGAATTTTGACCAAATTCAATACCAAAGGTCTTTGATCAAAATAGTATATTTGTGGGCAGTTTTAGGACGATTGCTCTAATTTTACGCAAGTTAGAGCTACCACGACCTTTTTTCAAAAATTTCAAAATCGCGTAAAATCTCGAAACGGGCCTCAATTTTCATGAAAATTGCACCGAGGGAAGAGACATGACCACTCTACTAGTTCACCAAATTTCAACTGGCTATCTCGAACCGTTTCCGAGTTATAGTCGTTTTAAACGACGCAAGTCTGTCACACACATACATACACACACACACACACACACATACACACACACATACGTCCGGACGCCAGCTGAAAATCACATTTCTCGACGTTTCGGACTATGTTAAGTACTCTGACACTAAAATCTCGAAAAAATTTTTTTTCACGAAAACAAAGCTTCCTCTATGAGGAAGCAAAACGATGTTTATCATAAGTATCGGGACGGCAGGGGGTTGGGGTCGGTCGCACGGAAAAAGGGGGCTGGCCGGTGAAACACTCTACACAAAAACCTCGATCGGGCTAAGATCGAAACTCAGGAGAAAAATAAGAAAACTCAAAAAAATAATGAAACTCGAAAAATTATTAAACTCAAAATAAATTTGTCAATTGTTGTTTTTGGGCGCCAGCTATTTTCTCGGCGTAGCACCGTAACTCACAAAAAAAAGAAAGACAATCGGCAAATTTGCGCGGCACGCGGCTAGCAAGGAACGGGGGGGGATGAGACATCTCAGGCCGTGGACCCTGTTCCAGGGCTTCTTAACATATTACCTCGGCACACACAAAAAAAGGATCTTGCAAAAATTACAATAATAAACGTTACTAAATGTTTCAATAAATGTGTCTCGGGACGGGGGAAAATTATTGGTAACGCACGCTGGGAATGTTCACTATTACCACCACTCACGCGCACGTGTTCGAATAGGGAAAATGTCGGCGCACGTGGCGGCCGGTACTCGACGATCAATGAAAATTTTACAATGCAAAGAAAAAACGGCTTAATACTATTAAAAAGGGCTTGGGTAGATTTTTCGGGGGATGTCTGGGGGATGGGGGAAATATTGAACGGGGTAGGCGGGCGGGGAAACTTATTCAGTACTCACTCAACCTCTCTCTTTCACTCGAGTACAATTTTTCCAATCTATTCCTTTATCGATCCTGTCCGTTATAAATCCTGGTACAATTTCCAATCGGGTCCTCGGGTGTCGCTTTGGTCTTTATAATTCCTCGAGCTATCCGAATCGTGTCCTTGGACTTTGCGTAGGGTCGGTATCTCTCCGGGAAGGAGTCAGTGTAAACTTGGGAAATGCCTGGTCGTCGTACAATGGTTATTAATCTCGCTTAACTCGCACTCTCGTCTCAAACAATCTACTCTATCGCACGCCTTGGCTCGAAGTGATGTCAGCCTCGCTGCTTCCGGCTTCTTCTCCGACCTTAGGGTCGGTCTTGCAAGTGAGCGTATGGATGTCGGTTTCCCATTGGTGGATTTCGGGACTGGCGGCGGGTGGGCGTCGGGATTGGCCGCGCGGCCGTGCGAATATTTCGTCGCGACGGAAGACTCGTCGCGACGTTCGGCGCGCGCATCCTCGTCATCGATTTGCCCATCGATCGACGAGCAGTTCTTGGCGTCGAGAGGTGGCGGTTCCAGGCGGCCTGTTGGCGAAGTGTCTCCCTTGACAGATCGCGTGCTGAATTTAGTGTTTACCCGGACGACACACCTCGTCGGTTTACACTCGGCAATCCGAGCCGAGAGGGTGTCGCCGGGTTCTTCAGTGCCTGTGGACGAGTCGGGAAGGATGCTCCGACTGGTCGGAATTTTTCCCGGGGCTGTCGGTGTCGGACTGGCTCTTGGGACGGTCCTCTGGTTTGCAGGTTAGTGCTTGAAAGGTCCGCTCGGATCTTAATTTGTGGGCTGTCTAGGTCGGTCGTGGTCGATCAGGGTCCGCAGGGGGTCAATTTCCCTCCAGGGTGGTCTTCGATGGCTGCGATGGATCTTCGGTGTCTGCGATGGGTCTTCGGTGGCTGCGCTGGCTCTTCGGTGGGTCTTCGGTGGTTGCGTCGGAGGGCTGACGGGGCCTTCGTTGAGTGAGTAAGGGGTCTGACTGGGTGGTATGTGATAAGGGTCAGTCGAGGGAAAGGGTTAACAAATTTTAGATGTCGTTGCTTAAATTGTAGGTCTAATTCTAATTTATTCCCTAGGTGAGTGGTGGGACTCCGAGCCAGGCAGCGGAAGGGAATTGTGACGTGCCACGTCACAATATATATATAAACCGAAAAACTGGTACGAAAGTCAAGAAACTGTCCACGGTACGAACCCGAAAAATTGCTCGAAAAGTCGAGAAACTGTCCACGGTACGAACCCGAAAAATTGCTGGAAAAGTCGAGAAACTGTCCACGGTACGAACCCGAAAAATTGCTAGAAAAGTCGAGAAACTGTCCACAGTACGAACCCGAAAAATTGCTAGAAAAGTCGAGAAACTGTCCACAGTACGAACCCGAAAAATTGCTAGAAAAGTCGAGAAACTGTCCACAGTACGAACCCGAAAAATTGCTAGAAAAGTCGAGAAACTGTCCACAGTACGAACTGAGAGTACGGTAGAAAGTCGATTGTCAGTCGACAAGATACAAAAAACTACTTTAATGTTGGGACGATGCAACGTCAAATTACACCAATTTTCGGACGTTAGAAAGTGTCCGATTAGGACAGTTGACGTTAGAACAGTCGACCGGTTCGCCAGGGTGGAGCGTTATGTACAGCAAAGCCGGCATGCGCATCAAGTGATTCAGTGAAGGAATAGGCTTGTCTGTGGTATATAAGTGTTATGGATCGCAGATCATAACTTATGCCAAAAAAGGACAGCTCTCGTGGGGTCTGGCAAAAAGGGCCCCCGTGACGGTACGAGTTCTTCTTCTTTTTCTCAATTTATATCGGACCTTCAAGTACCACACTCAAGTCTCCGATATTGGCCACAAGGTATAAACCGCGCCGGCCAAGGCTATATATATTCACGGTTAGACCGCTTTTATGTATTGAGTTTTTATTCACGGATGGTTAAGCCGCTTTTTGAGATTTTTACTCGAGTCTCTTCTCGATAGGTGTCGCCGTCTTCCAGGCGAATGTGGCGGCTTCGCCCGAACTTCGGTCGCCGCCCACAGCGCGGCAGGACGATCGCGTAAAGGAGCTGGAAACGCAGAGGAGCCAACAGAGAAAACAAACCATCGAGCCGCGCCTGGATTTTCCCGCCAGGGCTGTAGCGTCTCTTTGTTAGTGCACAACGGTCCAAATATCAGTATCGAGAATTTAAGCTAATTATTCTGTTTCAATAAAAGAGTTTTTATCGAGTTAACTGACTGTGTCGACACCAATTGGTTCCGATCACCCAAACTTCTACAATTGGTGACCCCGACGTGATCTCGAAGCCGATTGCGAATAGTCGCAACGTTAACCTCAAAAAACTTGAAACCCTCGAATGGGCAGCATCAACAATGTCCGACCCGCCAGGCCAAAATCTTCTTCCAGCGGACAACCAGGAAGGACAGATTCAGAACAATGAAGCGCCCATGAACAACAACTTAGCGGAGATAACAAATCTCTCTCTACCTCCGTTTTGGACGCACATGCCGGACTTATGGTTCGCTTAGGTCGAGGCAACATTCACCAACCGACGCATTCGTAGTGACGAAAGGAAGTACAACTTCGTGGTCGAAGCACTGGACCCTAAAACAAATCAGCACGTTTCCGATCTGATAAGACGTCCTCCTGAAGCAGATAAGTATAATTCATTGAAAGCTATGCTTATCGCTCGTCTCACCGACTCGAGAGAACGGCAAATAGAGAAATTCTTAAACGAACTTCAGCTGGACAACAAAAAACCGACCCAGCTACTGAGAGAGATGAAGGAACTCGGCGGAGACCCCATCCACGAGGACTTCTTACGATCCCGCTTCATACAATGTATGCCAGCGAACCTCAGGGCGTTCCTGGTCGGAAGCTCAGATCTAACTCTCACAAGGCTTGCAGAGACAGCCCATCGTCTTGTCGAGTCGTGTGTGTGGCACGTTTGTCATGTCTACAGCAACCTCAACGAACTGCGAAGTAAATTCCGTTGAGACACGACCGATCAGTTTGGAGAAGACGGTGGAAGCTATGTTGACCAAATTCGACAACATTCTGACGAGGCTTGACCAGTCTGGTGCTACCGGTGGTAACCAAAGCCAGGGACAAGGAAGGCGAAGCAGATCTCGCTCTCGCAGCAAGTCGCAATCGGGAGTATGCTATTATCACTCTCGATTCGGTAACGAGGCGAAGCATTGCCTAAAACCATGTACCTTCTCCGCTACACCGAACCAGGCAAACTAGCAGTGCTGCCCCAGACTCAGGCGGTTGGGGACGGCAATAACAACTACATCGGTGGCGAAATCCGTCTGCTCATTCACGATCACAACACCAACATCACGTTCCTCATTGATTCAGGCTCCGTCGTCACAGTGTTACCACGAAGTCTGGTCACAGGGAAAGTCTCACCACAAGCGTTCACACTTCACGCAGCAACCTCAACTGAGATTACAACATTCGGCAACAAGATCATGACTGTCGATCTGGGACTGAGACGTGTCTTCAGATGGGCCTTCGTAATCGCGGACGTAAAGTCAGCGATAATTGGTGCGGACTTCCTCATCCATCACAATCTTCTCATCGATCTCAAGAATCGGTGCCTCATCGACTCAACCACCGGCTTAACCTCGAAAGGTACGGTGAAGGAGGCTACCATTCACAGTATTTCTACAATCGGCGGTCAAGAAGACTTCGCCGAGCTGTTAAAAAAATTCGTCAGTATTACCAAACCGCAAGTTGTACCGCGTACGGAAAAGGATTGTCCCGTCGCTCACCACATCGAAACCACTGGTCCACCGGTTGCTCAACGACCACGTCGTCTAGTCGGACCGACGTTGGAAGCACTTCGTCAAGAAATCGAGTACTTCTTGGAGCACAACATGATACGTCCTTCCAAGAGTGCGTGGGCTAGTCCAATACACATGCAAACGAAGTCTACGGGAAGTTGGCGACTGTGCGGTGACTTTCGAGCACTCAACGCAAAAACGATACCAGATCGGTATCCCACAGCTCATTGTCACGACTCGTTCCAAGGCCTACATGGCAAAACGATATTCTCCACGCTGGATCTGACTCGAGCATACCATCAAATACCGATGCACAACGAAGATATTCAAAAAACGGCCATCACGACTCCGTTGGGACTTTTCGAGTTTCTAGTCATGCCGTTCGGACTCCGCAACGCGTCGCAAACGTTTCAACGTTACATGGACTCGATCTTCAGAAATCTAAGTTTCGTCGTCGTGTATATCGATGATATTCTCGTCGCTTCGAATGATCCGGAAGAACATCACCAACATCTAAAAATAGTCTTCGAGAGACTGCCGCAAAACGGTTTAACCTTGAACCTAAATAAATGTGTTCTAGGGCAAAAGGAACTAACATTTCTGGTCTACACTATTAACAGAGACGGCTTCAAACCTCCTCCTACCAACAGAGTAAAGGCAATTCTCGACTTTCCTCAACCAGAGACAATAGTCGATCTCCGTCGATTTTTAGGGCTCGTGAATTATTACCGACGCACCATCCCGGATGCAGCGAAGCTACAGGCCCCACTGAACGACCTGTTAAAAGAGTCGAAGAAGAACGACAAACGACCCGTGCCGGGCACGCCAGAAATCGAGAAGGCTATCAACGACTGCAAGCAAAGTGTAGCAGCGGCAACTCTCACGACGTTTCGGGCACCAGATGCGCCGCTAATGCTAACGACCGATGCGTCAAACACGGCCATTGGTGCATCTCTGGAGCAACTCGACGGAGAACAGTGGAAGCCAGTCGGATTCTTTTCGAGAAAACTCACTACGACTGAAAAAAATTACAGTACGTACGATCGAGAATTGTTAGCGGTCTTTGCGGCAATCAAGTTCTTTCAACACATCGTGGACGGCCGACAGTTCATCGTCAGGACGGACCACAGACCTCTCATCTACGCATTTCAACGGAAACACGAGAAAGCTAACGAAAGACAGTTGAGGCAACTCGACTATATCTCCCAGTTCACAACGGAGATTGTCTATCTGAAAGGGGATGATAACATAGTCGCTGACGCACTTTCTAGAATGCAATCGATCAGTGAAATCGACATGCCCAAAGTGCTCTCCGCTCAAGCAATCGCAGAAGCTCAGCTTGAAGATCAAGAACTACAAGGACTTATCCATAACGGAACATCACTGTCTCTTCAACTACTGTCAGTTGAACCCGGCATCCAGGTGTATTGCAACATCGAAGCCGGCATTGTTCGCCCGTACATACCAGCAGCACTTCGTCGAAAGGCATTCGATTCGATTCACGCTTCGTCGCACCCAAGCGGAAGAAGCACATGTCGGCTGTTGAAGTCCAAGTACGTATGGCCCGGCATTAAAAAGGATGCGTTAGAGTGGTGTCGCACATGTTTGCCATGCCAAAAAGCGAAAATCCAGAGACACAATCGACTGGAGCTCAACTTCGTTGAAGTTCCGGAAAACCGATTCAGTCATATTCACATGGACCTGATCGAGCTCCCCGTCGTAGATGGTTTCAGGTACTGCCTAACCATGAAGGACAGATTTTCGAGGTGGCCAGAGGCGATACCGCTGAAAAACATGACTGCTGACACGGTGGCTACAGCATTTTACACACAGTGGATTTGTCGTTTTGGCACCCCTCTGACTATCACCACCAATCAAGGAAGCCAGTTTGAGTCGAGGTTATTCACATCCTTATCTCAGCTGGTTGGAGCGAACAGAATTCGAACTACGCCGTATCATCCGGCGTCGAACGGACTCATCGGGCGATGGCATCGTACCTTGAAGACAGCGTTAATGTGCAATCGACAAGTGCGATGGACTGAGTTACTACCAACCGTGCTTCTAGGTCTTCGTACGGCCTTCAAAGAAGACATCGGAGCGTCGTGTGCAGAGATGGTTTATGGTACCACTTTGTGCGTACCCGGAGAATTTTTCATCAATCAAGAAATGCCGGCAGATCCACAAATATTTGTCGAAAAGTTTCGCGAGCACATGCGAGCACTCCGTCCAACTCCGACAGCGCATCACAATAAAGCGCGCATGTTTGTGCTCAAAGACTTATATACGTGTTCGCATGTACACCTGAGAGTCGACGCCGTCAAACCACCCCTCGAGCCGCCCTACTCGGGACCGTATCGAGTAATCAAAAGACTAGATAACAGAAGATTCGTCATCGACGTTGATGGCAACGAAAAAACGATCTCCGTAGAAAGACTCAAGCCGGCTTACGGAATTAAAAAAGACTTGAGAACGTTAAACAACGAAGACCCTCGTTCTTCAATCGAGGAAGAGTCTGAAAACATTGAACCTCACCAGTTCGGATCTTCAATGGACAAACCTGCAAAAACGTATGAACAAAAAAAAATCAGTATCGTTCCCTCTTGACCCGGTCAAGGTCACTGGGGAGGGAGTGGATGTGGCGGCTTCGCCCGAACTTCGGTTGCCGCCCACAGCGCGGCAGGACGATCGCGTAAAGAGCTGGCGACGCAGAGGAGCCAACGGAGAAAACAAACCATCGTGCCGCGCCTAGATTTTCCCGCCAGGGCTGTAGCGTCTTTTTGTTAGTGCACAACGGTCCAAATATCAGTATCGAGAATTTAAGCTAATTATTCTGTTTCAATAAAAGAGTTTTTATCGGGTTAACTGACTGTGTCGACACCAATTGGTTCCGATCACCCAAACTTCTACACGAACGTTCGTAATTAATTAGTCGAAACCAATTAATCAGAAGAAGAAGGGAAAACCAGGAGGACCTACAATTTTACGTGGAATCCGAACCACGATAAGTAGAGGTAAGCAGCCAAGGAAAAATCCCTGACCGCAACGGGGAATCGAACCCGGGCCTACTACTTGTGAGTCGCACTCCGATCCACTCGGCCACGATCCACCCTTGACGGTACGAGTTCTTCTTCTTTTTCTATCCTTTCCTCCTGGCTATCGCCATCTACTGACAGCATGTGCCACTTTGTACCCAAAGGCATAGTCTTTGGCTTCTTATGATAATCGCTTAGTTTGATTATTTTTTATTTTTATTTTTGGATTTATTATATTTTTATTTTTTAAGACCCTACGCTTATTTGATTCTTTTAATGTATAATTAGATATTTATATCGTATTATATCTTATTTTAGTATATATATTTTCACTTATTGCTATTATTATTTTTATTATTGTTTTTTATTTGTTTTCTAATTATTTTTTATTTATTATTATTATTTTTTTAAATTTTAGTGAGTGTAGTGAGGGTAGTGATGTAGTGCTATTATTTTAAAACTATTAATTTATTATTGGAAAAGGAACTATGTTTAGACAGTAATGTCATTCTGTATAAGGAATTCACAAAGTGGTGTAAGGGTTCCGAAGTCCTTTATGATAAACAGTCTGGTGATATCTGTTAGTGGTTGAATTTTGAGTTTGTTTAATATAAAAGTTAATTTTTGTCTGCTCCCGGAAAAGTCGGGGCAATGCCAAAAAAATAAAAATGTGATTGATATCACGCGTGTGGAAACCACAATTGCAGGCTTTATTCAGCACAATACCTTTTCTGTACAGGTGGGCAGGGGTGAGAGTATGTCCCGTCCTTATTCTATTAATGATAGAGATCCGACGACGGTCCAACTTACAGTCGTGAAACCAAGGGTTAAGTGAAAATGATTGCGACAATTCGCAGAAAAGAATACCTTTAGTCGCGCCCCGGGCTGAAATAAAGGCCTCAGTATTATTTATCAGGGATTGCTTAAACACTGCCGACAAGTCCGATGAAATATGCTCTTCACCTCCAACTGGATCCAAATTGCTAGCATGATTTGCAGCCATGTCTAAAAAATCATTGCTTCGAATTCTAATATGAGACGGAATCCAAAGGAATGAAACAGCTTTTCCCGAACGCGCCAGAGAACATATTAGATGTTTTATCCGGAAAAGATAAAAGTGTGCCTTGGGGCTTAGACCCCATTGCGCTAAAGCCATAACGGAGGACAAGGAGTCAGTACATACCAGCAAGAGGGCCCAGTCTTGAGTCTTAATAAGCTCTAGTGCAAGAACAATGGCAGCCAACTCTGCAGCGTAAATTGAGGAATTATTGTTTAGTCTAAGGTATTGAACGTATGCGATAGTTGGACAGTACACCGCTGCCCCAACACTGTCTGGATTCGATGTTTTTGATCCGTCGGTAAAAATAAAATGTGTAATGGGTAATTAAAGTTTGTAAGCGTTAAAAACAATTTATTATGAGAGCCGAGAGGAGCATTCTTAATTTGATGCCCAATAGAGGTATTGTAGTTTATATGAAAATATTGTGATTCCAGCGAAAAAGCGAAACAAGCTGGAGTACTTAGTCTAAGGATACCGTTAAAAGAATCTATATGATTAAATCATATACAGAATATAAAGGGAAAATAAGATTGTTTATTATATCGAGGATTTAATGATAGCTCCTGTGTTACGTCAAAACTGTCGATGATTTTATTTCGCTGAGTTTTTACGCAACTGTTGCCCCGATTCCATTAACACTCTCTGGTCAGAACGATGAGAATCGATCTTTACCACGCCCGGTATTAATCACGGTAACAACTGCCCATTTTTAAGCCTAACCTTGCGGAAAATTGCTTGGGATAGGGCCCTAGGAATGCCTGTCGTTTCTAAAGTCGTAGGATGTTTTCTGAACTCCTAATCCCTCCCTTTTCGAATTTATGCTTTCCGGAGAATTTAAAGTAATAACAAAATGTTCACTTCGATTTGAAAGGTGATTGAAAGGTCTGTTTGTCGGTGGGTTTACTCCAGGAAAACCGACGAAGGGGTTAGGAAAGGACGAATTAATAAATTCATGCACTGGAAATGACCCGATAATCGTAGAGAAGAAAAGATTATAATGAGTAAAATAAAATGTATGTCGCATACGTTTTCACTGCTGGTTTTCGCCGATATTGGAATAATTCGTAGAACTCTCGATGATTTCGTTGGTAGAAATTAGGTTTATTTCGGATTAAATAATTCACGAAAAAGGTACAAAATAAATCAAACAATGATTCTCGAACCCGAGGTTCTGACAAAAATCATGTTTCCTTAACTTTCGGTGAATTAATAAAAGTATTTCTCGGCTGGTAATTATTTGACAATGGTTATCGATGGGTGATGAAATTAAAGGAACACTGGTTGCAAATAATAATCGCAGTCGGACAACAGAATGAACAATAAGTTCGGTGATCGGAAATAAAAATTGATGCGTGATCGAACAAAGACAACTTTGTTCAATGAAAACGTAAACTGGCGAAACGGATGACGACAACGGCGGCGATCGGATGATGGTAACTGGCCCTGAGTGCCGAATTTTTGGGCTTTTTATACCCTTTTCTAGTGTGATAGTCGTCCAGGTATGGTCGAGGTGGATCCGGTGCGAAGGTGTATGAATGAATTAATATCCGAATAAATGGAATTAGCTTTATTGAATGGGTCGCGAGTGAAGGAGAGTGTACGTCACAACGGTTCGGGACTCAGAGATGAACTGATGCAAGGGCCTGACGGAAGTAGGGCCCTCGCCTATTGCTGCGCGCGACAAGGTATTCTTACGCGCTGATAAGACGGCCGCTGCTCGCACGTGGCGGGTGCAGCGGCTGGACCGTTACCGTGAGAGCGTGAACGTTCGCACGGAAGGTGCTGACGGTGCAATAGATTAGCGTGAATTTAGATAAAATATTAACTTGAGTTTCCTGCGCTAAGAACACTCACTCAAAATATGGGACCGTCACACTCCCCCTCTTGCAAAAAGAGCGATGCTCCGCATCGGATATAATTGTTTACAACATTTCGAATGTGTGAGTCTATACAATGAGATGATTTTCGTTTGCTTGTGGGACTGATTTTTATACATTTTTGCTGCGTGTGTGTGTATCGTCAAAATAGCAATTTTTCCTTGGATCCCACTTCTGTGTCATCCCGTTCCTTTATTTGAGTTGCAAAGATGGTTCCTGTTCGTTCGTAATTGTTGTTTTTATGTGTGTGTGTATGTGTATGTATTTTTATTTGCGTTGGTGTCAGCCAGGCTATGGTGTTGAATTGATTGTCCTTAATTTTGTTCCGTCTGTATCGTTTCGGTTGTCGGAGGTTGCGCAAATGCGTTGTATTCACATTTCCTTGTTATATGTATATATGATTATGGATGTCGCATGCCTGTAACTGACTAATAATATGTTAGAGTTCGTGTTAGTGGAGGTGGTTTGATTATAGAGGATTGGTCGGGTTTATGATAATATATAAATATATATATATATATGTATAATTTTATTATTTTTTTTATAATAGGAGAAGTTTCACGTTGATTCTCCAGATTTTGTGAGATTCGATAAATTGATGTTGGCTGTGCCTTTTGTATTTATTGTTTAGTCCTTTATCTGAGTTATTTTTTTTTGTATCCTGTATCCTTTTATGTTTAATGTATCCTGGTAGTTTGTGAAGAAAAAACAATTGCTTCATTTCATTTCCTGAAACATTTTCTAAAAGTCTTATTAGTGTTGGCGTTAGTGGGTAAGATATGTTATAATGGAGGTGGTTCCTTGGTTTAGGATAGGTGAAATTGGTTCTGGGACGTTTCCTTTTTAGGGGAGAAGAAAAAAAAAATTCAATATAAGACATATATATTTTTTTTTATTTAAGATGAGTAGTATATTGACCGGTTTCGAAAGAGAAGAAAAGAAAAAAAACGAAACAAATAGTCCACTGGTGGTACGGCTTCTTGCCGTAGAAAACAAAAAAAAAAAAATAATGTCGATTTCCAGTCGGTGTTACAAAACAAGTCTGCTACGCAGCGTGTGTCGCTGCGCTCTTGTTTTTCTCTTTTTTTATATCTATATATTATTTATATTATATATGCATGTTTGGAAATGCATGGGGGTTAATTGTTCTTTTATTAAGTGTGAAGTAATAATAGGTGTAAAGTGTGGTATTGTATGTTGTGTGTTTGATACGTGAGTTGCGGTACGTTTGTCGTTCTCGATTGGTTTTTTTTTCTTTTTTTTTTTTTTTTTGTTTGCGTTGCGTCCGTAAGTTTTCGCCCGATTTTAAATGGGAGAGTGCCTGCGTTTCCGTGTCGTCTTTTTTTTTGCGTTTGCGTTTTCTATTAAAAATATTCTGGTCCTGATTTGATTTGCAATCCGTCTTAGTGTCGCTATGTTTTGGTCGTCAAGCCAGTTCAGGACCGTGTCTTCGGTTGCAGTAGGTGTGGGACTAGGGGTTAGCGGTTTTCCTTCACATTGTGGTTTTGGTGTTTCCTGAGAAGTGTTGTCGGTTTCTGAGTCGGAGTCGGGGTCAGGGTCGGTTTCCTCTGTTTTTGTTTTTTGCAATGACTGTTTCTGAGTCGTTGATTGTGTAGGTTGAGAAGGTGTTGTGGGTAGTGTTGTTGTAGTGTTGTAGCTTCGTCCGGGTCGGAGTTTGTGGCGTAGGTCTAGTTGTTGTTGTCGCTGCTGTTGGTATTGTAGTTTTAGCAGATATTTGGCGCATTTGTCCAGGTGTTCTAGAAGGCGGTTCGCCGGAAAGACGCCACAACACACCGGGCATCCCGAGTGTTTGTCGCCACGTCTTCCCATCCGATTTCCCAATTCCTTATAGCAATCCTCCAGATGGATGGCCATTTCCGATATCGGGATTCTTCTTGGGCAAAGAAGACACTCCTGTGTTACCGTAGCGTTTCCTTGTGTGTTCATCTGTTATGTGTGTATCGGGGTACTTGTTATTAGTTTTCGTTTGTACCTTTCCTTTTATAGTACATATATATTTGTTTAAGTATTAGATGTCTAAAATTAGCGGCTGGTGTCTGTGGGTTTTAAGGTGTTGTTTCGTGCGTGTAGTGTGTTTTGTATTTGTAGCGTAAGCAAATATACACCTGCATAGTTCCACAGTCTGGGATTGTTGTTAATATTTCAGGTAGATTTTGTGTGTATATGTTTACCTATGCTATATCTAGTTTTCCCAATATCTAGTTGTACTAATATGCTAATTTATAATGTCGATGGATGAGACGTTTGTTCGGTTACGATAACGCACTCTATGCGATGTGTGTCGTTATTTATAACTTTGCGATGTACGAGTTAGTGTTTCTGACACGTTGTCGTTAGCCGTGGTTTTTAACTTTATTTTACGAAAAGGTGGCGAACGGAAGTTCGGTGGCACTATTTGTTGGGTAGGGCTTGAAGCAATGCTATTGTGTAGGTCGAGATTCGAGGGTGGCCTGAAGTTTGGTTGCACTGGTGTTTGTGCAATAAATTGGTCGAAACTTTTTTCCCGCTCAGCATGTGTCAGTGGAAGTCCGATGTTGGGTCGCACAGGTGAAAGTGGTGCGATCTTCCGACATTTGATTTTCTCTTTGAGCCTGCTGAAAAGCGATGGTAAATTGTCTAGTTCGGTGGTTTGCTTGATCGTCGATGGTGATCGGAAATTCGGCTCGATTTCCGATGGTGTTGCCAAGTCGGTTTGTTTCGGAATTTCTGGTATGGCAACTGGTTGTTTCACGTGAGCGATGAGCTCGCTCACTTGTCGCAAAACTCCTAATGTGACCATTAACTCATTCGTCAATCTTGGGTGTGGAATGGCTCCCTGCGTTGCTGGTGATCGATTGTCTTGTGCCTGGGCAGTTTTTGGACGATAGTAGGTCGATGGTAATTTTAATTCATCTAATAGGATGATCAGTTTTTTACACAATTTGGGCGTGTTTATTAAGTCGCCTATTGTCCTGTTTCTGACTGTTATACTGTCCTTAAGGGGCTGCTGGACCTTCCTGTTTTACCGACGAAAATAGGCGATTTCTTAGTTTTCACTATTCATCGTAACTATGCGACGCGTATGCTTCAAATCTTGCAGGACTGTATCAATAACATAAACGATTCGGCGTGCACTCGAATTTTGGTCGAAATCTTCCGAAAAATAAAGAAAATCGAATATTACAAACTGTCGCGGAAACCAACATGGCCGCTGAAATGTTTACAGCATCTGTTCTGTTGGATATAAAAAGTTCTAGACCTTGCATACGTCAAAAGGCCGTGCATGCCAATTCTGTGAAGTTCTCCGAATATTCCACAACCGTCGGAAAGTTTCTCACTCAAAAGATAATCACGCATAGTGTAAACTGCGATAATTTAGTCTATCGACTTGCGACGGGTGATCAGAGCCGATGAACACGGCACGAATGTAGTGTAGGGCACGATGCAGGGCCACCTGTACGTCAATCGTGACACTACGTTCACGCACTTTCGCAAACTATAATATACGGTTTTCTTAATTCCTGGTAAGTTTTCAATCAAAATTCGACTGCACACCGAAGCGTTTATGTCAATATCATAATCCTGCATGATTTGACGCATATGTGTAGCATATTAACAATGCAAAGTAGGAATTAAAAAATTGTCTAGGTCCCGTCGGTAAAACAGGTAAAGCAAGTTGAAAAAGAAAAAAAAACAGCTCCAGCAGCCCCTTAAGTAAGCGGACCGCTATTTTCCGCTTTTTCTGTATGGTATGTTTGGCAGTGTTTCGCAGTTGGCTCTTCGATTTTTCGGTTGACGAGGGTGATCTAAAGGTCGGTCGAACACGTTCTTGGTCAACTACCTTTTCTGTCCGATATTGAGTTACAGATGTTTTATCAAAGGTAGACGATCGAAAGTTCGGCGGTACATCCTGAGGTATGCTGAATTCATCGTTGGTTGATGCTTCGTCCTGCAGTTGGAGTTGCAGGGTAAAACCTCGGAAATTCTGTACTGTTGTTGGTGATCTGAATGTTGGTCGTACAGGTGGCTCGTAGGCTTTATCGTCGCTGGCCAGTTCTCCGATATTTGTCGGCGGCGATTGATCGTCTCGTTGCTGTAAATCTTGTTCCTTTTGCATTGCCAGATCGGTTTTTCCAGTTTTTGTATCTTCTTTCTTCCGTATTGGTGGACTTTTTTGTTCTGTGTCAGGCGGGGCTCTTTGTCCTCTGCGCTCTGCACTTTTCACTCTAGTCTCGCTTTGTACGGTCGATTTTTTCTCTTTATTCTTCTCTTTTTTACTCTTTTCTTCCTTACACTTTTCTTTTTCACTGTTTCCTATGTATTTCTCTGTTACTTTTTCCTTTCGTGTCCTCGATTTCTTGCGTGGTTCTCGGGTTTCCTTTTCGTCTTCAGAAGTGTCCTTTTTACGTTTCCTTGTCGTCCTAGTGGGTTTCGGTGTGAGTTCATCTTCGTTTGAATGTTCGTTATCAGTTGTTGAATCAATGTTTTCCGGTACACTCCCTCTTGATTCGTTGATTGTTAATAATTTATTTGCTTCTTGTTGGGGTTGCTGCGTTTCTTTTTCTTCTTTTTTTATTGTTTCCGTGGTGCTTAAAATGCTTGTTTTAATTTCCCGGTATTTCCGCAGTACATTTGTCAGTGCTCGATTGAACTTCCCTCGTTTTTTGGAAGGAATTGAACCCGATAACATATCAAGTGCTGCAGTCTGGATGTTTGCCAGTGTTATAATGCCTAAAATTGTTTGTGGATTTTCCTGAATGATTTTTAACAATGCGAGTTCAATTTCTTGTTCTAGTTGGGAATCGTGTTCTAATCTGTTTTCGGAGTTACCTCGGTCGCAGTAGTTCCGGTCTCGTGAATCATTTCGACGGTTTCGTGTATCACGTCGATAATCTCGATCACGAGAGTCACGTCTATAATCTCGATCGCGACAATCGCGTCGATGGTGTCGATAATCTGAATAATTCCTATCGCGAGAGTGATATAGTGACATGTTTATCTATGTTATATACTATTTCCTGTTTTTATATTGCTAACATAATACTGTTGTTGTTACTTCTGAATTATTATTATTATTTTTTTTTGAAAAATTTATAGGAGGAATTTTATATTTATATACATATATATATATTTAGAGTGTTTTCTTGTTTTTTTTTTTTTTTTTTTTTTTTTATATTTCCTGTAAGCTTTTTCCTAAATGGTTGTTCCAAATTGCTTTTTCTTCTTAAATCTTAAGTTTATCGATTTGTCATTTGTTTGTTCGTTTTTTGCTGAATATTTTGTTTTGGGTGTTAGCATTGTTAATAATTATGACGCTAGCAATTTTAAAAGGTGTTACTATTTCGTAAGACTATTTGCCATTTGTGTTTTGGAAACGGTCGCACTGGGGCCCAATTTTGACGGTTTAACGACTAAACCGTAAAATAGGCTTGTGCTGGAATGGGCAGTAGATTATCTTCTCTTTGTTTAAAGTAGTAAACAAAAGAAGAGAAATACAACAATTGTAGGTAATATACTTTATGAATTTATAATTTCTAAGAATTGTTCTAAATCTGACAAAAGGTTCCTAAAGAATAAATTTAATTCTCTATTTTTAGTTGAATTAGTATTAGTTGTACAAATCGTTAATTTATTTCCCTGTGTTTTGTGAGGTATTTTGGAGATTAGGGCAAAAGTAAACTTTTCAACGAAAAATTCCTATTGGTACAATTGTTGGTAATAACAACAATAGTAATACGCGTGGTTTATTGTTGTGTGTGTTTGTGTAGGGGGGATTCCCTGTCTCCCTCTGCCATGCACCATGGCGGTCGTACGCTTAGACACACGCTACGCGCAGAAGCGCCATGCAGCCCGTCGGCGCTCGGTTCCCGCGTTATTCTAGCCAGTTCAGATGTTTTTTTTTTTTTTTTTTTTTTTTTTTTTGAAAATTTGAGGTACTTACGATGCCAAGAGTATCAATCGTGTAATTTCGTAGATTTGTTTTTTATCTTTTTTTTCGCTTCCTTCCTTCATTCCTTGATTTAACTCGATTTCCGTGTGAATATTCGTGTAATGTCGGTGAAACTTGGTGAATATGTCCGTGAGAAGTTGGGAATGTCCGTGGAAATGCCAATGATGTTGGTGAAAGTCGTTCAATATGTCCGTTAAGGGGCTGCTGGAGCTGTTTTTTTTTTCTTTTTCAACTTGCTTTACCTGTTTTACCGACGGGACCTAGACAATTTTTTAATTCCTACTTTGCATTGTTAATATGCTACACATATGCGTCAAATCATGCAGGATTATGATATTGACATAAACGCTTCGGTGTGCAGTCGAATTTTGATTGAAAACTTACCAGGAATTAAGAAAACCGTATATTATAGTTTGCGAAAGTGCGTGAACGTAGTGTCACGATTGACGTACAGGTGGCCCTGCATCGTGCCCTACACTACATTCGTGCCGTGTTCATCGGCTCTGATCACCCGTCGCAAGTCGATAGACTAAATTATCGCAGTTTACACTATGCGTGATTATCTTTTGAGTGAGAAACTTTCCGACGGTTGTGGAATATTCGGAGAACTTCACAGAATTGGCATGCACGGCCTTTTGACGTATGCAAGGTCTAGAACTTTTTATATCCAACAGAACAGATGCTGTAAACATTTCAGCGGCCATGTTGGTTTCCGCGACAGTTTGTAATATTCGATTTTCTTTATTTTTCGGAAGATTTCGACCAAAATTCGAGTGCACGCCGAATCGTTTATGTTATTGATACAGTCCTGCAAGATTTGAAGCATACGCGTCGCATAGTTACGATGAATAGTGAAAACTAAGAAATCGCCTGTTTTCGTCGGTAAAACAGGAAGGTCCAGCAGCCCCTTAAGATTATGCAAATTTTCGTGAAAATTTTGTATGATGTGTGCGATATATCCGTGTGTGATGACAGCGTTGAACTTTTAACTTTTTGTTAACTTCGATTGTCACTGATTTTCACAGGATTTTTTTTCCTTTTTTTTTATTTTTGTGTGCGCGTGTTTATAGTTCGTAAACTTCTGACACCATGTGATAGTCGTCCAGGTATGGTCGAGGTGGATCCGGTGCGAAGGTGTATGAATGAATTAATATCCGAATAAATGGAATTAGCTTTATTGAATGGGTCGCGAGTGAAGGAGAGTGTACGTCACAACGGTTCGGGACTCAGAGATGAACTGATGCAAGGGCCTGACGGAAGTAGGGCCCTCGCCTATTGCTGCGCGCGACAAGGTATTCTTACGCGCTGATAAGACGGCCGCTGCTCGCACGTGGCGGGTGCAGCGGCTGGACCGTTACCGTGAGAGCGTGAACGTTCGCACGGAAGGTGCTGACGGTGCAATAGATTAGCGTGAATTTAGATAAAATATTAACTTGAGTTTCCTGCGCTAAGAACACTCACTCAAAATATGGGACCGTCACACTAGGTTAAAATAAGTGGGAGTAATCCCCTGATCATGTGTGCTTTTTCTCGAAATGTCATTAAAAATAGTTGCTATACTGGATGGAAGGTGCATGGGTAAGGGGAAAAAGGGGTGATGCGTGGATAGAAGGGTTTTCTGATTCGTCGTTCGGTGTTTCACCGTTAGATAGTCGGGGAGATGGTGTGGGTCTCGGTGCTTGACTCATCATTTCCCTAGGTGAGGGGAGTCGCGTTCAAGGCCCAGCGCAAGCCCGTTTGGCTAAGAATTCGGGGCCAGCATCGAGCGCTATCCTGTTTGCCGCGATTAAAAGCCGCCGCTAGCGTCGTTCCGCCGAAAGTCGCGGTTTTCGTGCATCTCCCCCAAACCGTCCCCGTTGTCCCTTTGACGATTTGGGCCGCGATATTTTTATGGGATGGACCGAGAGGTGCTTTTTTTTTCCTTCCTAATATTAATTCCTTCCTACATATTCTTGTTGAATGCTTTTGAAAAGGTGCGACTATCTCTAGATGAGAGTAGCCTACACGTGTCGATTCGTTTCAGGAATTATTCCCTTTGTCAACTTAACAATTATTTGGATTGAATATATATATATACATATATATTTATATGTACATATATATCCTGTCCTTTTCCTAGATAAAAATTATAGATTCCCGACAGTATTCTGGTCCCACGTTCGTACTCATTAGGTTTTTCCTTTCCTGCATTAACTAACAAGGGGTTGTTAAATCCTTGTTTCAGCTCCCCACATGGGACGAGAATCTTTCGGATCTCTTTTACAATCAAATTGGTGTTTAAACAACTAAATTTCTTACTTCATAAACAATAAAAAGTTATAAGATGAGTATTACTGATTATTTAGATTGTGAACAAAATTTTACTCTCCTGTTGGAAATCGGTAGAGGGGAGTGAGGCTCCCTGTGGTGCCGCGCCGGCGATTTTGCCGCCTGGCAACTCAAAAGATTTGTTCGAAAGCGTTCTTAAAATTCCCTTTTGAAACTTATTCTACGAGTGTTGGTTACCTTTAATATTAATTTATTATTGAGTCTAATAAAGTTGCTAAAAATGGTTTGTTTGTTCCTATTTATCCTAAACCAAAAATAATCAGGAATTATTTCTTTGTTTAAATTATTATCTATTTCGTAATTGTTTTTAATCTTTCTAGACCTGGATTGAGAATATTTTTAATTATTGATCTGTCTATATTATTTTTCCTGATCTTCATTTTTGTTTGCAGGCTCCCGTAGATCGCCTTTATTGTAATAGTCGTTATAAAAACAGGGTAGCAAAAATTCTCTCTCGTAATTTCGAGGAAAAGGCGCGGTACTTCGTTTCTACCGTGGCGTGACTTTCTAATCTCAAGGCCTTCAGGCGCTAGACTCTATGAAACAGAATTATCGATAGCTGGAAACCCCAAGGGTTCTCATAGAGCTGCAGGTAACCGGTTGAAACGACTGGCTTAGGTGGGGATCCGGCCCAGCGGCAGATCACTGCGGGCCCCCAAATGGTTCCCCGGCGATGGCACAGAAGATCTAACGATCCCTGCGATCTATGAGTGTTTCGTCGATACTCGTACCTGACACGGTCACGAGGTATCTCAAGCGGGTTGGCTTTTTACTCGTCCCCAAAAGGGGCAGCGCTAGCGGTCGTAGACCATTTTTGGCGGCCTTCCTTTTTCACAATTTATCCAGATCTGTTTGACCATGCCGTTAGATTTTGACGGTCAGGCTTGACCAGCCTCTTGTGCCTACTGATTATACCGGCTGAGTTCATCAAGTTGATCCTTTGGCAGAAACGAGTCATTTATCTAACTTTCTACTATTTCGGGTTATCTGACCGAATTTTGCCCCTTTTCTTTTTATTTTATTTTCTGAGTCCCGTTTTAGTGTGAGGAGAAATAATAAAGAAATTTTATTCGTTACGCTTGACGTAACACCTGCATAAGTTTAAATCGAGGGGTGATGATATTAAGCTTGTCTGCGTGCGACTTAGCTAAGAATTTTTTGCATAGAAATATTCTTCTAAGGTGAAGAGGAGGTTCCGAGGCCAAGTGAAGGAGGGTGTTGATAGGTATAGTTGAGATGCACCCTAAGCAAGTTCTGAGTGCGGAGAATTGGATTCTATCTAGGGCTAGGAGGTAGGAAGCAGGTGCATTAGGATAGAAAGAAGAGCCCCAATCTATTATAGCTCTAATCGGCATTATCAAAGCAATATCTACCGGATATTGCTTTAATAATTCTAAGAGATTTGGCGGCTTTTTGTTTAGTATATTTAGCGTGTTGTTTCCATGACAATTTATTGTCGAGATGGACTCCAAGAAATTTTGCTGAGTCGGAAATACAGATGGTGGAATCATTTAGTGTAATAAAAGGTAAAGGGTTAGGCATACGTATTTTGGTAAATATGACTAGTTGCGTTTTCTGTTCGGAAATTTGTAGGCCTCTATATGAAAGCCAGTTATATAATTTTTTTAAGGAGGAAGAGATTTCGTCAAGAGATGATTTTAGAAGGGTTGAGGAGCTATAAATGACGACGTCATTGGCAAAGGTTAAGACTTTAGTAAAGGGATCGATATGGTTGAGAATATCCAAGAGATATATTGTAACGAATATGTAGCTGACTATTCGTTGAGACACACGATATTAGTTAGGATTGACAATAGACGGACGAACGGACGATCGATACAAGATCGATCGTCATGTAAAACAGTCTGGACTGACACGTCTGAACGAACAGACGTGTGACAGCTCGTGCTCGGGATATTTAGAAGCGATTGTACTAATAATATCCGCCCCCAAACTAAATACGCGCGTTATTCATTGGCTCGGTCGTTACATTTGGTGTCAGAAGTGGGATGACGATCCCACGGAAGATATTTATCGGATAGAACTCCAAATTGAAGTCTCGATGGCTTCTGAAAAAAAATTGGAAGAAGGAAAAAGAAAAAAATGGTGATCTCGATGACACTCCGTAAAAACGATTGAAGATAACTCCGAATCGGTAGAAGGCGGTTGGATAGAACTACGAAGGATTGACACAGGCAAATAGAAATTACGTATTTTTATACTTTCGATTATATACGGAAAATGAGTGATTCTTCTCTCTCGTGTCATCGACAAGGGTAGTCGATTTGTCGAGTCGTGTTCGGTTAGATAGAATTATTTCTATGAGTTGTAACCGTATTTTCCCAACACCCGAATTTACCCAATCGAGACGGCTACAAAACCCGTCTCACTCGGCCTTAAGGGCGCCAGCCGCGAGAGCGAGAGCTCTCGCGACGAAATTTTAATTTTAAGAGCCGAACGAGAGACGAGAGCGACCCGGCGTCGCTCAGCCTTGGGAAATAGGTAGAGGGGGTGGTTCGGTCACCTCCTCGAGGAGGAAACAGAGATCGAGACGAAATACGGGAACTCAAAAGATATTTTATTATAACGTATATCGGGAGCGTGGTCGAGAAGCGACTAGCGTGCACGCTCGTTCCCTCAAAAACTCAAAACCTTCACAACGAGATAACAACAATAATTCGTAATTTGATCCGACAAAAGAAATATGGTAACGGACAATCGGCGACAGACGATGTTTCGGAATCTCGGCACTCGCATACAATAACTAACGTGGATCGCAGCCACGGTACCTTTCGCAACAGATATTTCCTAAATCAGCCCGATCGCAGCGGGAATACGCGGAATCTCATAAAAAATCAGGAAACTAAAATATCGGAAAAGTTGAACTATGAATGAATTGTTAGAAATTTGATAAAACGGAAATTAGATAGTGGACTCGCACGTGGCGCAAACTATTGAATGAGATTAATGAATACAGGAGAACCTTCCAGGCGAATAATGTAACGGAAACTAGGTGGAATGAAAAATATGAACTTTACTGGATTTTTCCCCGAGAACCAATTCCGCGTTCCGCGCGCGAAGACGTACCGTCCCCACGATAACGAGTCGAGTTTGCTCTATTCTATCTCTAGCCTCAAACCGAGCACGTACGACGATCTCACCGGTTTCGTTGCAGTTGCGGGAGATTCTCGAGTTGTCCTCGGCCAGAAGTCCCACTTCGCGTATGGCAAGATGTCGGTATTCTCGCGAGACGTTAAGCACGGATCGGCAGCGGTCACGACGTCCTTCCTTCTCGGGAGCCTACGATTGAGTCCCCGAGGGAAGTAACGCTCTCGCTATCGCGGGTCCTTTTTCCCCCCACCCTATGCCTGTCTTCATTTCGCCCTCTACTCTATTTGTCCGAGTTCCCCGAATTACGGAGATCTCGCGCGGTTCTTTGAATTTCCTCGCGTTCGTGGTATCGTGAACGCGAGGTGTTGAGTACGCTCGTGGTGGGAGGTGAATCCACGGGCGTCGTTGCGCGTAGACACGGGAACTTCGGTAAGACGAGCGAGGTGATGGCTCAGCGACGAGCCGGACGCTGTAGATCTCGGTAGCTGGTGGCTCGTCGCGTCCAGGCGGTTTCGGAGGGTGGAGAGCCCGTTGTCGGTAACGTCGCGCGCTACCTCAGTAGCGGCGCGGCTGAACGGCTGGCGACGTGTCGAGGTGCTGGCCGTGTGACGGTGGCGAGGTCGGTAGCTAGGCTCCAGCCTGCTGACGGTGGCCGGCTGCGGCGAGATCGGTAGCAAGGCTCCAGCCTGCTGGATGTTGCTGCGTCGAGATGTCCTTGCGGCGGTTATGACCGCCGTACGCTCGAGAGAATTATCGGGAAAATAAAAATAAGGCCGAAATTAGTCGTGGGAACGGTTCGCTTGCGATTGACCCTGTCTGGTTGCCTGGAAGGGACTCTTCCCGGTAGGAAGAGTGCCGCGTGCCGTGCCGATACGTGGGAGAGCCTGAAATTTGGCTCTCTTTGTGACGGGAGCAGAAAAGCCCCGTCACAGAGTATATTAGCATTGATAAAGTCTGGAAAGTGTTGAGAATTGCTTGGCTGGAGCTTTTGGACGGCTTTTTGGACTCCCGTTGAGTGGAAAGCGTCCTAGAAAGTTTCCGAACAATTCTTTTTAGGGGGTAACTGCTGGTCCTGAGTGACAGAGTTACAGATCGGGGCACTGTTGGCCGATGAGAGGTTTCGAACAGTGACCGATGATTTAATGTAGAAAAATCTTTCCAGATGAATATTTATGATGATGTGTCGTGTTATTGTAGAATCAGTGGTACATTGATTGAATTTCAAAGTCGATAATGAGAGTGAGAGAGAAAGAGAATAATCATTAAAATCATTTTGTCCCATGTGCAACTAGTATTTGCAGAATGCTACGCGATTAATTTGTGTGTCACAGGTCAAATTTGAAGATGCTGTGACATGATCAGAATCCTTCCTATTCGAATCCTTCCGAATAGCCAAAAGGAGAAATTGGAGAAGATTTAATAAAAAGAAAGAAATTAATGATGTATTGAATTAAGTATTTAAGCGATGATTAGAAATGGACTAGACACAAACCGATATAAGACAAAATGACATTATTTAGCTCGGATTTGAACAATGAATCTAGGAAAAATGTGGTTATTTAGCATTGTGAACACTGTTCTTCCCAAGGTTTTCGGCCATGGTTTTCCTTGTGGACATGGACGAATGTCGGAACAGTGTAGATTAACGAATATTGGACGGATTTTAGAATGATGGACCGTGGCACATCTTAGGGTGGACTAGGAGTTGCCGGGGCGGCAACTCATGAGGAGGGGAGTAGTGTAACGAATATGTAGCTGACTATTCGTTGAGACACACGATATTAGTTAGGATTGACAATAGACGGACGAACGGACGATCGATACAAGATCGATCGTCATGTAAAACAGTCTGGACTGACACGTCTGAACGAACAGACGTGTGACAGCTCGTCCTCGGGATATTTAGAAGCGATTGTACTAATAATATCCGCCCTCAAACTAAATACGCGCGTTATTCATTGGCTCGGTCGTTACAATATATTAAATAATATAGGGCTCAGTATTGAACCCTGAGGTAAGCCTTTAGAGATAAGCGCCGAGCCAACTCTATTATTGTTAAATGAAATAGTAATGTTTCTTTCAAAAATAAGGTTTTTAATAAAGGTAACTATTATCGTGGGGAAATTTAACCGTTGTTAAATTTCAATTGATTGATTAAAATTGACGGGATAACATTATCGAATGCACCTTTAATATCTATAAAACATGCAGATAGGAACGTAGATTTGAAGAAGTTAATGTTGATGTAGGTAATAAGTGAAGCTATACTGTCGGTACAAGATTTTTTTCTTCTAAACCCAAAAAACTGTTTGGGTAATAGATCATTTTGCTCGACAAACCAATGTAAGCGTTGGTTGATAACTTTCTCAAATAATTTAAGGGGTGATGAAGAAATAGATATTGGTCTAAGTTTTTTGGAAGCGGGTTTGGGAATCAGGCATAAGAAGTAGTCTGACCAAGAGGGAGGGAAAGCTCCTCTATCTATAATTAGTTGAAAGCGATTGGTAAGTACGCGAATAGATGATACAGGGAGATTTAAGAGCATTTCATTTGTGATCATGTTCATACCTGGAGAAGCTTTTTTATTTGTGTTAGAAACAGCCGAATGGACCCCCTCATAAGAAATTTTATCAGAGATTTTAGAATAAGGGTCGCAGGAGGGGTCTATGGAAATAGGGGAGTTAACTGTAGGAGGAGCTATTTTATTAATAGCCTCGAGAACGGTTTGTTCGTCTACGGAATTATTTGAGACAGAGTCCTTATTATTATATCTTTTCCTGAAAGATTTGATAGTTTGCCAAGTTTTGGAAATATCCGATTGAGGGTTGATTGAGGGGCAACATTTTTTTAAACTTATATTTTTCTTTATTTAGAGTCTTACTTGCTTTGTTAATCGCTTCTAAGTATATCTGATAGGAATGATCGGATGGGGAGGATAAGTAATGCCTTACAGAGATGCGTCTTTTCTCAATAACCTCTGTACATGCCTGTGACCACCATGGAACTGGCGGGGGGCTTTATTAGATTTTCTGGAATTGGGTGGTTTGGCTCCAAAGGAAATAAGGTTATTTTTAAGCCCTTCCACAAATAAATCGTATGCAGCAATCGGATTAGAGCTGTCAATTTCCAGATTATGAGAGAGTAAATTCATTGAGGATTTAAATGAGGCCCAGTCGATTTTAGTGGTATTAAATCTTGATCTACATCCCTGGCAAGTTCTGCGACTTGAAAAACCACCAGCAATCTACCTGCAAAGCGACCGAGTAAATGACCGGTCGTTTTCGGACAAAAATACGTCCGCAAAAACGACTGTCAAAACGACTTTATCCGTGTTCGTACCAGCCGCATATGAGCAGCTTCCAGTAAGGCCTTTCAGTCAGGGGGTTTTACAATTGATGAGCGAAGGAACTACCGCGAAAACGACTGTGCAAAACACCTTTCAGTCCGGTCGTTTTTTTATTTTCAACCGAAGAAACGACCGCATTAACGACAACCGGGCTGAAAGATCTTTTGAACGGTCGTTTCCGCGGTTGTTCGTCCAGTCATGAAATGTAAAACGACCTGACTGAAAGCTCTCTGACGCGGATGAAGTCGTTTTAACAGTCGTTTTACCGGACGTATTTTTGTCCGAAAACGACCGGTCGTTTTCTCGGCGGTTTCGATGGTCGCAGAATCTGCCAGGGATTTAGTTGAAAATAAGGATGGTAAGGAAATCTTGATATTGATGGGCAGATAATCACTGCGCATAGAATCCGGTATAATGGACCATGAGGAAATGGTGGATAGTTCTGGGGAAACCATAGTTAAGTCGGGAACGCTCTTAACGCCATGATCTGTATGAATCCTTGTCGTTGAACCATCGTTCAAAAGAATAAAATTGGATTCAACCAGTGCTGAAGCAAGTGTGTCACCTGAGTTATTGAATAAATCACTACCTCAAAGAGAGTGTTGAGCATTAAAATCTCCAGTGATAATAACATTTTCGAAATTTAATGAGACTGAGTTGAGTAGTTTCGACCATTCAAAAGAGGAAATGTTGTCACCAGGGGGAACATAGATATTTAGGAGATGAAATTGATTAGAGAGGAAATGAAAATTGATAAATAAACATTCGAATTTATTGTTTGTTCTCTGAAATCCCAGATTCCCAGAGTCACAGACTCTGGGAATTTATGCGTAAGAGTTTCACGTAGCTGCTGGTTGTAACGTTTAAAGAGTCGGGATAACTCGGCTTTGACTAGGCCCGTAACGTCGAGGGCTGGGAGACGATTTTGAGAGTTGTGGTAGTTGTTATCGGTGATAGTTTTATCATCATAATAAATAGATCCGGTGTGTGATAAATCATCACGACTACCCTCTTCTATGACAGAACTCCTGCGTGATTTTCTTGTGTATAGTGTTTGTTTGGGGGCACCTTTAAAGGTGCTAGAACTTTGCAAGAGTGTCTGCTGAGCTAAGTCCGCTATGCTGGAGCGCAGTTGCAGAATAGGGGTAGATTCCATGGTTGGCAAGGGTGGAAATTCGCCAAGATCTAGTCGGTAGTGAGTCTCATAAAGATTTTTGTTTTTTTGCAAAACTATACGTTTAGCTTCAATCGCAGAGATATTTTTCGTTCAACGTAATTCGTTGACTTATTTGAAGAGAATGAAAGAAGGGCACTTATCAGAGAGTGGCTCGTGTTCATTGCTTTTGCGATTGCTGCAAAAAGCCGTTGGCGAGTTGCAGTGATCGATATGGTGGTCACCCGAACAGTGGGTGCATTTTTGCGTTTTTGCCCTGTATTTAGAGGAGACGTGTCCGGGAATGAAGCATTTAGAACATTTTTTAATGAAAATAATAACAAGGAGTAAAATAAAGAAAGGAATACATATGAGTCAGAAATAATAATAATAAAAAACTATAGTCGGGCCAGGCCTATTTTCCCTTCTAATTTCGATTCTATGCGCGGCTGTACTGCCCTTCGCTCTCGACGACGCTCGGAAAGGCGCGAGGCCGAGGATGAGCCAACTCTTACCGGCAAGAGAAAGGTGTTGGGGGGGGGGGGGGGATCCCAGAAAACTTTCGCTCCATCCCTCCGAACATATCTTCGCCTCGATCGGCACCGGCAACGATAATCTTTTTGCCTACCACGATCACTCGAGCACACAATGTCTTCGCACCACAAAAGCTACGACGAGAGGCTACGAGTGATCTACGCTAATCGCTCTCGCGGTCTCGCTCTTCCTTGTCCTTACGAATGTTTTCGATAGCCCTGGTACGTGGCGACGCCCTACGATTGTAGCGAACTATCGCACACACGAAATTAATATTCGAACGGTCATGACGCTAACGCTTCGTTCGACTTATTACACGTCTGATGCTGGCATCGCTACGCTGCAACTTATCCGTGAACGGTGCGCCTAGAGCGATAATTCTGATGTTAGTAGAGGTGAGAAGGAAGTAACGATGCACCACGTCGCGGTACCGTAGTCCACAAAGAAATGATGCTCCTGTATAATTCGCGTCGAAATCAATGTTGAATTGAAACTCTCTCTGGCCGCTGAGTCTTGGCCTCGATTAATAGCTCGGAAAAGGAAATACAATGCCGAAATCAGTAATTAATCTGGTTCAATTAAATTCGAACCCTTGAGATCGCCGGGGACTCTGTCGGTGGGGAAGTCGTGTGCTCGTCGGGACCAAAAATCGATGGTAACGCGGTTCTTGTGACGCGTAAAAAAAATACCGTGTCACAATATATATTGTTACGTCCGGGGTTCCGACTGCGGTCAATGTTGAGCGAATTTTAACCGCTTACATTTTATTTCTATTTTTTTTATTTTAATTTCTCGTATGCATATGGAGTATAAGTATAACTCGCTAATCTCGCTTCTCTCGGGAGACGAGAGCAGCGAGTTGCGAGAGCGATTCCTTATCGCCAGGGTATAAGGTATCCGAATACCGTGCGACAAAGGGTCCGAAACGGTCCCTCGCACGTCAGCACATCCCTTCGAGGAATCGAGGCGAGCACCGTGCGACGACTAAACACCTCGCTGTAATCGTCAGCACTTCTTGATAAATTAAAAGTGGGGAACAGAGTCGTAATGGCTAAGCTCTGAACGGAGAACAATCAGTACCGTCGAGAACTCCGAACCGCGAATATAAAAAATTCAAAACCCTTAGAGCAAAATACCAAGTGTTGAAGCCCGGGGTATACGCGAGTATCATCTAAACCGTATCACCGACGAAGAACCCGAGGTGAAGTCGGGATACGCGCTTTTAATCTCGATCACGAGTGCTCCCTCGAATCCATCGAGGAAATATACTTTGATTTGTGCCGCGTACCGAACAACTAGTTCGGCTAGCGTGTTGTAACTACGAAACTCGATATATCTCGAGAAACAATCTTACGATTTAGTGATTAAGTGGTTATTTTTCTACGTTAATAAACTGTGAAAAGGTATTTTCGGGTTGTGGTTCAGTCGGTGGTAGCAAACCATCCTTCGCCTTGCCTCCCCTGAGCTCTACTAACGAACGAATACTCTGAAATCCTTTTTTTTTCTCTAGTGAATTACTGTGCTAGATCGCTTTGCACGTAATTCACGAAATCTTTGTGGCTGTTTCGCTGTGCTAAATCGCTCTGCACGCGAGACCACCACCCTAAACGTCGTCACGCCGGCTGCGTCTGGTGTACGACCCTACATTTTCAGATACTGCTGTGCTAGATTGCATTGCACGCAGTATCAACACCCCTTTTTCTCGATTGGCGGTGCAGCATTTAACTTGCACGCCAGGAGAGATATTTCTGGTTCAACAAAGAGATAATCCCATTCCCCATTCCCATAAAGAGTTGATGGGGAAGAAACGCAGAAGCGGCGTCAAGTTCCAATTGCGCCGAGCGATCGCGATCGCCCTCGGAGCCCCTAGCGGTAATCTCGCTGGGACCTCCGTAGGTGTTTCCGCCAGTGATCGCCCTGACACAAACGAACCGTCAAGCAGTGGTCTTGCTACGGGTTCAGCGACAGGAACAGTCGACGACGCCAACCAGGTGGAAACGGTGTTACGAGATAACTTCGAACTCGTTACGCGTGCTCGGAAGAAATTCGTCCCGATAGCGCGCGTGTTGCCGACTCCGGTGCAACGACCAACGTTTACGTTCGACGTACCCGAGCCCTACGTTCCAGCGCCGGTACGTCCCGAAGCGGTGCCCCCGCGCCCGTATCATCCGCAACCGATACCGCCGACCCCGAGTTCGGACGACGAAGATTCGGACGCATCGACAGTGGAGATCGTCACCCTGGAGTAAAAGCGAATCGCCAAAAAAGGTAAGAAGCGACATATTAATTACCGTCAAGGTGAAACGAAAATCGCCAATCGAATTAGCAGACCCTTGCTCCTGTCCCAAGCTTGGACTCAAGCTTAAAAAGGAGCGACTTTATATTAACCCGTTGCGTCGAAAAGGAGAAAATCAACCCACCAAAAACCCTACGACGTAACAATATAATATATATTATAATGTATATAAATTAATAAAACTTCCAGTCTTCATCAACTCGAGATCTTTATCAGGATCTATATTTCACTAGTCAGAACGAGGATTGAATATACGGGCTTTGTCTTTCACGGATTAAATAAGACCCAAATATTAGCGATCGAGAGGATTCAATTTAATGCGCTCAAGGCAGCGTTAGATAACCGGGCTTCGACGCCTACGAATATTATTTAAGCTGAATCTAAGTAGCCTCCGCTTTCATTACTTTTAGATATCTGGGGCGGAATTAAGCCATCCAACTCAAATCATGCGCCAATTCCCATTTTTCAGGACATCGTGGATAATTTTTTTTTAAACCCGGTTGTGGTTAATAAAGAGGGGGGAGGTCCCTCAGATTGAATGCTATCGGGATCATACGAATAAGGCTTGTCCGATTTTCTCATTCGAGGAAGGATTGTGGATTCAGACTTCGAATGACTGCATGTCAACTTTTAAGTGCATTATTGGGGTCGATTGCGTGTTTCGAATTGTTTTTATATGTATGGAGCCAACACCTCGGGTCGTACCTTTGTAGAGTTCGCGGTTGTGAACGATCATGGGACGACCCTCCTCTTTCGTTCAACGAGTTTTCTGTCGATCTTTACAGCAGAAGCTATGGCTATTGCGGAGACCCCTTCTCTTATTCTCTCCAGGGTGTTATAATTTATAACCGCAGCTAGTAATAAACAGGACTAGGAGATGAAAAAGGCTCTTAGACAGTAGAAGTACATTGGTAAAACAAGTGAATTAGAACACGATCGATATCTCACATAACGTAAATCGTAACTATGTTCCAATTTCAATACTTCCTCTTAAAGTTATCGGTTTACATGGATGGTATACAACGAATCATGCAACCTTAGTTGACATTATCCGGGAACAATCCTCCCGTTTGTACATTCCCATCATTTTTCGCAGCATTTCAAAACGCACGCGTGCCATCGGTTTAGTCATCACATCCGCGATCTGATTGTTACCTTCGATATGTTCAACATTAATCAACTTTTCGTGATATTTTTCTCTCCCAAAATGGAAACGGACCGCAATGTGCTTTGATCTCTTATGAAATTCTGGATTCTTGGCTAGTTTAATTGCGCTCGCATTATCGACCAAAAGTGTCGGTATATAATCGACGATCGCGATTTCAGTCAGCAACCCTTTTAACCAAATTACTTCTTTTGCCCCTTCGCTCATCGCGACGTATTCTGCCTCCGTCGTAGAAAGTACTACGCTTTGTTGTTTTTGACTCATCCATGTAATTGCTCCCTCGAAAATTTGCAGACTATTCCGGTTCTTGAACGTCTAGTCTTAATATCACCAGCGTAGTCTGCATCACTTAAAGCTTCCAGTTGCTTTTGGTTATTTTTGGCTTTGTACAACAAACCATAGTCAACCGTCCCTCTCAAGTACTTGAACACGCGCTTTACTGATGCCCAATTTGACAACGTTGGTGCCTCCAAAGATTCCGAGGTGACACTCACCGCATATGCGATGTCTGGACGCGTTGTCGTCGCCAAATACATAAGACTGCCTACGGCCTGTCTGTACGGGATGGTATCATTAACGACTGGATCGTCTGTTGTACGCCGACCGGCGTTTTCCCTCGCCGTACCCTGAAAAACCGGAAACAAAAAGAAACAACTATTAATAAATAATCAAAAAATAGATTTACTACTCTACATACTTACCATACGACGAAGGGCCATTGCCTTCGTCGTGCGTCGAACCGATTCCCTCGTCGCTTCGTCCTGGACCCGGCACCTGAAAAAGAAAGCAGAAAAAATTAGTACGCTGGAAGAGAAAACCGATACATTGAAATACTACTCACCATGTCGTGCAGATCCATCGACGAGGCCACGAGGTTTCCCCAGACGAACTTCGGGCGACGTCGAGCCAGGTGGCGGCTTCCCCGCTGCCTCGCCGTAACCCGAAAAATACATAAAAAGGAAAAAACAAATAATTACTAGATTACGGATGCCTTCTAAACTAATTCTCGAAAAGGATTGTAGAAAAAACTCACCTCGTTGAAACCTGCCGCGTCGCCGTCGGGGCTCGTCCCGGGAAATCCACGTCGACGTCGAGCCGGGTAGCGGCTTACCCGCTACCCAGCCAAAACCTGAAAAAGAAAGAAAAATATTAATAATATTTAAACACGTAATACACATTGAAATAAACTCACCTGGGCGACGAAGCCTCGACGGCGACTCGACGGCCCGGATTCCTCCGACGACGCCGAGCGAGTAGCGGCCTACCCGCTACCTCGCCGTAACCTGAAACCAAAAAATATACATATTATTTAACACTAGAAAATATAGATTAATCCTAATTAGAATTTAAGCCTAGAATGGAAACTCACCTGTGATTCTCTGACATGGGCCTTCCGCCTATGCCAGTCGACGATGGACTCTCCGGCTCCCTCGATGACGCCGAGCGAGGTAGCGGCTTACCCGCTACCTCGCCGTAACCTGAAACAAAAAAAAGAACATATTAATTAATACTCGAAATTAATCCTAATCAGTACTTAAGCTTAGAATAAACACTTACCTATGGTAGATGGGCATGGACCCTCTGCCCATGTCCCTCGACGCCGGACCATCTGTCCGGAGCTCCTGGAGAATCCACGCCGTGGACCCCGTAACTGAGAAAAAAATTTACAATATAAAAAATCAGTTTAGGAAAAAAGAAAGGATAAAAAATACTCTCGCTCGGGGAGAGTCCCGCGAATATTAAAATGAAAAAATACTTACAATAAGAAAAATCCGGAACTGCCGTAGACACTTGTTGCTCCTGTAAACACTCGATAAAACACCTGTAAAACACACATCACCACACACTGACACGCACACAACTCCGTTCACCACGGTATATTATTTTTTTGTCGACACATCTCACTACACTTTACGGTAAAAACCGTTTTAAAATTATATTAATTATAAAAAAAACACTCGCGTAGCACCAACCGAGGTTAGAGCGTACCGTCGCCGCGCACACGCTCGACACTTGGCCGAGGCTCGAGAACACGAGCATCCACGGAAATAGCCGAACGCCGCGACGGTACGCTCGAGCCTCTACACTAGATCTTGACTGTAAAACTAGCGGCTAGAGGGAGATTCGAGACTTGTTTCTCGCAGGCGAAAGGGCACTTGAACGCCTATAACTAAGCGAGATTTTTTCCAATAAAATCAGATTTTCGAACCGTAGCAAACGGCGTCCAAGCTTCCACGCGTACCCGACCCTACCTTCCCTCGAGCAAGAGGGCGAGAATTCTCTGTTTTTGACTTCTTCTGTTCTTTTCAAGACGGAGAAACCCACACGCTTCCTTTTAGAAGACGAAATAAATCGGCCGCTTTTTCCAAAGCGAAAAAATTCCGCTGATCAAGCCGGCCAACACTCTTCGCTCCGCTGATCAAGCGGCCAACATTCTTCGCTCCGCTGATCAAGCGGCCAACATTCTTCGCTTTTCTAAAAGCGCTTTGCTGATCAAGCGACCATCGTTCTCCGCTTTATTAAGAGGCGCTCCGCTGACCAAGCGGCCATCTTTTCCTTCCGCTGGTCAAGCGGCCAACGGTAGCTTCCGCTGGGTCAAGCGGCCCCGCTGACCAAGCGGCCGACGAAGATCGGTTCCACTGGAAAGCCGCACTCGGACCGCGGGAGAACAACGCCGGCGACACCTACCGGGCGGTAAGAGGAGACAGGAGATAACTTTATGTACCTCTCCCCCCTACAGGTGGACATCGGAGTAGCCTCGCATGCCGCGATCCCGAAACAGCGGGTCCTACCTCCGCCGCCAGCTCCGGCGAGCCGTAGCGGAGGGACTCGAGCTGCCCATAATCACGGTCACCTCCGTCGTGACAATAGATCCGAGACCCTGGCCGTACGCACGGAATCTAAGGCGCGGACGCGGACGAGTACATCAGGTAACCCGCGACGACAGCCCTCGGGGACCGGGTCGACGCCCGACGTTGCACCTGCCGAGCTTCAGGTCGTACCCACCACGGTCTCCCGAGGTCACATGACCCGTGCCTCTGTACCGGCTGATCGAAGCCGGTCTCGTGGTAGATCCAGGCCTACTGAGTCCTCCCCCGGGATGGCGCAATCGGGCTCCGGGCCAGCCACCTCGTAGCCGCGCGCCGACGCTCCCTCGCGAAATCGACAGGCCGCCGAGGGTGAAACCGCGATCCGCGAAGAGTGGCGCCACCGCTGGCAGCGCCAGAAGCTCGCCCCACCGCGTTTGTCCGCCCCTCGCCTCGCGACGACAACGCGCGCGTCCTCCCTCGAACGCAAGGGCCGGTTACCGCACGACAAAGGACCCTCTTGGAAAAACTATTCGAGACATCCCCCGCGAATCGCGAAGTCCGCCACGTCGAGGGAAAGTGGCTGCCTCCTATCCCGACGGTTACCGCGACTCCCGGCGCATCCGGCACACAAGACCCCGAAGCACCTCCGGTCTAGATAGGGGAAACTACCATCCCTCCGCGAGAAGGGAACTCCAGCGAGGATCTTCGACCAGTGCCCGGGTTCGGCGAGACGCCAGACGAAAAAATCGCTCCCCCCACGAGGCATTTGTGGTCACCCGAGAGTAACCTCTCCTCGAGGAGTTCCCTGAGTCTCCTCTCCGCGGCCGCCGCATACGTCGCCCGTGCCGAGTACGGGGTGAACGACCCACTGGACCGCCCCGCCGACGCCGCGGAAAACGTCCCGCCGACGTACGACCCCTCAATCGACTTATATTCAATATACGACGAGGTAGGCACCCATCCAGGGATATTCCACCGAACCCTCCCGGTCCCGGAATACGTCCCCACCCCGATAATTCCCGCCGAGGCCGGCCCGTCGTCGTCGGAACAGGAGCAGCCCCGTCAATAAAACAGGGGCGAGAGTAAGCGTGTTCGAATCCCGCGAAGTCGGGGCACCGACTTCCGGTCACGTACGACCACGCGACAGCGAAACTGATCGAGGCCAGGGCGGGTTAAAGCCCCGCGAAGTCCGGACACCGACTTCCGGTCGCGAACGACCGCGCACCCAGAAGATGCGAAACTGAGCGAGAAAAAAGGAGCGGGGTAACACCCGGGTTAAAACAGCCCTTATCAGGGCCAATAAAACCACACAAACATACGCCTCAAACGGGCCTTCGGAAACCCCTACCACGACAGGCCGTCCCCCAACGAGTCGAGTTTTGTCACTGTGTCTACGTCGATTCTCTCGCAAGGTGTTTTTACAGCATTCGACTCAGCCATCTTGCATTTTTCCAAGATTCTAGTTGTGTAGCTACTCTGATGCAAAAACACAGAACCCTCGTCAAAACGCATTATTTGCATACCAAGAAAGCTATCCAACGATCCAATTTTAATTTTGAATTCATGCTTCAAACTATGCAAGAACTGAGATATTTCTTGATTGTCAGTGCCTGCTACCAGACCGTCATCAACATATATCGTGATTAACAATTTCTGTCCGTTTTTCTTGCGGATGAATAGACATGAATCCGCATCACTCTTCGTCATTTTTTGTTTTTTCATGAACGTGACAAACCGCTCGTTCCATTTTCGCGAAGCTTGTTTCAGTCCATATAAACTTCTGGTCAATTTGCACACTCGTCCAGTCTTGTCCTCGTAACCCTCAGGCTGTTTCATAAGTACTTCCTCTTGAAGTTCGCCGTACAGGAACGCGGTCTTGACGTCAAACTCTACGAGTTTGAGATTTTCTGATGCCGCAACACTCAGGACTGTTCTTACAGTATCGAAACGCGCTACGGGACTAAAAGTCTCATCGGAATCGATTCCCGGCCTTTGAGTGTAGCCTTTTGCGACTAACCTTGCTTTAAATCGATCTATGCTTCCATCAGCTTTTGTTTTTATCCGCAAGACCCATCGATTATCAATTATCTTCTTGTTGTTTGGTAACGTTACCAAATCCCACGTTTTATTTTCTAACAACGACGCCATCTCATCATCCATGGCATTCTTCCATTGTTTCGCATCATCGGATCGCACAGCCGAATTGTATCAATCTGGAACCGCATGCTCAGCAAATATCACATAATCATTCAGATATGTAGGTGTCCGAATTGATCGCCTAGCTCGCGGCATTGCAGGTGTTTCGATGATTCCGTTTCTGCCTTCATTTCCATCTGCTCCTTCGCGCTCTTCTCGATTACTATCAGGATCTTTCTGGCGTCCATCTTCTGCGTCGTCAAATCCTTCCTCTGCATCTTCAAGTTCTCCTTCTGCATCTCCATTACGATCTTCACAACGTTGTTCGAACTCTTCCGCTCGATCTTCACGACGTTGCTCGAATTCTTGCGCTAGATCTTCATGACGTTGCTCGAATTCCTCCGCTTGATGCTCAACATTTGCAATGTTGTGATAACTCAGAGATACATTATTTGAATCTTTTTCTGTCTGTACAGTCGGTTGCACTTTCTTTCGTATCAGATCTTCACGCTTGAAGATAACATGACGACTTAACGTGATTTCATTTTTGTTCGGAATCCATATACGATATCCATCTTTTTCACCACAATACCCAACAAAACAACCCAAGACACTTTTCTTGTCCCACTTTTGTCGTTTCTGCTTTGGAATGTGCAAAGCATGTGTTTTGTACAAAAACCTCCGTACCGAATATCCGGAGATGGTCAATGCTTACCACGTCTCTTTTAAACCACAATTCAAATGGTGTTTTATCTTTTACCGATGTAGAGCCGGCCCGATTCAAAGTATACGTTGCCGTATCAACTGCTTCAGCCCACAATTCTATTGGTAAATCCTTTGCATGAATCATAGAATGCGCACTTTCAACCAATGTGCGTTTCTCGCGCTCTGCGGCTCCATTTTGCTCCGGCGTATAAGGCATTGACTTTCGAAAAAATATACCTTTAGCCTCGAGAAGGCTCCTCACTTGAGTGTTATCAAATTTTTTTCCTCCGTCACTCAAAAATTCTTTGATAGTGTGACCAGCAGCAGTCGCTTCGTTAAGGAACGTTTTTAAACAATTTGCGACTTCTGATTTCGATTTCAAAAAGAAAACACGACGATACTTTGAAAAATCGTCTTTGAAGCACACGAAATAATTCGCGCCACCAATTGATTCTTCTTGCATTCTTCCGCAGACATCCGCGTGAATCAACTCTCCGACGATTTTTAGTTGACTTCTTGTACCAAAACTTTTCCTGTGTTCTTTTCCAAACATACACTCGTCACAAAATTCTGCGCTACTGCTTACTTTAATGCCTTGTTTTCCCAGAATTTTCTTGATGTGAGCTTTATTTTGATGACATAATCGTTCGTGCCACAGTTGTACGGTATCCTCTACCGACGCAATACAAACTTCCGCTGCAACCTCTGGCATTCGTACACGCATATCTAAGGTATACAATCCTTTCTGTGTCCTTCGTCCGTGCATTTTCAGGACCCCGTTTTTTATAAAAATACATCCTGATTCATCTGCTTGGAACTTGAATCCTTTATCGATGTTTTGACTTATTGAAAACAGGTTTCTGCCGACTTTTGGAACATACCATACTGCTTCTAGATGATTGCGTTGCCAGTGACCGTTAATGCGTATCTCTACATTTATTATTCCACTACCATATGCTAGGATGATCTCTTCATTTCCAACTCGCACCGGCTTCGGTGTTGTAAATGCTTCGTAGGTTACAAAAAATTCTTTTCTTCCCGTCATATGCGCTGATGCCTCTGAATCAGCTAACCAGAGCTCCCTTTCATCAACACCCTCCATCGTGCAAACGAACGCATCACCATCCGGTAGTACATTTTTCGAGCTTTCCTTTTCAGCTGATTTTTCAGGACATTTATTTGCTAAATGACCCGGCTTGTGGCATTTGAAACACATTCGCTTTTTTTTCGCGTGAGTTCCCTTTTTGAGATTCGATTTAGCCAGAAGTGCCGTAGATTCGTTTTGTTTATTAGGTAGTCCCATTTCAATCGGCCGGAGACGTTCTGTCAATTTATTGACTGTTCGTTCTTCCACCGGCACTGATTCCCAGACACTCTGAAACTCGAAATATTCATCCGGTAAAGTTAATATGCCACGACTCGTTAACAACAACTCAGGCAATTCCTTGTTTATTAATCGTTTTAGTTCGTCGTTTAACTCACGAAAATTTCACTGAAGTCGCCCAATGTGAGTTGCAATGTCTTCCGTCGACGTTTTCTCGAGATTGAAAAATTGCTCCATTAATCGATCTACACGCTGACCCGAACTTTGCTCGTAAATTGAAGTTAACTTTTCCCACGTTGCCATGGCCGTATCGCACGTTGCTGTTACTTCTATATTTGCGTCGTTCAAACTTCCGACGAGAATTAGTTGTGCCAAAGCATCACCTTTTTCGAACGCCCTTTTCTCCGTTTCATATACTTGACGAACCGCCGCTGTTGCATCATCAGCGGGAATCTCCGGTGCTGTTTTCTCGCCAGTTACTATCGCCTGGACTTCATGATGACGAAGCAGCAAACCAATTTGCCTTTTCCACTTCGTCCAATTTTCAACCCCGCGCAATTGATCTATTTGCGCTTTGAAATCCAACGTAGCCATTTCGTTAACGTTAATATTACACAATTTGCTCAGTTACAACCATCCTGGGCCCATAACCTGTTATAATTTATAACCACAGCTTGTAATACATAGGCCTCGTCAAAGGCACGTTCTTTATTGATCTGTTGTCCAGGAGATGAAAAAGCCTCTTAGACAGTCGAAGTACATTGGTAAAACAAGTGAATTAGAACACGATCGATATCTCACATAACGTAAATCGTAACTGTGTTCCAATTTCAATACAGGGGAATAACTTTACAACTGTTTGAGACTCTTGTAGCATTCTTATGGCTCTTATGGCCGAATTTGCAAAGGATCTCATATCTAATAGACTACAGTAAAGATTATCTCCGAAGGCTTTAGGAGGAAGGAAAGGAGGTTGAGGATATCTGCCCATAACGGTTCTTATTGATAACGAATTAGCGGACCAGATTGCTAAGCTAGCCATCGTCAGTGGCTGTGACGCGCAACTTGGTGTTCCTGTGTGGGACTTCAAGAATCTTGGGAAGCCTTGGATGCGAGAAGAATTCCATGAATGTTGTGTTGATTCAGGTCGAGAACACGCCAAACAATGCTTTGCGAATTATTGTGTACGAAAATCTGAACCGTGGTTTTTTAAAGGGGCCTTGAGCAGGAAGCCTATTGTAATGATTAATCGATTGAGGAGTTGTGTCCCTGTGATCTAGCAGATGAAACCGCAAAACATGATTCGTTCGAATCATTCGAAAGAAAAAGAAAACGTCCGGTAATTACCGGCCTTCTCTTTGCTAAGTATACCCGTTCAATGTGTCCTGGCTTTGTGCAGAAATTGCAGTTGGAGTGTTTATAAAAGCATTTATCAGGCACGTGATTACCCTTGTCGTATCGGAAGCAAAGCTTCCGACGCTTTTCTGCTCCGCTGTCTGCTTTTTTCTTGGAATTTTCCGATTTTTGGAGTCCAATATTTTTATATTCGGATTGTCTCCGTTTTTCAACATTCTTTGGAGAAGCTCCGTACCCTCAATGCTGCCGCCGATTTCGATCGCACGCTCCAACATTAAGCCGATCCGGTTGGTGTTTGAAAGGTTTCCTCGTGTCTCCGACAGAGGTGTCGCTGCAGTTCTTCGTCGCGGATCCCTGCAACGAAACGATCTCGTAACATCACATCGGTGGGGAGCCTTTCCTCTGCGCCACCGAATTTACAATCTCGAGCGAGTTTCCTGAACTCACGCTCAAAATCTCGCATGGATTCCCCTTGGCTTTGGTCTCGTTTTTGGAATCGAGCCCGTGCTAACAATTCGTTCACGGGTTTTCAAAAGTGCGCTTAACACTTTTCGTTAATTTGCGTGTATGTGACTGAACTCGGGGTCTCTGGAGCGATAAGATTTTTTATCGGCTCATACGTCTTTGCTCCTAACGCTGTCAGTAACGTACAACACTTCCCGCTCTCGTCTGTGATCTTGTTAGCCTCTGTGAAAAATTCGAATCGTTCTATATAACTTGCCCAATTTTCCTTACTTGGCTCGAATTCCGACAATTTTCCGATGGTAGCCATGTTTCGGAATTGTGCTATTTCTTCGGTTTACGGTTCGGTGTTTTTTGAGTTCCTCGAGCCGTCCTTCACGATATTTTTTTCCTCCGAGACTGCTGCGGGATTTCCTTCCTCACTTTCACTTTCGTCGCCCGGATTGTCCGACCGTTTACACTTCTTCTTTTGCACGCCGGAGTGCGACAGACGTGCTCGTTATTCGGAGCACCGGTGAGCACGTGGCCTGATTTTTATTCCGGATTTTTTCGCATGTTTTTCTTCTTTTCTAGCGATTTTTTTCGCTCGAATCATCGTTGCCAGCTGTCGTACCGGTAACTGCGATAAGAAAGAATAGTACACCGTAACCTTGTTTAATATATACTTTAATCTCTTTATATTACAATGGCCAATAAGCGCGTAGAGGCAGACGGAACGGCCCGACAAGACACCTGAAATGTTGCATCACACGCTCCCGTTCGGGAGGTGCAAAACAGAGTCGAGAGCTGCTGCCCTCGGTCTGCTCCTGCACTCTCGTCGGTATACGACAGTTTTTCGACTATGTTAATTTGTCTCGGATGTTACCTAACACCCGTAAAGGGGAGTGGGTACCTCGGGTCAGTGCCAACCGAGCGCGTCTCCAGGTGGCGGATAGGAGGGACCAGGGCTCTCTGTAGCCTGGGGGACTGGGGCACCGTGTGACGACCGGTGACCGAGGCTGCAGATCTCAAGGGAACTGGTCTGCGGGTGATATAAAGAACCCGGTCGGGGTAAAAGTCGACCAGGCGAACTAAGGCCCTGCCGCGGACCAACTTCTCGAATCTTAACTTGTAACCTCATCGTGCCGACGGGATGTATGGCACTTGGGAGTATCTCGAACGATGCTCTGTGGGTACCAGGCGCCACCCACTTCTATTTAAGTCGCCTTGCCTACGCAACAGGCTCTGCGTAGGTCGACTAGCCTTTCCTGTTTACTCGAGGGATGCAATTGCTGGAACCATGCATGCGTCAGCCGAGACCTCCGAGCCCTCACAGGAGAAACGCCGCAAAGCCGGGCGTAGCGGCGTGGCGAGGAGGAGGGCCTGGAAGAACCGTCATACAATTCTGGCCCTCTCCGAGCCGGGTCGCCGTCCAGCCGGCGGAGGACGACCGCGGCGCTGCACCAGTTGGACCTCACGGGTTAACTGGCAACAGTTTGGCAGGTGGCGAGGACGAAAGGGGGGGGGGGCGGTGGGACGGGGCCCGAAGCGGCCCAGACCTGCGGACCCAACCCCGCCGAGACCCGCAAAGCTGTGAAGAGGAGCCCCCGCAGGGGTGGTAGAGGGGTGCACGGAGCTGTGGGATGATCCGTCAGTCATATGCTTGTCGCCGCTCGAACCACCGGGGACTGGCGACCCCGCGGTAACCGAGCTCGGGTCACGCAGGAGACTCGTAAGGGGGTCCGGGGCCTTTGCTTTGCAAATGGTCCTGGTCAACCAGCAACTTGTTCGAACGAGCACTGTTTCGGCCGGTGCCAAAGATCCATGGCCATCTCGTGAGAGTGCGTTCATGCGGGGGCGGGAAACTGCCCCCGTGCAGCTCTCGCGTACCGCTTGTTCGCCCAAGCGGGATGGCCGGGATTACCCGCGGTGGCTCGCAAGAGCTACTGCGGCGCTTGCAAAAGTCCACCGACCCGGCACGCGAATTCTCATGCTATACCGCGTAGTCTTCCCGTTGCTTGGTCAGGACGAAAAAGCAGACCCGGTCAAGAGACCCCTGGCAAGTTCATCCCGTGAGATGCTCTGGGTGCTCATTCCCAGGTGCATTGATTATGGCTCCGTCGTAGGTAAATGCAGTAAAAGGAGACCATAGGTGGACGAACCAGGAGGTTGAGGCCGTCGAGAAGTGGAGGGCTCTCGCTTTGGTCTACCCCGGGTGGCTACCGAACCACTCGTGAGACTTAAAACAGTGGCTTGTACCACTAGTCAGTTATTGGACCCTAGGGGAGGTGACGATCAGTCTTCGACCGGTGTCTGATTGTCAAGACCTCTGCAAGAGGCGGTTTCTAGGGGGGCATACTGCATCGCATAAAGAGAAGGTAGATCGGATGTTCGTTGCGTTTGCTCTTAATGGGCGAGAGACCCTCACCGGTCGAGCAGAGAATGACGGTCTCGTGCCAGATTTCTTATACAATATCTGTGAAGAGGAGCAACCGGGACGTGTCGGAACTCTTGGTATGAGTGAATGGGCCGTAAACCTCTCGGATCACCATTTCACTCGAGTGGTATAGGCGGAAGACGAATTTTCTTCTTCCTTTTATTTTTACTGGCATTTTAACTGTGTGTTTTATTTCCAGCCTTGTACCATTATTTTTAGCTTTTGCTATGCCTGCACTTGACAAACGCAGGGGTCCAGGGGGACCTGCCAAGGCAGACACAAGAGGTTCCACTTCTCTGACAAATGCCTGATTGTTATATGGGTAGACCTGCTGGAACCGAACATTTTACATGCCGACGAATCTACCTTCCCGTGCCCCCCCCCGGGTATGACTTCCGACGATTCGACTTAGAGCGAATCGTTTGAAGCCTAGCTAAATGACTTCGTTTCCCCAGTGGGGGAAGGTTCAACTTGCTCGATGGACTCACAAAAGAGAACATCAGGCAGGGTGTTTCTCCAAGCACGCCTTTCGGTGAAAGTTCGCTTGGTGGTTGTTTCAACGAAAGTAGATGGGAAGCTTGTTGCGTTTGCTCTTAATGGGCGAGAGATCTTCGGGGTCAAGCATGGAATGACGGTTTCGTGCCAGATTTCTTATACATTAAATGTGAAGAGGAGCCGAGCTCACCCTAGACCGACTAGCTACGTGGATGCAGTCTCGGCTGGTAGGAAGGTGGACATTGTGTCACCAAACTACCCTGAGACGGTCCTCAAGCAGGAGGCGGGTGAACTCTAAACACGGGCGCTCCTCGAGGTTATGGACGCCGTACCCCCTGGGCGCTACCATGCTTCGGTGGGCACCGTTGGGAACAGGGAGCCATGTGGGTAACCTGCTCCGACGACACGGCTAAGGTGTGACCCCAGTGTGGACTGCCGGCACCGAGGCCGGTGTACCAGTGGTTTCAAATCCCAGGTCGGGTCCGGAACCGGTAGCTGGTAATGCTCAAGAGACCGGAGTACCCTGTACAACGGTCCCAGCGACCAGAGTGTAAATAGAGATGTACACAGCGAGCACCAGTAGTGCGCGCGGGCTTGGGATCCTATCCCCACGCACTACCGGGAACATAATAACGGCGAGCGTCGCCGGCAGTTCGATCCGAGATACGAGACTTGTTTGGGAATAGCCGTGGTGAGATATAGCGAAGCGGGTAGGAAAAAATAAAGATGGTCAGCAAATGATAATAAAGAAAATAAATGTATATTTTCATAGAAACAATTGCTTGCCAGACAAACTTGATTCCTCACAGCGCGATTACGGCACAGAACGATTATTCGCTATGTTTTAAATAGACGTTTTATTTAACCTCAAATCAATCATACACTTTTGTTTCCACACATGCTTGTAAATTGCACAGAATTTTGACAACACAACCCGATTGTATACGATATCATTACGGTGCTTCTTAATCCGTCACATATGATCCACTACAAAGTTTTCTAACGCATTTCGATACTACACAAATTTTTCCAACACATTTCAGTACTACACGATTCCCGCCGTCGATATCGACTTATGCCATATCTCGCGTGGGTAAGGTAGAACTTCGAGCAATTCGGCGTGAAAGTAGGGGTGCTCATGCGCGACGGGTCTACGGCATTCAACTACAGTGGAAGAGGCTCAATTAGAACGTTTTTTTGATCGAAAAACTTTCCTACTTAAAGCTACCGACTGGACTGCCTACAGGACAGAGCTGAACGGGAAGCTTGCGGGGGGCTGTGAGAGGCCGTGGACGAAAGGGAGGATCGAGCGGGAAGTGAGATTCTTATGGAACGTTATGATCGACTCCTATGAGGCGGTATGCCCGCTTAAAAGCAGGTCCAGCAGAAAGAAGGTGACGTGGTGGAACTGTGGCCTAACCTAGGCACGGGCTCGCTCCCGGAATCTGCTGAACAAAGCTTTAAAAACAAACACGGGCTCCGATTGGGACTCCTACCGGGAGGCCCAACAGGCTTACAAAAAGCTAATCAGGAGATCCAAAACGGCCTCCTGGCGCGAGTTCTGCAGTGAGATCGAGGCCCTACCTTTAGTGACCAGACCACGCAGAATCTTTGCGTCGGGGCCTTCTCGTTCTCCCCGACGGGAGAACAACGTCGAGTCCGGAGGAGACCCTGGCCGTCCTGTTTCAGGTTCACTTCCCTGGATCGATGCTTACTGAACAGGGGCGACCCACAGGTACAGCGGATCCGCCTATAGGGGCGGTCGCCCGGGACTGGCTTACGGCAACGGAAGTTGTCACGTCCGCAAGGATCAGATGGGCCATACCCATACCCTAGATAGATAGATAGATAGATAGATACCTTCGACCGATATAAAAGTCCAGGCGTGGACGGGATCTTCCCCGCCCTCATGCACGAGGCTGGGGAGGGCTTCATTAAACATCTTCAACGTATCTATCGCTCGTGTCTCGCGCTATGGTACGTTCCATTTTTCCTCCTGAAAACGCTGGAAAGACTCGTTGATAGGTACCTTCGACCGATATGAAAGTCCCGGCGTGGACGGGATCTTCCCCGCCCTCATGCACGAGGCTGGGGAGGGCTTCATTAAACATCTTCAACGTATCTATCGCTCGTGTCTCGCGCTATGGTACGTTCCATTTTTCCTCCTGAAAACGCTGGAAAGACTCGTTGATAGGTATATAAGGGAAACTGCGCTCGTCGAAAGACTGGTGCACCATTGCCAGCACGCATACCAGGTGGGCAAATCCGTGGAAACAGCGCTCCACCATACCGTTAGAGTATTAGAGGGGGCCGTGCAAACGGGCAGGTCTGTTCTGGGCGTGTTTATTGACATTGGGAGAGCGTTTCATAATACTTCCTTCGTTTCTATTTGTGAAGCAGCCAGGGGATTCGGGGTAGAGGACTCTGTCATCGACTGGATCCACTGCATGCTTAGCACCAAGTCTGTCATCGCAGTCCTTAGGGATTCAACCGCCAGTGCGCTCGTCAAAAAGGGCTGCCCGCAGTGGGGAGTAACCTCTCCTATCCTGTGGGTGATGGTCATTGACGGGCTCCTTGCGGAGCTCGAAAGGCGAGGGGTTATGGTGGTGGGCTACTCGGATGACGTGGCGATGCTAGTCATTTGTACCCACCCGTGGGAGATGGCATGGTGAAATGCAACGAGCATTGGACCACGTACAGGCATGGTGCAGATTGAAGTGCTTGAGGGTCAACCCGAGCAAAACGGAGATGTCGCTATTTACGAATAAAAGGAAACTCAGGGTGAGGGCCCCTTCCATTTTTGGTACGGAGCTTAGTTTCTCTACAGAGTTGCGTTACCTTTACGTCACCCTAGATAGCAAGCTCCTTTGAAGAACCCACTTGGTGACTTGGGGACTTAACCCGGCTGTAGTGAAATGGATTTACACAACCATCATAGAGCCTCAGGTGACTTACGCGTCGGTAGTCTGATGGCCTGCGCTGCAGCGGGAAACCAACAGGAAGACGCTTAACAAGGTCTATAGGCTTGCACTGCTGGAGATCACACAAGGGCTTCGGACAACTACTGACCTGGCACTGGGGGCACTTTTGGATATAGCGCCTCAAGACATCACGGCTAAGGCCAAAACGATGGGTGCAGCCGTACGACTAAAGTTTGGAGGGAAGTGGAAGAGTTAGCAGTCTCTGCTGAACGCGTCTCTGCTGAACGGCAACAGGGATCTCGAGGAGGTCCTCGCCCGAGGCGGAGACTGCGGCGCATGTAGCTACCACTTCCGCCACAATTACGCTGTTACCTTCCCGAGCAGACAAGAGTGGGAAAAGGACCGTATCGCGCTACTGTCACTGGGGAGACTCGTCTGGATTCAACACGTCTGGATGGTACACGGATAGATTCAAAACCCCAACGGGGACAGGCACCGGAGTGTGGAGTGCGGGCCCAGGACCAGGCTATCTTTGGCACTGGCGACCCGTACCACTATACTGCAGGCTGAGGTGCTTTTTTTATCAGAACCTGCGCGAAAGAGATTCTGCAAAGGGGTTACGAGGGCAGGCACATTTACATCTGCTGTGATAGCCGTGCAGCGCTCAGGGCCCTCGACTCGATCGAGGTGAGGTCCGAGCCCTATCACGCATTGCCACGAGAAAGAGTGATCATGAAAGTCTTCGGGACCTTTGCATTCAGGAAAGTCTCGAGAAGTTTAAAGTCCCTACTTAATCCATGACGGTCAAAGCAAGTCAATTATCGACCTCCACTCATGAATCTCGATGGGACCTGAATCTGTCTTACAATGAGGCCAGCATAGATTCGGAGGCATTCGAGTCACCAGAACGCAGAGAAACCGAGTACTACTCGGACTGGCGAATCCCGACAATTGCAAGTTAACGATAAAATACAACTTTTGCATGAACCTTCATCCTGCCAGTACGATGATTTCGAGACGTATTGGGCATCGAGCCCCACCCCCCTCGTTCCTTTAGAACCGAAACAAAGCAGGAAAAATATTAAATCAACTTGGTTCAATCATTACTACTCGGGAAAATTACCAATTATAGGAACAACGAGTGAAGATCAAATTTCTTTCTCTCTTGGAAAACTTTTCAATATACAAATGAATTGAATAATTAAAGTAATTATCAAGTAAGCAAATCATTAGAGGAAAAGTCGATCGTTATAACGAATAATTTCTAACTATCGAATTAACAACGCGGGCGCTTTCAGATAACACCGCAGTTTCAAACGGAACGGTTTTGGAAATTGAAACGTGAATTTCTATTCGAGTTGTATTCGATTTTTTTGAAGCCATGAAAACTAAATATGTGCCAATGCCTGACGCTCAGTAGAGATCGCGAAATCTGAATTCGCTCACGGCCGCTACCTTGTAAAAGATCGAGCCTACCGCGATATTGCATGAAGGCGGTTAAGAAGCGCTCGGTTGCGATCGAGAGGAAGTCATGAAGAAGAGAGTGAGAGAGATATTTGTTTCATTCGCTAGGACCGAATTCCCCTAAGAGAGCCGCATTCCAGCGAAGACATAATACAAATAAAAATAGAGAGAGAGAGAGAGAGAGAATCTCAAGGAGAACACCTGGTCAGCCGTCGTGAATGTTGTAACATCGCCGTTGCTGTGAGGAAGACCCGGATAAAGAAACAAAATAGACCACGCTGCAATTCCAAGAAATCCCCTCTCCTCGACAACCTCTTGCGATACCATCCATGAATGAACTCGGGTCTCCGATCGTGATTCGCTAATACGGGGCCTCTTCTTGAACCAACTACCAGCCCGAGATTCCTTCACACCTGCAACCAGCCGGGTAACGAAATTGCACGCAGATAACACCTTCAAAACGTAACGACCCTAAAAGCCCACCTGCTATCCCCCTATTTTTGATAAGTGAAAGGGCCAAGTTGATAAAAGCCGATACTCAAGAGCGAACGGGCAGAGAGGAAACAGAACAGGCAGAAGTAACGAGAGAAAGCAATATTTATTTTGCGCTCTGGGACGAGTCACCTCAAGCGCTAGAAGTAGAGGCAGAGATAGAGAACAGAAGCGACGTCCGAAGTAGACCAATAACAATAATTTGCGATTTTGTAGCAACCGCGATAATTATTCCTTCTGTTTAATAAACCACTTAATTGGACCAACATTTTCTTTCAAAAATATTGACCCAATAACATCCTCCTGATCCTTCGACACCAACGATTTCAACGCAAGTACATTTTCATTATTCTTCAAATTTAGTTTAAAATAATATGTCGTGAATATTTCTGTTATGTACAGAGCGATCCTGCTCCCCGAATTTTTAAAATGTGTCTTCAACGAATCGATTATCCATTGTACCTCCTCCTGTAAAAACCCATAGAACTGTTGAGGTAGAATAATGGTAGAATCTCAACGAATCCGTATTCTCCCATAGTTAGACAAAAAAAACTCTCCTCACTTCCTCGATTTCATCGTTCCTGCAAAGCAAGCATTCTCTGCACCGTCCTTAGTAACTTTCCGCAAGGATTAGACTAGAAAAGGGGCTATCGTAAACGCGATTGACATCTGGTGTAGTATAGGTCGATTTCATCGACTTGACTAGAGCGTGTTAAATCAAAAAACGTTCCGATCCGTGGCAATTCCAAACGGGGCAGAGGCTATATATTGCTGGTGCACGTTCGGCGTTATGTGTTCGACCCGAGGCCTAACGTAAGCAGTGTTACTGACGCACAAATCGGGTCGATGGCATCCCAGTTGCCTCCGATTGTCGTAACACTGTTTCCGAGCCTTTGGATTTCGTTCATTTCTGTCGTCCGATTCATGCATCGGGCACTTGCTGTTTGGACGTAACAAAACCATAACCATAACCATATGTTAACTCGTGAAGTTAGCTTATCACCTATGGCCGGACAAGTAGTTTTTTATTGTTGTTTTTGTTAAATAATTTTTTTCATTATTTTGTTTTATTTTTAGAAAATTTATTTTAAAAAATGTAAAAAAAAAAAAAATTGTTTTAGATTTATTATTTTGTTGAGTACTTAAAAACTGAATGTACTTGGCAATACATGTGAAGATCGATTTGAATATTTGTCTACTTTTTGCAAAGTAGGAACAACATCTATGTACAGTAGACGACCGCGTTTCTCCGTTCCTCGGGAGCCAATCCAATTAGGCACGACCACGTATTTCCGATACCCCACTACCTGCCCAAGTACCTGCCCACCGTCCCTTTCCAGGCGCAACTTTCCCTTTCTCAGCGCCGTTACGTGTCGCGCGTGGAGATACGTATAGCCGCAAAAATGACCGTAATATAAGCGTGCAGAAATATACTCCATGTATTTCGCAGCTCAAGCCATAGTTCGAAACTGAATTCTTAATTTGAATATGAAATGCATTCTGTGGTTTAAGCGAGACGCGCAAAAATCCCGTTTTATAAATTACGCATTTATATTTATTTTATTACTTGCTTTGCTAAAGTAGACAAATGCTATTTTTTATGTGAGCAATTTATTTGCGTGAAACTCAATTGCCGCTTTCAGACAACAAAATAATATTTGGTTTTATTTTAATAAAAAATGTCAATTTTCAGTCTTGTGGTTTTTCTCATATTACGCCGCTATCATGAATCACCGAGTCAGGTATCCAAAGTAATATAAACGGTATCCTCGATTTTTTGCCTATGGCTCGATACCAATGTAAGCTGTAATAAAGTGATTGGCAATAAATCGGATGCACCGGTGCTCGCGCGAGCTACGGAGCATGCTATATTTTATTGCCTAGTGGATATATCGGTTGCCTATTAAGTGTAGCATGGTTTACGATTATTTAGATCGTTTAAAACGTTCAGCTTCTGAACTGAAAGAAATATCTAAATGTTGCCTCGATTATATTCAATGAATAATAAAATTTATATTTTTGTTTAATACAAAACCTTTGCCACTATTTGAACCCATTGACCGGTAATCACTTAATTGCACCGAGCGTTAAAACCCATCGTGGGTTTTCGTGGAAGCGATGAGAAAGATTACTTTTATTAATGAATACAATGTTTTTATATCTCGGTTCTGACAATGAAGATTATTACTTTTGACTACCAGAAGCAGAATGAAACCGTATAAAAACTATATTAAAAATATGGCCACAGCAATATTTGTTTCATGCAGGCTTGAGACGGCGAGTTTAAATTTGGTACACCAATAGAGTGATCACATCGCTTCGTTCGGTACGATTTTCGTGAAGATTGAGGCTCAATTGGAAATTTTACGCGACTTTGAATTTTTTTAAAATTCTCTGTGGTAGCTCTAACTTGCATAAAGTTTGAGCTGTCATCCATAAACTGCACACAAATATACAATTTTGATCGAAGACTTTTGGTATTAAATTTGGTAAAAATCTATCGAAGTGGTCAGACTTTGTGGGATTTTGAGTTTTTTGTTTTTTGAAAAGTTACTAAGAAAGGTCTAATTCGAGTACACATGGAGATATCGTGCTAAAATTTGACACGGGAATGGGCTAACACTGTACAATGTTTCATATTAAATTTGGCAAAAATGGATCGAAACGTTTACAAGATTTTTACATTTTTTAATTTTTCGGAAAATATTTGTTTGACGTCCGACGAGTTTCTGCATCGAATATCCTTCCAGCAGTAAAATAAGTTCGCAATTTGTAATCAGCGGAGCAAAATACATTAGACATGGCCACAAAACGGCAAATGTTAGATTAATGGAAAACATCTATTTCTAAGACCCTGTATTCGAACTAGATGCACAGATCTGACAAAGTGAAGCGCGTTGGTGTATTTTTTCGCACAGAACCTGAATCGGCCAGTCGTTTTGCATAAAAGTCAAACACGACGTTGACGTTGAACAAGTTGAAAATTGAAATTTTCATACGGCTTTCTCATAATATTCCTTTATTCGCAAAGTTTCCTCTACGAGAAAGCCTATAATACAGAAAGTGCTTTTTCATAAAAGAACCTTCACGAATAAAGAAACATTATTACAAAGACGTATGAATTTCAATTTGCAACTTTTATGAGAAAGTCATGTGAAAATTCCAATTCGCAAGATTTTTAAAAATCATGTGCATGTGCTGCCGGTTTCGTGAATTTTTTTACAATTGAGCTGAAAATTTGCACTCGAATCGAGTTAGTTGGTTCGAATTAGAAAAAATTAAAATTGTCGCTGCATTTCTCACGTTATCGGATTTAAATGTTGTGTATAAATCAGGCTATTATCACGGATGTTTGGCATTGCTTTTGGGGAGAAGTGATAAAGCAGTTTAAAGTTTATTAAATTTTGAACTTTATAAAAAATGACCATCTTTGTTTAAACTTGAGCAAAATCCATCTATCGAGCTAAAACCGGATAAATCGAGCTAAAATTAAATAAAATGTTGTTAAATAAAAAAATTCCTTCCTTGGTTTGAGATTATTAATTTTTCAAAAAATTCCTGATCGTATTCTTTATTCTTATATTCACAAAGCTTCCTCTATTAGGAAGCCAAAAAATGATAGAAAATGTTTTCTTATGAAAGAGGCTTTGTGAATAAAGGAAAATGACGAGGAAGCAATGTACAATTCAAAATGGCGGGGACGTCCAATCATTAATGAGGTGCTGTTGCGGAGTGGGGTTTAAATTTTATGGCCCAAAACACCCTTTATAAATGAGATGCGCTGCCATGAGCGTCACAGTTCCTTTACTGAACACGAGTTAGAACGAACAAGAACTCATTTGAATTCGTGTAAAATCTCATCGTCTATACTAGAGTCGCTTATGTGAAGAATTGTGTGAAGTTATTATCTGAAAATATTTTGTGAACATGGGGAAGAATATCTGTGAAAGTGAATCGAAAAAGCGTCTAACGATTGAAAATCGGCTCGATATTCTGCGCTGCCTAGATTCAGGCGAATCTGCTAATATCCTTGCTAGGAAATACAACGTCACTCCATCCGCAATCTACAAAATCAAGAAAAATAAGGAGAATATATTGGCTGGTGAAAAAACTATCACTGAAAGTTACGGATCTCTAAACAAGAAGAGAGTCCCTTCAGTGGAACTATCACAATTAGATCAAGCGTTATATTTGTGGTTTCGACAGAAACGAAATAGAGGCGACCCTATATCTGGACCAGTTCTCAAAGAAAAAGCTTTGCAGTTGAATGAAAAACTGCAGGGACCTTCATCATTTCAAGCTACCGATGGATATATCAAGAGATTCAAGGATCGTCACGGTATTCATCACGTTTCTGTCCAAGGAGAAAGACTTTCAGCTGACAAAACAACGAGTGACGATTTCTGCTCGACATTTTATGAACAGACGCTAGCGGAAGGATACACCATGGACGAGATTTACAATGCAGATGAAACTGGTCTATGGTGGAGAACATTGCCAAGAAAAACTTTCGTTGGCTACGATGAATCCCGAGCAGGCGGATACAAAATTGCGAAGGATCGTATCACACTCATGGTCTGTGCGAATGCTAGCGGCTCGCATAAACTTCCGCTGTTCGCTATTGGAAAATCAGCGAAACCTCGGTGCTTCAAGCAAATAAAAACGATGCCTGTAAAGTATACAGGTCAAAAAAGTGCTTGGATGGATAAACACAAGTTTATGGAGTGGTACACTCAAGTTTTTTTGCCAGAAATTGAGGCGAAGCACCGTGAAAGCGGTCGGAAGTGCATTTTACTTCTCGATAACGCTCCTACGCATCCGTCAGTGGAGATATTAAATGCACTGAGCGATTTGTGCAAAGTGATATACATGCCACCAAATGTTACATCTCTTATCCAGCCAATGGATCAGGGAGTAATTGAAAAACTAAAAAAAGTATATCGGAAATACTTCCTTCGAGAGTTTTTGCTTAATGAAGGTAGCGAAGTAACATTGTTGAAGTTTCTAAAAGGTTGGAATATGCTTAAGTGCTTATTATATACTGCAAAGGCTTGGGAAACTCTAACCAGCGAAAATTTGAGAAATGCTTGGAAACATTTATTTCCGATGCATTTTGCGACGAACAATGTAGCGATGCACGAAGAAACTGTTGATGACAATACGATTACAAGGATGGTGCAACAATCAACTCATCTGCACGATGTTACGCAATCTGAAACATCGGAATGGTTGGCAGAAGATACAATCGATCACGGATGGCCCTTACTCAGCGACGCACAGATTCTGTCCCCTGAAGATGAGACGATCGACGATGCCACTAACGAGCCACAAGACGAGGACGAACCAAACGACGAGGATGTCACAGCTTTCGAAGCTTTGCAGGCATTCGATAAATTTCAAGTCTGGTTCGACAAAAGATGGGACTTTACTCCTGAAGACTGGACAAACGTGCTTTCGTATCGAGAAGTTGCAATTACTGCAGCTTTAAACGCCGAGTTCCCTGGTTTACCAATCGTATGAATCATTCTGTAATTATATCTTAAGTTGAATTGTTAATGTCCTCTCCCATATACAAATTAATGGATCACTACACTGTTCTACACGCGCAATATTATATATAATATTGCCCGAATATATATTTTTTTATAATAATGTTAAATTGCAATAATTAAATGTCTATATAAAGGATTTCTTATTGTGGGAAAAAATATATTGACTTGTTTAAAAAAATTATTTTGTTCATTATCGTGTATTAAATTTCAATTATTAAAAAATTTTAATTTTACTTATCGTGTATTAAAAAAAAGGCTGCACATAAAAAAATCGCAACAGGTTTTTACTATTCCATGAGATTGTTAATTTTTCGAAGAATGTTTACGGTTTACAATTTTAACTCGATTAAATACAATATGACATTTGAAAGAAGTACAAGCTAAATTTGCGCGTTGCTTGCATATTAATTTTTTGCCCTAGGAAAAATAATCTATATATAAGAGGAAAAATTTGGTCGATAATAAATATTGGCGCATCTTGAGGCTGTCGGACGAGATAGCTTTTCCTTTATGGTAAAATGACGGAAGATGTCCGATACTCGAATACGAGAAAATGTAGAGGTGGAAGAGTTCATCGATCTTTGTTACACATCAAGCTTGCCGCCGCGTTCCTTCTTTGTCGTCGTTATAGCATCGACGATTTCATTCGCAGGTAGCAAAAGGGAAGGAGTCGTTTGTTTCCCTACCGCGCAGGTAACGGACCGTGAGAAGGGGCCGAAACGGACAAACGTGGTCGTCATTTTCGGAAATACGCGGTCGTTCGGAATTATGCGGTTGGGAGAAACGCGGTCGTCTACTGTACTGCAACGATAGAGCTCCTGCTTCGTTTCTTAGAACCACTATCCTACCCTCAGAGCGGGGGGCAGGTCTGGGACCGTTCCCCGTTTCTCCACACGCTGAGTACAGATCGTTGGCCGTTGCCCGTTGTGCGTCCCTACAGTCCCTGGGGGGTGTGCTGGAGCAGGCGTGTATCAACGCCGTTTCCTTTACCTCCCTGCAGCTCAGCGTTGGGTTTAACGCCCGTTGCCCGTTCCCCTTCCAGGCCGTGTGACTGTCGGATGCGGTTGCACTGAAGACCGGAAAGGATTGATTCGGGGAACGGTTTTCCTTATTCCAGAGACGACTTCCAAGGAAGTCACTGTAAAATAAAACACTTTTTTCCAAGAAAGAAAGTGTTTTATTTTAATATTATTACAAGCCCTTTTTTAGGATTGAGAGTCCCGCGCTTTCCGGCTTCCCGGATCCGAATGCCGTTCCGTAGCTTATACTCTCCTATATCACGGCTGGCGGCTCGATGGTGGAGGGGCGCGCCCCCGCGCTGGTGTCGGTCGCGGCGTCTCCAGGAGCCTTGTCTGTCCTCAAAACGTGCGCGTCGGAGTTCGGCGCGGCGTTTGAACCGTTGCAGTACATCAAGTTTTTTTGGATCAGTTCTGGTGTTTTTAGGATTTTGAATCTCTTGAGAAACCAATGCATTACGATTTTACCCAAAAAATGCTATAGACATATTTTTTTCACTCCGCACAGTACAGCGTACAGTCATATAATAGATTATTAATTTATTATTGCACAATACAAGAAAAAGAATATGCTCGGCATCGTGATGAGTAGAACGGAGCCACACCATTTCGCCGAAACTACAATCGGCCAAAAGTCATTTATCCGAAAAGTCATTTATCCGAAAAGTCATTTACCCGAAAAGTCATTTATCCGAATCGATTCGCACTGACTTGACGTTTAGAAGTTTAACGATTCGGGAAAATGACGTTCGGTGAAATTATTATTCGATAAAATGACGATTCGGAAAAATAACGATTCGGCAGTTCGACTATTCGGAAAAATAAAGTGTCGGATATTTGAATATTCGGATGAAGTAATGTTCAGCATCCAGTAGAACGATTACATCATTTGCGCAAATATCGTGAAGTACGATATTACTGTCCGCATTGCCTTCAAAAACCGTTTCAAAATATATTGTTATAATCACAGCGTCGAGTATACTATCGATCGTTACGATACATCGAGATTGATAATCGAAACGCGATCATTTTTACAAACCGAGCCAAAGGTTTCCATCGACAGAACGTAAACTTTTCCGGCCGTAAAATAACAAGGTTTGTTACTTCGCGTCAGAATTAGTATGAGAAGCTTTTGAGTAATCACTGACATATCCTGCCAGCCCAAATTGTAACTAACGGGTAAAAAAGCGAATCGTAATATGACTTAGTAGACTTTTTCGCCAAGTAACTCGTTTATACACACGCAGTTGTGTGAATCTTTCTACTACGATTCATCAATTCCTGTCCGGGTATGCTAATTATATAAAGATGTAATACTTGAGCAATTATCAAGGTTCCTTGTAGCATCAGCACTTCAGGATTTTCCAAATTAATTAAAGCCTGCAATGACAAACAATCATCAATCAACAATATTTTTTCTGCATTGCAAAATATGTTTTGATATTGAATTGTTTTTATTTACTTGTACTGCTGAGATGACTGCAACAATCGTAATAATGCCTAATGCCACTCCCATGACTCCGGATGATATGTCCTCGATCCGATCGGCAAAACTACGTTACACATAAATATACGGATCCACTTTGAACGCGGACAGCCTAGCTATGCACGGTAATTCGTGTATCCCGCTTACCTTATCGCCTCTGCGTGAAGTATGATGCAGTCACAGATTTTTCTGTAATGCCAATCATTGCGAAGAGTAATAGCGTTTTCCTTATTCACAGTGTATTCATTTGCGATCAGCTCTAAATTGAATCTGCATGGGCAATGGTAAAGCTATTATCAATTTATTAATAATCGAATAACATTATCCCTCTACTGACTGAAATAAATATTATGGGAAGCAGAGTCTGGACGAAATGGGGTTAATCAAGAACAGGGTCGTTTTCTTCGACTTTTCAATTTATTTTGACCACTAAGTCTTAGAGGAAATTGAATTTGGCGTCCGAAATTGTTCCGGGCTGGTCGAGGGTGGTTCATAATAAATACCCATTTCAAAGACTAAACGGTTCTCCCCATTTTTAAAGGTTAATCGGTAGAGGTATTTAACTTGAAAGATCTCCTCGCGGACTACCCAATCATAACTTTGGATTAGTTTAGGGTTGCTTCGATACAATAGACCCTACTAACCCAACCGACCGAGTCGTTACGCCAAACTAAGCGGCGCCTTAATCGCGCAATCGTTCATTATTACGGAAATAAATCGTACACCGCAAAAAGTATTACAAACGTTAAGAAATTCGTTCAAATGTTTATCACAAATATCTGCTACTTGCTTAATTATTGGATCAACAACTGTACACCGCCATTTTCCTACACCACAAAAAGTGTACGTATTCAATGTATTACACATTTATAAGTTGTGATGATACCTTTTCGTGTAGTCTCCCAAAACTGGGTCGATCTGTGGAGTAAGGGGGGTGAAGGGAAGGGGGAAATAACGTTCCGAAGTTTTGTGTAGGAAACTAAAATATTATATTCTTCAACAGTTCAACGTATCAAAAATAACAGGTAATAACAAAAGAAAAGAAAAAAGAAACGAGGTCGGGGTCTTACAACAAAAAAACGGGGGTACGTTAATGATAATCGGGGAGATAAATAAGAAAAGAGCTTAATAGCGGTAATCGAATGTAACAAACGAAGAAAATAAAGAAAAAAGGGGAAACGGAAACATCAAATAATAATCGCAATAATCAAAAGAACTGAACTTAAAAGAGCTTATACAAAAAAAACGATGTTTATCATAAGTATCGGGACGGCAGGGGGTTGGGGTCGGTCGCACGGAAAAAGGGGGCTGGCCGGTGAAACACTCTACACAAAAACCTCGATTGGGCTAAATCGAAAAGATAATGACTCGAAAAATAATTAAACTCAAAATAAATTTGTCAGTTGTTTTTGGGCGCCAGCTACTTTCTCGGCGTAGCACCGTGACTCACAGAAAAAAAAAGAAAGACAATCGGCAAATTTGCGCGGCACGCGGCTAGCAAGGAACGGGGGGGGGAGGGGGATGAGACTTCTCAGGTCGGGGACACTGTTCCAGGGCTTCTCGACAAATTACCTCGGCACACACAAAAACTGGTCAAAATTACAATAATGACGATCGGTAAATACTCGCAAAAATGCGTCTCGGGGAACGGGGAAGAATAATAATAACTTTAAGGAACGCGCGCGGAAAAATCCCGCGAATACCACCACTCACGCGCACGTGTTTGAATAACTCAGAAATGTCGGCGCACGTGGCGGCCGGTACTCGACGGTCGAAAAAGTCACAATAATAAACGCTTACAATTACCAAAAAAGAGGGCACGGGTAAATGTTCAGGGGTCGGGAAGATGGGAAAAATCGAGAAAGGGGCAGGCGGGGGAAAACTTATGCGCTACTCACGCAACCTGGTCACTCGTAAAATATCGGTTACAAAACCGTCCGATATTTCGCACAATATTCCTCTCAATATTCCTCGATTTGCCTGGTCGTTATAATTCTCCGTAATGGTCTAAAATCGTATCCTGGGGAATGGCTTATCGTTGATACTCTCCGGGAAGGAGTCTTGCTCTCGACGGGGACAGCCGAGTCGTCTTAAAATGTCCTTATTACTTTCGCTCTGATCACACACACTCGTCTTTCACACGCCTGGGCTCGAAGTGAAGACAGCCTCGCTGCTTCCGGCTTCTTCTCCGACCTTAGGGTCGGTCTTGCAAGTGAGCGTATGGATGTCGGTTTCCCATTGGTGGATTTCGGGACTGGCTGCGGGTGGGCGTCGGGATTGGCCGCGCGGCCGTGCGAATATTTCGTCGCGACGGAAGACTTGTCGCGACACGGAAGATCGGTCACAAGATCGCAGAGTGCAAAGGAGCGGCGCACTGCGTGCTATGCGATGAGCAGGGCAGCAAAGCTTGCCGACATATAGCCGGCAGCAGCAGATGCCCGGCCTACTCGCAGGCCCTCACGGAGCAAACTCAGAAACGAAGATGAAGCTCTTGCAGCTCAACCTCAACCACTGCGAAGCCGCGCAGGACCTGCTCATGCAGACTGTGCGGGAGACGAAAGCGGATGTAGCCATACTCTCGGAACCCTACAGGAACCTGGATGGGAAACCCTGGGAGGCCGACAGTTCTCGCAAGGCCGTCATATGGTCATGCAACAAATATCCCCTCCAGGAGGTGATGAAAGAACGCGAAAATGGCTTCGCCCGGGTGAAGGTCGGCGGTATACACTTGTACAGCTGCTACGCTCCACCCAGCATGTCGATCGAAGAATTCGAGGAATTACTGGATAGACTGAGCAACGATATCCGAGGCTGCGGCCCTGTGGCAATAGCCGGAGATTTCAATGCTTGAGCGGTCGAATGGGGCAGTAAAGAGACCAAACCGAAGGAGAGGGTACTCCTGGAAGTCCTAGCGTCATTGGACCTGGTCCTCCTTAACAGCGGTAACGCACCTACATTTTGTAGAGGGGAGGCGACCTCTATCGTGGACCTGACTTTTGTCAGCGACTGTCTTGGAAAGGATAATGCTAGCTGGGAAGTCACAGACAGGTACACGAATAGCGACCACCGAGCTATTGTGTGGGAGGTTAACAACTGCAGGAGGACGAGAGTGCGACCAAAAAAAACTAATACGATCAGTTGGCGGGCGAACGTGTTCGATGAAAACTCGTTTCGCTTAGCACTGAGGACCGATTTAGTCACAGAGGGTGATGCAAACGCAAGAGCGGAAACGGTCATGGAAAGAATCGCTGATGCATGCGATGCAGCAATGCCGAGAAAAAAAGACACGAGCCACCACAGCCCAGTGTACTGGTGGAACGACAATATAACCACACTCCGGATGAAATGTAACAAAGCAAGGCGCCTAGCCCAAAGGGCCCGGGGGAAAGCTACATTTCAGGCGCTGGAACGGAAACACAGACAAACGCAGTCCAGCCTCAACAAAGCCATCGAGGGCAGCAAAAAGAAGTGCTGGGAAGAGCTACTCCAGGAGGTGGACGGGAATCCCTGGGGCAGGCCGTACAAGGTGGTAATGACACGCCTCAATGCGCAGTCATTACCTACCCCGACTTGCCCTCAGATGCTAAGAAACATAGTCACGACGCTGTTTCCCCAGCAACCGGAGTGTCAATACCAAATCGAACGAGAAGCAGAGACGGCTATGCCACCAGTAACACAGGAGGAACTGACGAAGGCCAGCGCAAAAGTAGGAATAAGCAAGGCACCAGGGATGGACGGCATACCGAATGTCGCCCTCAAGGCAGCCATAAGCACGGCACCAGAGATGTTCGTCGAGTTGTACAACTCGTGTCTAACGGAAGAAGTTTTTCCGGACAGATGGAAATGGCAAAGGCTGGTCCTCCTGCCCAAAGGGAAGAAGCCGCCCGACGAACCCTCGTCCTATCGCCCACTCTGTATGCTGGATACAGCTGGAAAAATCTTCGAGCGCATAATCCACAACAGGATGGTCAAAGCGATGGGCGACTCCCTCGCAGAAAACCAGTATGGATTCCGCAAGTCTCGCTCAACAATCGATGCGGTGAATATAGTGGTAAATACCGCTAAAGAGGCCATAGCTGGAACCCGATGGAAAAGAGGAGCGAAAAAGTACTGCTTAATTGCCACTCTGGACATAAAGAATGCCTTCAACTCGGCACGATGGGACTGCATCTGGGGAGCCCTTAATGCGATGGAAGTACCGCAGTATCTGAGAAGGATCGTGAGGAGCTACTTGAGCAACCGTTTCCTGAAGTACGATACAGAAGATGGCCCACAAGAGTACAGAGTCACGGGCGGCATCCCACAGGGCTGAGTACTCGGCTCTTGAAGCTGCCACAGCCGGACGGGGTGAAGCTGATTGCTTTCGCGGACGACGTAGCGGTGATAGTAACTGCCAAATACCTGGAAGAAATCGAAACGATCTTCGACTCCACGTTCGCAGGGATTCAACGCTGGATGAGGATGGTTGGACTGACCTTGGCCGAACACAAAACAGAGGCGGTCTTGGTGACGAGCAGGAAGACCGTAGGGACAATCACACTTACTGTAGGCGGACACGCGATCACTTCGCAACCGTATATTCGGTATCTAGGAGTAATGATTGACTCAAGGCTTAATTTCAAGCACCATATCGAGGTAGCTAGTAGCAAGGCCGCTACCGTCGGGGCAGCCCTGTCACGGCTTATGCCCAGCGTTGGGGGCCCAAGACAGAAGAGAAGAGCGCTGCCAGCGTCAGTGAGCACATCAGTCCTGTCATATGCGATAGCCATCTGGGCAGATGCAGTGGAGACCAAGGAATACAGGAAGAGGGCAGCCGCGGTGTACCGGCGCAATGCCCTGAGGGTCATATGTGGCTACCGCACTGTATCAGACGACGCCGCGTGCGTAATCGCCGGGATGACACCCATAGAAATATTGGCAGCAGAAAGGAAAGCTTTATACGGGCGGCGACTAACAACCGAGCAGCCAAGCGAGCTACGCACCCAAGAGCGAAGAGTGAGCCTGGAGCGCTGGCAAACCAGATGGAACGATTCCGCCAAGGGTCGATGGACGCACCGACTCATTCCCCACGTCAGCGAGTGGGTAAACCGGAACAACGGAGAGGTAAACTTCTACATGACACAAATGCTGTCGGGGCATGGTTGCTTCCGTGCCTACTTGTACAAGTACAAGCTAGATGAGTCCCCGGAATGTCCAACTTGCCGGAAAGTATCGGAAGACGCAGAACACGTCTTCTTTTGGTGCCCACGCTTCAGCGCACTCCGCAGGGAGGCGGAAGAGGCGCTGAACGACCCCATAACCCCGGAGAACGTGGTAAACGCGATGTTGACCGCACCGGCAGCGTGGGAGGCGGTCAACACATTTGCGACAGCAGTCATGAAGCAGCTACGAAGAGAAGACCAAGCCAGAAGGGCGTGATCGAGAGATCGCGTAAATAGAACAGAGCAAAAGCTACGGCTACGACCTCCCCACGAAGTAGTGCCTAACGGCGGTCCCGTAAGGAAATAAAGGTCTGAGGATAGGGGGTGGTTTTTTAGTGGGTAGGGCCCGATATCAGGACGAGTCCCACACTACCGACACAGCTGTCGGTGTGCGTAAAATGCATCTTTCCACCTCCTCATTAAAAAAAAAACACACGCACACACACACACACACATATATATATAGACATTTTTTCTAAATGTGTTTTTTGGATGTTTGGAACATTCTGAACACGTTCACATAAAAATCTCGAAAACTAATTTTTTCACGAAAACAAAGCTTCCTCTATGAGGAAGCAAAAAACGCGACCTGCTCAGCGCAGTAGACTACGCTGAGAAATTAAGGAGCAAATACAAAATCTGCCAAGTGCAGCAGACTTTGCGGAACTCAAGGCTGTGAAGTCTGTGAAGTTAGCATAACAACTATTAGCATCTCAATAAAAAACTTAAGATTTACTTGCATCCAGTATAGTTTTACAGTTCCTGATAGGTTTCAACAATAGTTTCATTTATTTACCTTCAAAATCGCGATTTAAAGGAATGAGATGCCAACTTCGCATACGAAATCATAGCATCTCATCGCATTTGGAATATTTGAGCATGGAGAAGTTTTATTCAGCACAGTTCTACAGTCCCTGATAGATTTCAACAACAGTTCCGTAAAATATTCTTAAAATTGCGATTTGATGGTACACCAATTTTGCACACGAGTAGTTGTCGACCAGAACGCAGCTCAAAACATTTTAATCAGTCTTGAACTGCCATGGGTAACCGATACCAATACCCAAACTCTTGTTAAGAAAACACAATGCTGTTACAAAAACTGAAAATTATTTTTCATTCCATTTACTTTTTTCTCCGTTTTACAAGAAAATTATGATTGTTTTCCATAGAAAACTAAAGAGTTCATCGAAATACACCAGATAAATTTTCTTTAATGACCTGCTAAGGGAGCTTGACGGATTCAGCATTTTCCGAAGTCTGGTTCAGAGGTGAAATCGATAAAACTATCGTTAAAAAGTGTGGAGAACTACCGAACTTGAGTGTACGTGAAGGGAATACCAATTTTTTTCGATCTGCTGGAAAGAGGTATAACGTTTCACGCATATGTCAGATACAAAATCGTGGTATGCTGTTCATCTAATGGCAGTTTTGGCCTCAATGGGAATCCAAATGAAAGTTTCAATCATATTACAATACTTTCCCTAGCAGATCCTGCGACCAACAAAACCGCCGAGAAAACGACCGGTCGTTTTCGGACAAAAATACGTCCGGTAAAACGACTGTTAAAACGACTTCATCCGCGTCAGAGAGCTTTCAGTCAGGTCGTTTTACAATTCAAGACTGGATGAACAACCGCGGAAACGACTGTTCAAAAGACCTTTCAGTCCGGTTGTCGTTATGCGGTCGTTTCTTCGGTTGAAAATGAAAAACGACAGGACTGAAAGGTGTTTTGAACAGTCGTTTTCGCGGTAGTTCATTCGTTTATTAATTGTAAAACCACCTGACTGAAAGCCCTCCCTGGAATCTGCTCGTATGCGGCTGGTACGGACACGGATAAAGTCGTTTTGACAGTCGTTTTCGAGGACGTATTTTTGTCCGAAAACGACCGGTCGTTTAGTCGGTCGCTTTGAAGGTAGTTTGGTGGTGGCTTTTCAAGTCGCCACCGAACTTGCCAGGGTTGAGCAGAGTTCTGGCCACTAGCTCACACAGGAATAATTTTGAAAAATAATTTTCGGCATCTCAGATACAAAATCGTGACTTGATGTTTATCTAACGGCAGTTCTGGCCTCAATGGTAGTTCCAAATGGCAGTTCTAGTCATACTTTAATGTTTGGAGCAGAGTTCTGGCCACCTGTTACGTCCGAGGTAGAGCAGGGCTCGTTCTCAGGCGTAGCAAAGCCTTTAATTTTTATTTTTCGCGGATCGCTTCGCTTCGTCCCGTACGGGCCCGGTTCCCGAATACCTGTAAGGGGGAAAATGGAAGGCTCTCGTGCAAATAATAATGCGATAATTAGAGTGAAAACAAGGATGAATATATATATGTATTGCTAAATACTAGGTTACAACTCCGTTAATGGGGTTTCAAAACTACCGGCGAATCACACTCATTCTTCCACACAGGGATTACGTTAGTCGATGATTAATTTAAGATGATTACAATATTCCTCGGCGGGGTTCTTTGTCCTAACACTAGTTAAGTTCCCGAACATGGGTCGTAGAACCTTATAGTCTCTAAAAGGTTTTTACACCTTCACAGGCAGATAAGCTATTACTAATATTTAACACAACACGATTTAAGGGGCTGCTGGAGCTGTTTTTCTTTTCTTTTTTAACTTGCTTTACCTGTTTTACCGATGAGACCTCGACAATTTTTTAGTTCCGACTGAACATTGTTGATATGCTACACATATGCGTCAAATCATGCAGGATTATGATATTGACATAAACGCTTCGGTGTGCAGTCGAATTTTGATTGAAAACTTAGCAGGAATTAAGAAAACCGGATATTATAGTTTGCGAAAGTGCGTGAACGTAGTGTCACGATTGACGTACAGGTGGCTCTGCATGGTGCCCTACACTACATTCATGCCGTGTTCATCGGCTCTGATCACCCGTCGCAAGTCGATAGACTAAATTATCGCAGTTTACACTATGCGTGATTATCTTTTGAGTGAGAAACTTTTCGACGATTTTTGAATATTCGGAGAACTTCACAGAATTGGCATGCACACCCTTTTGACGTATGCAAGGTCTAGAACTTTTTACATCCAACAGAACATCCAACTTTTTACATCCAACAGCGGCCATGTTGGTTTCCGCGACAGTTTGCAATATTTGATTTTCTTTATTTTTCGGAAGATTTCGATCAAAATTCGAGTGCACGCCGAATCGTTGATGTTATTGATACAGTCCTGCAAGATTTGAAGCATACGCGTCGCATAGTTACGATGAATTGTGAAAACTAAGAAATCGCCTATTTTCGTCGGTAAAACAGGAAGGTCCAGTAGCCCCTTAATGCCGCTACGGAACACACTCGGAAGTACAGACCGCGACCTCTTTGCACTCTAGCTTTGAGGCTAAGCTAGAGCGTGGCGTGGCGTGGTTTATTTCCGAGATTTATAGACCTGTGCGAGCCACGATTTGCGGAGATACTCCAGACCGATCTCGCTATGATCGTTGCTGTCAGGAGACTGATTTCCCTGCGCCGATCGGAGACCCTCTTCGGATCCGCGAGCGGTCGCAGCGAAGCTCGGTCTCCGCAATTTAGGAACAACGGGGTGTGAGTCTCCCGGCACGTACAGCGATTGAAAATCGCCGCGCGTGTCGCGAACTTCGGACCCGCTGGTCCCCGAAAACCCAGCTCGGCAGCGACACTTAATATTATAAAGGGCAGCAATTCATATCGGGTGATGCTGAGGATGCACCGCGTGAGCACACCCGAGGTGTGAAATCACACCGCGGATGAGCTCAGCGGCGCAAACCAACACTCGGCGCGCCACGTCGCGACTCCGAGGCACTCACGAATCCCAGAGGGGATCGAAAATGACACGAAATCGGGACGTAACATACCAACTAACACAGGAATAATTTTGAAAAATAATTTTCAGCATCTCAGACACAAAATCGTGAGAAGCTGTTTATCTAACGGCATTTCTGGCCTCAATGGCAGTTCTGAATTAAAGTTCTAGTCATACTATAATGTTTTCAGCAGAGTTCTGGCCACCAACTAACAGAGTCTTACGTCCTGATCAGCTTTTTCCTGCATCTACGGTAAAGGAGATTTCTCTCCCTATTACGCGTTTATCGCATGTGACGCTTTATCAGAACAGTGCCCCTTTTGAATCTAACCTTTCGGAAATTTATTCAGGGATGGGCTGAGAATGCATGCCAAAAGAATATATGTCGATGATCATTATGTGGTGTTTACTATGGCTCGGTATTTAATTCTACTCGATGCGTACTACGATGTTTACTACGTCGAACTGATATGACACTCCGCGTGGCCCTGACATACCGTAGTACCGTACTAAAATAAGATTCCTGATGGCTCGCGGTGGGCTGCGCGACACTGAGTCAAGGCTAACGTTATCGCGAACTGTCGGGTTCGTTACTCTACCTTGGATAGTGTGCCAGGAAATATAAAATCGAATCCCCTCCTCGACGTCGTGCGCTCGACCTGACTCCTCAAGTGCTATCGGTAGGGCAATCTCGCTAGAAAGGTCATCCCAATCTATCGTCATATAATTTTAAGTTCATTTGTCGTCGTTAATAACTAATTGTTAATCACTAAAATCTTAGAGATAATCGTCAAAATCATTGTGATCTGCCGAGCCTCGAAAGAAGGAGTAGCGACGCCACTTATATGAAATTTCGTCAAAAGTAAAAGCATCGAAACCTACGCCGCAGTCGCCGAAATATCGATCTTCCATCGACCGGCGACCCTGGAGGGGGGAGCCGAATGTAGCGGGCAACAAGTGGGCCGGTACGGGTGCGAGCGAACGAGGGACTTCACTTGCTAACGGGTAGCGCGATAGTCAAGTCAGCCTTCGAGGAGTCTCGCCAGAAATTAATAAAGTCAAGTGTCAACATGAGTTTGAATTGTCAAAATAGTGTTATTGTGAGCCGTAACAAATAGAGTGGAATAACTCACGTAAGTCGAAATAAATCTTTATTTCTCGCTCCGAACAATTCTCTTCGTTCTTTATTTCGGCAATTTCTTTCCCTTGGGGCCCCAACGAAATCCACCCTGTGCTCTCCCATTGAATAAGATTTACTATAATTACGAGGTTACTAGTTACCGAAGCTACTTCGCGCCCAATCATTTGAGACAAATTATTATTGTCGAAGAGCCCTGTCAGCCGACGGACGCCGGCCGCGGCAGGTGTAGGCTTTTAAAATTAGAGACTTTCTCAATGGCCTCAATGAAAAATCGAGGAACTGAACTTTTAATTTCTAGGCAATCTTCCATTAATTTAATCAACTCCCGGATCGAATATTATTTATCTTTGAGTTATAAAAATAATTAATTAAAGGTTGGAAAAATAAGCAAAATAGAATATTCGTTGAAGATAGACGAGAATGGAAAAATGTAAAGTTCCATTGACTTACGATGATTCGAAAAATGAATCGATTGGTCGAATATGTCAGATGGGTCGAAATGGATGAATATGTCGAATTTAGAATTCCTCGTCCTTCCTTCAATATTTCAGAAGTAACCGTTGGAATCAACAATAGATGTTGAGGATGACGGGTAAATGTTGATGACGTTGTAATGTAGGTAGAGAAATAATTTATCGACGAAACTCCGGTATATTCAGCCGTTAAAATATTTGGAAATATTTATTTTTAAGTACTGAGTTTAAAATTCAAATTTTTGAACTTTAATTATTTTTAAAAATCAAGACTTCGGATGACAATTAGACGTGTATGTCTGTTTGCTCGCGATAATTAATAGTGACAATCCAAGGTGTTAATATCTTGATGAGTGAGCCATGCCACCCTCGGTGGAGCTTCTTTTATTGTCTTCTCCGGGGGGACCGCTTCTCACTCAGCTCCCCGTCGCATTCGTTGATGTCCAGTGAGCTATCGGCTGATCGGCCGAACCCCTTCCGTGAGGATTATCGATCGGTTTTGGGAGTCTTCCGCAGCTTACTTTTAGTAACTTTACAATATTGACTTTTATAATAATTTCCCGAATTAACAATTTATTTTCTTAATTTTCATTTTAAATTAGAAGAATTTAGAAATTTGAACGGAATTTCTATGTTGTTTCTATCAAAAGTCATTCCCTTGATTAATTTAATTTTTTAAATTTTCCTTATAAATTTCGGAGTTTTAAAGAATAATTATTTTACTTGTCCTAAACTATAATACACCGTAAATATTTACCTCGGATGATAATAACTAATTCCTCGCTATTAACTACTGTTTTATCTATTCTTTTGACAATTAAAACATAATTTTAATGTATAAAGTAATTCCCCCGATTATAATATTAACGATTTATCCTTCGTTTATAATAATTAATATCGGCGATTTGACCCAAATGATTTACCAAACTTGATTCTACTGAGATCATTTTTAATTATTTATTTACTGGTCATTTCTCCTCAAATATTTAAATCGAATGAATTTATTATAAATAATTAATTATTATATTCTCTTCTAATGATTTGAATAATTATCGTCCGAGAGGTGCTGCACTCGTTAGCGCTGACGGTAATTCTCCCAATCAATCGCTTCGAGACAGTTACACCGATTCTTTGGCTGCACCGCCGTGTGCGTACGTGCATCGCCTCGCTCCGCATGTTAGAGCGATAAGGTGTCGTCTCTTTCATGTCGCCGCCGCATAAGAAAGATTCACATTACTTTTGCGTTTCGATTAAGACAATGGGTATGGACCCAAGGTATTCTCACTGTCGATGACCCTTGCTAGCGGGTCCAATAGCTTCATTGTTTTAATATTTTTACCCATCTGATTGTTCTTATGCCGACCACTGGATAGAATCATCCAGCGATTTAAATGCGCTATTATTAATTATTTATCGTGCAATCACCTTCCAGTGGTTACTAAGTTAATATGATTTTTACTATGACTTGACTCGAAAATTGTCTCTAAATTCCTTGTAAATTTATTATTTTCTTATCGAATATTTATCGATTTTTGACCAGTTGCGTCAGTGAATTTAACTAAAAATGCACAGGACGTAACAAGAGGAATAATTTTGCAAAATAATGTTCGGCATCTCAGACACAAAATCGTGAGAAGCTGTTTATCTAACAGTAGTTCTGGCCTCAATAGTAGTTCCAAATGAAAGTTCCGGTCATACTTTAATGTTTTGAGCAGTGTTCTGGCCACCAACTAACAGAGGAATAATTTTGAAAAATAATTTCCGGCATCTCAGATACAAAATCGTGAGCTGCTGTTTATCTAACGGCAGTTCTGGCCTCAAGGACAGTTCCAAATTAAAGTACTACTCATACTATAATGTTTTGAGCAGAGTTCTGGCCACCAACTAACAGAGGAATAATTTTTCAAAATAACTTTTGGCATCTCAGACACAAAATCGTGAGATGCTGTTTATCTAACGGCAGTTCTGGCCTCAACGGTAGTTCCAAATTAAAGTTCTAGTTATACTATAATGTTTTGAGCAGAGTTCTGGCCACCAACTAACAGAGGAATAATTTTGAAAAATAATTTTCAGCATCTTAGATACAAAATCGTGAGAAGCTGTTTATCTAACGGTAGTTCTGGCCTCGAAAGCAGTTCCAAATGACGGTTCTAGTCATATTACAATGCTTTGAGCAGAGTTTTGGCCACCAGCTCACAGAGGAATTATTTTGAAAACCTATTTTCGGCATCTCGGAGACAAAATCGTGAGATCATGTTTATCTAACAGCAATTCTGGCCTCAATGACATTTCAAAATTAAAGTTCTAGTTATACTATAATGTTTTAAGCAGAGTTCTGGCCACCAGCTCACAGAGAAAACATTTTGAAAAATAATTTTCGGCATCTCAGACGCAAAATCGTGGGCTGCTGTTTATCTAACGGCAGTTTTGGCCTCAATAGTAGTTCCAAATGAAAGTTCTAGTCATACTATAATGTTTTGAGTAGAGTTCTGGCCACCATCTTACAGAGAAATAATTTTGAAAAATAATTTTCGGAACCTCAGAAATAAAATCGTGAGATGCTGATTATTTGACGGCAGTTCTGGCCTCAACAGCAGTTCCAAATGATAGTTGTAGTCATATTACAATGCTTTGAGCAGAGTTCTGGCCACCATCTCACAGAGAAATAATTTTGAAAAATAATTTTCGGAACCTTGGACATAAAATCGTGAGATGCTGATTATCTGACGTCAGTTCTTGCTTCGACAGCAGTTCCAAATGACAGTGCTAGTTATATTACAATGTTCCGTGGCTGGAGGCTGGAGCAAGATTTCCAGCCTTTAGTCACCTAAATAATCGTTAACGATGGTTTATCATGATCGCAGTTATATGATACTGGAATGCCGATACGAAGACACGAAGAAATTAGAGCCTCTAACCACCCCTAAATAATTGTCTATGACCATTTCTGTGCGATATTGAAATGCTGATACTCGGGCGCGAGTTCTCGACTCTCTCTGGCGGTAATTGACAATTCTAGAGACTAGAACTGACTTTAGATAAATAGCATATCACGATTTTATGTCTCAGATAACGAAATTTTTTTTTTTTAATTATCCCGTCGTGAGTTGGAAGCCCGAACTCGGCTCAAAACATTATTGTATGACTAGAACTTTAATTTGGACCTGCCATTGAGGTCAGAATTGCCGTTAGATAAACAGCAGCTCACGATTTTGTATCCGAGATGCTGAAAATTATTTTTCAAAATTATTCCTCTGTTAGTTGGTGGCCATAACTCTGCTCAAAACATTATAGTATGACTAAAACTTCAATTTGGAACTACCGTTGAGGCCAGAACTGCCGTTAGACAAACAGCATCTCACGATTTTATGTCTGAGATGCTGAAAATTATTTTTCAAAATTATTCCTCTGGTAGTTGGTGGCCAGAACACTGCTCAAAACATTAAAGTATGACTAGAACTTTCATTTGAAACTACCATTGAGGCCAGAACTGCCGTTGGATAAACAGCATCTCACGATTTTGTGTCCGAGATGCCGAAAATTATTGTTCAAAATTATTCCTCTGTGAGTTAGTGGTCAGAGCTCTGCTCAAAACATTATAGTATGACTAAAACTTCACTTTGGAACTACCGTTGAGGCCAGAACTGCCGTTAGATAAACAGCAGCTCACGATTTTGTGTCGGAGATGCTGAAAATTATTTTTCAAAATTATTTGTCTGTGAGCTAGTGGCCAGAAGTCTGCTCAAAGTATTGTAATATGATTGAAACTTTCATGTGGATTCCCATTGAGGCCAAAACTGCCATTAGATGAACAACATACCATGATTTTGTATCTGACATATGCGTGAAACGTTATACCTCTTTCCAGCAGATCGGAAATAAATTGGAATTCCCTTCACATACACTCAAGTTCTGTAGTTCTCCGCACTTTTTAACGATAGTTTTATCGATTTCACCTCTGAAGCAGACTTCGGAAAATGCTGAATCCGCCAAGCTCCCTTAGCAGATCATAAAAAAAAAATGATCTAGTGTATTTCGATAAACTCTGCGTTTTCTATGGAAAACAATAATAATTTTCTTGTAAAACGGAGAAAAAAGTAAATGGAATGAAAAATAATTTTCGGTTTTTGTAGCGGCATTTTGTTTTCTTAACAAGAGTTCGGCTATTGGTTTCGGTTACCCATGGCAGTTCAAGACTGATTAAAATGTTTTGAGCTGCGTTCTGGTCGACAACTACTCGCGTTCAAAATTAGTGTAGCTTCAAATCGCAATTTTAAAAATAATTCTACAGAACTGTTTTTGAAATCTATCAGGGACTGTAGAACTGTGCTGAATGCAACTTCTCCATGTTCAAGTATTCCAAATGCGACGAGATGCTATGATTTCGTATGCGAAGTTGGCATCTCATTCCTTTAAATCGCGATTTTGAAGGTAATAAATGGAACTATTGTTGAAACCTATCAGGAACTGTAAAACTATGCTGGATGCAAGTAAATCTGAAGTTTTTTTTTATTGAGATGCTAATACTTGTTATGCTAACTTCACAGACATTGAAAGGAAGGGGAGATTAAGGGTGCGGTGTAGAGGGACGTTTGAAGTGCGGAGAGGAGCAGCTGAGGCTATGCGAAGGCATTTGTTTTGGATTACTTGGAGTTTATTAAGGTGCGTATTAGCAGCGTCATGCCATATAGGGCACGCATAGGTGAGAGCTGGCCGAATGACCCCAGTAAAAATTCTCAATTTGACTTGAAGGCTTAGGGAGCTCGCCCTTAGGGGTAAATATAAGCGACTGAGAAAGATTTTGGCTTTGATGGTCGTTAAGTATATGTGAGGATTTCACAATAGTATTTTGTCGATCGTCAGACCTAAGTACTTAACATGAGGAGCTAACGGTATTTCTTTACCTCTAATCTTAAAAGTAAAAAGGTACGCCAAGTACTTAAAAATTGTATGGTCGTTCAGAAAATATGTTTATAAAAAAACCTCTTAAAAAGAAAAAGTCTGCAAAAACAGATGTTTATCAAACCAGTTTCTGAACAAAAAAATTATTCCAAAAAGACGTTTATCAAAGCAAAAATAAAAAATATATGTATATCAAAATGTCAACAAAAAAATAAATAAAAAATTGAAAAGAAATCAAATCAAAGCAGCTAAGTAGTAGTACATACAAAAAAATTCTTCAAAAAATATGCTTATCAAAACAATCTAAAAAAAAATACAAGATGCAAAAAATCTTGGCAGAAAAAAACTTGGCGTGACAGTTTTTTTTCCAATAGCTGTTGTACATGGTTCATTCAAATAATCGAGGGAGAGGGAAAGTAACTGTAATAACTGCAGTAACTGTAATTGTAAAAAAAACCTGGCACGCCAAGTTTTTTTTTGTCAAGATTTTTTGCATCTTGTATTTTTTTTTAGATTGTTTTGATAAACATATTTTTTGAAGAATTTTTTTGTATGTACTACTTGGCTGGTTTGATTTGATTTCTTTTCAATTTTCTATTTCTTTGTTGTTGAGATTTTGATACATATATATTTTTTTAATGCTTTGATAAACGTCTTTTTGAAAGAATTTTTTTGTTCAGACACTGGTTTGATAAACATCTGTTTTGGCAGATTTTTTCTTATTAAGAGGTTTTTTTTGTAAACATATTTTCTGAACGACCATACAATTTTTAAGTACTTGACGTACCTTTTTACTTTTTTTTAAACGTATTTTTTGCTTTGATTTCATCTATTTTTGACATCCAGTCATGTAGTTTAATTGATTATTACCAACATACTAGGAATAAACCGAATCATCTTCCTGTAAAATATATTCATGTAACATTTTATGGTGACGAAAGGCACCTTCGACACCTTGAGTAGCTGCTCTTGATGCTCTGGACCTTCGAAGGCAGCTGTGTCAGGATCAGAAGGTGGGTTTCATCATGCGTAACTAACAAAAAACGTATCTCTCTCTCTCTCTCTCGCATGATGGATAAAGACATCTTTTGATGCTGACGCAGTGCCTCTGAAGTTCTAGAGCATCGATGGCATCTGTATGTGGAGCTGGCGATGCGTTTCGCCACTATATGCAAAAATTATGTTTATAATAAATTATAAATTTTCACTGCGAGCCTTCAATTATACATCGACAGGGGGAAATGTCTCAAATAGACTGCCAGCTCTGTCAGGAAAAGATTTATTCCTTGGTTTGGGTATATGTAAATAAGTCCATGTTTTGCTGACGGAGCATAGATTCCATAAAAAAAAAAAAAAATTATTTTCCTGTAAAATATATTCGTGTAACATTTTATGGTGACGAAAAGCACCTTCGACTCCTTGAGTACCTGCTCCTGCTGCTCTGGACCTTTGAAGGCAGCTGCGTGAGGATCAGAAGGTGGTTTTCATCATGTGTAGCTGAAAAAAAACTTATCTCGCTCGCATAATGGATAAAGAGATCTTTTGATTTTGACGCAGTGTGTCAGAGTGCGTCTGAAGTTCCAAAGCATCTAGGGCATCTGTATGTGGAGTTGTATATAACTTTTGCCCCTATATGCAACAAGTATATATAAAAATATAAATAATTTAAATTTTCAATGCGAACCTTCAATTAAAAAAAAAAAAACATCGCTCTGTCTTATTTGGACTTATATCGAAGGCCATGGTTTGCCAGTTCCGTCAGTAAAAGATTTTATTCCTCGGGTTAGATACCTATACAAACAGAGATAAATAAGTTCATGTTTTCCTGACGGAGCGTAGATTCCATTTTAAAAAACTGAACCATCTTTCTGTCAAATATATTTAAAAATATCAATTTTTGACAAATGCAAAATTAAAACGAAACTTCAAAAATAGGTAAGTCATAAAAAGATCAAGGAATTAACTTTAAAAAAAGACACATCCAACACATTATTATTTATTTATTTTTTATAATATGGATCAATTTTTTTACACGAGTTATTTTTATTTTTCATTCACGATACGAGTGGACACATTCATCTTTTTTCATTCCGAACCGAACATCCCATATATCACATATCACACTTATTTTCTTAGCAAAGAAGAATTTGTTTTGCCGAGCGATTAACCGAAGCGCGAAGTGCGCTGCGCTGATATACGACAAAATCCAAGAGAGATGGTAAAACAGAGACGGGTAGAGAGAAAGTGCCGCGCTGATGCGAGCATCCGAGAGAGATGCAAGATGAGTCAGCTGGCGGACGCATGCGCAGTAGACGCGAGGACTCACATCACATCACAGGACATTTTTATAATATTTTCGATTCTCGTGAGGGTCACGGTGCCCGTATCTCAGCATCTACCTAACATGATCGTAACTAGGCGCGTTGGAAAGCTTGAGTCCGATATATATAATAAAAGTGTCGTTGGAATTCCGATTCGATGCTTCGTTTTCGAGAAAATGGAGGAGCAAAAATCCACTTCCGGCCTTTTGGAGTATATACACTTGGTAGCGTCTTGTCAACTGGCTTAAAAATCTTTTTTTTAAGTACTTGGCGTCGAGACGCTACCGCGTCTCTTGATATTAGGCGAAACGCTTTTGACAGAAGAGAAGAGTATAGCTTCGGTTTTCTCGGTGTTAACTTTGATGAGCCATTTTTCCAGTTCTTTAATGATATAACCCTGGTTGAAATTCCGGATAGATGCGAATAAAAGAAACTTTTATTCGTCGATGATGTATTTTCTGCACGTTTTCCCGGATTCAACGCGGATAGATACGGAAGGTATAATGTGAATTATATTTATGTATCCGTGTTGATCCGTATACACTTATGCAATTTGTATCTGATGGGTTATTACATAATAAACAGTTTCCAACGCGGGATGCACGATAAAAAAACAGATTTATTATACCATTAGTGAGATCGCTTCTGCGTGTTAACATAAAGTCGTAGTGATAAGCAAAAAAACAAAAGTAATTAAAGACACGGTTGGCACTCTGCCTTAGGAAGATGGGAGATCGATGAGAGGTGCGTCGGTAAAGACGATTTTCCCCAACACTCCCGCTTTGGCTTTATCGATCAGTCTCGATTTCTTCTTAGGAGCGAAGCTCTTCTCTGCAGACTCCCAACTCATCCCGATTGCGCTGGAATGCCTGACGAGGCAATGGTTTCGTCATGATGTCTGCTTGTTGTGCGTTCGATGCCACATATTCCAATGCGAACTCCTTCTCGGCGTGTCGTTCTCGCACATAGTGGTATCGAACATCAATGTGTTTTACACGTTTATGATAAACGGGGTTCTTCACCAGGCATATGGCACTTTGGTTGTCCATATATAACGTGGTGTGTACGTCCTTGGTGTTTAGCAACTGCCGGAGGAGGGACTTCATCCACACGATCTCTTTCGCCGTCTGGCAAGCGGCCATGTATTCCGCCTCCGTCGTCGATAGAGCAACTGACTGTTGTCTCTGTGAGTTCCATGAGATCGTTCCTGAAGCAAATTTTAGGACGAAGCCCGTCGTCGACCGTCGTGTCTCTGGTTCTCCGGCATAGTCTGCATCGCTGTAGGCGTGTAATTCCTTTTTCTTGCCACACTCGAAGCGTAGACCGTATCTGGCGGTACCCTTCAGGTACTTTATTATCCGTTTCACAGCTTTCCAGTGCGTTGACGTGGGATTCTCAAGGTGTCGGCTAGCTTGATGTACTGCGAACGTGATGTCCCGCCTCGTTACCACTGACAGGTACATCAAACTTCCGACAGCTTCGCGATAAGGAGCTGTCGTTTCGTCGCTCTGGTCTTCCGCTTGCACCAGAGAGCTCAAAACCTGATGCGGGTCCGCAGGAATGGTAACGGGGTTGGCCTCTTTCATCCGGAATCTCTCCAAAATCCTGTTCGTGTAGGTCTCTTGATGCAGGAAGATGGACCCGTCCAACATTCGCTCTATGTGCATTCCCAAAAATAGATTGGCATCGTTGTGGGTTATTTTGAATTCTTTCTCGAGTCCCTCGATGAGTTTGTCGATCAGATCCTGATTCGGCGATACGATTAATCCGTCGTCTATGTAGATAGCCAGAATTAATTTTTCCCTTTTATTTTTGCTAGTGAAGACGCACGGGTCTGCGTTCGTCGCCTCCAAGTTAAATTTGTTCAGGAAACTTGTGAAGCGTCGATTCCAGCAACGGGAGGACTGTTTAAGGCTGTATAGGCTCCTCTTCAGTCGGCAAATCCTTCCCGTTCCGTCTTCATATCCTTCCGGTTGTTGCATGTGGATAGTTTCCTCGATGTCGCCGTACAGGAAGGCAGTTTTTACATCAAACTGCTTTATCTGCATTTGATCGCTCGCCGCTATCGCCAGAATAGCCCGAATGGAGTCGAATCGAACAACCGGGCTGTGAGTCTCCTGGTAGTCAATTCCCTCTCTCTGCCTGAATCCGCGTGCGACGAGTCTGGCTTTATATCTCTGAATATTTCCTTTTGCGTCTCTTTTTAGTTTAAAAGTCCACTTACAGTCAATCGGTCTCGAATTCTCGGTTGCTTCGACGAGTTCCCACACTTGGTTTTGTTTGAGCGATTTGAATTCCTCGTTCATCGCTTTATGCCACTGCGTAGCCTCTCTGCTCTCCGTAGCTTCACGATATGTGAGCGGCTACTGAGATTCAGCTATGAATAGGTTCTCAATGAAATCGCGGTACCTCACCGGGATTCTCAAACCCGCTCTATCCCGCAGTCCGTAACCCTCGTTTTGGTGCTGGTTCCTTTCCGGTTCTATTTGAGGTTCGACCGCCGCGATTACTGGTGGGTTCTCTTCCGGTTCTTCGTCGATCTCTTGTCGTTCAGCCTCTTGTCCATCGTCGTCCTCGATCGCATCGCCGCCGTTATTGGGATTTTCTTGATCATCCGGATCGTACTCTTCGAACAGCAGACATTCGTTATCGTTCTGTGCTTCTTGCGTAGCTGCTTTGTGGAGTTTTCCCGAAAAAACAACGTCTCTGACAATAGCAATTTTGTTGCCATCTGGATACCAAACCCGAAATCCTTTGGTTTCTTCACCGTAGCCAATGAAGTATCCCCGTTTCGCTTTTGCGTCGAGTGCTCGACGCTTTTCTTTTGGCACATGCGTAAAAACTTCCTCGCCGAAGATGTGCAGGTTCTTTATGTCCGGCTTCTTTTGGAACCATAATTCCGAGAGTGTTGTGCCCTTAACGCTGCTCGTACCGGTCCAGTTCAGCGTCGTTACGGCTGCGTTAATGGCTTCTGCCCAAAACTCCGCGCCGAAACCTCCTGCGAGCATCAGCGTCCGTCCTGCTTCTTTCAGGGTGCGGTTGTCTCTCTCTGCTGAGCCATTTTGCTCAGGTGTGTATACAACCGTACGTTGATGTCGAATTCCAAGTTTCTCTGTCAGTGTCCTCATCTCGTGGTTGATAAATTCAAGCCCATTGTCCGTGCGAAAAACTCGAATACCTCCGGGGCAGTGTTTCTCCGCCTTTTTGAAAAATTTCTCAACGCAGCTTGTAGTTTCATCCTTGGTCTCGATGAAATGTACTTCTCGATAATGCGAGTAGTCGTCTTTTAGCAACAGGAAGTATCTTGATCCTCCAAAAGATTTTGTAGGCATAAGTCCACAGAGATCCGCATGTATGACCTCGTCGATGCTCTTAGACTTCGACGTGCTCTCCGGAAAGGGAAGCCGGTGCATTTTCCCCATGGTACACGCCTCGCAAAATGGATCCTTTTCATCCTACACCGGTATGTGAAGCCTGTTGAGGATCTGCCTCACGTGTCTGAAATTTTGGTGAGCCAGCTTCTCGTGCCAATTTTGGAGTGTCTCGGTCGAACTTATGTACGCTCTTGGCGGGTCCTGTTTCTGTCTCGAAGAGCTTGGATCCTCGATATCGAATTGCATTTCGTACAATTTTCCTCGGCGAATCCCAGTCACAATTGTGCGTCCATTTTTCAATAGTTCGCAGGTGGCACTCGTCGATTGCATCTCGAGTCCCTTGTCAAGGGCCGCTCCGACCGAGAACAGGTTAAACTTCAGTTTGGGTACGTACAATACGTCGACGAGGTGGTTCTCACACCAAGTCTCTCCGTTGAACATCGCGACGTTGATGCGGCCTTTTCCGTGAGCCTTGATAGAACCTCCGTCACCGATGCGCACGTCTATGGGAAAGTCCAGTGTCTCGTACGTAAGAAACCAATCTCTTCGACAGGACATGTGGTCGCTGGCTCCGGTGTCCAAAAACCAGGTAGCGTCTCTTGTGTCCGGCGGGAGTGCTGCTGTAAGAGCCACGCTCACTAAACCCTCGCCACTCGGTTTCTTTCCAGATGCAGTCTTGTTTCCTGAGCCTCCCGAATCGTCGTCGCCTTTTCTCTGCGAGCACTCTCTAGCCCAGTGTCCAGCTTCTCCACAGACGTAGCACTTCCCTGGCTTCGTTGAGTCCCTCGACGTGCCTTTCGATGTTCCGCCTCTACCGCGCTTGGATTTTCCACGTTGTACGTTGGATGCCAGGGCGTTTGCGGTTTTGTTGTCCCGTACGATGTCTCTCGACTCTTCAGTTATGAGTCTCGCTTTTAGATTGTCAAGCGTCCGCTCTCCCGCTGGCATAGAATCCTAAGCGCTAACGAAGTATCGACAGCTTTCGGCCAGCGTCATGAGGATTTTGGTAATTATCATAGATTCGGAAATCTCCTCATCCATTAGCTTGAGCCTGTGCGCTATGTCCTCCAGCTTCGCAATGTGGGTTGAGACATCGTCTGATTTCTGCTTCGTGGCGTTGTACCACTCCCGCTGAAGCATGTGTACGCTCGTCTCAGATCGCTGCTCGTAGATCGACGATAATTTTTGCCACATTTCCGCTGCCGACGTGCAGTTTATTATGTGGAGTGTCGGTTGCGGTCCGATAGTTGTCACAATAACCTTCTGTGCTGTGGCGTCGGCTTTCGTCCATGTTGCGAGTTCTCGAGCGTGTGTGGTGCGCGAGGCATTGTCCGCGTCTGCAGCAAGGACCGGTTGCAGGCTCGTTCCCGATGCAACTTCGTATGCACCATGCGAGTTCAGCACTACGCGAACTTGAAACTTCCAAACCGTCCAGTTCTCTTTGTTTGTTAGCTTAGTAACTCTTGTGATATCAGTCTCCATTTTTGCGATTATTTATTTCCACTTTTGCACACGGCAGGGAGATAACCTCAAAAATGAGCGTCCACGACTTTCACGGTGCTAACTTTACGATTCACTTTTTTCCAATAAAATATTTATCGCGCTGTTTATCTGGGCCCTTAACCTGATGGGTTATTACATAATAAACAGTTTCCAACGCGGGATGCACGATAAAACAACAGATTTATTATTCCATTAGTGAGATCGCTTCTGCGTGTTAACATAAAGTCGTAGTGATAAGCAAAAAAAACAAAAGTAACTAAAGACACGGTTGGCACTCTGCCTTAGGAAGATGGGAGAACGATGAGAGGTGCGTCGGTAAAGACGATTTTCCCCAACAGTATCGTTTTCTATCCGTTCATGCATAATTTCGTTATATATCGCCATCCGAATCTTTTAGTATGAACATTTTGTTCCGTTTCTATCGTTCTCTTTAAGTTCATGCATGGTTTCGTTAATTGTATATCGCTATCCGAATGTTTCCTCATCAATATTTCGTATCGTTTCAATCGGTCTCTATCCGTTCGTGTATGATTTCCGTATATATTGCTATCCGAATGTTTCCGCATCATATGTTCGTTCCGATTCTATAATTCTGTATCTGATCATGTATGTTTTCGTAATATATCGGTATCCGAACATTTCCGCATCCATATTTCATTTCGTTTCGATCGTTCACTATCCGTTCGTGTATGATTTCTGTATATATTGCTATTCGAATGTTTCCGCATCATATTTTCCGATTCTATAGTTCTCTATACGTTCATGTATGGTTTCGATATATTTATTATTTCAGTAATTTTACATCGATTCGTTTCATGTCCAGCAAAACCCTGTCCTGCCGGAACCGGCCCTGCCTTGGCATTAGACATGTACCGTGACGGTCATTTTTTGTAAGCGTCAATTGTCCAAAAATGACCGTGAATTGACCGTCTTTTTTATTGCAGAAAATGTTAGTTGTGCCATGACCATCATTTTTGTTCGGGGTCACAAATATGTGAAAAACCATGAAAAACATCTATCTATCCTAGTGTTACGTCCTGATCAGCAATTTTCACTCCATCTCGGTTAAGGAGTATTTACACCCTCCCTTTAAACGTTATTCGGAGATGACGCTTTATCGAGGTTTTGGCCCTGTTTGAACCTAACCTTTCGGAAAATAATTCGGGATAGGGCCTAGAGTGTATATATTTGATATTGAGGAAATTTTATTCGCGGTTAAAATTTGGAATTTACTAGATTTTAAGTGACGATTTTAAACTGGAAAAGAAAATTCTGGATGCTAACTCTTTCTATAGAATGGAACACGATACGCGGCTATCTCACTCTCTCGCGCGTCACCCTCGACGCACGACTCGCGACGATTCGCTATCACGCTCACTCACTGTTTTCTCCCGACCAATCCTAATATTTTAACGCGCACTGATATAGCTGAAATAAAATTCACCAACACGAATATATATTGTCCAAGGAAATATTCTAACCTTCCAGGAGAACGAACAAACGTTGATAGCTAAACATTGACAATTGAATATCCAGAAGAAATGAATGTTTGAGATGTAGATGTTAAATTTTCCCAACTTACGATGTAATTTAAATGGTTTTACCTCGGAATGAATGGTCAAATGAATCGATTGATGAATGATGAATGTCGATATCGGAATAGAACGTCCTTCCCAATCTGGATGAATATTCGAATCAGAATCGAATGATGACGATCGATTTCCGAAAATAACGTCCCTCCAAAATGCCGAAAACTCGAATCAGAATCGAGTGCTGATGACGATCGACTCCAGAAATGAACGTCCTTCCCAGTTTTCAACGATGTAGATTGATGATTTCAATGACTAAATGATTTCCAGGAGGAATATACTCAAATTCGATGGAATGATTTGGAAAGATATGAATGATTTATTGAACCGAGTTAAACTGAATACTGATTTCAAAAGTTTTAGAAGTCCATAATTCGCTAATTCCTTTATCAATATTCTAAGTACAAAACAAGATTGAGGTCTGTGCCCCGGTCGCGAAGAAGTGCCGTATGGGCGGTGGGCGCGCGAATATTTATTCGCCGGACCTCGGCCGGACACCCCCGCGTCACCGCTGTCACACCCGCGCCTCGTCTCCCCACTCTCATCACCTGATTCCTTTCTTTGATTCACTAATTAAATATTACTAATTTCGTAGTTTCACAATAATTTTGACATCTTAATTTGTTATTACTTAAATTTTATCGCGGATTTTATGAACATACAAATTTGAATGACAGCTGTACGACCTTTCATTGCGAAGTTAACATTAGTTGACACAAATTGTTATCTCTAATTATTTTCCTGAATTTCGGCGTTAATGGTTTTAAATTTCTTCCCTATTTTTCGTAATTTTCTATATTTTTCCTCATTATTTGCTATGTGATTATTTATTGATTATTTATTGTTTTTATATTTATTCCTTTTCCTTATTATTTTATTCAACTTCTATATTGAATGTTATCATGACGATATGACTTAATTTTCTTCCCGTACTTCTTGACTCTATTTTATTTCCCGAATCTATTATCAATTATTTCCAAAAATGCTATGTCAATCCCGTGCATTCGTCCCTTAAACTTGATTTCCATTTATTCTTGCCTTTATTATTTCAACTATGATACTCCTGGACTGTAACGATGATCTAGCATTCATCGATCTTCGCTGTCCAGGAGGTGCTGCACTTCTTACGCCCGACGGTCGCTCTCAGCATCGTGCCCATCGTGACACGCGCCGTACAAGCAGGCCTATGTTCGACAACTGTGAGGAGCCCCTGGCAGATCCTGCGACCAACAAAACCGCCGAAAAAACGACCGGTCGTTTTCGGACAAAAATACGTCCAGTAAGAACTGTTAAAACGACTTCATCCGCGTCAGAGAGCTTTCAGTCAGGTCGTTTTACATTTCAAGACTGGATGAACAACCGCGGAAACGACCGTTCAAAAGACCTTTTAGTCCGGTTGTCGTTATGCGGTCGTTTCTTCGGTTGAAAATAAAAAACGACCGGGCTGAAAGGTGTTTTGAACAGTCGTTTTCGCGGTCGTTCATTCGTTTATTAATTGTAAAACCACCTGACGAAAACGACCGGTCGTTTACTCGGTCGCTTTGAAGGTAGATTGGTAGTGGTTTTTCATGTCGCAGAACTTGCCAGGGGCACTCCGCCGATATCCTTATTTGCATTTTTGCGCCTCAGGTTACCGACTCTCATATGGTTGACTTGCTTCGTACAGTCACCTCTGTACATCAACCTATCTCACCTGAAGGCTAATTATTTTTACCAAATGGATGATTTCTCCATTTGGTATTTTATTTATTTATGGATACTTTGAAATCGACAAATTAAACAATGGCAATTTTTTCCAATGTTTATTTTTAGCGACTTAATATATTCCAAATATTTGGTTAATTAACCAACTTCCTGTCATAAATGTCCAAAATATACTGGGAAAATTCACAGGACGTAACACTAGCATATATGTTCGGCCGCCGTGGACAGTCACGGAGGTAACTACCAAATACATTACCACACACACACCACATTACATTAAACACCAAAGTGATTTATTGTCAAAATGCAACCGCACAAACTACTGTGAAAACCACAGGCCTAGCGGGCCTGTGGCCAAATTCGGAGGAGAGCATCTTAGTGGCTTTTAAAATCACTACCATCCAGACCACCGTATAAACGACCGTCGGATTAAATTCGGATAACCTTGCAATACGGTGGTTTTCATCGAAGAAACTATCGCTGCAACCACTATGTAAGTAAACTGTAGGGAACTTGTGGAACGGTTGTTTTACTGTCGGAATCACCGTACAATGGCTATTCGGGTGAGTTCAAAGCAGAGCTGGGCAGTACTGGAACTACCCGGTACTTGTTCATGGTGTCCAGTAAACCGTCCGTACGAAATTCAAGGACATTCAAGGACAATTTCCAGGACGTTTCCAGGACATTTCCAGGACATTTCCTGGTTGTGTCGGCACATTAATAAAAAATGAACATAAACACAATAAACAGACACACTGTTAATAAACAGTATATATTTATCTTTTATAACATAAGCAATAAATAATACGATTTGCTTAACCTGACCATCACAGTTTCGTCATAAATAACAATTTTTTTTTTGCAACAAATATTTAGTATAAGCGATTTGTTTCTTAAATTAACGCTTTGCATTTTTTTCATTAATTATTTCTTCTTCGATCCGGCCCGATTCTTTTAAGGCTTCGTCCATGATCTTCGTTCTCTTCGTCTCCAGTTCTGTAATAACAGCTGCAGATCGTTTTTTTGCTGCGTGAGCCTTGCCCATGTCATCTTTATCTTTTTTCCGCTGGATGCAAGCTTCTTTGTACCGCGAAAGGGCATTTCGCGCGTATTGTATCAACCGTTTTGTTACTGAGAAGTTTTTGAAACCTCCTGTGTTAATAATTGCATCAATAATAGTTTTCTGAGCTATCAAAGACTCTTTTCGTGCTGGTTATCAACCAAGCACTCATTATTGACGGAGAAACCTCGTTCTAAAGCTGCATTACCGTGCGATAAAATAAGTATTTTTTTGACAATCAGTAACAAATTGCGATAGTTCTCCGAACCGTGAGCAGAAATTTGTTTCATCCAGAAATTATCTAAGCGCTCTGACGTTCGTTTGAACGACCTCATTTGCTCTTTCGTGGATTCTTTCGAACAAATCCGTTGGAATTCAAGTTCTATTTGACCCGCGACAGAACCTGAAACTTGTTTGTTTTCTACAAGTTTACGTAGAACGATTGTGAGCCTCTCCTGTGCGTTATGTTTTTCAAAAATGATAGTCGAGGGACTCAAGCATGAAAGACCTTTCACCAACGAAAATTTGAGTGGCGACCTTTTGAGCAACTTAACCGCTTGGTAACACTAACGACATTGGTCTTTGAATTTCAATTTCTCGAGGCTCGTCAGATCCTTTAAACCATTGAGAGCATCCTCCGTAGCATACCCAATCTTGACGTGTTGCGGTGATAGAAGATTATTTTTGTCATTCAAGTCCAGAATCGTAACGCTGTGTTTGCTTAACATTTCTGGCTTGACAAAGTAATATTGTGCATGAGCGACAATAGATCTTCATACAGAAAAGGCGTCAAAGGATCATTAGATTGAAATTCTTTTAAAAACGGTTCAAACTGGATCGCTAGTGATTTGAAGAGGGCCAGTTTTGCAGGCAGGAGCTTGTCATTGATTAAATCAGCAACAATTTTAAAGCTGTTGCACGTTGGTACCGTTTTACCTTTCTTCGCGCTATAAACGTATTTTTGCAGGTTTGGCAAATACGACGTGCAGTTTCTACCAGTGGAACGTTTTCGAGCCACCATATAGCACAAAACTTTTTTGGAAATCTTGTGGAACCTGATGCAGCGGTGTAATCGGCTCTACGAGATGGAACGTCTTTGAATAAATTGTACGAAGATCGCAAGAAATCAATGACTCTCCACTCTGTCTTTTGAAAACCGGTTTTGAAAGCTTTATGCACGGTGTGCAAGCCACACGACCCGAGATCGAGCACCGTTTTGTTTTTCTACACTTCGTTTAAATCGGATTGAAAATCGTTGGCGAAATTTATGTTAACGTTTGGGCCATCCATCGAGATTTGTATCACTTTTGCCAATATCTGTAGACACGCTGCTCTTCACTGCTTCGAGTAGATCAAGGGCTGACGATTTCCCCAAGAACGCCGATGTATTATATCGAGCAGCGACTTCGTTTTTACTTTCGTCCCAAAACCGGAATACCATGTCCATCTGTTTCTTTAGGCTGATTTTATTGAGACTCTCATCAAGAGACGCGGTAGCGTCTCGACGCCAAGTACTTAAAAGAAATTTTTTAAGTGTGCGAAGGACGCTACCAAGTAGTTATACTCCAAAATGCCGGAAGTATTTGTTTGCACTACGTTACCTCACAAATAAATCATCGGATCGAAATGATATAAAAATTTTACTATAGAATGTCTATCCAAGCTTTCCAGTTTGCTTAATTCCGAACATATTCGTTCGGTGGATTCTTGTGTACGATGATCGCGATCCAGAATCGATCCAAAATGTTTCGATTGTGAGTGAACCTGAATACGGGTGTGAGGAGATAAAGTACATCGGCAACGAAGCATCGGATCGAATTTTTAAGGACACTTTTATCATATAATTCGGACCCAAGCTTTCCAATGGGCCTAATTACGATCATAATCGTCCAGCGGTTCCCGAGATATGATGAAGTGAACCTGAAATACGGGTGTGACGAGATCGATTGTGCGTGAGTTTACGCGAACATTTTCGGACGGCTCGATCTCGGCAACGAAGCATCGGATCGAATTTTCAAGGACACTTTTATTATATAATTCGGACCCAAGCTTTCCAATGGGCCTAATTACGATCATAATCGTCCAGCGGTTCCCGAGATATGATGAGGTGAACCTGAAATACGGGTGTGGGGTGATACGTGCTATACGCAAAAATTCTTCGGATTCTTCGGAAATCTTCACGATGGACCTGGGGAGTATTTTTATATCAAATATAAACTGATTGACACTAAGTTTGGTCAATATTGTTATTGCAGCAATGGAAAAATTTTTCGGTAAAAAAAATGCTTTCCTACTCGAGATTAAAACTAAGAAGAAAATCGCATTTGCAGGAAAAAATAGGTGAAATCAACCACAAAATACTTTTTTTCAAAAAAGTAAAAATGGTACGCCAAGTACTTAAAACGTTCAGAAAATATGTTTATGGAAAAACCTCTTAAAAATTAAAAAATCTACCAAAACAGATGTCTATCCGAACAATAAAAAAAAATATGTGTATCAAAATGTAAAAAAAAAATCGAAAAAAATCAAATCAAACCAGCCAAATAGTATTACAAAAATCTAAAAAAAAAAAAAAAATACAAGATGTAAAAAATCTTGAACAAAAAAAACTTGGCGTGCCAGTTTTTTTTCCAATCACTGTCGTACGTAGTTCATTCAAAAATTATATTTAAAAAAACTGGCACGCCAAGTTTTTTTTGTTCAAGATTTTTTACATCTTGTATTTTTTTTTTTTAGATTTTTTTTCGATTTTTTTTTACATTTTGATACACATATTTTTTTTTTATTTCGATCCTAATACAACCTCTGTAGTGGTCGCGATCAAGTTCGCCATTTCGTTTTCAAAGTAGTTGGCTATGCCATATACAATTGTAAAGGCTACGTTCGTTTTACCCAGATTCATTTTGGCCGCGATTTGGCTATCCGAAAATGCCACTTTGGAAATCAAGATGTTCTCTTCGATATCGCGCAGAGAATGGTGCCGCAAAACGCCTTGAATGCACCATATCAATTCAGCCTTAGTAATTTCGTAGTTTACGCGATACTCATGAAGATTCGTTTTCTTCAGTACACTGGCCGCGTTGGTTGATGTATCGACTGCTGCGTTAGTTTTAGTGCAATGTTTCGCACAAGTCCTTAAGCAGACGACCGAAGACGAGTTTTCTTTGTTTTTTTCCTCTTCAGCCAAAGTTTCTTGAACTGCAAGACCTTTGTCCACGTTCTTCGCATCCTTGAACATCGGATCAGATATCCGTATAGCATGTACAGCTTGGATGTGTTTTTTTGATTGTTCGTGGCTACTCAAAGCACTAATAACCATGTTTTGTACCGAACATGTGAGGCGGCACAGCTTACAGAATGTTGAGGACACATAATTTGTAGCCGGTTCCACCCATGATACATACTTGGCATCACCACGCCAGATTGCGTTGAATTTACATTTTCCTTTAACAGGTCTGCGATCGCCCATGATCAATCTAAGATTAGAAAAACACATACAGATTCGTTGAAAAAGTATATAATAAAATGGGATTGTGATTCTAAATAGTGATAATAAATGCAAAGTAATATATTCACTGGCATATCGGAAGTAAATAGCCTGAGTGTATGTGCCGACCGAGCGACCGAGTAAACGACCGGTCGCTTTCGGACAAAAATACGTGCTCGAAAACGACTGTCAAAACGACTTTATCCGTCTCCGTATCAGCCGCACACGAGCAGCTTCCAGGGAGGGCTTTCAGTCAGGTGGTTTTACAATTAATAAACGAATGAACCACTGCGAAAACGACTGTTCAAAACGCCTTTCAGTCCGGTCGTTTTTTATTTTCAACCGAAGAAACGACCGCATAACGACAACCGGACTGAAAGGTCTTTTGAACGGTCGTTTCCGCGGTTGTTCATCCAGTCTTGAAATGTAAAACGACCTGACTGAAAGCTTTCTGACGCGGATGAAGTCGTTTTAACAGTCGTTTTACCGGACGTATTTTTGTCCGAAAACGACCGGTCGTTTTCTCGGCGGTTTTACCGGTCGCAGGATCTGACAGGGTTTTCATTAACGAAGATAAACACTATCAAATTACTTTGACAAAACTTTTTATCCAAGAATCTATGTCAATTGTCATTTGTTTACACGGTTATCACTATTTACAATATACTAATATCTTGTTGAACTTTGCTTACCTCGTAATATTTTTGATCCGAAGGGTGAATATCTAAATATTACATTTCGTAATTGATATTCCACTATATAAAATCTCGCGGCCTTCCAATCTCTCGAAAAAAAAGAATAATTTTGTAGGCAGAGGTACTGACTACACGTATCTGCTTTGTGGTTGAACCAAGTATAACAATGTACGGATCACCTCACCAGTCCGTGCTCGAGCTTGAGTGCGGCACGTTGAAGCGTACAGCCCAAGTAAAGACTTGGTGTCTGCCACGCCGGCAGAGGGCAGCATGAATATCGCGTGCGATGTACGAAATAACATTTAGTTCGATAACCGTTTTCGTTTACGTTGCAATCGGTTTAGAAAAAAAACAACTCACTATGCACGAATGTATATATGTATAATTCTCAGCGAAACTGATACACATTTTTTTGTTGATGATCGCTAGTAATGAACATTTTGAAAAAAAAATCAAATTTCTGGTGAAATAAAAAATTCAAGGACATCAGGTGAAATTCAAGGACATTTTCAAGGACATCAGGTGAAATTCAAGGACATTTTCAAGGACAGGCAAAATTCAAGGACAATTCCAGGACAGCAAGGACTTCAAGGACCGCTGGACACCATGTTGTTTCGTACTTGCAGTACGGTATTTCAAGTACAGGTGTACTTCAAGTACCTAATCAGGTACTAACTACAAACTACTGGATGTACGGTCCGGCCGGCCAAGCCGGCTGATGGATGGATGGATGGGTAGATGGATGCGTGGGTGCATGTCTAGATCCATGATCCCACGAGCCCGTGGACTCATGGACCCATGGAAAAATTCTAATTTTTTTTTAAGTGCCAAAAAATTTGAAAAAGAAATTGAAAGAATAAAAAAAAGTCAGAAAATATATTTTTTTGTAAAAAAAAAGTAAAAAATTTTTTTTTTTAAAGTAAAAAAAAAAATAATGGAAAAACCAAAGAAATTTGAAAAAATAAAAAAAATTGCAAAAATAAAAAAAGTCAAACATTTTTTTTTTAATAAAAAAAGTCAATTTTTGCTTCCTCATAGAGGAAGCTTTGTTATCGTGAAAAAATTTTTTTTCGAGATTTTAGTGTCAGAGTACTTAAAATAGCCCGAAACGTCGAGAAATGTGATTTTTAGCTGGCGTCCGGACGCGTGCGTCCGTGCGTCCGTGCGTCCGTGCGTCCGTGCGTCCGTGCGTCCGTGCGTCCGTGCGTCCGTGCGTCCGTGCGTCCGTGCGTCCGTGCGTCCGTGCGTCCGTGCGTCCGTGCGTCCGTGCGTCCGTGCGTCCGTGCGTCCGTGCGTCCGTGCGTCCGTGCGTCCGTGCGTCCGTGCGTCCGTGCGTCCGTGCGTCCGTGCGTCCGTGCGTCCGTGCGTCCGTGCGTCCGTGCGTCCGTGCGTCCGTGCGTCCGTGCGTCCGTGCGTCCGTGCGTCCGTGCGTCCGTGCGTCCGTGCGTCCGTGCGTCCGTGCGTCCGTGCGTCCGTGCGTCCGTGCGTCCGTGCGTCCGTGCGTCCGTGCGTCCGTGCGTCCGTGCGTCCGTGCGTCCGTGCGTCCGTGCGTCCGTGCGTCCGTGCGTCCGTGCGTCCGTGCGTCCGTGCGTCCGTGCGTCCGTGCGTCCGTGCGTCCGTGCGTCCGTGCGTCCGTGCGTCCGTGCGTCCGTGCGTCCGTGCGTCCGTGCGTCCGTGCGTCCGTGCGTCCGTGCGTCCGTGCGTCCGTGCGTCCGTGCGTCCGTGCGTCCGTGCGTCCGTGCGTCCGTGCGTCCGTGCGTCCGTGCGTCCGTGCGTCCGTGCGTCCGTGCGTCCGTGCGTCCGTGCGTCCGTGCGTCCGTGCGTCCGTGCGTCCGTGCGTCCGTGCGTCCGTGCGTCCGTGCGTCCGTGCGTCCGTGCGTCCGTGCGTCCGTGCGTCCGTGCGTCCGTGCGTCCGTGCGTCCGTGCGTCCGTGCGTCCGTGCGTCCGTGCGTCCGTGCGTCCGTGCGTCCGTGCGTCCGTGCGTCCGTGCGTCCGTGCGTCCGTGCGTCCGTGCGTCCGTGCGTCCGTGCGTCCGTGCGTCCGTGCGTCCGTGCGTCCGTGCGTCCGTGCGTCCGTGCGTCCGTGCGTCCGTGCGTCCGTGCGTCCGTGCGTCCGTGCGTCCGTGCGTCCGTGCGTCCGTGCGTCCGTGCGTCCGTGCGTCCGTGCGTCCGTGCGTCCGTGCGTCCGTGCGTCCGTGCGTCCGTGCGTCCGTGCGTCCGTGCGTCCGTGCGTCCGTGCGTCCGTGCGTCCGTGCGTCCGTGCGTCCGTGCGTCCGTGCGTCCGTGCGTCCGTGCGTCCGTGCGTCCGTGCGTCCGTGCGTCCGTGCGTCCGTGCGTCCGTGCGTCCGTGCGTCCGTGCGTCCGTGCGTCCGTGCGTCCGTGCGTCCGTGCGTCCGTGCGTCCGTGCGTCCGTGCGTCCGTGCGTCCGTGCGTCCGTGCGTCCGTGCGTCCGTGCGTCCGTGCGTCCGTGCGTCCGTGCGTCCGTGCGTCCGTGCGTCCGTGCGTCCGTGCGTCCGTGCGTCCGTGCGTCCGTGCGTCCGTGCGTCCGTGCGTCCGTGCGTCCGTGCGTCCGTGCGTCCGTGCGTCCGTGCGTCCGTGCGTCCGTGCGTCCGTGCGTCCGTGCGTCCGTGCGTCCGTGCGTCCGTGCGTCCGTGCGTCCGTGCGTCCGTGCGTCCGTGCGTCCGTGCGTCCGTGCGTCCGTGCGTCCGTGCGTCCGTGCGTCCGTGCGTCCGTGCGTCCGTGCGTCCGTGCGTCCGTGCGTCCGTGCGTCCGTGCGTCCGTGCGTCCGTGCGTCCGTGCGTCCGTGCGTCCGTGCGTCCGTGCGTCCGTGCGTCCGTGCGTCCGTGCGTCCGTGCGTCCGTGCGTCCGTGCGTCCGTGCGTCCGTGCGTCCGTGCGTCCGTGCGTCCGTGCGTCCGTGCGTCCGTGCGTCCGTGCGTCCGTGCGTCCGTGCGTCCGTGCGTCCGTGCGTCCGTGCGTCCGTGCGTCCGTGCGTCCGTGCGTCCGTGCGTCCGTGCGTCCGTGCGTCCGTGCGTCCGTGCGTCCGTGCGTCCGTGCGTCCGTGCGTCCGTGCGTCCGTGCGTCCGTGCGTCCGTGCGTCCGTGCGTCCGTGCGTCCGTGCGTCCGTGCGTCCGTGCGTCCGTGCGTCCGTGCGTCCGTGCGTCCGTGCGTCCGTGCGTCCGTGCGTCCGTGCGTCCGTGCGTCCGTGCGTCCGTGCGTCCGTGCGTCCGTGCGTCCGTGCGTCCGTGCGTCCGTGCGTCCGTGCGTCCGTGCGTCCGTGCGTCCGTGCGTCCGTGCGTCCGTGCGTCCGTGCGTCCGTGCGTCCGTGCGTCCGTGCGTCCGTGCGTCCGTGCGTCCGTGCGTCCGTGCGTCCGTGCGTCCGTGCGTCCGTGCGTCCGTGCGTCCGTGCGTCCGTGCGTCCGTGCGTCCGTGCGTCCGTGCGTCCGTGCGTCCGTGCGTCCGTGCGTCCGTGCGTCCGTGCGTCCGTGCGTCCGTGCGTCCGTGCGTCCGTGCGTCCGTGCGTCCGTGCGTCCGTGCGTCCGTGCGTCCGTGCGTCCGTGCGTCCGTGCGTCCGTGCGTCCGTGCGTCCGTGCGTCCGTGCGTCCGTGCGTCCGTGCGTCCGTGCGTCCGTGCGTCCGTGCGTCCGTGCGTCCGTGCGTCCGTGCGTCCGTGCGTCCGTGCGTCCGTGCGTCCGTGCGTCCGTGCGTCCGTGCGTCCGTGCGTCCGTGCGTCCGTGCGTCCGTGCGTCCGTGCGTCCGTGCGTCCGTGCGTCCGTGCGTCCGTGCGTCCGTGCGTCCGTGCGTCCGTGCGTCCGTGCGTCCGTGCGTCCGTGCGTCCGTGCGTCCGTGCGTCCGTGCGTCCGTGCGTCCGTGCGTCCGTGCGTCCGTGCGTCCGTGCGTCCGTGCGTCCGTGCGTCCGTGCGTCCGTGCGTCCGTGCGTCCGTGCGTCCGTGCGTCCGTGCGTCCGTGCGTCCGTGCGTCCGTGCGTCCGTGCGTCCGTGCGTCCGTGCGTCCGTGCGTCCGTGCGTCCGTGCGTCCGTGCGTCCGTGCGTCCGTGCGTCCGTGCGTCCGTGCGTCCGTGCGTCCGTGCGTCCGTGCGTCCGTGCGTCCGTGCGTCCGTGCGTCCGTGCGTCCGTGCGTCCGTGCGTCCGTGCGTCCGTGCGTCCGTGCGTCCGTGCGTCCGTGCGTCCGTGCGTCCGTGCGTCCGTGCGTCCGTGCGTCCGTGCGTCCGTGCGTCCGTGCGTCCGTGCGTCCGTGCGTCCGTGCGTCCGTGCGTCCGTGCGTCCGTGCGTCCGTGCGTCCGTGCGTCCGTGCGTCCGTGCGTCCGTGCGTCCGTGCGTCCGTGCGTCCGTGCGTCCGTGCGTCCGTGCGTCCGTGCGTCCGTGCGTCCGTGCGTCCGTGCGTCCGTGCGTCCGTGCGTCCGTGCGTCCGTGCGTCCGTGCGTCCGTGCGTCCGTGCGTCCGTGCGTCCGTGCGTCCGTGCGTCCGTGCGGACGTTTTGATCAAAGACCTTTGGTATTGAATTTAGTCAAAATTCATTGAAAGGGTAAGATTTTATGGGATTTTGAGTTTATCTGAGTTTTCTGAAAAATGACTAAAAACGGTCTAATTCGAGTAAATATGGAGGTATCGATCGGAAATTTGACATGGGAATGGAGTAACACTGTACAATGTTTCGTATTAATTTTGGCGAAAATTGATCGAAACGTTAAAATTGTATGGGATTTTGAAATTTTTGAATTTTTTTGAAAAGTTGTATTTTTTGTCCGACACGAGTTTATGTATCAAGTGTCGCCCTAGGAGTAAAATAATTCGGAGACTCGTCATCGGTGGGTGAAAAATACATTAGACGTGGCCACAAAACGGTGAATATTGGATAAGTGACTTAATAATTTGAAAAAAAAAAAAAAATTCCGAAACCCTGTATTTTTGTTAATTGAAGTAGGTGCACGGATCTAACAAAGCAAAGACATCGGTGTATTTTTTTGCGCTGAACCTGAATCGGCCAGTCATATGCATAAAAGGCAAACACGACGTTGACGTTAAAACAAGTTGAAAATTTTTTCATATCGCTTCCTCATAAAAGTTGAGAATTGAAATTTTCATACGGCTTCTGCATATAAGTTGCAAGTTTAAATTTTCATATGGCCTTCTCATAATGTTCCTTTATTTGCGGAGCTTCCTCTATGAGGAAGCCAACAATACAGAAAATGCTTCCTCGTAGAAGAAGGTTCGCAAATAAAGGAACATTATGAGAAGGCCATATGAAAATTTAAATTTGCAACTTATATGAGGAAGCCATATGAAAATTTCAATTTTCAACTTTTTACTATTTTTTAAAACCGAAACCGAGATCAATAAATTATCCTTGCCAGTAAAATATTTTTTATATCCAAAGAAAATCCAAAAATTGCAAAAAAGGTGAAAAAATCTAGAAAATTGAAAAAAATAAAATAAATTAGAGCTTTTTTTGTGAGGAAGCTATAAAATAGTACATTGCGATACTCGTGCCGTAAAGAGAACTTCGTACGCACGCTGTAACAAATGCAGAAAAAGTGCACTCATGACCATTTGGGGTCCAAGGGCGAAACCCGGTGGAGTCCTGGCCATGAGGTGTAGAGGGAGCACCAAAAAAATTACAAAAAAAACTTTAGAAAATAAATAAACAATTACAAAAAATATGTTCTTACGTTACAACTTTTTAGATTTTTTTTTATTTTGGTCGTTTTTTTTTGAAATTTTTGAGATTAGATAGATAGATATTTTATTATGCCGGTATAAGAATACAACGATTCAAAATGCAGGGAGATCTGTATAATACATTTTTGATACATAGAAAAAAAAACCTTATAAACGAACAGTATAAACGCATCGGAGACCATATTTTAGCTAGTAATATTGTGAGTCATTTCAGCATTAGACAGCGAAGCTCTAAGTTTGAAGCAGCCAGCCATATAAAAGTAAAGCACTTTTACATCATCGAGTGCGTTACTGGCTAATAATGCGACAAGGTTATCTCCTTGGTTGTGCTTCGCAGCGAATCTAGGTGCTAAGAAGTGCTGCCTAATCGGTTCGTACACGGGACATCGTAAAAGCAGGTGTTCAAGAGATTCAATTTCGTTGGAACGGCAGAGAGTACATATCTCTGTGGGATCGTAGCGATACAGCGTTTTATTAATGATAAATCTGCGACTATGTTTTGAAGCCAATCTGACCTGCATTTTAACCCGCGCGAAACCGATTGCACAACGGTTCGGGTAGAAACTGGTAAAGTTTTGATGCAAGTTTCTTGAGAGCGTTAGCTGGTAGGTGTGCGACTCTTCGAATTTTCTTAAGTCACCTGCTTCTAGTCTCCGTTCGTATGCAGACAATACTGCGTCTTTTTGGGCTAACCAGTAATCGCTGTCGAGATTTTCCCATAGATTTCCCCAATTTTCCACTCCTATAGCTGACTTAACCTGGGTGACCCGGTTGAAATGAGGCGAAGGGTTAAATTCGGCTAACTGAATTATTCGACGCAGACAAATTTTTGGCAGTCGGGACTTCCATTTTTAATATCTTAATTATCCACCCTATCGCCAATTTAACAACGCTGAAGGCCACGCCGCTAATACCCAACTCCAGTCGGATCGCGCATCCGGGTGTACATTTTGGCAACTGGAACAATCGTTTAAAAAAGTCTAACTGTGCTTTTTCGAGAATCGACGTGTATCTAAGGCCCCAGACTGGAGCTGTGTATAGCAGCGTGGAGGCAACTACACAATTGAATAATTTCATTATCGCTTCCCAAGAATCTCCTTTGGCTGAAGCTATAATTGATAAAGCAGACGAGGTGGCAACCTTGGCTTTATTCACTGCGTTATTAGCGGGTAGAAGACCCAGAGAAGAAGTCGAGAGCGAGACACCTAAATAAGGGTACTTATTTACTACAGCCACCGGTTGGTTCTTGTACACAAAGTTAGTTGAGCTTCTGCCCAACTTGCTGCCCTCTCTGAAAACCATTACTTGTGTTTTTTGCGTATTTACTGTAAGTCCATTTTCATTACAATAGTCCTCCAGGATTAACATTTTTCGTTTAAGGTCAATCTGAGAATATGCCAAGATTACCAAGTCGTCTGCATAGAGTAACATTAGCAGGTCGAACATACTGTTTATATCGATACCCCTGCGCTCACGAAAATACGTAATCATATCCGATATATAAATGATAAATAACAGCGGGCTTAAGGGGCTGCTGGAGCTGTTTTTTTTTCTTTTTCAACTTGCTTTACCTGTTTTACCGACGGGACCTAGACAATTTTTTAATTCCTACTTTGCATTGTTAATATGCTACACATATGCGTCAAATCATGCAGGATTATGATATTGACATAAACGCTTCGGTGTGCAGTCGAATTTTGATTGAAAACTTACCAGGAATTAAGAAAACCGTATATTATAGTTTGCGAAAGTGCGTGAACGTAGTGTCACGATTGACGTACAGGTGGCCCTGCATCGTGCCCTACACTACATTCGTGCCGTGTTCATCGGCTCTGATCACCCGTCGCAAGTCGATAGACTAAATTATCGCAGTTTACACTATGCGTGATTATTTTTTGAGTGAGAAACTTTCCGACGGTTGTGGAATATTCGGAGAACTTCACAGAATTGGCATGCACGGCCTTTTGACGTATGCAAGGTCTAGAACTTTTTATATCCAACAGAACAGATGCTGTAAACATTTCAGCGGCCATGTTGGTTTCCGCGACAGTTTGTAATATTCGATTTTCTTTATTTTTCGGAAGATTTCGACCAAAATTCGAGTGCACGCCGAATCGTTTATGTTATTGATACAGTCCTGCAAGATTTGAAGCATACGCGTCGCATAGTTACGATGAATAGTGAAAACTAAGAAATCGCCTATGTTCGTCGGTAAAACAGGAAGGTCCAGCAGCCCCTTAACACTTCTCCCTGGAGAACACCCTCACTGACTTCAGCAGGCATCTGTCTATGATAAAAATAAGCTCTGGTCTGTCTACCAGAGCTTATTTTTATCTGCAATATTGCGGAGTCGTAAAGATTTCTTATTATTCGTATAACCTTCGCAGTAATACCAAACCGATACAGTTTTTCCCAAAGTTTAGCCTGAGGTATAGAGTCGAACGCTCTTCGGAAATCCACAAAGAGCGCGTACGTTTTACCCCCGCTCTGTCTCAGACGGAGGTGAATAGCAGCTTGCAAGGAAAATAAGTTGTCCATAACGCCCCGCCCCTTTCTAAAGCCTGCTTGTTCTTCCGGAATTAGACCAGCGGCAGAAACTCATTTTTCCAACCTATCGCGTAAAATTTGCGTAAAGAGTTTGGTAATTGTGTTGACTAGGGCTATGCCTCGATAGTTTAGTGGTTCAGCCGGGCTGCCTTTCTTATGAATCATACAAAGGGTGACCTCAGACCAAACTTTGGGTAACTCCCCTGTTTCCAGTATTTTATTAAACATTCCCAAAAGGTATAGTAGCCATTCTTCGGTCAGTGCCTTATAAAATTCACTTGTGATAACGTCGACACCCGGAGCCTTTGCAGATTTGGATTTAGCAATACAAACCGAGAGCTCTTCTGCAGTTATAAATGAATCCAACAACGGGTCGAATGGTCCCGTAAAGATATTGACCGATTCTATTCTATCTGGGTACGTAGCTCTCAAATACTCGTTCCAAATATCTAGTGTAGGAAGTACCGTTTGTGTGGGTCTAGGTTTGCAACTTTTAACGACACTCCAGAAGAGCATCGGGTTGTTAATATTTACGAAGGCTTCCATCTTTTTTAGCATATATGCCGCACGCTTATTTTTTAAAGTTAGTTTGTACTCTTTCTTAAAATTTAAAAATTCGTTTAGCTCGTCTTTACGGTATTTCGACACTCTAGTCTTTTTTAGCAGGTTTATCAAAGTACGTCGTTTATCTTTGCACTCTTTGTCGAACCAGGGTTTATGCGACCAATTTGAATGGGGACTCTTTGACACCTTATACATATCGGCGTGAGACGCCGCCTCCATAATCGCGTTACGCAGATTTTCATATAATACGTCAATAGAGTTAGCCTCAAAGTTTGTGAAAATTCTCGGTGATAGGTTCAGATTGTTTTGATAGTTTTCCCTAGTTTGATTTTGCCATCGCAACCTCCTAGTGCAGGGAGCCGACGCGTTAGTATGCGACCGAGGTTCATCAAACAGACAGCGATCATCGAAGAGTTCGAACATTACAGGGAAGTGATCGGAACCTTGTAGCTCGTCGCCAACTGTAAGGTTTTTTACAAGTTCTAGCTTCGCGGCTGATACCCAAACTAAATCTATCGTGCTTGAGCCGTTAAAACTAGAATACGTGTAATGCGCGGGTCTATCGCTACTCGTACGGCCATTTAATAAAACAAACCCGTTCGCGGTCATGAACTCCAACAATAAAGGACCTCTTTCGTTTGTGGTTTGGTCAAAAGATGCCCTCGACTCGTAGAGAAGCGTCGAATCGAATATTTCCGAAGGAAAGTCGTGGAGAGTGGCAACTGGCGCGTTAAAGTCGCCGCCTAATACAATGATATCATCCGGAAATCTAGTTAGAATGTTGTCTACGATCGGTTGCAACATCTCCAATAGGGTATTCAAATCAAGAGAGGGACTAAAATAGAAGGAGCCGATAATCGCGTGCCATGACTCGCCCGAAACTATTACTATGGACCACCAATGTGAAATTTCAATGATTTCCGCGTTCATCTTCTTTTTAACTATGCTTACCAGTCCTCCACTTGCTCTTCCCATGTGACTCTCTCGGTTGGCGAAGGCCCAGGCTGCGAATTGATTCCTGAGTTGATAGGGGAGCGCTCCATCTTGTTCCCATTCGCACCATGTTTCATAAAAGCAGTTTATGTCGATTTCTTCCTGTAGGACGTTGTTGCTCAGATTGGCGAGTCCTTGGGAGTTCCAGAACAGTATTTTCACAGTGTCTAGTTTTTTGATAGCGGTTAGCGGTTGTTGACAGGTGCGGCAGAGGCCGATCTTTCCCGGCGCTTCTCGAGAGATTGTTTGCTGTGGTCCCAATAGAACCAGACATCGTCTACCTTCAGCTTCCTGTAGCCGATTTTGACTGTTTTCCCTTCTTTTCAGAGTTGTTTCGCTTTAATCTTGTCTTCCTTGTACACTTTGAGTTCGGACGCAGTTAACTCGTGCTCGATGAAAATTTTGCGCTGACCGAGCTTAGATTTTTGTCGCATTATGTCCTCCTTGACCCAACGACTGTGGAGTTTAACAGCGATTATGTTGTAGTTGTTAAATTTCTTTCCAGAGTCCCTTACGTCAGCACCCCGTTTATTATGCCAAATTCCTCGTGTAGGAAACGTGGGACCTTCTCCGTAAGATTTAGTTCGCTGGGACCGAGACCCTTAATTATGATATTATTGTTTAGTAGCGCCTTTTCTTGAAACTCCAGTCTGCTTTTTAGGTTCACCATTTCTACGTTACAGTAGCACTTGCGGTATTCGGGTGGTTCTCGAGTCGGGAGACTCTGTCGGCGTTCGTTCCTTTCCGCTCTCGGGTTGGACTCTTCTAGTTTGGTTTCAACGGCTGCGAATCTGGTGTTAAATTTTGATTCCAACGTCTTCAATGAGTTCTCGTATCTCTGGGAATTTCTATTTACCTCGGCTCTTATTTCTTCTTTAACGCTTGTGAGATTTCGTTGGTTCGCCAGAGTTGCCTCGTTGAATTTATGCTCAATCTTATCCTCAATTTTCCGCATATTATCGCGGTTTTCGACCGGCATGGCGTTCAGTTGGTCCATGAGAAGTCTCAAGGCTCCAGTCTCGAGTGCTGCCGGTTGTTGTTTGGATGCAACACCAATGTTATTGACCTCAGAAGGCGGAGTTGAGTCAACGGGGGTGCCTTTTGCCTCTGTGTTGTTAAGTAATTCAGGAGGAGGGGAAGCCGTCGGTAGATCGGGTGTTAACGCTTTCTCTGGGGAATGCATGGTTAAATTGCTCCTTTTAAACGGTGCGTCCAATGAAAATTTTTCATTCCTACCGCTCTCCATTTCGACCCACTTCCTCTTGAGAAGGTCTTTAATATTTCCTTCCGATTCGCTTCTACCTCTGAATTGGAGAGCTGCTGCTCTAGTAGGCCGACCAACTTTCCTCTTTACCTCCTGAGTACTGTTAGATAGAGGAATGCTAAACGTTTCGTTCGTCTCATCATCGTATATAAAATTCGAAGCGACGTTGCTGTGTATAGGTGTAGAAGGCGGGCTAGTGTTACCGCTGGCTTGAGTTTGCACTATAACACGCGGGTAGAGCGAATTGCTACTAGTGGCGCCCTCCGTCAGGATTTCAGACACACTAGTAGAGGTGTCTTTTTGCTCGATGTTATCGATCATTATTGGCAAGATCTGACGGAATTTTCTAATCTTACTTTCGCAACAACTTTGCAATTACATTGTAAAAAGTATCTTAATGGAGATAGTGCCCGAAAATGTTATACTCAAAAAGGGAACTGCTATTTGACCTCTCACACTGAGTTGAGCTTTGTTAGCCAATATAAGTAACTCCGTGGAATTTTTCCGTGGAAGTGCGGAGGCCAGTGAACACTATCTGCACGGTTTAGGTCCAGAAGAGAACCCCACATTTTTGAGATTAAAAAAAATGTAGGTGTTTGAGAATTGCCGGGATGAGTTATAGCGGAACGGGGATAAATAAATTAGCACTGCCGATGTTAACTGTGAAAATAAACTATTTATTCAGTAACAACAAAGATGTTAAAAAGCGCGCGAAAAACACTGTACAATGAGTAGGTCGAAAGCGAGCGGTAACGAATAACAATGATAAGAATAACGAGCCGTTCGTGTTGAGCACATCCCGATGAGCCCGTTAAATTATATTAATCGCCTGAGTCGATCGAGAGAGAACCTGCGGCTTACTGTAACGCCGCAAGGTGACCGTTGAGAACGCGAGTCGTTCCAGTGTACCGACGTGTGTCGCGTAACTGACCTTACACTCGCGCTATGCTCCGGATGAACCGAACGATATCTCGAAACCGATGATACCTAGTTCCCGTGTTGATGTACCAATAAACTGCGCAGACCCGTGAGCTGAACCATGATGAGAAACCGAACAAATCGGCGATCTACCCGAGCGCATGGTGACCCGTGTCAGCCATTACGCGTAGATGGGCGCGAAACCTGTTGCACGCGGCACATAACCCGTGCCGCGGTGGATGAGCGCCGGTGCGCCCGCGTCGGCGGCGCGCGTCGGCCTCGCCAGACTCGGCCGGGAGGCGCTGCCGAACAGCGGCCGCTCGAGCTGGTGCACGTTACCGCGCTGATTCTCGAATAGTTAGACTTGTTTCGATTTTTTGCTTCCTCATAGAGGAAACTATGTTTTCGTGAAAAATTTTGTTTTCGAGATTTTAATGTCAGTGTACTAGAAATGGCCGAAAACTTCGAGAAATGTGATTTTTAGCTGGCCTCGGTGCGTCGGTGCGTCGTTGCGTCGTTGCGTCGTTGCGTCGTTGCGTCGTTGCGTCGTTGCGTCGTTGCGTCGTTGCGTCGTTGCGTCGTTGCGTCGTTGCGTCGTTGCGTCGTTGCGTCGTTGCGTCGTTGCGTCGTTGCGTCGTTGCGTCGTTGCGTCGTTGCGTCGTTGCGTCGTTGCGTCGTTGCGTCGTTGCGTCGTTGCGTCGTTGCGTCGTTGCGTCGTTGCGTCGTTGCGTCGTTGCGTCGTTGCGTCGTTGCGTCGTTGCGTCGTTGCGTCGTTGCGTCGTTGCGTCGTTGCGTCGTTGCGTCGTTGCGTCGTTGCGTCGTTGCGTCGTTGCGTCGTTGCGTCGTTGCGTCGTTGCGTCGTTGCGTCGTTGCGTCGTTGCGTCGTTGCGTCGTTGCGTCGTTGCGTCGTTGCGTCGTTGCGTCGTTGCGTCGTTGCGTCGTTGCGTCGTTGCGTCGTTGCGTCGTTACGTCGTTGCGTCGTCAAGATTGAGGCCCGTTTCGAGATTTTACGAGAATTCGAAATTTTTCAAAAAAGTCTGTGGTAGCTCTTCCACAGACTGAGAATTTACTGTCGTAAATTTTGAGCTATCGTACTAAAAATACATATAAATACAATACTATAAACAAAGACCTTTGGTATTGAATCTGGCCGAAATCTACCTAAGGGATCAGATTTTATCGAATTTTGATTTTTTTGAAAAATTACTAAAAATTGTCTAATTTGAGTAAACATGAAGGTATCGAGCTTAAATTTGACACAGGAATGGACTAACACTGTACAATTTTTCGTATTAAATTTGGCAAAAATTGATTCAACCGTTTAAATGTTATGGGATCTTGAAAATTTCGAATTAAAAAAAAAAATTTGACAGGAGTTTCTGAATCAAACATCACGCAAAGAGTAAAATGAATCATAGTTTCGTAATCAGTGCTGAAGATTACATTAAAAATTACTTTAAAACTTTTTTATTGTGTTTTAAGTATAGCTTCATCTATGAGGAAGCTAAAATGGCACAACGGAATTATCATAGAGGAAGTTATGAGAAAAACCGTAAAATATGAGGAAATAATTGTGCAAATCACTTTCCACGCTTTTTTTGAATTCCATAGGTTCATGGGTTCATGGGTTCATGGGTTCATGGGTTCATGGGTTTATGGGTTCATGGGCTCATGGGTTTATGGGTTTATGGGCTCATGGGTTTATGGGTTCATCGTCCGTCGTCCGTCGTCCGTCGTAAATACTAAGTACTTGAAGTACATGTACTGTAAGTACTAGGTTCTTGAAGTACATGTACTGCAAGTACTAGGTACTTGAAGTACATGTACTGCAAGTACTAGGTACTTGAAGTACATGTACTGCAAGTACTTTTTACATATTTGTACTTGAAATACATTTACTTCAAGTACTTTGCCCAGCTTTGGTTCAAAGTTCGGCTTCAAGCGGATAAGATCAAAGTCGGTTTCACCATGAAATCATTGTTGAATTTTTCGTTGAGAGCGCCGTGGAAATCGTCGTCCGATTTGGGCTGTCTCTCGCAAATTGAAATTTCCGATGCGACATGTTAGAAGACAGAGTTATTTTCAAATGCCTTTATCTCTTATCATTTCCGATCGGGTATTTCAAGCTCAACCAATCTCAGGAGGTAACAAAATGATTCGTCATTAAGTTTTGACGACAATACCACCGTTGTAAGATTAATCGATGGTTTATAAGGTGGTTTCTGTGGTAGTTTTGATGACAATAGCACCGTGTTGCAAGCTCGCTAGAGTTTATTCAGATGGTGGTTTATACGCTGGTTTGAATGGTGGTTATTTTAAAACCCACCACATTATAAGCTTTCCTCGGAACTTTTGGGTCCGCTGGGACCGTGGTTTACACAGTCGGTCTTACTGTCGGTTACGTTTTGACAATAAACCACTGTGGATTTTTCACTGGGTTGGTCGGTCGCTGAGTCCGTTAGGGTCATGGTGGGTTACTATTAAGATGCGATAAAAAGTCTATTGACGGTTGACTGTTGCCGTGATCGAAAAAAAACTCATACAGGACGTCGGTTCTGCACGAGTGACTTATTTATTTACGATGGTGCTTACGAGAATTCGACGATTATCATTTTTTGTTGTTAATGACAGACGGCCGTCCCCAGGATGAAACCTAGGCCATTCGGTTCGTAAGATCGTACAGAATATTCATGTAAATTTGCAAGTCGGTGCCGTCGGTCCTGTAGAAGTGACTGGTGTTGTGAATTTACCGATTTATAACGTTCGTAACCATTTTTACCGGTACAGTTACCGGTTATTTAAGTAACGACGTGCTACTAACAAGCGCACTCCAACTTTTAATTTTTATTTGATAAGATGTCTACGTTATTGCGAATGACTTAATCAACGTTTTATTTCTGCAATCAAATATTCCTGGTGACTATTAAATAATCCTTATTCCTCGGAAGCTATTAAGAATGGGATCATTTTTTATTCACCAAAAACAATATAATATGATCAACCGTTAAATATAGCGTTTGCGCTGCTTATAGTAACGGTGTTAGTAAAGGGCTAAATCAAAATACATGTATAGGGTGTCGAGTAAAGATGCGTGATTGAAGCGGGAACAGCGTAAGAAAGAATCTTGCACATGCAATTTTCGCCGGGTTCGGCAGTGTCAGCCACAGAGTAAGTTACCGTCGGTAAAATACGTTAGTAGCCGCGATTAAAATACGTTAATAGCCGCGGTTAAAATACGTTAGTAGCCGCGCTTAAAATACTGTAACGACCGAGCAAATGAATAACGTGCGTATTCAGTTTGGGGGCGGATATTATTAGTACAACTCTGTCACTCGTCTGTTCGTTCAGACGTCTCAGTCCAGACTGTTTTACATGACGATCGATCTTGTATCGATCGTCCGTTCGTCCGTCTATTGTCAATCCTAACTAATATCGTGTGTCTCAACGAATAGTCAGCTACATATTCGTTACACTACTCCCCTCCTCATAAGTTGCCGCCCCGGCAACTCCTAGTCCACCCTAAGATGTGCCACGGTCCATCATTCTAAAATCCGTCCAATATTCGTTAATCTACACTGTTCCGACATTCGTCCATGTCCATAAGGAAAACCATGGCCGAAAACCTTGGGAAGAACAGTGTTCACAATGCGAAATAACCACATTTTTCCTAGATTCATTGTTCAAATCCGAGCTAAATAATGTCATTTTGTTTTATATCGGTTTGTGTCTAGTCCATTTCTAATCATCGCTTAAATACTTAATTCAATACATCATTATTTTTCTTTCTTTTTATTCAATCTTCTCCAATTTTACCTTTTGGCTATTCGGAAGGAGTCTAATAGGAAGGATTCTGATCATGTCACAGCATCTTCAAATTTGACCTGTGACACACAAATTAATCGCGCATTCTGCAAATACTAGTTGCACATGGGACAAAATTATTTCAATGATTATTCTCTCTTTCTCTCTCACTCTCATTATTGACTTTGAAATTCAATCAATGTACCACTGATTCTACAATAACAGGACACATCATCATAAATATTTATCTGGAAAGATTTTTCTACATTAAATCATCGGTCACTGCTCGAAACCTCTCATCGGCCAACAGTGCCCCGATCTGTAACTCTGTCACTCAGGCCCAGCAGTTACCCCCTAGAAAGAATTGTTCGGAAACTTACTAGGACGCTTGCCACTCAAAGGGAATCCGAAAAGCCGTCCAAAAGCTCCAGCCAAGCAATTCTCAACACTTTCCAGACTTTATCAATGCTAATATACTCATAGAAATAATTATATCTGACCGAACACGACTCGACAAATCGACTACCCTAGTCGATGACACGAGAGAGAAGAATCACTCATTTTCCGTATATAATCATAAGTATCTCGATAAAAGAAAAATACGTAATTTCTATTTGCTTGTGTCAATCCTTCGTAGTTCTATCCAACCGCCTTCCACCGATTCGGAGTTATCTTTAATCGTTATTATGGAGTGTCATCGAGATCACAATTTTTCCTTTTTCCTTCTTCCAATTTTTTTCAGAAGCCATCGAGACTTCACTTTTGAGTTCTATCCGTCCCCATGAGTCATCTAGATTGTCAATTTTAAGTTGGCTCCGTTCCCAGGCGAGAGTCATCGAAATTCCCAATTTTGACATCGTTTCTTTGCGAATAAATATCCTCCGTGGGATCGTCATCCCACTTCTAACACCAAATGTAACGACCGAGCAAATGAATAACGCGCGTATTTAGTTTGGGGGCGGATATTATTAGTACAATCGCATCTAAATATCCCGAGCACGAGCTGTCACACGTCTGTTCATTCAGACGTCTCAGTCCAGACTGTTCTACATGACGATCGATCTTGTATCGATCGTCCGTTCGTCCGTCTATTGTAAATCCTAACTAATATCGTGTGTCTCAACGAATAGTCAGCTACATATTCGTTACAATACGTTAGTAGCCGCACTTTGAGGGGACTGCCGTAAGCCAGTTCCCCCAAAGTGCGGCCGTATCCGTCTTTCCCCACGGTATCGCATTTGCCGTGGCATATTTACCACGGGCATAGGAAAATTGCGGAAAACCATATGCCGATACGATCGGTCCCAAGTTCGCTTCACGGCGCCGGAGCTACGTCATGCCCAAGCCGAGGATGTAAACGAGGACTACAGCTATATATACGTGACGTGTACACGTACAGGTACGTGTAGATGACTCGTATATATATCTAGAGCTTTGTCTCGCCCATATTTTCATTTTTCGACTAAGCGAGGCACCGGCATTCGAATCCACAACCTACCAGTCTTGAGGCAAGCACGATATCCACTAGGCCATTTAAGGGGCTGCGGAAGCTGTTTTTTTTCTTTTTTAACTTGCTTTACCTGTTTTACCGACGGGACCTAGACAATTTTTTAGTTCCGACTTAGGATTGTTAATATGCTACACATATGCGTCAAATCATGCAGGATTATGATATTGACATAAACGCTTCGGTGTGCAGTCGAATTTTGATTGCAAACTTACCAGGAATTAAGAAAACCGAATATTATAGTTTGCGAAAGTGCGTGAACGTAGTGTCACGATTGACGTACAGGCTCTGCATCGTGCCCTACATTACATTCGTGCCGTGTTCATCGGGTCTGATCACCCGTCGCAAGTCGATAGACTAAATTATCGCAGTTTACACTATGCGTGATTATCTTTTGAGTGAGAAACTTTCCGACGGTTTTGGAATATTCGGAGAACTTCACAGAATTAGCATGCACGCCCTTTTGACGTATGCAAGGTCCAGAACTTTTTATATCCAACAGAACAGATGCTGTAAACATTTCAGCGGCCATGTTGGTTTCCGCGACAGTTTGTAATATTCGATTTTCTTTATTTTTCGGAAGATTTCGACCAAAATTCGAGTGCACGCCGAATCGTTGATGTTATTGATACAGTCCTGCAAGATTTGAAGCATACGCGTCGGATAGTTACGATGAATAGTGAAAACTAAAAAATCGCCTATTTTCGTCGGTAAAACAGGAAGGTCTAGCATCCCCTTAACCGGTTATTTACCGACTCACATGCCTAAGAGTGACACCGTAGAAGCGACACAGTACGAGTGATATAGTAGCAATTTGTTTGAGAAAACGCTATAATACGTGCTGGGCTCGTTGCCGCCGCTACGCTCAACGACGCGAGCGGTGGCGCGTACAGTTACGTCCGAAACATACTCCCGCTGGTGCGCTCTGCCCGCTAGATTCAGCGTCATAAAAATTCGTCGGTTCGTGGTCGATTTGCCCGTCGGTTCAGCGGCACACACCCACGCAATTATTTTCCATTCGTTTGTCAGTCAATATTTTCGCCAAGGGGTTTAGGACAACAGCTAGTTTGGTGCACCAATTGACCGGTCGGTTTTTCAGGTTGTCTCTGGATTGGGTAGAAATCCAGGGAAAAAGCATCGGTCTGGATCGAACAAATTATTCAAGACACAATTATACGTACCTAACAATTTCAAAAAGTGTAAAAGTATGAATGACCCCTACAATATACAATGATACAATGCCAATCAGAACACACATCTCCGTCGTCCCCACGATATATGTATGACTGGTTATGAACCAATAGTATTTATCTGCATCAACACCGTACTCTGTTTCGACAAGATAAATTTTCGGCCGGGATTCATTGCCAGGAGCAACGAAGTCACTTAATATCGGTGATAAACATGAGACGTAGCAGAGTGTCATGGCAACATACATACATGCTGGGAAAGTAAAAGCAAAATATGAACAATGATACATTTAAGCTGATGTTGTGCATTGTAAAAAAATAAAAATAATTATTTACTCGAGTAAACTACGGTGATGTAGTGTCCTTGTTCGGCGTACTTATGAAGGATTATCACTGCAGGTGTACTTTCAAACCTTTCCCAATGCTCTTCTATATTCTTCATCAACGCGTGAATCTGAAAATTTTTCGATTACACATGAATATGTTCGTAAAGCATATATACACCGGAACCGTACACTGTCAATACGTTGAATACTTCTGAACAGCATGAAGAAAATTCCTATTGCGATCAAAAAGATTGTTGTGATACGTGCCAGGATGTCTATATCGCGCCAAGCGTCATGCAATCGAATAAGCTGTTAAAAGTAGTAAATTTTTTTTAGTTTAAAAAACCTTTTAAATTCACTCAGATTACGACTGTTACCATAGGTACGACGAGTGTTAATGTTATCGCGAACATCGTCAAAGGCAGAATAATTCTCACGTATTTGGATTGTTCCGGACAAATGCCTATTCGGGACATATGAGCCTTGGTTAAGGCGTAGAACGGCCGATCGAAGAGACTCATGGCTACAGCTCACTATTTCTACTATCCTGCTGGCTCCTTCAAAAAAGTTTTGAGGATAGAAACCTCTGACAAATGCTTGAGAATGGCGAATGAGCCAAGATAGAAACCTGCCTCTAGTTTCTTTGCCAACAGTGGTGGTGATGGATCCTTGCATTTTCATGTAATATGTATCGCTAGCGTACAATGATTGACGCGGCTGCAATTATGACGCCTATCATACTCACCACCACCCGCGCGAGATCCCATGGTTGTCGTGCATATTTCATGAACACTTTTTCGCTACATTCGGTCTCTACAACACTCCGGCCGGCGGCGTTCTGATGACGCTGCGCGCGCCTGACTATACATAAAACAGCTATGTGTATCACTTCGAAGCATACGTTTGTATTATGTTTGCGAATACCTGTGAATCTAAAGTACAACGCAAGATCGAACTCCCGCTGTTCTCCAGAAAGGGATTATAGCGTTCAGTTTCTTTTGTCTGTGGCAGAATACAACAAATGCGGCACACTGAACAATTTCTACCTCCGTGGACATAGTTGACAGAATCGACTGCGGTTCAATATGAAACGAAATTAAATATACTTACGACCACCGAGCGTACTAATCTGGATACCGTATCCATGCAGTGTTTCTTGTGTGGGGTCACCATCAATCGGATGAATCACAACGTAAACTTTTCTGTACACAATTTTTTTAACATCGCTATGAGGTAAAATATATTTTCACTATTGCAACGAAGATGCGGGACTAAGTCTTTGGCTAACGTGTTGCCTTCAGATATTGTTATTCTATTTTTTTTATTTGCAGAATAACCGTTTTCATTACATTACAAATGTGTATGAGGCATTTCACCCCGTTTCGAACGGTCAAAAAGTTGAACATTAAACTCCCGAAAAATTTAAATTTTGGCAAATTATTTAATCACATAAAAAGGTTTAGTGTACATGTTTTCAGAATTTTTGGTTCGCAGTTTTTTGTTTTTCAAAATTTTTTAATTTTCTAAGAAACGTTATATCTTGAAAGCATACGATGACGCAGAAAAATGTTCGGGGCAAAAAAGTTACAGTTTTGTTGCAATAGATAAACTTTAAAAAAAATTGAAATTTTTCCGTTTGAAAAAATGACAATTTTTATCCAAAATGTACGAAAATAATTTTTTTCGGTCAGTATATCAGTTTCAATACATCTCATAGAATTCCAGAAAATACTCTCAAGTGTGTACGATGACATATATTTTCCTAACACATGCACGTAAAAAAAATACAAAAATAATTAACGTTTAAAAAAATGGTTAATTTTTATTAACTTCAAAAAAGGATGAAATAATTAATGCTGTAACACTAACTAATATTGTCAATAAACAATAATAGCAGTAACTAACAATAAAGAATTATAACATAATTAATTAATCGTAATTATGTCAATTCATTGATAATCTTCGCTACAGTCGGGAGAGGTCTCCCAGTAGCGCGTTGTGAGGGAAGACGTCTCCCGACTGTAGCGAAGATTATCAATGAATTGATATAATTACGATTAATTAATTATGTTATCATTCTTTATTGTTAGTTAATGCTATTATTGTTTATTGACAATATTAGTTAGCGTTACAGCATTAATTATTTCATCCTTTTTTGAAGTTACATTTTTATTAACCATTTTTTTAAACGTTAATTATTTTTGTATTTTTTTCATAGTCGTTTCCATTTTTATCTTTATTAAACATTTTATTGTACTTTTTTTACGAATATTTTTTAATAATAACGAGTAATTTGCAGTCAGGAGTTTTTTTTTAATTTTAATTTTTTTAAATTTTATGCTTTTTGAATTCTACCATCTATACAATTGTACCCTTATACAATTTTCTAAGTTCCATTCATGTATGTCTCCAATACTATTATCTATGTGTCTTTCTTCGTCGATGAAAGTTTTTATGTGTCGTTCCTATCGGATACAGTTTTCTATGTGTTCGTCCTCTGCGATATAATTTTCTAAATGTTCTATCTCTACAATACGATTTTTAATGTATCGTTCCTCTCCGATGGAATATTCGAAAAGTAGAACGAAGAGCAACAACATATAGAAAATTGTATCGGAGAGGAACGATAGATTAAAAATCGTATCGTAGAGATACATTTAGATAATTATATCGGAGTGGACGAACACATAAATAATTGTATCGTAGAGGAATGACATATAAAAAAAAGTTAACGCAGAAGAACAATACATAGAAAATTGTATCGAAGAGGAACAACACATAGAAACTAGTAACGAAGATCAACGACACATACAAGTCTTATCGGAGAAACACAACATTAGAAAATTGTATCTGAGATATAATATTTATGAAATTATATTGCTGACATATATCACTTTGCAAATATCACATTACACTGCGATGATTGAGTTAGAACTGTAGAACCGTATAATTCAATTCGTTTATTAAACTCTTTTTGCAATTGGGAGTTTTTAAATTTTAGTAACATTTTTTTTCATCCTTTTTAAAGTATAATAAATAGTATAACCAACACGTGAAAACACTAGGATTATAAATAAATAAAAACTAATAATAATTTAACCGACAGCGGTGGATGCGCGGTTAGCGCACGGCTCCGGTGGTCTCCCAAGTCAAGCAAGATCGGTCGCGGTCAGCGCTTAGCTGTGCGCTAGCTGGCGCATCAACCGTTGAGCGGGAGGCGCTTTCTTCTGAAACTTTGGTGTTTCTGCACTTTACTCAAAGTGCAAAAATACCGGAGGATCAGTAGAATATGGCCATCTGTACCGGCACGGGTTTTCCGTAGTTTCCCCATGTCCCCGGCAAATGCGGTAGAGTGTAGCTAAGTCGGCTACGGACGCACTGGAAGTTAGGCAGCTTAACTGAGTGCGGGTAGGGAGTGCTAAGGGGGAATAGGGATGGTGTTCCGTAAAAACACAGAAAGGTATACGGTGGAAAGATGGAACAAATATATTTGAAAAAAAACTAATAATAATTTTTAAAAGCACGTATAAACAACTTATATATATATATTGTAACCGTATTTTGCCCGTTTCCCTAAAATCCCAATCGAGACGGCTACAAAACCCGTCTCACTCGGCCTTAAGGGGCTGCTGGAGCTGTTTTTTTTTCTTTTTCAACTTGCTTTACCTGTTTTACCGACGGGACCTAGACAATTTTTTAATTCCTACTTTGCATTGTTAATATGCTACACATATGCGTCAAATCATGCAGGATTATGATATTGACATAAACGCTTCGGTGTGCAGTCGAATTTTGATTGAAAACTTACCAGGAATTAAGAAAACCGTATATTATAGTTTGCGAAAGTGCGTGAACGTAGTGTCACGATTGACGTACAGGTGGCCCTGCATCGTGCCCTACACTACATTCGTGCCGTGTTCATCGGCTCTGATCACCCGTCGCAAGTCGATAGACTAAATTATCGCAGTTTACACTATGCGTGATTATCTTTTGAGTGAGAAACTTTCCGATGGTTGTGGAATATTCGGAGAACTTCACAGAATTGGCATGCACGGCCTTTTGACGTATGCAAGGTCTAGAACTTTTTATATCCAACAGAACAGATGCTGTAAACATTTCAGCGGCCATGTTGGTTTCCGCGACAGTTTGTAATATTCGATTTTCTTTATTTTTCGGAAGATTTCGACCAAAATTCGAGTGCACGCCGAATCGTTTATGTTATTGATACAGTCCTGCAAGATTTGAAGCATACGCGTCGCATAGTTACGATGAATAGTGAAAACTAAGAAATCGCCTATTTTCGTCGGTAAAACAGGAAGGTCCAGCAGCCCCTTAAGGGCGCCAGCCGCGAGAGCGAGAGCTCTCGCGACAAAATTTTAGTTTTAAGAGCCGAACGAGAGACGAGAGCGACCCGGCGTCGCTCAGCCTTGAGAAATTGGTAGAGGGGATGGTTCGGTCACCTCCGCGAGGAGAAAACAGAGATCGAGACGAAATGCGGGAACTCAGAACATATTTTATTATAACGTATATCGGGAGCGTGGCCGAGAAGCGGCTAACATGCACGCTCGTTCCCTTGGTAACCAAAAAATCTTAATAACAAAATGACAGCAATAATTCTCAACATTATTCGGTACGTAAAATCGGTAACAGAGAATCGGCGACAGACAGTGTTTCGGTATCTCGGCGCTCGCATACAATAACTAACGTGGATCGCAGCCACGGAACCTTTCACAACCGTTACTTCTTAAACCAGCCCGATCGCAGCGGGAGTACGCGGAATCTCACAAAAATCGGCAAACAGAAAATATGGTAAGAAATCGAGAAGTTGAATTATGAAATAATTGTAAGAAAATTTACGTAAGCGGAAACTAAATTATGGACTCGCACGAGGCGCAAACTATTGAATGAAATTAACAAATAAAGGAGAACCTTCCAGGCAGATAACTTAACGGAAATTAGGTGAAATGAAAAAAATGAACTTTACTGGATTTTTCCCCGAGAACAAATTCCGCGTTCCGCGCGCGAAGACGTACCGTCCTCACGATAACGAGTCGAGCTTGCTCTATTCTATCTCTAGCCTCAAACCGAACACGTACGACGATCTCACCGGTTTCGTTGCAGTTGCGGGAGCTTCTCGAGTTGTCCTCGGCCAGAAGTCCCACTTCGCGTATGGCAAGATGTCGGTATTCTCGCGAGACGTTAAGCACGGATCGGCAGCGGTCACGACGTCCTTCCTTCTCGGGAGCCTACGATTGAGTCCCCGAGGGAAGTAACGCTCTCGCGATCGCGGGTCCTTTTTCCCCCCACTCTATGCCTGTCTTCATTTCGCCCTCTCCTCTATTTGTCCGAGTTCCCCGAATTACGGAGATCTCGCGCGGTTCTTTGAATTTCCTCGCGTTCGTGATATCGTGAACGCGAGGTGTGGAGTATGCTCGTGGTGGGAGGTGAATCCACGGGCGTCGTTGCGCGTAGACCCGGGAACTTCGGTAAGACGAGCGAGGTGATGGCTCAGCGACGAGCCGGACGCTGTAGATCTCGGTAGCTGGTGGCTCGTCGCGTCCAGGCGGTTTCGGAGGGTGGAGAGCCCGTTGTCGGTAACGTCGCGCGCTACCTCGGTAGCGGCGCGGCTGAACGGCTGGCGACGTGTCGAGGTGCTGGCCGTGTGACGGTGGCGAGGTCGGTAGCTAGGCTCCAGCCTGCTGACGGTGGCTGGCTGCGGCGAGATCTGTAGCAAGGCTCCAACCTGCTGTATGTTGCTGGGAGGCGTCGAGATGTCCTTGCGGCGGTTATGACCGCCGTACGCTCGAGAGAATTATCGGGAAAATAAAAATAAGGCCGAAATTAGTCGTGGGAACGGTTCGCTTGCGATTGACCCTGTCTGTTTGCCTGGAAGGGACTCTTCCCGGGAGGAAGAATGCCGTGTGCCGTGCCGATACGAGGGAGAGCCTGAGATTGGGCTCTCTTTGTGGCGGGAGCAGAAAAGCCCCTTCACAACTCCTCCCCCCCTACGGTAAGGCCGTCCTCGGCCGTATGAGACCGTGGTACAGCTCGGGAGGCAACAGTTAAATAAGTTTCGGGAGACGGCAAACCTTCGTACGGCGATCAGACATTGTCAAGTCGGCGTGAACAAAAAGAAGCAAGATAGCATGCGGTAATCAGCGATCGGTGATCCGCGAGCGTTTCCCAACGTAGCATGCATGGACATTACACGAGAACAATCACAGTTACCTGCTCCTTTCCACCCTCTACCTCACTCCCCTTCGGCGGTCGATTCCGGGAGTGGAATGGGGAAGGGACGGTGAGTTAGTCGGCAACTTTGCGGGTTCTTTAGATTTAGGTTTTATTTCGTCACGGCAAGGTCGGTCGAAATATACGATACATGGCCTTTGGGCCGATTTCCATTAATAAAAAAAAGTAAGTGCGGTGGACAAAAAGGAAAAAAAGGGAAAAAGAAAAAGAAAAAAAGGAAAGAAAACGAAAGAAAGTTATTTTGTGGCGGTAGCGGTTGCCGGCGCTCTTGGGCCGCCCCTGACGTCGGTGGGGTTGCGTGGGCGGTCCTGAAGGACTCGGCGGAGGCCCTCGGCGGCGCGTTGACCTTGGACCGTGAGGATGACGCGAAGTCAAGTGGGGGGCAATGGGGGTCACACATTGTGGAAGAGTGCTCGAGCCTTGAAAAGCGTTGACAGTGCGTTACCTCAATGTGCCTAAATCCGCTCTTTGACTTAATGGGCGGTATAAGCGAAACATATAGCCACTGTACGCCAAGTCTGTGGTCTGGCCTCCCGAGGGGCTACGCGTCGGAAATCTCTCGACAGAGAGAGCTAACCTGGACCCCAGGCGAGCAAACCCGGTGTGCCCATATCCGCATTGGTGGCTCATGGAGTCGCCGGTCAGTGTATCTCATGGTTCGAATGTGCATGAGATGCGTTGCGAAAGGAGGCCCGGATTAGGAAGCCAGAAGTTCGTATGCCATCCTGGTGACTAAACCAGGTATCCTCTCCCCCGCGGGGGTATCAAACAACGGTTCTCGGCATTGCCTTGTTCCGAAAGGAGTGGGTGTGACGAGCTGGCCCACGTGGTGCATGTATTATTGGGGACCGTACGTGTGGTAGAGAACGCGTCTGGTGAAGCGTCCGTCGAGAGAAAAGGGGACTCTCGCTTCGGCTTACCCCGGGTGGCTAACCGGCACCCGTGAGAGGTGTCAGTTAAAGGTATCGCAGGGGAGGTGATTGCCAACACGATTTATGCTTGGGTCGTGTGCACCTTAATTGAGGTCGGCTTCTGCGGGGCATAATATAGCGCAACATGATCGTAGGTGGGAAGATTTGTTAGCGTATGCTCTTATGGGCGAGAGACCTTCGGGTCGAGCAACGAAGGACGGTTTCGTGCCGGACTTCGAGGACATTATCTGGACCGTGAGGCAGCCTAGGCTCCTCCAATGGGCCGAGCGCCGGGGGCACTTGTTAACGCGGACCCCGATTTTCGCGCAGACGTAACATACGTCTACGTCGGCGCGGCTAGGGAGGCCGCACTGACCCCTCTCGTGTCCCTCCTCTCCGCAGTTCCAGCAGTTCCTGCTGGGACGCTCCGGAGGTGGACGCGGTAGCACGGGCGGAGGCGGTCTCGCCGACGGAGCCGGTGTCCACTTCCGGGGTTGTGGGGCTCTTTTCGCCGTGTTGGTGGTCGTCCCGGTGGCAGCGGTCGGTCTGTACTCCACTCGGGGAGGGGCTCCTCCCCACGGGTGTATCGTGACCACGCTTCGCGATCGGTCGACTGGAGGTGCGGGCGGAGCGGCGGGCTCTTCGGCGGCTGACTCCAAATCGGTTTCCGTGGCCGTCGGAGTGGTTGGCGGAGTAGCGGCGATTCCGGGGCCGCTCACCGGAGCTGTTTTAGGGGTAAGAAGCTCCCCGAGCTCCTTCCCGACCGCCCGCTCGTTGGCGTGCTCGGCGGCGGGGCCGTGAATCTCCTCGGGCGGTATCGGTGACGTCGAACGCTCGGGTGTCGTCGGCCGAGCTCCCAGACCGATCCAGCGACGGCCTCTCCACGCTCCTCGTCCTCCGTGCGGCATCATCGTCGTCGATCTTCTCGGTAGCGTCGTCCTGGAGTGGGGGAAAATATACACGTAAGTCTTTGGCAGCCACAATATGGATTTTTCTCGACTGCGGGTCCTCGATCTCGTAGACCCCCGGCGAGAGAACGGTACGGACTCGGAATGGTCCTTCGAATCATTTAAATAATTTTGCGGCTTGATTTTGGGCCGCCGAGGACAGAATTCGTTGTCTTCGGAGTACGAGATCTCCGGTATCGAAAGTTTGCCCACGATGATGTTTATTGTACTGGGCCGCTTGCCGTTGGTACGCTTCCTCGAGGTCGTGGGAGACTTTGACCCGAACGCTCTCGAGATCTCGCATACGTTCGGACCATTCGTCGACCGGTAACGGGAGGATTTCGACGTCTCCTTCTTCGCGCCGACGGTAGAAATTATGCGGCTTGGGTTCCCGACCGAAATTGAGATACGCGGGCGTGTTATTTATGGACGAGTGGAAGGCGGTATTAAATGCGAATCGAAACTCGGACAGGTGTTCGTCCCACGCGCGGTGATCGTTCTCGATGAACGACACAATCATTGTTTTTAATACGCGATTAACTCGCTCGACTGGATTCGCTTGAGGGTGATACGGCGGCGTTCACGAGATGTGGATTCCCCGGTCGGTAATTAACGCGTTCAGGTGGTTATTCGCGAACTCGGTACCGTTGTCCGTTAACAAAACTTGAGGTGTTCCCCACCGAGAGAATATTAGCTCCTCGAGAGCTTCGCCGATTTTCTTTCCGTTAGCTTTGCGTAGCGGACAGCACTCGACCCATTTCGTGAACAGATCTTGGATCACGAGAACGTACGCGCATCCCGAGTGACTCTTCGGGAGCGGTCCCATGATATCGGCTGCGACGACCGTCCAGGGTTCGTCGACGATTCGACGACCCATTAGTCCGATGGGCGGTAGCTGTTCCGCCTTCGTGCGTTGACATACGCCGCAGTGGCGTACGTGGCGGACTACGTCGCGAATCATCCCGGGCCAAAAATACGAATTAAAGATTCGGGCGTACGTCTTATCGACGCCGAGGTGTCCGGCCTGTGGAGCGTCGTGATTTTCCCGGAGGACTTCCGAACGGGAGGCTTGAGGGACGACGAGTTTCCACTCGGAATAGTCACCTTTCGGTAACACTCGGCGTTTCGTACGACGATGAACGTACAACCGGTTTTCGATAATTTTCCAGTTTGGAAATCGGCTAGGCGCGGTCTCGACGGCGTGCATTTTCCTCGCGTACCATCGATCGGCGAGTGCGTCGATCGGCTCGCGTTCTACTAACTCTCCCCCCGTAATGCCTGATACGAGAGCGAGTAACGCGAGATCGACGGTGTCGGGAACACTTTCGGCCGACGGAGGTTGTCCCTCGAACATTCGAGAGAGAGCGTCGGGTACCTGGTTTAGCGCACCCTTTCGATGTACAACCTCGAAATCGTATTGGGCGAGTTGTAGGGCCCAACGCGGTAATCTCCCGGCGGGATCCCTTAAGGTTTGTAACCACCGAAGACTGTGATGGTCGGTGATCACCGTGAAGCGGTATCCCTCGAGGTAGGCGCGGAATTTTCGAATCGACCACAGAATGGCTAAACATTCCTGTTCGGTCGTCGAATAATTTCGTTCGGCCGCTGAAAGGGCTCGGCTCGCGTACGCGATCGGGTGTTCAACGCCCTCGATAGACTGGGTTAGTACGGCGCCTAAACCGCTCATACTCGCGTCGGTTTGCAGCGTGAACTTCGCGGTAAAATCAGGGCAAGACAGTGTCGGAGGGTTCACGAGAGCTTCGCGTAGTTTCTCGAACGCCGATTGTTGTTCTGATCCCCACGTCCACCGTTGACTCTTTTTCGTGAGCTTCGTGAGTGGGGCGGCGATTTCTGCGAAGTGAGGAACGAACCTCCGGTACCATGAGGCCATACCGAGATATCGTCTCAATGGCTTAATCCCTGCTGGCACCGGCAAATTTCGAATCGGCTCGGTCTTCTCGGGATCGACCTGTAGACCGTGGCGATTTACGCGAAACCCGAGGTATCTTACTTCCGGACAGCAAAACTCGCATTTGTCAGGGTTAATTAGCAGGCCCGCTCCCGTGATCGTATCGAAAACGCGTTTGAGCCACGCGAGATGTTCCTCGAAGGTCTCGGTTACGATAATAATATCGTCGAGATACGCGAACGCGTGTGGCTCCATATCGGGCCCGATTAAGCGGTCTAAAAGTCGCTGAAAGGTCGCGGGAGCGTTCGTTAGACCGTATGGCATCCGCGTGAATTGGAAAAGTCCGCGCTGTGGTACGGTAAACGCTGTGATCTCTCGCGACTCCGGACTTAACGGGATCTGATGATAAGCCTGACTTAAGTCGAGCGTCGAAATATATTTCGCCGAACGCAACCGATCGAGAATTTGATTCATGTACGGGAGCGGGTAGGCGTCCTTTTTCGTGACCCCGTTCACTTTGCGAAAATCGAGGCAAAACCGGTAGGTGAGATTCGGTTTCTTCACCATAACGATCGGTGTGGACCAGTTGCTACTCGAGGGTTCGATAACTCCGGCCTCGAGCATCCGGTCGACTTCGGCATTCATGGCGTCGCGAATTATCGGGGTTACGGGATAATACCGTTGTTTGATCGGCGCGCTATCCCCGACGTCGATATGATGCGTGATTAAATCGGTTCGTCCCGGTGCAGCGATTTAGGAAGGCAGAGGGCCGTTCGCTCTCGCTTCGCTCGAGGTCGGAGATACCGAGGAGAATATTCGCGTGCGCGGCCGAGTCGCGTCCCATAAATTTAAATTCGCGGGAGCCATCCCCACTAAAACTCCATACGCGTCGGGCGTGGTCGACGACTATTTCGAAGATGCTAAGCGCGTCTAAGCCGAGTAACAGTGGTACCGGTAAGGAAGGGAACACGCGCGCTATGATTGGCCGTTCGCGTCCCTCGAGAGTGATGGACAACTCTATTTCTTCGTCGCACGTAATTTGGCCTCCGTCGGCGATTGTCGCGGAGGCTGGAGGTACGCTCCGAGGAAGACACCCCAGCTCGGTAGCGATCGCGAGTCCCTCACTGCCGATGTACGTGCTGGTAGACCCGCTGTCTACGATAGCTGGCACGAGGCGTTCCCCTAATTTCACGACGACGAGCAGTACCATTTTATTACGCGAGCTATGAAGAGGACTACAAAAATATTCGGTCAGTAACTTTGGAAAATCCGGAAATTCATTTACAGTCGGGAACGCGTTCGACGAAATCGGTTTCGGGTTTTCGGGAGCCACCGTCGCGCTCACGGGTGGCTCCGGGACGTGTTTCCCGAACACTCATGGTCGTCGGTGGTTCGCGCGTCTTTCTTCCCGCATCGATAACAAAAAACCGTTTTCGGAGCGAGGCATCCGATCGATCGATGTCCTTCTTTCCCGCAATTCCAGCAGGTCAGCTCCTTATTCGTCGTCCCGACGCGTGTTACGGTTCGTCCCGGCGTGGGTGACCGGTGAGCGGCTGAACGATATTCTCCCGGCGGCGTTTTCGATCGCGTCGCGGGAGATCTGGTCCAATCTCTCTCGTCGGGATAATGTACGCGGCGCGTCGCGGAGTCGGAGCGCGAATATGCCTGCCGGCCGTTATATTGCGGGGCTTGCGGGCCCGGTGACCGGTATCGGGAGCGCTCATCCCTTTTATCGTCCCGTCTTTCCGGTGTACGCGCGCGATCGTTTCCCCGATCGGTTGTCCTCTCCGGAGTTCGGCCGCGGTAACCCGGGCGGCCTGCGGAGGGCGAGCTTTCCCCCCTACGCGTGTCGCGAGAGTCCGCACGGCGCGAGCGCTCGCAGCCGGGTGCGCGTGCTTCCCCGAAAACCGCGTAATTTGCGTCGCTTCGGCGTTGGTACGATCGCGACGGTCGGTACGCGAGGTCAGGGAAGGCCGATCGTTCCGGCGGTGGAGGCGGTTGATAATACCGATCAGCCTAATAACTGCGCTCGACCCGTACCGCGATGCGTTCGAGATCGGTGAACGAGTGAAAATCGTTGCGCCGAATCGCGATCTGTAACCGCGGTAACATATTCCGATGCGCGTAATCGAGTTGTTCGCGTAACGAGAACGGCGGGACTACCCGGTCGAGTAACGCTCGGAGACAGGTCAAAAAGTCGACCGTGTCTTCCCCCTCTCCCTGTGTTCGACGCAATAATTCCTCGCGGAGGGTGAATTGCAGATCGGGATCGCCGAACCTAGCTAAAAAAACGTCCTCGAATTCCCGATAACTCCGGATACGCGCTCGCTCTCCCCGGTACCACATGAGCGCGATCCCCGTCAACACGAGGGGTATACATGGTAATAAGTCGGCGTCGGGGATCGGCGCGACCTCGCGCGCTTCCTCGATACGGGTGAGAAAACCCATCGCATCCTCCCCCCTTTTTCCGGAAAACCGTAGATCCCACTTCCGCAATAAATCGGCGACCAAACGCGAGTTGTTGAGCCCCGAAAAATTTTTCGTATTTTCGCGTGTTCTTACGGGGGACGAATGACCTTGAGGCGGAGGGAAATCGCGATCGAATTTGCGTTCGCGAGGAAATACGTCGGCCTCATGACGCCGTCGCGCGAGAGCGTCGGAATTAGCTCCGTAATTCCCCGCCTGTCGCGGGGCCGGGGGTAGGCCTTCGTACCCCCTCGCAGCGGAAGATGGAGGAGCCCGGTTGTTCCCGTGGACCGGATCCACTGGAGGGAGGTCGAACGGGGGTAACCGATGCTCGTTATTATTCGGAGGAGCGCGAGTATTGTTACCGTGGTTCGCGACCACCCCCGCGGGATCGAGAGAAATCAACAGGCTCGACAAGAGTCGATCCCGCAACTCGTTTGCTTCCCCCACGATCGAGAGCCCTCGCTGTTGTAGCTCGTGACGGAGGCGATCAGCTGAGAGGTCGAGCTCCTTAACGGTTTCCATCGTTCCCGTGTTATTCGAGCTGGTCGCCATCGGAATGCCCGCGAAAGATTGATCCCGAATGACTAAATATCCCGACGTGAATAGTAGAAGGGAAAGAAAAAAAAGAAAAAAAAAGAATATATAAAATGAAATAAGAATAAGATAATGAAACGAAATTAATTAATAATTATGAAAGTACTTAACAGTAATGAGGGGAATCGATAATAATTAATAGCGACAACCAAATAAAAATAACTCGGAAAAGAACAAACAAAAAAAAAAAATTTTAAAGAAATGAAAGGATAACAAAGATGGATAAGAATGAGAGGAAAGTAATTAATTAATAAAAAAAAATAATAAAAAAATAATAAAAATGAACTAAATTGGCAAACAACCGGAGGAAAAGAGAACTGTAGGGAAGAGTAGGGAGAGTCCGAAGGGACTGTCGAAGGCGAAAATAAAATAGTCAGCCACGAGTTATCCGACGGGATCGGTGCCGGTAATGTAGGGACCCGACGGCTGCTCGCTGTCCCGGGAGCACGTGCTCACGGTGCCCCGAGAGCTGTCGCAAGTCGGCGGCCCTCAAAAGAAAAATATAACGACGACAATTCCGAATAATTCGGGCTCCCTGAAATATTATTTCTCGAAGAATATTTCTCGCAAGCAAGGCAATATGAAACGAGTCTTAAAGTCGACGAGGCCGCTGTTACCGCGTCGACGATGTAAACACGGGAGCGCCGAGCCGGCACGGCCGACCTCTTGTTTGGAGAGCGACAGCGATAGCGGCGCGGCGATGCCCGGGCGTACGGTGTGCCGGCGATCGTCGCGAGAACGGACGATCGTCTTCGAAATTGTATTTTGCCTTAGGTGCCTACGGAAAATACTCCTCGGGCTTGTATCGATTCACAAGGTATTATGGATGGTATATTGTAGGAGGAATCGTTACCTGGTGTTCTGATAATCCCAAAAATCCTCCTGGCGTTCGTCTCTTGCGGGAGCGTAGCACGTTGCGTGTGTTGTTCGAAGCACGTGATCACGGGAGCTCACACAGCAGCGTACTGAGCGTCCAGCGACGACCCGAGTCGCGCTCGTGCGGCTTCGGCTACGCTCGTGAACGATACTCGCCTCGCCGATCTCGGCGACGGCGGTCAAAACAAAGTATACAAACGGACACTGTCCAAACTCATGCAAACAAATATCCCAATTACACAAATACTCTAATTCTTTCACCCAAATAGCGAAAGCTTCGATCCGAACAAAGTGTTGTACCCCGGGTAATTCAATACCTCGAATATTAAGGCAAGGTCATTGCACCGTAATCGAGGTATGCAGCAGCAGGCGACGACCACGCGTCGTTGCGAAATAATAACGAAATCCACCGTACAGTCGAGTCAACATTTAGGCAAACGCGTGTAACTCGACACCTAACGCAGCATTTAGGCAATCGCGAGCGACTCGGCAAGTAACGCATCAGCTCAGGAATTGCTGAGCCAGGTATTGGGAAATTATCGACGATACCGTATTCTACCCGGAAGCGAGAATGGTTTAAACAATTAGCAATCTGACGAAATATCTGACATCGACTAAAATTAAGCTGACGTGCCTGCTCTTCTATCTATATATAGGGAACCGGGAGCAGGCACCCACCAGTCTCTTCGGAACTCCTGATTCTGTACGGTTGGTTACGTTCCGTTCGTTTACGTTACGTTTACGATTATTTGTGCAAGGGCACGCAATTCGGTAGTAAGTGATACTACTAGTTCGGACAAGTTTAAGTTCTTCTACGAGAAGACCAATGTACAAGGTGTACTCGATACGATTGGTAATAAACTCTAATAAACATTGTTGTAATAAACTATTTGGAACATTTCTCTAATAAACTCTAATAAACATTGTTGTAATAAACTATTTGAAACATTTCTCTAATAAACTATTTGAAACATTTCTCTAATAAACTATTTGAAACATTTCTCTAATAAACTATGATAAATAATAAATCGTGCGACTATAATTCCCTTGGGTTCTAACCCTTAACTGGATAAATCCCAAATCATAGGAGCTAACGGCTCTCCCGCAGAACCCAGAGTAGCTAACTGAGTTTCTGCGGATATAACAAAAGTCGTTCGTCCGTTACCGTCATTTTCGTATTTCGCTCTGGCTATTTTCTCTGTTTCCCTTGGGCCAATTTTTTTTCGCGGATTTTTAATTAAATAAATTTAACGCCTCGAGCCCCACGTTGGGCGCCAAATTTGTAACCGTATTTTGCCCGTTTCCCTAAAATCCCAATCGAGACGGCTACAAAACCCGTCTCACTCGGCCCTAAGGGCGCCAGCCGCGAGAGCGAGAGCTCTCGCGACAAAATTTTAGTTTTAAGAGCCGAACGAGAGACGAGAGCGACCCGGCGTCGCTCAGCCTTGGGAAATTGGTAGAGGGGATGGTTCGGTCACCTCCGCGAGGAGAAAACAGAGATCGAGACGAAATGCGGGAACTCAGAAGATATTTTATTATAACGTGTATCGGGAGCGTGGCCGAGAAGCGGCTAACGTGCACGCTCGTTCCCTTGGTAACCAAAAAATCTTAATAACAAAATGACAGCAATAATTCCCAACAATATTCGGTACGTAAAATCGGTAACAGAAAATCGGCGACAGACAGTGTTTCGGTATCTCGGCGCTCGCATACAATAACTAACGTGGATCGCAGCCACGGAACCTTTCACAACCGTTACTTCTTAAACCAGCCCGATCGCAGCGGGAGTACGCGGAATCTCACAAAAATCGGCAAACAGAAAATATGGTAAGAAATCGAGAAGTTGAATTATGAAATAATTGTAAGAAAATTTACGTAAGCGGAAACTAAATTATGGACTCGCACGAGGCGCAAACTATTGAATGAAATTAACAAATAAAGGAGAACCTTCCAGGCAGATAACTTAACGGAAATTAGGTGAAATGAAAAAAATGAACTTTACTGGATTTTTCCCCGAGAACAAATTCCGCGTTCCGCGCGCGAAAACGTACCGTCCCCACGATAACGAGTCGAGCTTGCTCTATTCTATCTCTAGCCTCAAACCGAACACGTACGACGATCTCACCGGTTTCGTTGCAGTTGCGGGAGCTTCTCGAGTTGTCCTCGGCCAGAAGTCCCACTTCGCGTATGGCAAGATGTCGGTATTCTCGCGAGACGTTAAGCACGGATCGGCAGCGGTCACGACGTCCTTCCTTCTCGGGAGCCTACGATTGAGTCCCCGAGGGAAGTAACGCTCTCGCGATCGCGGGTCCTTTTTCCCCCCACCCTATGCCTGTCTTCATTTCGCCCTCTACTCTATTTGTCCGAGTTTCCCGAATTACGGAGATCTCGCGCGGTTCTTTGAATTTCCTCGCGTTCGTGATATCGTGAACGCGAGGTGTGGAGTACGCTCGTGGTGGGAGGTGAATCCACGGGCGTCGTTGCGCGTAGACCCGGGAACTTCGGTAAGACGAGCGAGGTGATGGCTCAGCGACGAGCCGGACGCTGTAGATCTCGGTAGCTGGTGGCTCGTCGCGTCCAGGCGGTTTCGGAGGGTGGAGAGCCCGTTGTCGGTAACGTCGCGCGCTATCTCGGTAGCGGCGCGGCTGAACGGCTGGCGACGTGTCGAGGTGCTGGCCGTGTGACGGTGGCGAGGTCGATAGCTAGGCTCCAGCCTGCTGACGGTGGCTGGCTGCGGCGAGATCGTTAGCAAGGCTCCAGCCTGCTGTATGTTGCTGGGAGGCGTCGAGATGTCCTTGCGGCGGTTATGACCACCGTACGCTCGAGAGAATTATCGGGAAAATAAAAATAAGGCCGAAATTAGTCGTGGGAACGGTTCGCTTGCGATTGACCCTGTCTGTTTGCCTGGAAGGGACTCTTCCCGGGAGGAAGAATGCCGTGTGCCGTGCCGATACGAGGGAGAGCCTGAGATTGGGCTCTCTTTGTGGCGGGAGCGGAAAAGCCCCGTCACAATATATATATATATATATATATATATAACAAATTAGCATAGACGCTGTTACGTTACGGCTTATTTGTGGGCCGCCGATGCCCTGCGATCTTCCCCTGTTGGTGGCTGGGCGTTGTAGTTGTCGTGGATGCCGGTCCCGAGTCTCCGAGGAAACGATGTGCCGAGGAGGGCGGAAGGAGTAAATAAATTAATTTGTTTGCTGGAGTTGAATTAATGTCTTTTTCTTTTTATTTAGATAAGTAACCCTAGTGAAGACTAATAGAAGAGTTTGGTTTTATCCTTTATTTCTGTTTGAACAACTATCTGGTTTTTCTTTTGTACATGTTTTTCTTCGGTAGGTTTCGCAGTTGTTCGATGGATACTTTTATCTCGCCGTCTGTCCCTGTGCTGTTGTTCTGGGTTCGTGTGGTACATACGGCCCTGCCGCTCGCATCCCAGTAGGTGGCCGCCTATCGCTGATAAGCGCCGAGTCTCGATCCCCGACCGATGCCGTTCGGCCCTTGTCGGGCGCTCTCGCCGGGGTCCCGTTGTGCTGCGCTCAGTGTGCGGGCCGCCGGCGAGCGTCTCGTGTGTCGTCGCGTACGGTGATGTGCCGCGTGTGCATGTGTTGGTGTTGGTGCCGAGAGTGTAGTGCGCCGTAGTGGACGCGCTCGGATGTTAATATTTAATTTTTCTCCAGGAACTCGTGTCCCGTGTGCTGGAGGTCCGCTTGCCAAGGGGTTCGTTCCCCTGGTGGCTGCCGTGAGTGTTGTCCACCGTCGAGGCTTCCTTGATGTCCGTGGCGGTGTTGAGGCTCTTCGGCGCGGTGCAGCTGACGTCGTCTCTCGATCCGGAATGCGTGTGGTGCCTTCGGTCGGGTTTTTATACCCGTCGGTGCACTCACTGTCTCGCTCGCACCGCATTTATGACGTTTGTGGCGCCCGAGGTGCCCTCGTTGCGTTTCCCGCGCGTGCATCGCTGGTGATTGTCTTTCATGCGGTGCCGCGCGTCTTTTTGAATTTGGTTGATCTGATAATTTTTCTGTTGCAGGTGGGTCGCTCCGTCGCAACGCAGCTCGACACGTATTCGAGGTTATACTACACGTTGAGTGAATTCAATGCACTGTAGAATAGCACACAGCTACGGCATTTTTATAGCAGACGACAAATAATCGCAAAGACAATAGTAGATAATGGCGGGCGCCTGTCGATATATCTGAATAGGGTTTTGGCCCGTTTTTTCGAAGTTAATTATCTCTGCCATTCCACATTTATTTTCTTATTCCTTTGCTACGAACACACTTCCCCATACACAGAACTAGTGTACCAAATTCTGTCAAGAGACATTGCGCCGCTCCGACAAACACTGGAGACAACGAAAACAGCAAAATCGGGGAGCCTCAGTGAAACGCATAACTCCCGTCTTTTTGCTTAAGTTAAAAAAAAATACCTCTTTCCATTCCTGTGAAGTGTGCGCAGAAAGGCACTTTTTCGCATCGCGTGCGGGAAAAATACTGAGCATGCGTACAAACGCAATATGGTATTTTTTCCCGCACTACAGCGGAAAAGTACCTTTCTACGCACACTTCATGGGAACGGAAAGCGTGATTTTTGTGAATTTGTTAATAATAAATATCATTTTAGATGGCTCAATTACTTATTCGGAAGCTTTGCTTCGTTTCATTATCATCGCTTTTTAAAGAAAAAATCAATTATTATGAAAATTATACTCTTCCAAATTGTTCTCTCACATTCTTAGGTAAGAAACATCTATAACAGTAATAATGTTATGGAGCTTAATCATACATTATCAGTAAGATAGATGTATGTACAAAATTAACTCTGTGATATAAAGTATCATTCATCCCCCAAGTGAAAATTGTTATACAAAGTAACATTCACCGTCCAATGCATCCTACATACTTGAGTTTGTCAACATTCTCCCTCCATGCCAAAATACTACCGTAGTTTTCATCGTGTTTAGAGTTTTTCACACTAAACACGATGAGCCAAGCAGAAAAGTCGTGCTTCCTTTGAATTTTCTTGGTGGTTTCTGGAGTGCATTATTCAAAATTAATTTATGATTAATTATTTTGATGATGGCATCAACGAATAAAGTGACGGCGGAATTAAATTGTTACATAAATTCGTCATAAAAGTCGCTCGTCGTGTACGTTTTGTAAGTTGGAGCGAAAACGAATTTTTTATCAGAACATTGAAAGCGCCATAAAATTTGAACTCCTCAACGGATTCTTTTCCGATCCAATCCCATCCATTGTCATGGATCACTTTTCTCAACGTTTCGGAACATTCCGAACATGTTTTCATTGAAATATGAAGAACAAATTCGAAATTGAAATTGTCATATCGTTTTCTCATGACGTTCCGTTATTCGCGAAGCTTCGTATATGAGGATCGCACGAGAAAAATTCAAACCGCTATAACTCGAGAACGCCTCGACCGATCAAGCTCAAATTTCACACACAGCATGTGTGGGGTTAATAATCAATGTTTCTGCACAATTTCATCCAAAAATGTTGCGTCATTTTTTTTGTACGCAATTTTTAATTTCTTCATAAATGTGTGTACGCACTGTAGTGCTTGCAATTTGTTAATTATTTGGGCTAAAAACGCGTACACAGATACAATATGATCACTCGATGATCCCATTAAAATTCCACGAAAATCGTCCGAAGCGTTTAAATTTTATGTCATTTTGAATTTTTTGAATTTCATGCATTTTTTTCGCGGCGCATTTTTCCGTATTAAATATTCATCTATGCATAAAAAAGTGTCAGATCAGCGTGGAAAAATACATGGGATTACAGTTTCGGGGCGACAACTAACGAAAAAGTTTACCGAGCCTTTTTATAGCCAAAATTGCAAAAATGATTGATTTTAGGTATTTTTAATAGCGATTCTTTGCTTTCTGATGGCATCGCGGAAAAACCTAGGTGCCTATCGTGATCTACAGCAAGGCATACACAAGACGATGGATATGACGGAGTTGAAAAAGCTAGATTAAGAGGAATAACTTGGATTTCTTTAGTAAAAATCAAAAGTGTAAATAAAAGAAAAAATTCACGAGCGCTTACTTCCACGTATTTTTTCACGCCAAGCGCAGATCCGACAAAGTGAAGCGTGAAGTTGGAGTATTTTTTACTCGCTGAACCTGAATCGGCCAGCCGTTTTGCATAAAAGACTGACAAGACGTTGACGTTGTAAAAACTTGAAAATTGAAATTTTCATATCACTTCCTCATAAAAGTTGGAAATTGAAATTTTCATCTTCTCGTTGGCTTCCTCTATGAGGAAGCCAAAAATACAGACAATGCTTCATAATTTGACCAAATTTCAATTTTTTTGTGAGTGGATAAGTTTTTGACCGTTCAAAACCGAATGGGATAGTGCATACGGGATGCCTCATATGCACTAACAGTGATCCCTCGCTTCGCGCTCCCCAGATCGTATCCCCAGATCTCGGCTTTCTAGCCGTCTAGAAAGAAGGCTAGTTTTGTACCAATAAGTTTGTCATTAATGCCATCGGCCATGGTCTGCAAACTCGCAGAAATCAATTTTTTTCCAGTGACGAACTTTTCAGCATACTTCTTTAAGTTTGGTAAAATCTCGATTGCTCTCTGCGCGACGTCTACGTTTTGCAACCACCGAATAGCGCAGAACTTCTTTAGCAGCAGAGTAGATCCAGAACACGCGAAATAGTCGGCTCTTCTTGCTGGAACGTCCTTGAACACGTTATAAATCGCTCTTAGAAATTCGACGATCTTCCAGAGGGTCGATTGCATTGCGTATTTGAAGGCGTTATGAAATTTGTGAAGGCCGTAACTTCCCATGTCAAACATGACCGGACCAAGCGGATTTGCTCCCAAAAGTTATTCGTTTAATGTTCTTCAAAATTTCATATTGCCATTGAGTCCGTCCATCGATATTTCGAGCATTTTTTTTAAATCGAGTGCCGCCAACGCCTTTTTGAAAGCCAAGCGTAAATCATCAACAGTTGTGTGGCCGAGTAACGCAGAACCGAAGTATCTGCACACGACTTGGTCGTTCGAGTTGCTCCAAAACCTCATCATAATATCCAGTTGTTCTTTCTGGCTGATTTTATTGAGTGACTCAGCGAACGGAACTAAGACAAACTGGCACTGCAGGATCTCGTGCTCCAGCGCTGCTCGGAAGTACGGGCCTAACCCGTGAACGATCATATAGGAGATCTTCGTACGTTGAAGTTTCATGTCCGCAGCAATTGCACTATCGTCAAACATCCACTTCATGGCGTCGGCACATTTACCTGCTGCCTATATCGACAGATGCGAGTGCACGGTGGTAAGACACCAGATTATCTCGGCTCTCGTAACATCGGCTTTGACGATGAAATTTCCCAAGTTCGCCAACGATTTTTTTAAATTTTCTGAGAGAGGAACTGGGGGATTTGATTTTACCGTCTCCAAACCATCAGGATTGTTTTTTGTCGACATAGCCTCGACATGTTTCTTTCCTTTCATGTGACTGGCCAATGCCTGTTTGTCCATGTTACTCAAAGAAAAGGTTTTCTGTAGATCGAGCAATAGCATAAAAAAATATCCTTTTCGACTTTCGATGCGGAATAAAAATCGGGATCGTTTGACCAACTGTCTTGGTATGAGATTTTCTTATGTTTCAACATAGTAACATATTATCTGGATTTTTTTTTTAAATAAAATAATGAATGGGCCTAATGATATTTCCGTGACGAGTGTTGTCCGACCCGTTTGGAATACTACAGCTATATACATACATACATACATCATATACTGTAACGTGATTTTTACACCACGCACATCCTGGCTCCAACTCCCAAAGTCCGAACTCCCTTGCCCGGGCTCGGTACCGAATCTCGGGGCTCGAACGCACGACGAGTTTACGTATTTTGGTCGATGCCGACCGAACGAAGCTGTCCCCGCGTGGCAGAGCGGAAGCCACTTCCCCGCACGCGATTGGGCGCCAGGTACCTTGGTACCACCGCTCGGTAAGCGGCATATTTATTTGATTCGCTGCGGGGTACGGGGACGAGCAAGGGAAACGGGTAAGGCGAGGCTGGAGAGACTCCGGCTAACTCAGCCCACCTGGGAGAAAACGGTAGAGGGGGTGGACGGGCGAGTGAACAACAAATCGACAAGAATTGCAATATTTATTTCACTGAATAACAACGGGATAATCGATACAGAAGCGCAGGGTATTCGACGTCGGTACTTAACTTAGCGGTAAAATAACCCCGGTGAGAGGAACAAAAGAAATGTAGCCAGAGAGAGTAAACTATTGCTGAAGGATTAAATGTTGCCAGGTAAGATAACTTTATTGCCGGAAGATTAAATGTAGCCAGGTAAAATAACTTATTGCCGGAAGGGTAAATGTAGCCATGTAAAATAACTCATTGCCGGAAGGGTAAATGTAGCCCGAGAAAATAAGCTATTGCCGGAACGGAATGTAGCCGAGAATCAAATTGCCGAAATCCAAGGGAGCCGACACGCGAAATACAACATTCGACAAGACGAATGACTAACCGGAAAACAACCTACGAAATGTACGCAAAGAAGGAAAGAAAGGGGTAAGAAATTAACGAGTTGCGATTGCCAGAACATTAAATCTCTAAAGATAGCCGATTCACCAGTGCGCTCGACGCGTGATAGAACAAAGGGGACAATAAGCGCGGGAAAATAATACCCGAACGCCAGATAGCCGAGATAGCCGGGCAAATTCCCAGTACGAGCCGCGGGGTGTAAACACCGCTCGACCGTGACCTTTTGCGCGCTCTATAGCCAACGCTCTATCGACCGGCCTAACGAACGCGATCCGACGCGCACGCTGTCCCTTTGTCTCGCGAGGTGTCATGTAGCCGATAGGACCTCAGAATCCGCCGAAAGAAACCTAAATCAATATGACCGCGGAATATAGCTGATAAAACGCTATTATAATGACGATAGCCATATCCGCGGATAAACTCAACAACGATAATAAAATACAAAGGAAAATATCGAGAAAGACAGCCGAAATAGAGAAATAGAGAGTTATAGGAAAACAGATTTGCCGGATAATAGATAGCCGATGCAAAAGAAACGGAGACAGGGAAACATTTTACCAGAGCGAGAGAATTTAGTCGAGGGCATAAAAGAAGCACTGAAAAGACTAAAAAAAAAGAAGAAAGGCGATAAAAAAAAAGAAAGCGATAAAATTATACAAGAAAATTGGGTCCGGATTCGGCATCTCCGGCTAGCACAGAGCACAAGAGAGAGACGGGGCTTACCGGTGTCGGCAGCCCGGGAGGACGCTGGACGAAACAAAACGCTGCCACTCGTCACTACACTCGATCACCGACTGATGAATAATTTAGCGGCTACCGGAACTGTCCGCACTAGCGCTTCCCCCTCTCTCGCGACTCCCGAATCTAGCCTACGCTAAACGGCTAAGGCGTCGGAGAAACCGGTTTCTCCTCCGGCCGTGCCCCGCTACCCGCGAGAATCTTCCGCTCGCAGCGGTGATTGTCGATGTCCACGGACGGCTTCCTCCCAGGATCCGGTGGGGCAAAATGAACATGAGGGGAGGCCTCCCTCGCGAAATTAAGGCGTCCCTCTTCCTTCGCGGTGGGCCCACGCGGTACGCCAAATAGCTGCACCTCGTTGTTCCCTTTTTCCTCCTAATCCCCGCAAGTGGAGGCGCCGTGACGAGCGGTCTGCGTCGTCCGTGAATTTCGACGGGACAGGAACGGCTCCAGGCCGTGTAGTCGAGAAGGACGGGAAACCCTGTATGTTGGTCACTACCCGCGTCCCTCTGGCCTCCTAGTCCGCGGAAGCTGATCTCCGGCTTCCGCCTGCTTGCAAAACGGCGATTCTCCGGCCCTCTTAGGCCAATCTCCCCGATAGGCACGACCGAGGGCAAAACCGCCCGACGGTCGGGTCGGAGAGTCGCTAGACTCCTTCGTGGCCTAAAACAAAGCTTCGAAGCGACACGCAAAAAAAAACGACGGTGACAGAAATAATACGGCAAAAAAAAATGAAAGAAAAGAAAAATCCTTTTCGGCAACTCGGTAACCGAGCCGGTATGACGAGCGGCGTCCTCAGGGCCGTAAATCCGGCCCTCTGCCCGACCAAAACCGTGCCAAGTGACGGGACGCGAAAATGTCACGTCACAATACATTTGTACAATTTTGTATGAATTTATAAAAATCATACAATTATCGCTTGGGATGTTAATCGAAAAAAATTAGCATATTCGATGCAGAATACTCTACTTAGAACATTTTTTAATTTGTTTCCGTGGTAAAAAAAAGTCGTAATAAAGCAGTATATTCGTTTCTTTATAATATAATTTTAAAAGGGTTTCTCAAAAGTCAATATAAATAGAAAACTTTCTAATATTACCTGAACGCTCAGAGTTGTGACATTAATGTGACCGGAATATAATATTATTAAAAACTACGTTCGTAAATGAAGCGCACGCAGATTCTCTGTTGTATTGTTAGGCAGCACGACGAGTCCACGCGTGTTCCCGACTAACAGCAACAGAAGAAAGGAGAAGGGGAAGCGAATCGAACGAACGACTGTAAGAGTCCAATAGGATTCGAGCGAACTTTCTCGATCTACGGCTGAAGAGCAAGGAACGAGCTTCGATGAAGTCTCGGGAGGTAGAAGCCGACGGTCGTCACTCTGAACGCCACTTATACACTCATACTAAACAGTCCCGCAAGATGATATAATCAACAGTTTTTTCTTGTCTTTGTATCGAATTTGGACGGATTTTTCTTTTACCGAATGACAAGTTCGCTACAACCAAAAATGTATACGTCGTGCAGCACGGAATTCAACGAAAAACATGAGTTTCGAAAAACTTCCAGGGTTAAAAAAAATGCCCTGACTTTTCCCTAAATTTTCCAGGTCTCAACAAATTCCTTGACTTTTCCCGGTTTTCCAGGTCCATGGCAAGCATACACGGCGCAAAATGTTGCCACGCTACAATATATATCCACTAAACGAATAATAAATAAGTCTACCCACCCACGGTGGAATCTCGAGGACTGGAAATACGGTGGGTTCGCCATAAATACCCTATACGCCGTAATAAAATTTTAGTTGTTCTGTTTGAACAATCCACGATACGCGAGCGCAAAATGCTGAGGGCAGCGGTGGGTTCACGGTGGGTTCACGGTGGGTTCGCGGTGGTTCCGTTCGGAATCCACTGTCAATAAGTGTGGCTCGGGTGGATATTGCGTTGGTTGCAGTGGGTTCCGAAGGAACCCACTGCTCGGAGATCGTCGGTTTGGGGTGGGTTTACGGTGGGTGCGTTCAGAATCCACTGTTAATAAGTGGAATGACTCGGGTGGATAATGCGTTGGTTGCACAGTGGGTTTCTTCGGAACGCACTGTTCGAACATCGTAGGTTTGGGGTGGGTTCACGGTGGGTTCGCGGTGGGTCCGTTCGGAACCCGCTGTTAATAAGTGGTATGGCCCGGTGGATATTGCGGTGGTTGCACAGTGGGTTCCTTCGGAACCCACTGTCAATAAAAGATATGGACATTGTAGGTTTGCGGTGGGATCACGGTGGGTTCATGTTACAAACCCACTGTCAATAGCGAGCCATACCTCTGTGGGATTGACGGTGGGCCCGCAAAATCAACGGTGGGTCTCGCGGCAGAATCCCACCGTGAACCCACCATGAAACCCACCAGTGGGATTCTGCCGCGAGACCCACCGTCGATTTTCATGGAGCCACCGTGAAACCCACCGCGGTATGGCTCGTTAATGACAGTCGTCATTAACCCACTGTTAATCGTGAGCCATACCCCCGTGGGTTTCCCGGTGGGTCTACCAAAATCAACGGTGGGTCTCGCGGCAGAATCCAACTGGTGGGTTTCACGGTGGGTTCACGGTGTGCAGGTCATATAACCTTTAGTACAAACAAACTCATAGTCAGAGTAAAATGAATCGTATCCCGGGAAACAAAATAACAATTTAAGGCTTTAAGCTTCCTGGTAACACCTATTATATCGTGTTCCGGTTATTATATTGCAACCGGAGAAACCTTGATGCGGTAAGAAGTGTGTCCTTGAAAAAGGTATAGTTATAAAATACGAGCTCGACTGTGGAATCTTCGTCATCGGTTTGCGACCTAATCTCGCAGGTCAATTTCTCCCTGACATCATTTTTGTTACAGGCAACATACGTGTACAGAGCGCCTGCAGTTTTACGGTACTCTTTGAGAGATGCGGTATTTGCCATTTCAGACGAGATTTCATGCCACACTTCGTGAAATTTAGAAATGACTTTGCTATTCTCTTGAAATATATATCTTTTTTTTAAATATTTGTTCCATTTTTCCACCGTCTACCCTTCTGGGTTTTTACGGAACCCCATCCCGCTTCCCCCTAGCACTCCCTACCCGCACTCAGCTAAGCTACCTAACTTCCACTGCGTCCGTAGCCGACTTAGCTACACTGTACCGCATTTGCCGGGGACACGGGGAAACTACGGAAAACCCGTGCCGGTGCAGACGGCCATATTCTACTGATCCTCCGGTATTTTTGCACTTTGAGTAAAGTGCAGAAACACCAAAGTTTCAGAAGAAAACGCCTTCCGCTCAACGGTCGATTCGCCAGCTGGCGCACGGCTAAGCGGTCACCCATCCAAGCACTGACCGCGAACGATCTTGCTTGACTTTGGAGACCACCGGAGCCATGCCCCAACCACGCATCCACCGCTATGGTGGATGCGCAGTTGGGGCACGGCTCCGGTGGTCTCCGGTAGTTGGGGCATATATAAAATATTTGATGTTTATACTTTCGCAGTAACTCAAGCATATCGCTCGGGTCTAATCGAGGTGGCCGCCCAGGTTTTTTTACACCTATTTTTGTCACGAAATCACAATATTTTTTTGAAATCGATGCCTTGAAAAAGTATATCGTATACGGTGAAACAGGTCAGTAACGTGCATCCGCAACAATGACTTACCCACAATAGAAATATGATAAATAAAGGAAACGGATGTGGTAGACGGAACGAGCAAATGTAGTCTTACCAACCTATCGCCAATCCGCTACAACGCATAACGTCGCAAAACGATTCGTGAGAATGTAGCGCCTTTCGGTTTGCCGTTTACGCGCGAGCTTGTCCACACCGCGACCAATAGGAAGCAAGTATTGATTCCCTACTACCCAGGTAGCACAAAAAAATTAGTTATCAGAAAGTGATCTTAATGGGTTACATATGTTCGTCTGGACGGTATCCGAAAGTTACCTCCCATCCAAAAAGTTAACTTTTGGACGTAGGATAGCTTATAGTTACCATCCGGACGGACATATGTAAACTATTTAGATCACTTTCTGATAACTAATTTTTTTGTGCTACCTGGGTAGCTTAGCGTGGCGTCTCAGCCGCTGTTACCCCCCATACTGTATTAGATTAGCACGAGGGCGCAGGGAAACTGCGGAAAACCTGCGCCGATACAGCTGCTCATTCCAACTGAGTCTTGATGTTTTTATTCGATACTTCGAGTATGAACGCCAATCCTCAGAATTCGACCTCCCGGTCCCTATCCAACACCCATCCTTCCAAGTACTGACTGCGAACGATTCTGCTTGACTCTTCTTTTTCTTCTTCTTCTATACTTTTCTCCTGGCTTGAAACTCATCGCTCGATGTCAACACATCTCCCAACCGCAGCACAATAACACTCTCGTTTCGCAACACACACGCACACATACACTCTCTCACATCTCATACACACCTGTACACTCAATCTCATGCCACCAATTTTCGTGCAGTGCCTTGCGAGAGCTGAACGTGTAAACACGGGTCTATCTGTATCGAGAAATAAAGTCTCTGAATATTTTAAAACTCGTGAATTAATTTTCTTAGCAAATTCCTGAGTTCTCGCCTATCCTGATCCCTCCCACCGAATTACTCAGATTCTCCGCAACATTTTTTATTTTTTTCATTTTTTAGTGAGTGTAGTGAGGGTAGTGGAGTAGTGGTATTATTTTAAAACTATTAATATGTAATTGGGAAGGGGACTAAGTTTAGACAGTAATGTCATGTTGTATAAGGAATTCACAAAGTGGTGTAAGGGTTCGGAAGTCCTTCATGATAAACAGACTGTTGATATCTTTTAGTGGTTGAATTTTGAGTTTGTTTAATACAAGAGTTAATTTTTGTCTGCCCCCGGAAAAGTCGGGGCAATGCCAAAAAATGTGATTGATATCAGACGTGTGGAAACCACAGTTGCAGGCTTTATTTAGCACAATACCTTTTCTGTACAGGTGGGCAGGGGTGAGAGTATGCTCCGTCCTTATTCTGTTAATAATAGAGATCCGACGACGGTCCAACCTACAGTCGTGAAACCAAAGCTTAAGTGAAAATGATTGCGACAATTCGCAGAAAAGAATACCTCTAGTCGCGCCCCGGGCTGAAATAAAGGTCTCAGTATTATTTATCAGGGATTGCTTAAACACTGCCGACAAGTCCGATGAAATATGCTTTTCATCTCCAACTGGATCTAAATTCCTAGCATGATTTGCAGCCATGGCTACAAAGTCATTGCCTCGAATTCTAATATGTGACGGGATCCAAAGGAATGAAACAGCTTTTCCCGAACGCGCCAGAGAACATATTAGATCCTTTATCCGAAAAAGATAAAAGTGTGCCTTGGGGCTTAGACCCCATTGCGCTAAAGCCATCACGGAGGACAAGGAATCAGTACAGATCAGCGAGAGGGCCCAGTCTTGCGTCTTAATAAGATCTAGTGCGAGCACAATGGCAGCCAACTCTGCAGCGTAAATTGTGGAATTATTGCTTAGTCTGAGGTGTTGAACGTATGCGATAGTTGGACAGTACACCGCTGCCCCAACACTGTCTGGATTCGATGTTTTTGATCCGTCGGTAAAAATAAAGTGTGTACTGGGTAATTAAAGGTTGTAAGCGCTAAAAACAATTTATTATGAGAGCCGAGAGGAGCATTCTTAATTTGATGCCCAATAGAGGTATTGTGGTTTATATGAAAATATTGTGATTCCAGCGAAAAAGCGAAACAAGCCGGAGTACTTAGTCTACGAATACCGTTAAAAGAATCTATATGATTAAGTCATATACGGAATATAAAGGGAAAATAAGACTGTTTATTATATCGAGGATTTAATGATAGCTCCTGCATAAGTTTAAATCGAGGGGTGATGATATTAAGCTTGTCTGCGTGCGACTCAGCAAAGAATTTTTTGCATAGAAATATTCTTCTAAGGTGAAGAGGAGGTTCCGAGGCCAAGTGAAGGAGGGTGTGTTGATCGGTGTAGTTGAGATGCACCCTAAACAAGTTCTGATTGCGTAGAATTGGATTCTATCTAGGGCTCGGAGGTAGGAAGCAGGTGCATTAGCATAAAAAGAAGAGCCCCAATCTATTATAGCTCTAATCGGTATTATCAAAGCAATATCTACCGGATATTGTTTTAATAATTCTAACAGATTTGGCGGCTTTTTGTTTAGTATATTTAGCGTGTTTATTGTCGAGATGGACCCCAAGAAATTTTGCTGAGTCGGAAATAAAGATGGTGGAATCATTTAGTGTAATAAAAGGTAAAGGGTTAGGTATACGTATTTTGGTGAATATAACTAGTTGCGTTTTCTGTTCGGAAATTTGTAGGCCTCTATATGAAAGCCAGTAATATAATTTTTTTAAGGAGGTGTTACGTACTCCGTAACCACCCGGTATATTTCTTCACACAAAAAGACACTCTAGGCTCTCTCAAGCAGCCTGCTTGCGCCTCCGAAAAATACATAAATGAACCTCGTAGGCCCTCCCGGGCAGAAGCCATTCATGCCGAGCGGCGTACGCTATCCCCAAACTGGGATACACACTTTTTTCTAACCACGCGCCTAGCCACTAGCGGTCCACGTGACTCATTGATGGCACGCGACACTTGCCGCTGCAGCGTAAAGCCAGACCGCCTGCATCTAGCCGCGGCACTGCTGTTAAGAGGTCAACGGCATCTTAATTCTTTTAAACTAAAGTGTACCGCCCGAGTTCATCTACACACACTCTCTTATTTCTTTCCTCAAATAATATTTCGGTGATCATAATTAAAACATTATATGAGACACTTGTCGCCTCTGTACTAGACCAAAACTCTAGGCCCGCCGCGGCCAAAGGGCACCGCTACCAAGAATCTTCTACTAATTCTTTCAGAACAAATACACCGCCTTGTCACGCTTAAAACTTTATTAAGAAACTGCATTAACCCCACCATGCTACACGACTAACCATAGGAAGCATAGGGAGCGAATTAGTATATAAGCTAAGCCTTTTTCGGCTAGAGTCAGTTATTCCACCAGCCTCATAAGCTGCAACACTTCGTTACACTCTACGGGGCGAGCAAAGCTCTGTTCGACGGTAGTTCCGATAGCCCTGCGCGGCTAAGTCTCGACGCTCTCCCGGAGCAGCCCTGCGCGGCTGAGTTTCAACGTTCCTGCGGAGTACGAACCAGTCATAAGTATCGAAACACCTGTATCGACGCTCAACAACGTTTAATAAAGATATATATTGTGAGTTCTTAAAACGGTTCTAAACTCTTCGTATATCTCTGCATGCTCTCCACCACGTGCTACAAGACTCTCAGTCTCAGGCACCCTGTCAACGCATCATAAATCTTAGGCAGTAGAAGGCGAGGTCTCCGTCCCCGATGTAAAGGGCCAACGCCTTGACTCGAAAGAGAGACCGCCGTTACGTTCACTCAGCGCGAACTCTACGTGAGCGCGTCCGGACGTAACACAAATAAAACTTTGGTGTCAGAAGTGGGATTTGAACGCCATTACTGCCATGATAATGAATAATGACGCTTGATAGAACGCCACAGAAAGGCACTGGAGAAGAGACACCAGATACGAATAATCCACGCATGAGCACAGCTCACGAGACTCGAACATTAGAAAATACTCCAGGAGGTACAGCAAGTACAAGTAACGGAGGGAATAACTCAAATCAACAACAGGTAATCGATCAACCATTATTGGATTTGGATAATTCAATAACAAACGATCTGAACAATCAAGGAAATCTTGGCCAACAAGCGCTACAGGAAATTCAAGCATTACAAGTAGGTATCGACAACTTAGCTGCAAATATGGCTGCACCCGTACCACCAGTATCCGTCAAATATGCAATCGAAGCAGTTCCTATTTTCGACGGACACAACATCCCGTTGTCATATTTTATCGAGGGATGCGAGGAGGCTCAACAGATGTTGCCTCCAGAGGCACAGGCGAACCTCGCACTAATACTGAGGAATAAACTAAGAGGAGAAGCACGTCGAGCGGTACATGGAGTGACGCTTGATACAATTCCCACTTTTATGGAATTTTTAAAAACGCTTTATCTCCCCGCAAAATCAGTATATCAACTTCAAGGAGAATTAGGAAGAATATTCCAATACGACGACGAAGCTGTACTCACATATTCCAACCGGGTGAAAGACCTCGGAAATCGGATCAGTGATGCATATAAGCAGAGTCACAACGGTGTATTAGACGACGCCTTCAAACGCGGCCTCGATACCGATCTTGTGGAATGCTTTAACAGAGGACTCAAACCAGAAATTGAAAATAAGATAACAAGGGGCCAATCATTCAGCAATACCATGAAGGAAGCAATCGAGATCGAGAGGAAGGAACAAGCAAAGAATGTCTTACGAAATTCACGTTCCTCCAAAACCAACACCTGGAACCAGCCTTCCACGGACCGTTATACACGTAAAGATAAAATTCACCACATCAAGGAGAATAAATACTGCACATACTGCAATAGACAAGGACACACGACCGATGAATGTCGATCCCGTCCGAAAAATCCACAAACACAGGAAACAGCAAATAACGGTGAACCACGCACAGAGCGTAATTACAACCCGAGGCAGCAGCAATATAATAATAATAATCGTTATCAAGATACGAGAAGGAATCAAGGTTCAGGATACTCTTCAAACTCAAACCAACGGCAAACCTGTCGCTTTTGCAAATTTGCCGGTCACACCATCGATAACTGCCGTAAATTGCAATTTTGGAATAATCAGAAAACTCGACAGAACGCCTCTCAACCATCAGCGTATAATCGAACGAATGAGCCACAGGAAAATTCTCAGCAACGTCCTGTGAGATACACACGTCCCGAAGAAGCAAATAACCCAGCGACAAGGGTAGCTACAGCTCTGCTAAATCGCACGAGCAATGTACCGGTCGTCAAGGTAATATCCGAGGACTTTCTGCAACCAACATTGTTAATGATTGACACTGGATCATCCTTGAATTTAATTAAAAGCAAACAAATAGCACCTCACGTGCAAGTAGATGCTACAGATATTGTTCAGATCAGTGGTATAACAAAGGATTACGTCAGTACACTGGGAAGAACGGAAATACACATACTCGACTCCAGAGTCACTTTCCACCTGGTAAGAGACGATTTTCCAATTGAGGACGACGGATTGATCGGCACGGATTTCTTCCGTACATACCACGCCGATGTATCATACTCAGATCGATGCCTGAGATGGGGCGTGAACTCAATACCGTTCATGAAATTCGAAACAATAATAATTCCAGCCCGAACGAAGGGTCATTTCTATGTGCGAGTGGCCAATCCAGACGTCAAGTTTGGCTATATACCTCGCCAATTCGTCTCAGAAGGAGTCTATCTCGGCGACGCACTCGTCCCAAATAACGATGGCAAAGCCCATCTATATCTCATTAATAGCACGGAAGAAGAAATTGAAGTAGCCGTGCCGGTTCTAAGCATAGAACGAGGAACTCATCGATGACAATCTCCAAGAAGAAACAGATGCTACAAACGAAACAGAGGCCACGCCAGCCCTACTTCACGCAACAGCCGGGTCCAACCAGCTATTGCCTGAAGGCAACGGGACACAGACGCCTCAAGAAAAGGACAAAATAAATGCACCGTGCGGAGAGCACGACGTGCCCACATATAAATCATACAAAGTGTCGGAATTATATGCAATTCCAGACGATAACGAAAATGTAAACAATGCAAGCTCACACGAAGCACTAAACGAATCCCGCAACGCGGACGAATTAATCGAAGGCAAAACAGAAACGGCAAGCACCGTACAAAAAGACGAACAAGTCTCAAAAATTAAAAGCCTATTACGCCTGGATCACCTGAATCCGGAAGAACTAGAGAGCATACAAATGCATCTCGAAGAATTTCACGACAGGTACTATTTACCTGAAGAAAAATTAATGTCCACAAATGTCCTAAAGCATCGCATAATTACAACAGATGAGATTCCAATTAATTTTCGGCAATACAGATATCCGCCGACTCTAAAAGAAGAAATAAATCGTCAAGTGAACGATCTGCTAAATGGAGGCATAATACAGTCATCCAACTCTCCGTATAATTCACCTGTATGGATCGTCCCAAAGAAGGCCGACTCCCAGGGAAACAAAAGGTGGCGAATGGTACTTGACTACCGCGCCCTAAATGAAAAAACTATTAGCGACGCTTACCCGCTACCACTTATAAATGAAATATTAGACCAGCTAGGAGGAGCTGTGTATTTCTCCACATTCGACCTCGCATCTGGTTTTCATCAGATCGAGATGCACCCGGAAGACAGGCACAAAAGAGCCTTCTCCACACCATACGGCCATTACGAGTTCGCTCGAATGCCGTTCGGGTTAAAGAACGCCCCAGCGACGTTCCAAAGACTCATGAATCAGGTACTTACCGGAGTTCAAGGCTCCGACACATTCGTGTACCTAGATGACATAGTCATATATGCTTCTACACTAGAAGAACATGAGTTAAAAATCGAAAGACTCATGAAGCGATTGAGAAACGCACACTTGAAGCTACAGCCTGACAAATGTGAGTACTTGCGACGAGAAGTCGCGTATCTAGGCCACGTAATAGGAAGAGACGGGGTCAGACCCGATCCAGCCAAACTATCAGCCGTAAAGAATTTTCCGACACCGAGAAATGTGAAAAATATTCAGCAATTCCTCGGACTAGCAGGCTACTACAGGCGCTTCATAGATAATTTTTCTCAAATAGCCAGACCCTTGACGGTCCTGTTAAAAAAGGAGGCCGCCTTCAAGTGGTCCCAGCCGCAGCAAGCCGCTTTCGAGACGCTGCGAGACAAATTATGCGAGGAGCCAGTGCTGCAATACCATGACTTCACTAAACCGTTTATTGTTACAACGGATGCTTCAGGGACAGCAGTCGGAGGCATATTAAGCCAGGGAACCTTAGGAAAGGATCGTCCCATCGCATATACGTCCAGAGTACTAAATGATACAGAAAAAAAATATAGTACTTACGAAAAAGAGGCCGTTGCGATATTACACTCGGTCTCCCAATTCAGACCCTATCTCTACGGTAGACCTTTCAAGCTAGTAATTGACCATAAGCCTTTGGTTTGGATACATACTTCAAAAGACCCAACATCGCGTTTGACACGTTGGCGTCTACGACTCGAGGAATACGAGTACGAAGTCATCCACAAAGGAGGAAAAATGAATGTGAACGCTGATGCACTATCTCGCAACCCTTGCGAGAATGCCTCGAGCGAGAACGAACTCGAGCCGCCGGTGCAGCACGCTTATCCGATAGCGAAACGTGCAAAGGCATCTACAGAGGGGAAATAATCGGACGAGGAAGACAAGCCTATAGCTAGATGACTTCGGAAAAGACCCGAAGGAACGACATCAATGCCGCCTGCTAAGCCAGCCTCCAAACGAACCGCTAAGCGATCTCAAGAGGTTGCATCGGGATCTCGTAACAGGGAGAAACCCGAAGAACAGATGTCGGACGATGCACCCGTCGCATCGCGACTACGAAGTCGAGAGAGAAAACAAATTTCGAGTACGACTCAGGAGAAGCCTATCGCCAGAGCGACTCGACGAAAAGCGAAACGACAAGAATCACCCATCCTACCTGGAATAAGAGGCGAACCACTTATGCCAAGGGATGCAGGAGATCGAGTCTCAATCTTCGCGAATCTCGACGAAGATGAAACTTTCAGCATATCCGGAGAATCGGAAGAATATATATTCGATCGATCAGACACGGATTCGATCAATAATTATCAGCAACCCGAAGCTGAAGAAAGGCCAGCGAAAACCACGAGCAGCCTCCAAATAACAAACAACGAGCAGTTGTTTATGCGAAAGGATAATTATTTGTATTTCCTTTCGGAAACTGGAGAACCCTGTGACGAAGGCTCCAGAATGCTAGCCGAACGACGCGCCGTACCGAAGTTTTGCGGTCTCGTTCCCGGTAGCATCAGTACCATCAAACATAATTCGAAACACCATATCGCTATGGTCGTGAAAGGGAAAAATGGAACGCTCGTCGACCACAACTCTTTTCACTCAATGCATAAAAAATTAAAAAAGACACTCATGGGACTTGACTTGCGCTCGATTAGCGTAGCAAACACAAAAGAGATTAATGGGATACCATGGGAACACATATTAACCACTATAAAGAAAGCATTCGAGGGTATATCGACGAAGTTAATAATCTGCTTGGGATTGATAAAATACCCAGCGCCAGAAGAGCGGAAGGAAATTATGGGCGAGGCACATGCCTCAGCACTAGGAGGACACAAGGGAGTAACAAAAACATACAACCGAATCCGTCAACGGTATTACTGGGAGAATATGAAAGACGATATTCAAGAGTACATTCAGCACTGCCTTCCCTGCCATTTAAAAAAATTGGTACGAGTAAAAACTCGGCAGCCGATGATCATCACGGACACACCGGATTCAGCGTTCGACAAAATTTCTATGGACATTGTCGGACCCCTGCCACGCACAGAAAAAGGCAACGAATACGTACTCACCATACAGGATCTCCTCAGGAAGTATTCACTCGCAGTAGCACTCCCGAGAGCCACTTCAGCCAACATCGCAGACACTCTTATTAAACACTGTATATGTACTGTCGGTGCTCCAAAAATTATTCTCACCGACCAAGGAGCAAATTTCCTAAGCTCACTAATGAAAAGCGTTGCCAAGAAATTTAAAATCAAGCAATGCCGTACCACAGCATTCCACCCTCAGTCTAATGGATCGCTGGAAAGATCTCACCACTCTCTGGTAGAATACTTGAAGCAATATGTGAGTAGTGATGAGGAATGGGATGAGTGGCTAGAACTCGCCACCTTTTCCTACAACACAAGTGTGCACGAGGGTACGAAACATACGCCCTTTGAACTCGTGTTTGGAAGATTAGCGCGCCAGCCCTCCTACGAGGCACCAGCCGGAGAAGAAGAGGGAAGAACATATGCTGACTATCTCGTCGAACTAGCAACCAAGCTCCACGATATACAAGGGATAGCTAAGAACCACTTAGTAGCCTCCAAGGAACGGTCAAAAAAATACTACGACCGCAAGGTGCACGCTTACGACTTCCATCTGGGCGACCATGTATACTTGCAGCGAGGAAAGAAGCTGGGAAAATTCGGAGACCATTACACGGGTCCTCACGAAATAATAGACGTTATGAGAGATGGAAATATAAAAATTAAAATCGGTCGTGAAACCCGAATCGTGCACCCCAATCGACTACGCTACTCCCACATTAACCTGGAGAATAGTAGCGAGGAAGATTAAATAAAAAAAGCATATATACTCAAAAACCCTGCATAAAAAAAAGATATATATTGTGACGTATTTTCCTGGATCTCAACGCGAACAAAAAAAAACACAAAAAAAACAAAACCGAAAACGCGAAAATCGAAGCTCAAACCGAACGGGAACGGAGCGCGAAATCGAGAACTCAGAAAACGTTACCTTCGGCCGCCCGCTTCCACGGATGCATCGATGTCCCGGTGGGCGCCAGTTAATTTTTGTTTCGCCGGTATTAACAACCGGACTAAACTGGAGGTCTGTGGAACGGCCGACCTCCGCAGGATCGATTTTTGTTTCGCCGGAATCGCCAAGCCGGACTAATCTGGAGGTCGATGGAACGGTCGACCTCCGCAGGGTCGATTTTTGTTTCGCCGGAATCGCCAAGCCGGACTAATCTGGAGGTCGATGGAACGGTCGACCTCCGCAACAAAAATACGCGAAAACAGAACAAAAATAACGATATCACACAACGAGAACGGAACGGTACGAGAACTAACGCCGGTGCATTCGCGAAAGCGAACGGTTGTGGAAATGCACGGTTGCTCAGGATGCGGGTTGTGGTAGAAGGGTCGCAATCCTTCGCCAATAAAGTAACGCGAAATCTAAAACGCGAAATCTCAAATATCGGAACCCGAAATTCTTAATTACCGTGAGCAATAATTTATTGGCTTGTTAAGCCACGGGATCGTACACGAGGGCATCGGAAGCGCTCAGCTGACCGGGGGGTCGGAGCGAGCGTAACGGGAACGGTTCGATACGCGATCGAATAATTTATCTTAGCGATAGACTCACCGAATCAGCGTACTCTTAATGCAATGAAGTGGCGGGAACTGCATCACCTGATGCCTCGAGAACTCGTACACAATCACTGCACCTACAGGAGCATTCCCAAGATCGCATCTCGATCACAGAAAAATCGGTAGAAAATCGGAACCGAATCCGCACGAAACACCGCGCACACGAGTCAACTACCGAACATACCAAGTGACAGGTAGCGCGAGCGAGATACGCGAACCGGAGCGAGAGCGATAGCCGGAGTCTACGGTAGCGCGAGCGAGAACGAATGACTCAGCGCGAGACAATAGGCCGAACGTAAACATCGATAGCGCGAGAGGTCCGAGTAGCCTCGAGGACGACTCCCGGTAGACTGATTAGCCTACGACGATACTCTAAGGAAGCGTTATGATTATCGCGAAATCCTTAGCCGATAGCTACTGCCCTCTTAAACTATTTCCAAAGCGTCACTTAAGCGGGAACCGAAACTGTAACGCGGTAATATTTGAGATTCGTCGCGATCGTTACTCCAAATTCAGGACGTGAAAACAAGGTTCTCTCTCTCTTACTAAAATACAGCACAAGGTGTTCCGACCTTGCCCGGACCGTACTTAAACCTCCGCCTGTTCTCCAACGTCCTGCATTATCACCCAAACGGAGTGCCGGGTTTGCACGGGACTTTGACGTATTCGCGACGAGATCTCGTCGGGCTCTCCTCTATTCGTGTTTCTCGTTACTTCGAGATTCCCTCCACCGAATAGATTCGAGGATTCCGACCTGAACTGAATCTTCTGCACTTATCTCCAAGCTTATCCCACACCCAAGCTCGTCAGTAAAGTCTACACTGGGTCGTGACCTTAACGAACTTTACTTAAACGAGAGCTGGGTGGTAACTGGACGTCCGAGGAGCAGTAAATCGGGAGCTGTAACGGGCTAACCGAACTAAATCGATAGCCGTATCCGTAAAACTTCAATTTATTTGTGTTTTTGTGACGGTGATCGAAAAATCACGTCACAATATAGAGAAAAAATTATTAGATATACGAATATCACATACAAAAATTAAAAAAAAAATATATCACATACAAATAATTTACAAAAAAATGTGTGCAAGAAAAAAAAACTTATAAGTAAATAACTTTCCTATAGTTCAATCATGGAAGACCACCCCAGTGGCAAGGACGTCCTTATTATCGATATGGAGGGATTTCGCAACGACGAAGGCAATCTCATCCCAAAAGAAATCGCTGTGGTCTCACTTTTCGACGACAGCTCCGATCATTGGATCTCCGACGCTCCGTTTTACCGGCACAGCCTGGGAAGAATGACTCAAGAAGGGAACGACTTTCTTAAGCGAAGACACGGACTAAACTGGGACACCGGAGATGTCCCATATTCCTGGTTATTCGAGCGGCTGAAACGCATCACCAAGGACACGAGGACGATTTACGTCCATGGGGAACTCATAGCAAGGTTCCTACAAGATTTATTGGTCTGCAGAGTAGTTAACTTGGCAGACATTTCTCCGCCGCTCAGGGAAATGCCAGAACGCAAGGAATACTGCATAAGTCACGGGCTAAGAATGAACAAGAAGCGATACTGTGCCCTTAACAACGCTATGAGAGTAAAGCAATATGTCCTAAGCCTTTTGAAGGTCGAAAATGAGACTTCACCCTCTCCAGATGCGACCGAGGAAGGAGTCATTCACAGCGAAGGTACAGACGCCCAACCCTCGAGCGAGCCCGAAATCGAGGAAGACAAACAAGACGACGAAATAAATGACGAGCCAGGGACTTCCGATGACACCAGAATCTTTAAACGATTGAAAAAGAGAAAAACCAAGGACAATAAAATTACGGGAGCAATAATAGCATTGTTGACTCTCGCTATGGTAAAGCAAGCGGAAGCTGTAATCGGATACGATTGTGGGTCCAGCCGACTGAACATTACCGCTTTGTCTCTACTGGATGTTGAACCTTGTGACATACCGAAAATCGAACCAACCGTCAGCGACGCGTTTGTGCAACTACTGCAAATCAGTGAATTTACAAAAACTCGAGTCATGCAGTGTAAGGTCTTAATAAAACGCACGATATACCACTGCGGTATGCATTCACACAACTCAATAGTCGCACAAGGAGCCATGGAATATGTCATGGACATCGAATATGAAGCATGTAAAAAAATGCATCAGACCGGGTTACTCAGACTTTCACCTTCTACACTATTCGTCGCGATCAAACTGAACACAACGAACATACGCAGTGCAACGCTAGCCGGACATATAAAACAAGACGGCTCGTGCGAAGGGTCCCAGTTTTCTGACCCTTACGGTACCTGGGACGATGTTGTAGTGCAAGCGGTAATCTATATAACACTGCAAGATTACTTCGCCACCGTAAACCTCAACAGCAACCAATTAGTCCTGCGCTCAGGGATAACATGCAGTGTATCCGAAGCCGAATGCATTGATTTAGACGGGGAATATACATTCTGGAGTGCTCTCCCCGAAGACAGCTGCAACTACAGTAAATACGATGTACTGTACGAAGGATTCGCCAAGAAGCTAACAAGCGCACAAGGAGTCCATCCTCTTACTGTATACACAGTAACACAGGGCGATATAACATTCGCATTAACGAAAAAACAAGAGATAATGGTATGTGGATCACCGGTTTATCGCACCGAACACCCGAAGCTCCTCATTTTCGAAACGCACAGAGACGCGGTTCAAAATGCAAAAAGAAAGATAAGAACGGAAAACTTGGATTTATTTACATATGTAAATGCAAAATTCGTATACCTCGAAAAACATATACGAACCGAGATGAGCAGGCTGTACTACGATGTATTACAACAAAATTGTAATCTCGAACGCCAAGTACTAAAAAATACTCTCACGATGGCCACTCAAGCACCCGACGAATTTGCTTTTCAACTTATGAAGGGGCCTGGATACATGGCCGTCGTCGCGGGAGAAGTCGTGCACGTGATAAAATGCATCCCCGTTGAAGTCAAGGTTCGTCACACCGAACACTGTTACCATCACCTACCAGTTTCAAGAGGCAACGAAAGTCTGTTCCTGTCGCCACGTACACGCATACTGTTCCGAGCGGGAACACAGATATCCTGTAACCCAATGGTGCCGTCAATGTACCAGCTACAAGGGTCATGGTATAAACTAACACCCACACCAATGACCTCGGAGGCACCGCCTCAGATAAAGCCACTGACGAAACCCACGTGGAAGTACTCGAACCCCGCAGAGCTAGCTACGAGCGGGATCTACACTCAAGCAGATCTCGACAACATGAGAGACCACATCATGTTCCCCGCCGAAAGGACGGCGATACTAAACACCCTTGCACGAAGCCTCACAGGACACCCCACACAGAACCAGGTTGCATCTTTCATAAATTTATTGGACGAAGATGCACTCGAGAAAATTTCTCGAAACACATGGGACAAAATGTGGAAAAGTTTTCTCACATTCGGGACTGCCAGTGCTGGTGTATTGGGGATCATCCTCATAGTTCGAGGAGTCAAGCTCATCGCTGACACTATCATACATGGCTATGCACTACACTCAATTTATGGATGGTCTGTGCATATCTTCGGCGCTCTGTGGAGCTCAGTGACACATCTGTTAATCACCTCGGTCAAAACGGAGACAGGATCAAACGTGAGGAGGCCGACAAGACTAAAGAACTCGATGTAGAAAAAAATGAAGACCCACCGTTACCCGCAACCAGCGCTACTACATCAACTATCTACCCCACACTAGGAACGGCTCGCAGGATCACTTTTGATGGTCCTATTATACACTACTCCCCACCTAAGTAAAAATCTAGGATCGAGGAATATATATAAGACCCAAGGAAGCCTAAAACTGCATCTCATTTTCCGAAAATTTTCAAACGCGCACACATCTCATCTCGAACTCAACAGTTTTGCCTCAGGTGAAGCCACCATCAGAGGTACAAAGGGAACTCGACGGAGTAATTCCTCTAACAGAGTACTACGAAGCTCTGCAGGATTCTCACTGCATCATCGGAGTATCGTATATCAGTGACAACGACAATAAATTGATCTGCGAGACCTGCTATGACGGACCGCTCAACAGACCACAGGAATATCGGGCAATCAACCACCACACGATCCTGTACTTCCGAGGACATCTAAGGCTGCCCTGTCAAAACTGCGACAGGCCACATTTTAGAATCCGGAAGGCATTTCTGTGTTTAAAGTGCACAGAAGTATATTTAGAAGCTAAAGATCGCCTCATCGCCGGTGCAATTGTACACGTCGATTTGCACCGACAGCCACCACTATAAAAGTTGAAAATTGACATTTTCATAGCGCTTCCTCATAAAAGTTGAAAGTTGAAAGTTGAAAGTTGAAAGTTGAAAGTTGAAAGTTGAAAGTTGAAAGTTGAAAGTTGAAAGGTGGAAGTTGAAAGTTGAAATTTGAAATTTTTATAACACTTTCCCATGATGACCCTTTGTCCGCGAAGTTTCTTCTATGAGAAAGCATTTTCTATTACATTTGGCTTCCTCATAGAGGAAGCTTCGCGGACAAAGGGTCATCATGGGAAAGTGTTATAAAAATTTCAAATTTCAACTTTCAACTTCCACCTTTCAACTTTCAACTTTCAACTTTCAACTTTCAACTTTCAACTTTCAACTTTCAACTTTCAACTTTCAACTTTTATGAGGAAGCGCTATGAAAATGTCAATTTTCAACTTTTTTCAGCGTCAGCGTCGTGATAACAGTTTTTTCAAGATACATTTAAAAAAAAATTAATGTGTGAGATAATCTAGTTATTGCAGAGTCCGATTACACAAAAAAATGAATTAATTAATTAAAGAAAAACATCACATTTCATATCGTATGCTTGGCTACTTGTTTTACACAATTTTAATATCATGTGATTCAATAGGCGAAACGGTATAATACAATTCGCATTCCCGCCGTAAAATATCTAACACAAAATTGAATTAAACATAAAAGACTCGGGAAAATAATCTTTATTTGCAAAAATGATTTTTTCCTTTAAGTATTTTTTTACTATGCTGATGTACCGATTGCCGTTTGCGGGATAGACTGATTTCAGAACATTTATAAGCGCAGACGTTAATGTTCATCGAATCCGATTTTACACTTTCCGCAATGCACTGGTAAGTTAACCGACCAATGAAAGATCGCTGTTTGAAATGACAAGCTCTCATCGGCTGGTGAAATTACTCGTGCGCCGTGGACAGAAGTTGAAAGATGGACAAGGAAACAATAAACAAAGAATAAAGAAGCCATCATGAAAAATGTTTGAGGAAACCAACAAAAAAATATTGAAGATTCCTTAAATGAATCCATCTGTATATTTTCAATGTAGAAATGTTCAACGTGAAGCTAATTGTCACATGGATTGTACAGCCGTTCGCAAATTAATGGTACATTACTATTTACAAAATATAAATTTTTTTTTAATTGTAAAGTATCATTAATTTCCCAGGTCCTACCACGTGGAGGTCGCTGTAGAAGGACCCACCCACGGGGTCGTTACTATGTCTTTTCAGACATAGTAAAGACCCCTCCCTTCCACCGCAATCAAATCTCATGCAATTAAAAGTTACTATTGAAATGTAATATAGATATTAATTACATTTTCAATATCATTCTATTGTAAAACTTCAAAATCTAGGGTGCTTTTTTACGTTAGTCCTCTCGCCTCTCACAACTTGCAACGGATTCATAACCTTTATTTCACTCGGTGGGAAAAAGGCGGATTTTACGAAAACCCTCATTTTCACACCTTGTGAAATAAAATTTTGTTCGATACTCGTGCGAAAAACGTTTTCTGAACTCGTGTGATTGCAACACTCGCCTTTGGCTTGTGCTGCAAACTCACACTCGTCAGAAAAAGTTTTTTTGCACTCGTATCGAAATGTACTATTATAGTATACACGAAACGAATTAAAACTTTATTTTTAAAAATACCATGATAGACAAGCGCCACGAAAAGTAGCAATATTGGCGCGATATTTGCGACATGTGCGGCACATGTCGCAATTATTGCGCCACCTGCTACTTTTTGTGCCGCTTGTCTATCAGGGTATCTTTCTATTGTAAAATTTCAAAATCTGGGGTGCTTTTTTACGTGAGTCCCCTCGCCTCTCACAACTTGCAACGGATTCATAACTTTTATAGTATACACCGAACGAATTAAAACTTTATTTTAAAAAATATCTTTCTATTGTAAAACTTCAAAATCTGGGGTGCTTTTTTAACGTGAGTCCCCTCGCCTCTCACACCTTCATCGGATTCATAACTTTTTCAGTATACACCAAACGAATTAAAACTTTATTTTTAAAAATATCTTTCTATTGTATAACTTCAAAATCTGGGGTGCTTTTTTAACGTGAGTCCCCTCGCCTCTCACACCTTCATCGGATTCATAACTTTTATTATAGTATACACCAAACGAATTAAAACTTTTATTTTAAAAATATCTTTCTATTATAAAACTTCAAAAAAATCTGGGGTGCTTTTTTAACGTGAGTCCCCTCGCCTCTCACACCTTCATCGGATTCATAACTTTTTCAGTATACACCAAACGAATTAAAACTTTATTTTTAAAAATATCTTTCTATTGTATAACTTCAAAAAAATCTGGGGTGCTTTTTTAACGTGAGTCCCCTCGCCTCTCACACCTTCATCGGATTCATAACTTTTTCAGTATACACCAAACGAATTAAAACTTTATTTTAAAAAATATTTTTCTATTGTATAACTTCAAAATCTGGGGTGCTTTTTTAACGTGAGTCCCCTCGCCTCTCACATGTCGTATCGGTTTCATGAAAACTCAATGTCTTCCAAATGGATTAATTGCCAATGCAGAGATGTAGTGTACATACTGAGGAGACAGTTACTTAAAACAATGATTGTTCCTGTATTGGTTTCAGATGCCAAAATATTGTTAATTTAATGAAGAATGTTCGAAAACAATATTTCAATCAGCTTCTACCAGTAATTGTTTAGTAATGCCATAATAATTATTATTCCTCTGGAAATGGCAGTAATATGTTTTCATTGATGATTCTCAATAAATGCTTACGCATTTGATTTGCATTTTTGGAATAGTTTATCGCGGATGGATTATCGCCTAAAGCAATTGATGTTGCGAATGCTGCTGCATATATACCACAAGAATTCAAATCAGGTTGTTGTGTAACATTTTCAATGATTATATCATTTTTTGACACATGAGGATAGCGTATTTGAATAAATTTTTTTTCCTTTTCTTCTAGGCTTTCATAAGAAAGTGTATCACAATACAAACTATCATATATATGAAGTTTAAATCTGTCAAAGTAAATGCACCGCCAATGCAATGATTGATGTACTCCTATAATTTGAAGATCTTCCTCTAATACAGGCTCAATCCATGTCAATAATTGAAGGACAATAACATCATTAGGATTAAATTGAGAATTGTTTTCTATGATGTTCAAAATACAATTTATTGTTCTATCATCTAACCATGAGTCAGCTTCTAAAATATTTTCCTCCATAGTCTGTGGTTTTACTATCGGTTTGTTACGTATTATTTTTGTAGATTCATTTTGATTATTTTCCAAAATAAAATCGATTCCTCTAGTTGTATTTATTAGACTCGTTAAATTATTTGTTGGAGTCAACTGCTCTTTTTCTTCCAGATTTATATAATCATGAGTATTGATTGTCAATTCATCTATATCTATTCGAAACGAATCGTCAGATGCTATTGACGTATTTTCTCTATTTAATCCAATAAATACAGGTTTGTGATCAGAGAAATATGTTTCATACACACCAGTTGTGAAATTTGACATTATTTTATCGACAAATATTACATCAATTTGTGTATTGAAATTTGTCGTAGAAACTTCAATAGGAATTCCACGTCTAAAGTTTAGCGGGAGCAACAATTTTTCTATATATCCATTTTCTTTGTATGCATCGTAATTAAAGTCGCCAATGAGAACTTTAGCATTTCCGGTTATGTTCTTTATAATACTTAACAATTTCTCCGAAAATGTTTTTCTATCTATATTTGGAGATTTATATCCAGTTATGATTTCCACGTCTTTTATTTTAAGATGCACTAAATCAATATGATGATGTTGTCCATTTGTTTGTATTATTTCGTTTTGAATATGATTCTGAACTGTGATATTCAATTGTTCTCTAATGTAGCATATTATTCCTTTTGATGACCGAGTATCCGGAGAATCAGATCGAAAGCCTATTGTAAATCCGTCCAACTGCAAAATATCCGTTGACACAGTTTGAGTTTCGGAAAATATCAATACATCGGCTTGTTTGTACCAATCATCGCAAATGATGTGGCATATATATTTCTTTAAGGATCTAACATTTTGATATATGATTTTCAACCAACTTCCTTGTATTACTTGGGTATATGATAATTGCAATCCTTTTTCTTGTTTTAATCGTTTCATTTCCAATTCTAAAGAATTATCTGCACCTGGCTTCTTTGGTGGAGTAAAGCTGCCCAGAATGTATAATCCTGATAATCTCGTCACTCTACTGAGAGCTACATAAAGCATAGAACGTGTAAGTCGTGTACTCTTTCTTGTGTCAATACACACTCTTTCATAAGTTTGCCCTTGACTTTTATGAACAGTCAAAGCTTCAGCAGGAGTAATTGGAAATTGTTGTCTGGTAACTTGATACCCAAGTCTCTCATTTACATTTAGCACAATTGAGGTATGAGAAAGAGGAACTAAATGTTCGTTAATACAATTGTCACTCATGTATTTTATGTATGGTCGTCGCTGATTAATTCCAACATTTGGATTGTTAAAATCTAACCATAATTTGATCGGTTCTTGAGTTTCAGGTATGAATGATATGTAAATTAGTTTGGCGCAAGCACCATTCACTAGTCCATCTTGTACATCAACATTTGATGTTATCATGTAATTGATACCAACTTTAAGGGTAATTTTATATGGCAAACCACCACATTCGGTTCTTTTTTTATTCTTTAACGATGTCAATAATTTGTTTCTCAATTTACTACTGATTTTACCCAAAATTGAATCCTTTGCTTTGGATACATATGCTACACCATTTTCCATATTAATTCGTTTTTCATTATAAATATCAACCAAACGATTTTCGGTATATAATCTTATTGTATTGGTTGGTATATCGTTTTCGTTTGTTTCTCTTGATTTTATCAAAGCAATATCTTCGTTAGACATTTCACCAACTGCTAGTTGATTAAGAGCATTGATGAAAGACTTATCTTCTTTTTGTCTCATTATTTCCGTCAACTCGAAAAATTGAAACTCATTCCATAATACGTTTTCTGAAAAAATACTTAGCATGGATGATTTTGGTGTTAGGTACACAGGACTGTCCATTACCGGTGGTAATTGATACAAATCTCCGACGACCATTACAGACACACCACCAAAACTTTGTGCACGTCCCATTATCTGTCTTAGTCGTGTATCCACGCGACTAAGCATTGTACTTCCAACCATTGATATTTCATCAATTATCAACAATTTCAAATGAAATAAGTTTTCTCTGATGGTATTCGCTACATCTGCTGATAATTCTGGCATTTGTCCTCCGTACTGTGTTATTGGTAATGCAAAAGCTGTGTGTAATGTTACACCATTTATTAGGAATGCCGCTTTTCCAGATGGTGCACATAACAATATTTTTGTTGAATTATTATTATCACCCGGTTGCTCGTCAAAGTAATGTTGTAATAATTGATAAACACAATTAATTACCATGCTTTTACCAACCCCGGCAGAACCACTCATGAATATACGAATTGGTAAATGACCAGTTTTAAAACAATGCAAGACATGCATAACAATTTGTCTTTGTTTGTTGTTTAACTTTGTCATGGCACTCAACATATCTTCTTTTGAAATCTTAGGAGGACAGCTTATTCGTCTTTTATTTGTTTTTGGATTTTGTACAGTACCAGTTTGACCAAAAATATCTACTTCTTGATCTTTCGTCACTCTAGTTTTCATAAATGATTCAACTTCTTCATCTTCCCGGTCTTGACACATATCTTGGGCTTCCAATAGGGCACTCTCAATAACGTGATCTCCCACAATAGAATATTTTTTACGATTTTCTTCTATAGTTTTTAGGTTCTCCACATAGATTGTTTCACATTCGTCATTTTCTACATCGTCTATTTCATTTCTCCATGGCAAGAATAACAAAACTTGTTCTCGGAAATAATTATATTTGTCTTGTTGTAATTTGTATCTACGAAACTGAATTATTTTACTTTTTTGTCGGTGGTGGATCAGAATATCATCATCGTTTTCTCCATCATTTTCGATATTTCCTTTTTTATTTTCGTACAAGGCCGCGAAATCGGCAAGACAAACCTGCTCCAAACTTTTACATCGCGCTTGGTATTTGTCGAATATACTTTTTTTGTATATGTTTTTTGAATCATGTTCTTCTTTTTCCAACTCTGTTCCAGATTTTAACATACGAACTCGATCATTTTGAGGGACTGTGTTTATATAAACTGTTGCTCTACTACATAAGGACAGTGGTAATCCCAAAACATGATAAACGGCTTCTTGTGCGGATAGGGTGTTCCCATTTATAAACACATTAGCGATGCTTTTAAATTTTTGTCTAATACTCACGTTGCCGGCTTCTATCTCTTTAGCTGTTTCCCTTAAAAGTCTAGATAGACCGGCATCAATTTTTGTGACGTAATTGATCATATACGAAGCACAACTGTATGGATCTAGAACAAATTGTATGTCCATATTCGCTTCCAGAAGTGTCAGAATTGTTTTATTATACGCATTGATTGCAACTTCATTGCTGCGTCTTTTTAAAAATATTTTTGTTATCGACAAAGAGCTTCTGATTGCACGGATATAATCTTCTTCAGTCATACATAGATGATTCAACATATCATCAAAAGATACTATTTGGTCATTTTCGAAAAATTCTTTCATCATTTCTTTAACTTTTTTCAAATTTATTATATCTCTCTCAGTTCGCTCACCATCGTTCAGTGGTGTGAGAATCATTGTTTGCTTCATCACAAATATTGGTATGTTAAACCGACACGACGATGTATTTTTTCTTCCTTTATAACACGTTGGTGTGTGTCGATGTTTTTGTAACAATATCAACGGATTATTAATCTCGTACGCACATGAAATGATATCATCTATCCATTTTACTACTGAATTTGTAGAACTCGGGTCGTCTTCATTGTAAATCGGAGCGTCTTTGCAGTACACCAGATTATGAGTATGGACTGATCCTCTAGCTTGAAACTCCCGTCGTTGGAAATAATCAACTACATAATTTTTACCAAATGGTCCATGTTCATTTTCCAAAATAGACATAATATTATTGAATCTTTCTTCGCTATATCGAACGCATGTCACAGGATCATCTCTTATCAACTTAGTTTTTTCTATCATGTCCATCTGTACTACTTTTATTGAGCTGATATTTTCTTGGTATCGAATTTTATACAAAATTTTTAACAACTCGACATTTTTCGTTTCACATACTGAAAAAGTTATGAATAATGTCGGTATTCCGCATTGTCTAATCATGCCCAATAAATGTTTTTTTTTACTTTCCCAATACGATGGCGATGACCTAATTTGCTTTAAAAATCGATAACCATCATCGTGACGAATCGAATCATTTACAAAATCCGAATTTTTAACTGTCTCAGCAGTTAAATCAGCAAAGTGTTTTACTTTTCTCAGACAAATATTGATACTTGACATTACACTCTTTTCTAATTTTTGTTTAGCCATGAATAAAATTCTCGTAGGATCGCACGATCTTCTGTCTTTATGTCTGGCTTCAAATTTAACCCTGTCAGAGTATGTTAATCTTTTTTTCTTATCTAAAATCTCACCTCCAAATATCTTTGGGAAACACAACTCATCAATATTTTCAGTTAAATGCCATGGAATAGGAAATTTGTCTTGTCCAGGAGCAATAACTTGAACATCTGTCGATATTTCTCGATTTCTATCCAAAATGAGAACTTCATCGTTTAATAACGGATCTGATTTTTCTGAATCAGATTCTGAATCTGATTCATTACAATCGTTCAATTTTGTTACTGTATTATTGTTGTTATTTACACAACTATCGTGCGTATCATTATGATCGACGATAAAGTCTAGTTCAACATCAGCATTATTCTCATACTGCTCGAAAAATGTCGGATCAACATTTATTTTATTTTGTATATATAATGGGGTCGTCTGAAGATATTGTAAAGCTTCACAAACTTTTGATGGCCTTATGGTTTCGTACATGTAGTCCGACTTGTGATCGAGATGTCGTTTCAATTTAATTTGAATAGTTGACATGCAGTCGAATGTTCTCGGTAAGGTACTAATCATTTCGTTAATTTCAACAGGAATATTGACAATACTCCCTTTTAACGACAGTTGAGAATTTATAGCATGATTTTGCAACGCTTTTAATTGCATAAATGGAATATATGGTGATACCATACGTTCTTCAACTGCACTTAAGCAACGTACTGTCTCTGGCAACGCCGGAAATCTTAAATCAGAGTTAGCTGCCATTTTTGGTATTTTTCCTGATATTATATATTTAGTACACGTTTTACAGATGAATTCTGATGAATTGTTCACGACGTTTTTCATAAATTCATCAATGTTTGAGACTTTGTCTTTTAATTTATACTCTATTTGTGTTTTTTGAAATTTTTGAGTGGATTTTGGAAAAAATAAATTGTCACAACAGACACATATTATGTCTGGCCCAATCTTTTCGTTTTTAAAATATCTCATAATAATTACATTTTTCTCATAATCATCATCATCATCCATTCTGTTTTTTATATGATCATTAATGATCGTTCTATAATTTTCCCGATATCTGAATAAATCATCTAATCTCAATTTCTTTTTTCTGTTGACGTCATGTCTTTTTTCTTGGATCAAAAAATTAGGATCATCTCTAAGTTTTATTTTTTTATTTTTATTGTTCATTAATTCTTTAATTTTATACTGTTCATTTTGCCTAATTCTTTTTAGTTTATTTTTATTCTTAGCACGTTCGTCAACTTTATAAATTTGGTCTTGTCGTATCTCTTTCATCCGCTCTACATTCTTTCGTTTCTCCGGTTCTCTATACGCAGGTTCCTGTCGTATTTCCTTCATCCGCTCTACATTATTTACTTTCTCCGGTTCTCTATACGCAGATTCCTGTCGTATTTCCTTCATCCGCTCTACATTCTTTACTTTCTCCGGTTCTCTATACGCAGGTTCCTGTCGTATTTCCTTCATCCGCTCTACATTCTTTACTTTCTCCGGTTCTCTATACGCGGGTTCCTGTCGTATTTCCTTCATCCGCTCTACATTCTTTACTTTCTCCGGTTCTCTATACGCAGGTTCCTGTCGTATTTCCTTCATCCGCTCTACATTCTTTACTTTCTCCGGTTCTCTATACGCAGGTTCCTGTCGTATTTCCTTCATCCGCTTTACATTCTTTACTTTCTCCGGTTCTCTATACGCAGGTTCCTGTCGTATTTCCTTCATCCGCTCTACATTCTTTACTTTCTCCAGTTCTCTATACGCAAGTTCCTGTCGTATCTCCTTCATGCGCTCTACATTCTTTACTTTTTCCGGTTCTCTATACGCAAGTTCCTGTCGTATTTTTTTCATTCGTTCTACATTCTTTTTTCTTTCATTTGCTGTATAAGCTTTATTTTTTCTATTTTTGTTGTTTATTCTTCGACACCTTCCTATATTTTCATTTTCAATTTGATTACTTTCAATGGTGCGATCATTTTTATTTGTTCGTATTTCTTTTTTGTTTTGTTTATCTAATTCTCTATTCTTTGCCACATACTCACTATTAGATCGTAATTTTCGTATTCTTGATTTTGTGTCTTTTTTTCTTTGTTTTGCACTTTTATGAGCTGTTTTCGCCATTTGGTGAAGAATTAATATTAAAAAGTTTGCTAATACTTACCTTTATGTGTGGCACACCCTAAAAATAACATTATTTTTATTTAATCAATGCACATCGTTGTAAACATAATTTCCGTCACAAGATGAATATAAATGTTCGGAAAATTAGACTTGCTTTACTCGAAATTGTACAATTTCTTCATTTTTTTTAATTAAATGAAAAATATACAATTGATTCATTTTTTAATTACCGACGGCGATATTTTATAAGCTTTTATACAGTATGAATAACTATCTGTTGTGTGAGCAACTTTTCAACGGTATTCGAATATTCGAAGAGCTTCAAAGAATTCGCATGCACGCCCTTTCGACGTATATGAGATTTAGAATTGTTCATATCCTACAAACGGATACCGTTGACATTTCGGCGGCCATGTTAGTTTTTGTAACAATGTCTAATATTCGATTTTCTTTATTTTTCTGAAGATTTTTACCAAAGTTCGCGTGCACGCCAAATAATTTATGTTATTAACCCTTCAAGTATCAGGGAATTTTGCCGATTGCCAACGACCATGCCTTCTCTTAAGCACAAAAACGATACGGATGTTCACAATATATTTTCTTCAGCGTTATAAAAAAATTAACAAAAAACACTTCAAGGTATGTCTGTGATTTTTACAACCTTTTTTTAGCAGATTAACTTGTTATGCGAATCGTTCGAAGGTTGCGTCTTGGCAAATTCTAAGTTATCATTTAACGAGTATCCGATACATGAAGGGTTAATACAGTCCTGTAAAATTTCAAACATATGCGTCGCATAGTAACGACGAATTCGAAAATACATTTTTCGAAATTGAAGCTCAACATTTTGAACGACCAGATTTAGAAAGGCTGAAATTTTGAAGTTTAGCACCGAGAAAAAATTATAATATTTTCAATAGCCTATCGCGATATCTTCGCGACAATTCAAAAATATAAGAAAATTCTTTTAAAAAAACAATTTATGTAGTTGAACGATTTTTGTTAACAATTAGTTGATAACTTTTTGACATTATTTTTTATGCAAAATCAATGTTCTCGTCACTTTTAATAAAATTGATAATGTTCAAAATTTTATACCAATAGGAAGTGTTCAAATTCTTACTGAATCTCAAATTTAAATGGAAATGTACGTGTTAAGCATCCTTAAGGACTCTCAGAAGACTGGCTGTTGAACATTTAAACGTTCGTTATTTTTCTATTTTCAATTATGGGCTGTTTTACATTTCGATTATTTCAAATTTCGAACTCAACTCCTTTTTATTTTAACTTCCAATGCGATGCAAAAAAAAAATCTCACAAATAAGATTATATAAAAAAAAAAAATTATTGAAAGTTTACTGTCCCGAAAAATATTTTATTTCACGAGATGTGGAAATCCCCCATTTGAGTACGATTCTTCAAAGCGAGTCAGATCGATATCTGGTTTTCGAACCGAAAGTACCATACCTCCGAACGAATCAGATAGATATTTGGCTCTCGAATCAGAAGTACGATGCTTCCAAGCGAGGTAGAGCATTATCTCACTCTCGAACCGGAAGTACGATCTGTTCAAGCGAGTCAGATCAATATCTGGCTCTTGAACGGGAAGTACGATCCTTCTGAGCGAGTCAGACCGATCTCTGACTCTCGAACCGGAAGTACCATGCTTCCGAGCGATTCAGGTCTATATCTGGCCCTCGAAGTGAAAGTATTATTCTTCAAAGCGAGTCAGATCGATATCTGACTTTCGAACCGGAAGTACGATTTGTCGAAGTGAGTCAGATCTATATCTGAATCCCAAACCGGAAGTACGTTGCTTTCGAGCGAATCCGATCAGTATCTGGTCCTCGAACCGGAAGTAAGATGTTTCCAAGCGAGTCAGATTAATATCTGGCTCTTGAACGGGAAGTACGATCCTTCTGAGCGAGTCAGATCGATATCTGACTCCTGAACCGGAAGTACCATACCTCCGAGCGATTCAGATCTATATCTGGCCCTCTTGAACGGGAAGTACGATCCTTCTGAGCGAGTCAGATCGATATCTGACTCCTGAACCGGAAGTACCATGCCTCCGAGCGATTCAGATCTATATCTGGCCCTCGAACTGAAAATATGATTCTTCAAAGCGAGTCAGATCGATATCTGACTTTCGAACGGGAAGTACGATCTGTCCAAATGAGTCAGATCTATATCTGAATCCCAAACCGGAAGTACGTTGCTTTCGAGTGAGTCCGATCGGTAACTGGTCCTCGAACTGAAATTAAGATGTTTCGAAGCGAGTCAGATCAATATCTGGCTCTTGAACGAGAAGTACGATCCTTCTGAGCGAGTCAGACCGATATCTGACTCTCGAACCGGAAGTATCATGCCTCCGAGCGATTCAGATCTACATCTGGCCCCCGGACTGAAAATATGATTCTTCAAAGCGAGTTAGATTGATATCTGGCTCTCGAACCGGAAGTATGATCTCTTCGAGCGAGACAGGTCGATATTTGGCTCTCGAACCGAAAATACTTTGCCTCCGAACGAGTCAGATACATATTTGGCTCTCGAACCGGAAGTACGATGCGTTTGAACGAATCAGACCGATATCAGGTTCTCGAACCGAAAGTACGATCTATCCGAGTGAATCAGACCGATATCTGGCTCTCGAATCGAAAGTACGAGAGTAAGTTATTTTATTTTTTAGAGTTTTGTTTTTATATTATTTTATACTAACGGAATTGGAAAAGGAAGAAAAGACATTTCACAAAATATTAGGAGCATTTGAAATACCGCAGTCGGTAATAAAACTTTGAAGCTACTGTAAAACACAATACCTTCGTTTACCCGTATAAATTGGAAATGTGCTGAAAACTCCCGTGATACAAAGCTTCTACCGATGAATCCGATGAATCCGAACACACTACTAAGAAGAAACAGGAACAATTTTCGCAAGATGTTTTCGCAAGTTCGCTGTTATACTCCTTAAAATCTCGTAATTTCTTCACTCTCGTTACACTATTTATTCCACCTCTATTCGTTTTCGGGTCTCATACAAGACTGTTGATAATTGACACGATCGTCGTCATGTAATTTTGTTGTTTGTAAATCGTCATGGTGACACATAAACTATCAATTGTCAATGCAACAAATTAACTATATACAGAGTGTTAGGTAATCGGCGCACAAACTGTGTGCAGGCAGATGCGGGGTGATCGCCCAGCACACAAGCATGAGATAACTTCACTGAACTTCGATGGTGTAGAATAAATTATTTCAGTGATAAAACATACATTTTAAATTAAAAAATTTCGCGACTCGTTCAATGCACATTCCTAAATCAAATTATCGTCCGGGTGCCGAAATGCACTGTCCCTACAACGACTCCTGGTACATCCCCTGCAACCGCGTGAATCGACATGGTGTCCAGGTCTGGCCAGACCATTTCCCGTAATCCGGTGAAATTGTAGTATTTAGCTTTTCGAGCCTTGAGAAAGATACTGCCGAACATTACATCAATCCTCGTCAAGGCTCTCGTTATCTAGGTGTCGATTTACGATTTGTCGACATCCGGTGAAATTGGCTCCGTAGTTTTTGGCTTTTCGAGCCTTGAGCAAGGTACTGCCGGACATTACGTCGAACCTCGTCAATGCTCTCGTTGTCCAGGTGTCGATTTACGATTTCTCGACATCCGGCGAAATTGGCTCCGTAGTTTTTGGCTTTTCGAGCCTTGAGCAAGGTACTGTCAGACATTACGTCGAACCTCGTCAATGCTCTCGTTGTCCGGGTGTCGATTTACGATTTCTCGATATCCGGCGAACTTGGCTCCGTAGTTTTTGGCTTTTCGAGCCTTGAGCAAGGTACTGCCGGACATTACGTCGAACCTCGTCAATGCTCTCGTTGTCCAGGTGTCGATTTACGATTTCTTGACATCCGGCGAAATTGGCTCCGTAGTTTTTGGCTTTTCGAGCCTTGAGCAAGGTACTGCGGGACATTACGTCGAACCTCGTCAATGCTCTCGTTGTTCAGATGTCGATTTACGATTTCTCGACATCCGGCGAACTTGGCTCCGTAGTTTTTGGCTTTTCGAGCCTTGAGCAAGGTACTGCGGGACATTACGTCGAACCTCGTCAAATCGTGGTTTTGAAATTAAAATATTATATAAATTGCATGCGCGTCAGCTTCCTCGAACGCTATTGGTTCGGCGGTTGGCACGGTGACAATCGCCGAACCAATCACGCGCAAGGATGCTGGAGAGAATGCAAACTGCAATCTTTTAATTTGTAATTTCGCTTCAGCTCCGAAAAATGAGATTTTCAAACTGGAAGTGACATCATACCGGAAATGCGTCACTTCCGGTTTTAAAGTTTCATTTTTCGATCGGAAGTGACGTATTTCCGGTATGATATCACTTACGGTCGAAAAATTAATTTTTCGGATAGGAAGTAAAGTCACAAATTAGAAAATTGTAAATCCCATGTTTCTCAGCTTCCTCCCACGTGATTGGTTCGACGGTTGTCACCGTGCCAACCGCCGAACCAATCACGCTCGAGGAACCTGGCGAGCATGCAAATTATATAATCTTTTCATTCTTTTCTTTTCTTTTCTTTTCTTTTTTCATTTGCGATATCACTTTCAGTCCAATTACGAATTTTTCGACCGAAAGTCACGTCATACAAAATTTCATTTTTCGACCGAAAGTGCCGTATTTCCGATATGATATCACTTCTGGTCGAAAAATGAGATTTTCAAACTGTTTCAATATTACAATTTTGCTGGCAATTGCCATCATCGTTTCAAACGAGTCCACGAGCATCCAACAATTGTATTTCGCTGCTATATGTTAAGATATAAAAAACACGGAAAACCTCAACTCTTCATAACTATGACATGCAACCCAAAATGGATAGAAATTTTGGAAAATTTAAATGAAGTTGAATCCGCATCTGATCGCCCAGCTTCAGTCATTCATGTATTTCATATGCAAGTTAAAATTTCGTTGACGGATAAACAAAAGGCTGTCATTTTTAAACGGAAGATACTATTGAATATCCAGATGGTGAATTTGTAAAACATCTTTCAAGGAAGAGGATGAGTCGTGATACATCAAACTCGAGCGAAAATTACGGATTATTCTTTGAAAAAACTGAACTAATATGCAAGTTTTTGAAAATTAACACAAACCAGTTAACATTTTCGCAAATTTATTGCGATTAATGTTTTTCCAGGTTAAGGACATCTGCTGTGATACAAATAACTATCCACTATAATCAATGGATGCATAAAAGTTTGTATAAACGACTTTAAAAATGTAGCACTCATTTGACTAGCGTGAAGCAGTTCAACCTCGTTAAATCATTAAAATTATCATAATTTAATTTTAACAAATTTTAAAACGATGGTTTTTCCACCCTGAGCCCGAGAAGAGCCCGAGAAATAAACATGTTTATTTTATTTAGGGTAAAAGTGATGAATTATAGTCCGCTCTATTAACTGCGGGCAATAATTCATCGCTTTTGCCCTAAAAAAAATTTTTCTCTGGAAAAGATGGATGAACCATAGGCAAATCGTTATTAAAACTCTCATAAGGATCGGTAGTCTGGTTGCTAGAGCGGTTGCTTGGAAGCTCGGAGGATTCGAGTTCAAGTCTTGTTTATGGTTATTTTTTTTTTTTTCCTCACAAATGCCGGGTTACATACTTACTAGTGCATTACGACGCCGTGCGGAATCGAGAAGCAAAAAAGCTTAATCTGAAAAAATTTTCATTCGCCTGATTACGGGAAGCGAAAACGACAATGTTCCCGGCAATTCTCTTCTTGGGGCGACTGAATATCAGAAGGGCGTATCTGTACGCTCAAACAAGAAAGACGCCCCTCGTAATTTACGGAAAAATTGAAGACCGACAGACGGTAAAAGAAACGAGAGGAAACGAGAGGAAACGAGAGGAAACGAGAGGAAACGAGAGGAAACGAGAGGAAACGAGAGGAAACGAGAGGAAACGAGAGGAAACGAGAGGAAACGAGAGGAAACGAGAGGAAACGAGAGGAAACGAGAGGAAACGAGAGGAAACGAGAGGAAACGAGAGGAAACGAGAGGAAACGAGAGGAAACGAGAGGAAACGAGAGGAAACGAGAGGAAACGAGAGGAAACGAGAGGAAACGAGAGGAAACGAGAGGAAACGAGAGGAAACGAGAGGAAACGAGAGGAAACGAGAGGAAACGAGAGGAAACGAGAGGAAACGAGAGGAAACGAGAGGAAACGAGAGGAAACGAGAGGAAACGAGAGGAAACGAGAGGAAACGAGAGGAAACGAGAGGAAACGAGAGGAAACGAGAGGAAACGAGAGGAAACTAGAGGAAAGGAGTATAAGTGCTCGGAAGCTCGAGCCTATTAAGGTACTCCTTGCAAATAGTATCCACTTCGCTTAAGTTTCAGAGAAATGAGAGGGAATTGAAACACTTGTGGATGGTATAAGAACCTAAAAAAATCAAGAATATTGAAGGTGTTGAAAAGATTAATTGTGCATAATAATAATTTTCAAATTGTTATTAATAAATTAATGAAAAATTAAATTAAATAAAATTAAAATTAATAAAATAAAAAATAATTTTTTTTTTAAAAACGATGGTTTTTCCACCCCGAGCCCGAGAAGAGCCCGAGAGATAAACATGTTAATTTTATTTAGGGTAAAAGTGATGAATTATAGTCCGCTCTATTAACTGCGGGCAATAATTCATCGCTTTTGCCCTAAAAAAAATTTTTCTCTGGAAAAGATGGATGAACCATAGGCAAATCGTTATCAAAAATCTCATAAGGATCGGTAGTCTGGTTGCTAGAGCGGTTGCTTGGAAGCTCGGAGGATTCGAGTTCAAGTCTTGTTTATGGTTATTTTTTTTTTTTTCCTCACAAATGCCGGGTGACATACTTACTAGTGCATTACGACGCCGTGCGGAATCGAGAACCAAAAAAGCTTCATCTGAAAAAATTTTCATTCGCCTGATTACGGGAAGCGAAAACGACAATGTTCCCGGCAATTCTCTTCTTGTTATAACAAACTGCGAGTAAACAATGGAGGAATGTCGCCGTTTTCGGCTCTTTTCACTCCCCGCTCGAAATTTAATCCTTCGACACGCCATTTAAAAAAAGCCAAAAACGGCGAAACTCCTGCATTGTTTACTCGCAGTTTGTTATAAAATAGCAATATTAGTAAGAAAAAGAATTGTAAACATCTGTAAACAATAAATGTTTCGTAAATGCTCAAACAATCTTTTACCGTCTGTCGGTCTTCAATTTTTCCGTAAATTACGAGGGGCGTCTTTCTTGTTTGAGCGTACAGATACGCCCTTCTGATATTCAGTCGCCCCAAGAAGAGAATTGCCGGGAACATTGTCGTTTTCGCTTCCCGTAATCAGGCGAATGAAATTTTTTTCAGATTAAGCTTTTTTGCTTCTCGTTTCCGCACGGCGTCGTAATGCACTAGTAAGTATGTCACCCGGCATTTGTGAGGAAAAAAAAAAAAATAACCATAAACAAGACTTGAACTCGAATCCTCCGAGCTTCCAAGCAACCGCTCTAGCAACCAGACTACCGATCCTTATGAGAGTTTTAATAACGATTTGCCTATGGTTCATCCATCTTTTCCAGAGAAAAATTTTTTTTAGGGCAAAAGCGATGAATTATTGCCCGCAGTTAATAGAGCGGACTATAATTCATCACTTTTACCCTAAATAAAATAAACATGTTTATCTCTCGGGCTCTTCTCGGGCTCGGGGTGGAAAAACCATCGTTTTTTAAATTTTTTTTATTTTTTATTTTATTTTTTTTTATTTTATTTTTTTTTATTTTATTTTTTTTTATTTTTCATTAATTTATTAATAACAATTTGGAAATTATTATTATGCACAATTAATCTTTTCAACACCTTCAATATTCTTGATTTTTTTAGGTTCTTATACCATCCACAAGTGTATCAATTCCCTCTCATTTCTCTGAAACTTAAGCGAAGTGGATACTATTTGCAAGGAGTACCTTAATAGGCTCGAGCTTCCGAGCACTTACACTCGGTTCCTCTCGGTTCCTCTCGTTTCCTCTCGTTTCCTCTCGTTTCCTCTCGTTTCCTCTCGTTTCCTCTAGTTTCCTCTCGTTTCCTCTCGTTTCCTCTCGTTTCCTCTAGTTTCCTCTCGTTTCCTCTAGTTTCCTCTCGTTTCCTCTCGTTTCCTCTCGTTTCCTCTCGTTTCCTCTCGTTTCCTCTCGTTTCCTCTCGTTTCCTCTAGTTTCCTCTCGTTTCCTCTCGTTTCCTCTCGTTTCCTCTCGTTTCCTCTCGTTTCCTCTCGTTTCCTCTCGTTTCCTCTCGTTTCCTCTCGTTTCCTCTCGTTTCCTCTCGTTTCCTCTCGTTTCCTCTCGTTTCCTCTCGTTTCCTCTCGTTTCCTCTCGTTTCCTCTCGTTTCCTCTCGTTTCCTCTCGTTTCCTCTCATTTCCTCTCGTTTCCTCTCGTTTCCTCTCGTTTCTTTTACCGTCTGTCGGTCTTCAATTTTTCCGTAAATTACGAGGGGCGTCTTTCTTGTTTGAGCGTACAGATACGCCCTTCTGATATTCAGTCGCCCCAAGAAGAGAATTGCCGGGAACATTGTCGTTTTCGCTTCCCGTAATCAGGCGAATGAAAATTTTTTCAGATTAAGCTTTTTTGCTTCTCGATTCCGCACGGCGTCGTAATGCACTAGTAAGTATGTCACCCGGCATTTGTGAGGAAAAAAAAAAAATAACCATAAACAAGACTTGAACTCGAATCCTCCGAGCTTCCAAGCAACCGCTCTAGCAACCAGACTACCGATCCTTATGAGAGTTTTAATAACGATTTGCCTATGGTTCATCCATCTTTTCCAGAGAAAAATTTTTTTTAGGGCAAAAGCGATGAATTATTGCCCGCAGTTAATAGAGCGGACTATAATTCATCACTTTTACCCTAAATAAAATAAACATGTTTATCTCTCGGGCTCTTCTCGGGCTCGGGGTGGAAAAACCATCGTTTTTTAAATTTATTTTATTTTTTTTTTTTTTTTTTTTATTTTATTTTTTTTTATTTTATTTTTTTTTATTTTATTTTTTTTTATTTTTCATTAATTTATTAATAACAATTTGGAAATTATTATTATGCACAATTAATCTTTTCAACACCTTCAATATTCTTGATTTTTTTAGGTTCTTATACCATCCACAAGTGTATCAATTCCCTCTCATTTCTCTGAAACTTAAGCGAAGTGGATACTATTTGCAAGGAGTACCTTAATAGGCTCGAGCTTCCGAGCACTTACACTCGTTTCCTCTAGTTTCCTCTCGTTTCCTCTAGTTTCCTCTCGGTTCCTCTCGTTTCCTCTCGTTTCCTCTCGTTTCCTCTCGTTTCCTCTCGTTTCCTCTCGTTTCCTCTCGTTTCCTCTAGTTTCCTCTCGTTTCCTCTCGTTTCCTCTCGTTTCCTCTAGTTTCCTCTAGTTTCCTCTAGTTTCCTCTCGTTTCCTCTAGTTTCCTCTCGTTTCCTCTAGTTTCCTCTCGGTTCCTCTCGGTTCCTCTCGTTTCCTCTAGTTTCCTCTCGTTTCCTCTCTTTTCCTCTCGTTTCCTCTCGTTTCCTCTCGTTTCCTCTCGTTTCCTCTCGTTTCCTCTCGTTTAATCTCGTTTAATCTCGTTTCCTCTCGTTTCCTCTCGTTTCCTCTCGTTTCCTCTCGTTTCCTCTCGTTTCCTCTCGTTTCCTCTCGTTTCCTCTCGTTTCCTCTCGTTTCCTCTCGTTTCCTCTCGTTTCCTCTCGTTTCCTCTCGTTTCCTCTCGTTTCCTCTCGTTTCCTCTCGTTTCCTCTCGTTTCCTCTCGTTTCCTCTCGTTTCCTCTCGTTTCCTCTCGTTTCCTCTCGTTTCCTCTCGTTTCCTCTCGTTTCCTCTCGTTTCCTCTCGTTTCCTCTCGTTTCCTCTCGTTTCCTCTCGTTTCCTCTCGTTTCCTCTCGTTTCCTCTCGTTTCCTCTCGTTTCCTCTCGTTTCCTCTCGTTTCCTCTCGTTTCCTCTCGTTTCCTCTCGTTTCCTCTCGTTTCCTCTCGTTTCCTCTCGTTTCCTCTCGTTTCCTCTCGTTTCCTCTCGTTTCCTCTCGTTTCCTCTCGTTTCCTCTCGTTTCCTCTCGTTTCCTCTCGTTTCCTCTCGTTTCCTCTCGTTTCCTCTCGTTTCCTCTCGTTTCCTCTCGTTTCCTCTCGTTTCCTCTCGTTTCCTCTCGTTTCCTCTCGTTTCCTCTCGTTTCCTCTCGTTTCCTCTCGTTTCCTCTCGTTTCCTCTCGTTTCCTCTCGTTTCCTCTCGTTTCCTCTCGTTTCCTCTCGTTTCCTCTCGTTTCCTCTCGTTTCCTCTCGTTTCCTCTCGTTTCCTCTCGTTTCCTCTCGTTTCCTCTCGTTTCCTCTCGTTTCCTCTCGTTTCCTCTCGTTTCCTCTCGTTTCCTCTCGTTTCCTCTCGTTTCCTCTCGTTTCCTCTCGTTTCCTCTCGTTTCCTCTCGTTTCCTCTCGTTTCCTCTCGTTTCCTCTCGTTTCCTCTCGTTTCCTCTCGTTTCCTCTCGTTTCCTCTCGTTTCCTCTCGTTTCCTCTCGTTTCCTCTCGTTTCCTCTCGTTTCCTCTCGTTTCCTCTCGTTTCCTCTCGTTTCCTCTCGTTTCCTCTCGTTTCCTCTCGTTTCCTCTAGTTTCCTCTCGTTTCCTCTCGTTTCCTCTCGTTTCCTCTCGTTTCCTCTCGTTTCCTCTCGTTTCCTCTCGTTTCCTCTCGTTTCCTCTCGTTTCCTCTCGTTTCCTCTCGTTTCCTCTCGTTTCCTCTCGTTTCCTCTCGTTTCCTCTCGTTTCCTCTCGTTTCCTCTCGTTTCCTCTCGTTTCCTCTCGTTTCCTCTCGTTTCCTCTTATCTCGCCTCGTCGTCTCCTCGTCTCGCCCCGTCGTCTCCTCGTCTCGTCGTCAACCAATGTTCATATGCCGAGAGTGTGCATATGAAATTGGAACTCAGGATGCGAATCCCAAGGCTCTCGACGAGACCTTCGATTGGAGAATCGAATTATTTTAAAAAATCATTTTAAAAATGTTATTTAAAGAAATACAAAATTACGGAATTCATCTATAATTTGTTCGTTCTCTGCTCTTGCTCCGTTATCATTCGTAATATTCTTACAGGCAGAATCAAGTATGGTTTGAATATAACAAAATTTTCATTGGTCGATAAATAAATGAACGTTACATATAAAAATTTTGTTTATATTTGACAGCTTGATCTTTATTTGTCAGCCAGCATATTGAGAAAAATAACGGAACAGGAACAGAATACTAAAAAATTATGGACGAATTCCAAAACAGTGAGTTGGTTTAAATTATATATATATATATATATATATATAATTTATTTTCCAAAAATATAGATTCTGACGGATGGGATGTCATCTTGGTCAACGAATTGAATTGTATTGAAGAGGCGCTTCGGAGTGGCAGACTGCCACGAGATATTATGTAGGTTATTTTCGTCATTGCAGATTTATAATTTTTCTTCAACAATTTTTTGATTATTTTATTTAGAATTGTCGGTGGCGATGAACCACGACAAGTTTCATCGATCGTACCGGAAAAACATAGAAACGGTCACGTTCCGGTCGCTTCGACAGAACGATCGAATGGAAGAGGACGAGGAAAAGAGATATCGAAAAATGTGAAGAGAGAGAGAAAGGGAGGACCGAGAGCGGATTGAACGGCGACAGTGGGAAGATCAGGAACGATACAGACAGAAACAGAGAGAGAGATTGATTGATTGGAAATTGCTTGTTATAAAAACCCGGGTATAATATTAATAAAAGCATTTTTCACCCATAAAATGTACAGGCGATTTTTTAGGAGGTCATTGCGTCGTCGTTTAAAAAAATAATACATTGAAATTTTCTTTTATTTTCGCAATGCTTCTTCTACGCGAAAACATTTTCTGTATTTTGAAAATTGAAAAATGAGTGATTTTGCGTATCTTTATTAAACAACGATTTCCTTTTTTTTTTATGTATTTAACAACAATTTCCTTTTTTTGTGTATTTTTATTAATCAATCACTTCTTTTTTTTTGTTCTTGTCGTTTTCCTCGTCGTTCTAGTTGTTCTCCTCGTTTTTAAATTAATTTAATTTTTTATATGGGCGATCTGAATGAGAGGTGTGTCTCTCGCTCTCGTTACTCCCTCTCAATTACGATTCGAACGTTTCCCGGACCAGAAACGTCGCCGTATTCTTTTATCACCGCATCCCTGCTCATTACCAAATCAAATGGTAAGAGCTCGATGGTGCCATGAAAAATGCCCACGTGACCCATCGGTGGCACGGCAATGATATTCTCCAGAGAAATAATCTGAAAGGTAAATGAAGCCAGAATTCAAATTGGATTCATGTGCGGTACCAAATAATATTTCGAAATACTCGAGCTTGAATAGTTTTAGAACATTTTTATTTTTAAACATAAATTACCTTATAAGGTCTCACGTTGGCAATAAACTTCTCCATGTCGTTATTCACTGCTATTAAGTTGCACGCTACCCCTTCGTGGTTCGTAACGGACGCAGATATCGAGCGAGAACCCGATTCATCGACGACGATCGGCCCAATAACATGCACATACCCGACGTATTTCCTTTAAATCAAGGGTATATTGATAATTTTTATAAAAGTGTGACCACGAAGGGTTAATCGAAGTTATACCTCTATTTCACCTACGATTACTTAATAATGAATATAGTTACCGCACAATATTGTACAGTCCGATTCTTCGGATGTCCTCGCTCTTGGAGTATTCGATGACCTCGTATTCCTCGCTCGTTTCACTCGACATACTTGACTCTTTCAGTGTCTTTCGATTCTCGACCAACCTTTTACTATGAGAATTATAACGTCATGACATTGCCATACGATTTTTTTTTTTTATTGAAAATTGACAAACGCTTTAACCGAGTGAACGCAATTTCATTGCATTCATCAAGCATTTGTTATAAAAAAAAAATCGTATGGCAATGTCATGACGTTATAATTCTCATAGTAAAAGGTTGGTCGAGAATCGAAAGACACTGAAAGAGTCAAGTATGTCGAGTGAAACGAGCGAGGAATACGAGATCATCGAATACTCCAAGAGCGAGGACATCCGAAGAATCGGACTGTACAATATTGTGCGGTAACTATATTCATTATTAAGTAATCGTAGGTGAAATAGAGGTATAACTTCGATTAACCCTTCGTGGTCACACTTTTATAAAAATTATCAATATACCCTTGATTTAAAGGAAATACGTCGGGTATGTGCATGTTATTGGGCCGATCGTCGTCGATGAATCGGGTTCTCGCTCGATATCTGCGTCCGTTACGAACCACGAAGGGGTAGCGTGCAACCTAATAGCAGTGAATAACGACATGGAGAAGTTTATTGCCAACGTGAGACCATATAAGGTAATTTATGTTTAAAAATAAAAATGTTCCGAAACTATTCAAGCTCGAATATTTCGATATATTATTTGGTACCACACACGAATCCAATTTGATTCTGGCTCCGTTTACTTTTCAGATTATTTCTTTAGAAAATGTAATTGCCGTGCCCCCGATGGGTCACGTGGGCATTTTTTATGGCACCATCGAACTCTTGCCATTTGATTTGGTAATGAGCAGGGATGCGGTCATAAAAGAATACGGCGACGTTTCCGGTCAGGGAAACATTCGAATTGTAAATGAGAGGGAGTAACAAGAGCGAGAGAGACACACCTCTTATTCAGATCGCCCCATAACAAATTAAATCAATTTAAAATCGAGGACTACAACCAGAACGGCGAGGAAAACGACAAGAACAAAAAAAGAAATCATTGTTTAATAAAAATACACAAAAGCATCGTACTGCCAATTTGGGCGTGCGGTGGCCCGCTAGCGGTGCGCGTACACAAGCCGCCAACTTCAGCCTCATGAGGTTCGCCCGGCTTTTTTTTAATTTTTATTCGTTACTATTACGACCATCTCTTCGGACGTGTATCGGAACTCTTTTAAGGTTAGTATTTTCTCTGTTTCAATAATTTTAACGATGCTGTTATTCTATATGTTATCGATAATTTTTTTTAAGGATCATGGGAAGCGCTGCGACAAGGGTAGTTAATTATTTATTGAATCCATTCGGATGGACAATAATGAAAATCTCCAATCCACCGGCTCAAAATGAAGAACCGGAAAATGATGAACGGGAGGAAGGGCAAGAAGACGACGACAGAGAAGAAGACGCACTTTTTGAAGGACCCGTCTGGCCACCAATTTGCGAAAATTGTTGGGACCCGATTCATCTCTGCCAGTGTCACCAACGCCAAAATGAAGACGCCTGGCGAGAACACGTGGAAAAAGAACTCAGGTAAATCCCGTCCATTTTCCATTCAATAGCGCTCCAGGAATAAAATAAGTTTGAGATTTCTAATCTGCGAGAAAAAAAAACATTAGAGATATATAATAAATAGTTTTAAAAAATCAAACAACTTTTTATTTTTCTATTTTCAGATTTCTTCAGCGCAGTCTTCTTCAAATAATGAGATCAAGATAATTAAAATATCATATATATATTTTTTTAAATTATACAATTTCCGAATTACAACCGTTTGAATTTTTTTTCGTCCCTCGTCGTCCCTCGTCGTCCCTCGTCGTCCCTCGTCGTCCCTCGTCGTCCCTCGTCGTCCCTCGTCGTCCCTCGTCGTCCCTCGTCGTCCCTCGTCGTCCCTCGTCGTCCCTCGTCGTCCCTCGTCGTCCCTCGTCGTCCCTCGTCGTCCCTCGTCGTCCCTCGTCGTCCCTCGTCGTCCCTCGTCGTCCCTCGTCGTCCCTCGTCGTCCCTCGTCGTCCCTCGTCGTCCCTCGTCGTCCCTCGTCGTCCCTCGTCGTCCCTCGTCGTCCCTCGTCGTCCCTCGTCGTCCCTCGTCGTCCCTCGTCGTCCCTCGTCGTCCCTCGTCGTCCCTCGTCGTCCCTCGTCGTCCCTCGTCGTCCCTCGTCGTCCCTCGTCGTCCCTCGTCGTCCCTCGTCGTCCCTCGTCGTCCCTCGTCGTCCCTCGTCGTCCCTCGTCGTCCCTCGTCGTCCCTCGTCGTCCCTCGTCGTCCCTCGTCGTCCCTCGTCGTCCCTCGTCGTCCCTCGTCGTCCCTCGTCGTCCCTCGTCGTCCCTCGTCGTCCCTCGTCGTCCCTCGTCGTCCCTCGTCGTCCCTCGTCGTCCCTCGTCGTCCCTCGTCGTCCCTCGTCGTCCCTCGTCGTCCCTCGTCGTCCCTCGTCGTCCCTCGTCGTCCCTCGTCGTCCCTCGTCGTCCCTCGTCGTCCCTCGTCGTCCCTCGTCGTCCCTCGTCGTCCCTCGTCGTCCCTCGTCGTCCCTCGTCGTCCCTCGTCGTCCCTCGTCGTCCCTCGTCGTCCCTCGTCGTCATTAAGTACTGTGACACTAAGATCTCGATTTTTTATGAAAAAAATAAAATAAATATGTTGACACGGAACAGGAACAATTAATGAGGCAAGATTTCCATCGTCTTGCATATGTCTTGCTGTAGATCACGAAAAGCAAAGAAATCGTTGTTTAAAAATACCTAAAATCATGCATTTTTGCAATTTTGGCTATAAAAATGCCTGGTAAACTTTTTGGTTAGTTGTCGCTCCGGGACTGTAATTCGATGTATTTTTTCGCGCTGATCACGAATCTGACACTTATTTTATTCACAGATGAATATTTGATCCGAAAAAAATGCGTCTTAAAAAAAAAAAAAATTGCATGAAATTCAAAAAATTCAAAATGACATAAAATTTAAACGGTTCGATCGATTTTCTTGAAATTTTAATGGGATCCTCGGGTGATCAGATTCTATCTGTGTACGCATTTTTAGCCCGACAGCTAAAAAATTGCGAGCGCTACAGTGCGTACAGACATTTTCGAAGAAATTCAAAATGGCGTACAAAAAAAACAACTGACAATTTTTGGACAAAATTTTACAGAAACATTGACTATTAACCACACAAGCTATGTGCAAAATTTCAGCCGGATTCGTGGAGGCGTTCTCGAGTTATAGCGGTTTGAATTTTTCGCTTCCGATTCACACACACACACACACACACACACACACACACACACACACACACACATACATCCGGACATTTTTTCTAAATGTGATTTTTCGATGTTTTGGAACATTCTGAACACGTTTTCATTAAAATCTCGAAAATTTTTTTTTTCACCATCACAAAGCTTCCTCTATGAGGAAGCAAAAACCACACCTAAAACATACAATGACGGAAATGGAGAATCCGCTCTTCACGACAGAATGGGCAACAGAAAACCTCAGAAAAATAGTGGACTTCTTAAATACCGTGAGAAGATGCCGTGGCATCACGCAACTGGAACATAGAATTCTCGGAGGAGATATCAACCTCCATTGGCAAAAGCACCTCGGTATAATTGTCGAAACCGAGTATCAGGCACTTATCAACAGCCTGGTAAACTTCGCTCAAGACATACCAGACAACTTGTCGGACACGTCGTGCGACGAGGAAATAAGGGAGATTTTTAGCCACTCTCCCGGGTCACCAGTGGAACCACCACGCACACCGAGCTGTGTGCCTCGGAATTTATCACCAATCTCCCGCAACGAGCAACGTCCAAGGACCCCGGCGTACCGAGGCATGGATGCCTGGGACGACCAGACAACGGCCATGCGGCAGCTGGCCAACATCGAAGGCCGAGATATTTTCTCCTGCCCTCGAGGCTGGGTGCATCTAGATAATGCACTCACGGACAAGGCCGTAGAAGCTACCCGATCCGGAGAAATGGTCGCAGAATACTTCAGGGGACTCGACGGCGAGAACAGTGACCAGCCTTTAATCGTCAACACCGCCTCATGGCCCATCACGGTCCTGGACCAAGTGGACGATAGCGAGTTCCTGGCGGAATACGTAGACCCGCTGGTAACCTACATCGACTCCGTGTAAAGTGAAAAAAAAAAAAAATATTCTTTACAAAAAGGACAATACTAGAGATAAGATGCAATAATACATACTATATTCTGTTATGAGTAAACACATATATATATATACGATCATATAAACATATACACAATAATTAATCATACATACTAAGTGCCTTATTAACAAAAAAAAATGCAGTAAGCGTATATATATTCACATACAAAATAACCGATCATATATATGTAACCTAATGCTTAAGTACCATATAGGTGCGCTTCATCACAAATAAACACAATAATCTCCAACTTCGTGTTACATCACTTACATTCCCTAACACTCATTTTAAGGAGGGAGGTGTTACGTACTCCGTAACCACCCGGTATATTTCTTCACACAAAAAGACACTCTAGGCTCTCTCAAGCAGCCTGCTTGCGCCTCCGAAAAATACATGAATGAACCTCGTAAGCCCTCCCGGGCAAAAGCCATTCATGCTGAGCGTTATACGCTGTTGCGTAAAACTATATCATAGGCTCTCCCGAGCAACACTTATGAATGGAACTAGTAAGCGTCTTCACACGCCCAAATACTATACGCTAGAACGAATATCATAGGCTCTCCCGAGCAACATCTGTTAATGAAGCTAGTACGCGCTTCCACGCGCCCAAGAACTATGCGTTTGAACGAACCTCGTAGGCCCTCCCGGGCAGAAGCCATTCATGCCGAGCGGCGTACGCTATCCCCAAACTGGGATACACACTTTTTTCTAACCACGCGCCTAGCCACTAGCGGTCCACGTGACTCATTGATGGCACGCGACACTTGCCGCTGCAGCGTAAAGCCAGACCGCCTGCATCTAGCCGCGGCACTACTGTTAAGAGGTCAGCGGCATCTTAATTCTTTTAAACTAAAGTGTACCGCCCGAGTTCATCTACACACACTCTCTTATTTCTTTCCTCAAATAATATTTCGGTGATCATAATTAAAACATTATATGAGACACTTGTCGCCTCTGTACTAGACCAAAACTCTAGGCCCGCCGCGGCCAAAGGGCACCGCTATCAAGAATCTTCTACTAATTCTTTCAGAACAAATACACCGCCTTGTCACGCTTAAAACTTTATTAAGAAACTGCATTAACACCACCATGCTACACGACTAACCATAGGAAGCATAGGGAGCGAATTAGTATATAAGCTAAGCCTTTTTCGGCTAGAGTCAGTTATTCCACCAGCCTCATAAGCTGCAACACTTCGTTACTCTCTACGGGGCGAGCAAAGCTCTGTTCGACGGTAGTTCCGATAGCCCTGCGCGGCTAAGTCTCGACGCTCTCCCGGAGCAGCCCTGCGCGGCTGAGTTTCAACGCTCCTGCGGAGTACGAACCAGTCATAAGTATCGAAACACCTGTATCGACGCTCAACAACGTTTAATAAAGATATATATTGTGAGTACTTAAAACGGTTCTAAACTCTTCGTATATCTCTGCATGCTCTCCACCACGTGCTACAAGACTCTCAGTCTCAGGCACCCTGTCAACGCATCATAAATCTTAGGCAGTAGAAGGCGAGGTCTCCGTCCCCGATGTAAAGGGCCAACGCCTTGACTCGAAAGAGGGACCGCCGTTACGTTCACTCAACGCGAACTCTACGTGAGCTCGTCCGGACGTAACAGAGGAAGAGATTTCGTCAAGAGATGATTTTAGAAGGGTTGAGGAGCTATAAATTACGACGTCATTGGCAAAGGTTAAGACTTTAGTAAAGGGATCGATATGGTTGAGAATATCCAAGAGATATATATTAAATAATATAGGGCTCAGGATTGAACCCCGAGGTAAGCCTTTAGAGATAAGCGCCGAGCCAACTCTATTATTGTTAAATGAAATAGTAATGTTTCTTTCAAAAATAACGTTTTTAATAAAGGTAACTATCATCGTGGGGAGTTGTAATTGATTGATTAAAATTGACGGGATAACATTATCGAATGCACCTTTAATATCTATAAAACGTGCAGATAGGAACTTAGATTTGAAGAAGTTAATGTTTATGTCGGTAATAAGTGAAGCTATACTGTCGATACAAGATTTATTTCTTCTGAATCCAAAAAACTGTTTGGGTAATAGATTATTTTGCTCAACAAACCAATGTAAGCGTTGGTTGATAACTTTCTCATGTAATTTAAGGAGTGATGAAGAAATAGATATTGGTCTAAGTTTTCGGAAGCGGGTTTGGGAATCAGGCATAAGAAGTAGTCTGACCAAGAGGGAGGGAAAGCTCCTTTATCTATAATTAGTTGAAAGAGATTGGTAAGTACGCGAATAGATGATACAGGGAGATTTAAGAGCATTTCATTTGTGATCATGTCCATACCTGGAGAAGCTTTTTATTTGTGTTAGATACAGCCGAATGGACCTCCTCATTAGAAATTTTATCAGAGATTTTAGAATAAGGGTCGCAGGAGGGATCTATGGAAATAGGGGAGTTAACTGTAGGAGGAGCTATTTTATTAATAGCCTCGAGAACGGTTTGTTCGTCTACGGAATTATTTGAGACAGAGTCCTTATTATTATATCTTTTCCTGAAAGATTTGATAGTTTGCCAAGTTTTGGAAATATCCGATTGAGGATTGATTGAGGGGCAACATTTTTTTAAACTTATATTTTTATTTTTTTAGAGTCTTGCCAGCTTTGTTAACCGCTTCTAAGTATATCTGATAGGAATTATCGGATGGGGAGGATAAGTAATGCCTTAGAGAGATGCGTTTTTTCTCAATAACCTCTGTACATGCCTGTGACCACCATGGAACTGGCGGTGGGGCTTTATTAGATTTTCTGGTATTGGGTAGTTTGGATCCACAGGAAATAAGGTTATTTTAAAGCCCGTCCACAAATAAATCGTATGTAGTAATCGGATCAGAGCTGTCAATTTCCAGATTATGAGAGAGTAAATGCATAGAGGATTTAAATGAGGCCCAGTCGATTTTAGTGATATTAAATCTTGATCTACATTTAGTTGAAAATAAGGATGGTAAGGAGATCTTGATATTGATGGGCAGATGATCACTGCGCATAGAATTCAGTATAATGGCCATGGGGAAATGGTGGATAGTTCTGGGGAAACCATAGTTAAGTCGGGAACTCTCTTGTTGTACCCCGGCTGGCATAGTAAGATATTATTTCGGGACACCGGTTGCGAGATAATCAAGGTACGCAACGGCACGCGTCGAGCGTACATCGAGCGTCGAGCGCGTCACCGGACACCGCTGACGCAGCACTTAGGCCACCGCGAGTGACTTGGTAACTGGCGCATCGGCTCGAGTACCGAGGCAATTATTGCGAAATGTAAAATACGCTCCAAATCTCGCCCGCAGAAAAGCGAGGATTTGGAAAGATATTTGTTTATAAGATTAAAGTAAACCATAAACTTGCGCTAGATATTAAGCTGACATACGTGCTCTCGATGAGTATATAGAGGATCGAGAGCAGGTACTCGGCAGTCTGATCAGAACTCAGGATACGGTACGGTTGATTACGATACATTATATTTCATAACCGAGATAAATGTGATTAGCGAGTGGCTCGCTACGGGGTGTACCGAGATTGGTAATATAAAATAATATATACAATAACCTAATAAAGACCTTTTTATTAAATTGTGCATTCATTCTCTTGGGTTCTAACCCTTTACTGGATATATCCCGAACATTCGAGCTCACGGCTCAGGCACAGAACCCGGAGTAGCTAACCGAGTTTCTGCGGCACAACACTCTTAATGCCATGATCTATATGAATTCTTGTCGTTGAACCATCGTTCAAAAGAATAAAATTGGATTCAACCAGTGCTGAAGCAAGTGTGTCACCTGAGTTATTGAATAAATCACGACCCCAAAGAGAGTGTTGAGCATTAAAATCTCCAGTGATAATAACATTTTCGAAATTTAATGAGACTGAGTTGAGTAGTTCCCACCATTCAAAAGAGGAAATGTTGTCACCAGGGAAACATAGATATTTAGGAGATGAAATGGATTAGAGAGAAAATGAAAATTGATAAATAAACATTCGAATTTATTGTTTGTTCTCTGACATCCCAGATTTCCAGAGTCACAGACTCTGGGAATTTATGCGTAAGAGTTTCACGTAGCTGATGGTTGTAACGTTTAAAGAGTCGGGATAACTCGGCTTTGACTAGGCCCGTAACGTCGAGGGCTGGGAGAAGATTTTGAGAGTTGTGATAGTTGTTGTTATCGGTGATAGTTTCATCATCATAATAAATAGATCCGGTGTGTGATAAATCATCACGACTACCCTCTCCTATGATAGAACTCCTGCGTGATTTTCTTATGTATAGTGTTTGTTTGGGGGCACCTTTAAAGGTGCTAGAACTTTGCAAGAGTGTCTGCTGAGCTAAGTCCGCTGTGCTGGAGCGAAGTTGCAGAATAGGGGTAGATTCCATGGTTGGCAAGGGTAGAAATTCGCCAAGATCTAGTCGGTAGTGAGTCTCATAAAGATTGTTGTTTTTTTGCAAAACTATACGTTTAGCCTCTATCGCCGAGATATTTTTCGTTTAACGTAATTCGTTGACTTTTTTTAAGAGAATGAAAGAGGGGCACTTATCAGAGAGTGGCTCGTGTTCATTGCTTTTGCGATTGCTGCAAAAAGCCGTTGGCGAGTTGCAGTGATCGATATGGTGGTCACCCGAACAGTGGGTGCATTTTTGCGTTTTTGCCCTGTATTTAGAGGAGACGTGTCCGGGAATGAAGCATTTAGAACATTTTTTAATGAAAATAATAAGAAGGAGTAAAATAAAGAAAGGAATACATATGAGTCAGAAATAATAATAATAAAAACTATAGTCGGGCCAGGCCTATTTTCCCATCTCATATCGATTCTATGCGCGGCTGTACTGCCCTTCGCTCTCGACGACGTTCGGAAAGGCGCGAGGCCGAGGATGAGCCAACTCTTACTGGCAAGAGAAAGGTGTTGGGGGGGGGGGGGGGGGGGATCCCAGAAAACTTTCGCTCCATCCCTCCGAGCATATCTTCGCCTCGATCGGCACCGGCAACGATAATCTTTTTGCCTACCACGACCACTCGAGCACACAATGTCTTCGCATCACAAAAGCTACGACGAGAGGCTACGAGTGATCTACGCTAATCGCTCTCGCGGTCTCGCTCTTCCTTGCCCTTACGAATGTTTTCGACAGCCCTGGTACGTGGCGACGCCCTACGATTGTAGCGAACTATCGCACATACGAAATTAATATTCGAACGGCCATGACGCTAACGCTTCGTTCGACTTATTACACATCTGATGCGCCCAGAGCGATAATGCTGATGTCAGTAGAGGTGAGAAGGAAGTAACGATGCACCACGTCGCGGTACCGTAGTCCAAAAAGAAATGATGCTCCTGTATAATTCGCGTCGAAATCAATGTTGAATTGAAACTCTCTCTAGCTGCTGAGTCTTGGCCTCGATTAATAGCTCGGAAAAGGAAATACAATGCCGAAATCAGTAATTAATCTGGTTCAATTAAATTCGAACCCTTTAGATCGCCGGGGACTCTGTCGGTGGGGAAGTCGTGTGCTCGTCGGGACCAAAAATCTATGGTAACGCGGTTCTTGTGACGCGTAAAAAAAATACCGTGTCACAATATATATAATATATATTATAAGGTATATAAATAAATAAAACTTCCAGTCTTCATCAACTCGAGATCTTTATCAGGATCTATATTTCACTAGTCAAAGCGAGGATTGAATATACGGGCTTTGTCTTTCACGGATTAAATAAGACCCAAATATTAGCGATCGAGAGGATTCAATTTAAGGCGCTCCAGGCAGCGTTAGATAACCGGGCTTCGACGCCTACGAATATTATTTAAGCTGAATCTAAGTAGCCTCCGCTTTCATTACTTTTAGATATCTGGGCGGAATTAAGCCATCCAACTCAAATCATGCGCCAATTCCCATTTTTCAGGACATCGTGGATAATTTTTTTTTAAACCTGGTTCTGGTTAATAAAGAGGGGGGAGGTCCCTCAGATTGAATGCTATCGGGATCATACGAATAAGGCTTGTCCGATTTTCTCATTCGAGGAAGGATTGCGGATTCAGACTTCGAATGACTGCATGTCAACTTTTAAGTGCATTATTGGGGTCGATTGCGTGGTTCGAATTGTTTTTATATGTATGGAGCCAACACCTCGGTCGTACCTTTGTAGAGTTCGCGGTTGTGAACGATCATGGGACGACCCTCCTCTTTCGTTCAACGGGTTTTCTGCCCATCTTTACAGCAGAAGCTATGTCTACTGCGGAGACTCTTTCTCTTATTCTCTCCTTACAGGGTGTTATAATTTATAACCGCAGCTTGTAATAAACAGGACTCATCAAAGGCACGTTCTTTATTGATCTGTTGTCTAGGAGATGAAAAAGGCTCTTAGACAGTAGAAGTACATTGGTAAAACAAGTGAATTAGAACACGATCGATATCTCACATAACGTAAATCGTAACTATGTTCCAATGTCAATACTTCCTCTTAAAGTTATCGGTTTACATGGATGGTATACAACGAATCATGCAACCTTAGTTGAAATTATCCGGGAACAATTCTCCCGTTTGTACATTCCCATCATTTTTCGCAGCATTTCAAAACGCACGCGTGCCATCGGTTTAGTCATCACATCCGCGATCTGATTGTTTCCTTCGATATGTTCAACATTAATCAACTTTTCGTGATATTTTTCTCTCACAAAACGGAAACGCACCGCAATGTGCTTTGATCTCTTATGAAATTCTGGATTCTTGGCTAGTTTAATTGCGCTCGCATTATCGACCAAAAGTGTCGGTATATAATCGACGATCGCGATTTCAGTCAGCAACCCTTTTAACCAAATTACTTCTTTTACCCCTTCGCTCATCGCGACGTATTCTGCCTCCGTCGTAGAAAGTACTACACTTTGTTGTTTTTGACTCATCCATGTAATTGCTCCCTCGAAAATTTGCAGACTATTCCGATTCTTGAACGTCTAGTCTTAATGTCACCAGCGTAGTCTGCATCACTAAAAGCTTCCAGTTGCTTTTGGTTATTTTTGGCTTTGTACAACAAACCATAGTCAACCGTCCCTCTCAAGTACTTGAACACGCGCTTTACTGATGCCCAATTTGACAACGTTGGTGCCTCCAAAGATTCCGAGGTGACACTCACCGCATATGCGATGTCTGGACGCGTTGTCGTCGCCAAATACATAAGACTGCCTACGGCCTGTCTGTACGGGATGGTATCATTAACGACTGGATCGTCTGTTGTTGTACGCCGACCGGCGTTTTCCCTCGCCGTAACCTGAAAAACCTGAAACAAAAAGAAACAACTATTAATAAATAATAAAAAAATAGATTTACTACTCTACATACTTACCATACGACGAAGGGCCATTGCCTTCGTCGTGCGTCGAACCGATTCCCTCGTCGCTTCGTCCTGGACCCGGCACCTGAAAAAGAAAGCAGAAAAAATTAGTACGCTGGAAGAGAAAACCGATACATTGAAATACTACTCACCATGTCGTGCAGATCCATCGACGAGGCCACGAGGTTTCCCCAGACGAACTTCGGGCGACGTCGAGCCAGGTGGCGGCTTCCCCGCTGCCTCGCCGTAACCCGAAAAATACATAAAAAGGAAAAAACAAATAATTACTAGATTACGGATGCCTTCTAAACTAATTCTCGAAAAGGATTGTAGAAAAAACTCACCTCGTTGAAACCTGCCGCGTCGCCGTCGGGGCTCGTCCCGGGAAATCCACGTCGACGTCGAGCCGGGTAGCGGCTTACCCGCTACCCAGCCAAAACCTGAAAAAGAAAGAAAAATATTAATAATATTTAAACACGTAATACACATTGAAATAAACTCACCTGGGCGACGAAGCCTCGACGGCGACTCGACGGCCCGGATTCCTCCGACGACGCCGAGCGAGTAGCGGCCTACCCGCTACCTCGCCGTAACCTGAAACCAAAAAATATACATATTATTTAACACTAGAAAATATAGATTAATCCTAATTAGAATTTAAGCCTAGAATGGAAACTCACCTGTGATTCTCTGACATGGGCCTTCCGCCTATGCCAGTCGACGATGGACTCTCCGGCTCCCTCGATGACGCCGAGCGAGGTAGCGGCTTACCCGCTACCTCGCCGTAACCTGAAACAAAAAAAAGAACATATTAATTAATACTCGAAATTAATCCTAATCAGTACTTAAGCTTAGAATAAACACTTACCTATGGTAGATGGGCATGGACCCTCTGCCCATGTCCCTCGACGCCGGACCATCTGTCCGGAGCTCCTGGAGAATCCACGCCGTGGACCCCGTAACTGAGAAAAAAATGTACAATATAAAAAATCAGTTTAGGAAAAAAGAAAGGATAAAAAATACTCTCGCTCGGGGAGAGTCCCGCGAATATTAAAATGAAAAAATACTTACAATAAGAAAAATCCGGAACTGCCGTAGACACTTGTTGCTCCTGTAAACACTCGATAAAACACCTGTAAAACACACATCACCACACACTGACACGCACACAACTCCGTTCACCACGGTATATTATTTTTTTGTCGACACATCTCACTACACTTTACGGTAAAAACCGTTTTAAAATTATATTAATTATAAAAAAAACACTCGCGTAGCACCGACCGAGGTTAGAGCGTACCGTCGCCGCGCACACGCTCGACACTTGGCCGAGGCTCGAGAACACGAGCATCTACGGAAATAGCCGAACGCCGCGACGGTACGCTCGAGCCTCTACACTAGATCTTGACTGTAAAACTAGCGGCTAGAGGGAGATTCGAGACTTGTTTCTCGCAGGCGAAAGGGCACTTGAACGCCTATAACTAAGCGAGATTTTTTCCAATAAAATCAGATTTTCGAACCGTAGCAAACGGCGTCCAAGCTTCCACGCGTACCCGACCCTACCTTCCCTCGAGCAAGAGGGCGAGAATTCTCTGTTTTTGACTTCTTCTGTTCTTTTCAAGACGGAGAAACCCACACGCTTCCTTTTAGAAGACGAAATAAATCTGCCGCTTTTTTCAAAGCGAAAAAATTCCGCTGATCAAGCCGGCCAACACTCTTCGCTCCGCTGATCAAGCGGCCAACATTCTTCGCTTTTCTAAAAGCGCTTTGCTGATCAAGCGACCATCGTTCTCCGCTTTATTAAGAGGCGCTCCGCTGACCAAGCGGCCATCTTTTCCTTCCGCTGGTCAAGCGGCCAACGGTAGCTTCCGCTGGGTCAAGCGGCCCCGCTGACCAAGCGGCCGACGAAGATCGGTTTCACTGGAAAGCCGCACTCGGACCGCGGGAGAACAACGCCGGCGACACCTACCGGGCGGTAAGAGGAGACAGGAGATAACTTTTTGTACCTCTCCCCCCTACAGGTGGACATCGAAGTAGCCTCGCATGCCGCGATCCCGAAACAGCGGGTCCTACCTCCGCCGCCAGCTCCGGCGAGCCGTAGCGGAGGGACTCGAGCTGCCCATAATCACGGTCACCTCCGTCGTGACAATAGATCCGAGACCCTGGCCGTATGCACGGAATCTAAGGCACGGACGCGGACGAGTACATCGGGTAACCCGCGACGACAGCCCTCGGGGACCGGGTCGACGCCCGACGTTGCACCTGCCGAGCTTCAGGTCGTACCCACCACGGTCTCCCGAGGTCACATGACCCGTGCCTCTGTACCGGCTGATCGAAGCAGGTCTCGTGGTAGATCCAGGCCTACTGAGTCCTCCCCCGAGATGGCGCAATCGGGCTCCGGGCCAGCCACCTCGTAGCCGCGCGCCGACGCTCCCCCGCGAAATCGACAGGCCGCCGAGGGTGAAACCGCGACCCGCGAAGAGTGGCGCCACCGCTGGCAGCGCCAGAAACTCGCCCCACCGCGTTTGTCCGCCCCTCGCCTCGCGACGATAACGCGCACGTCCTCCCTCGAACGCAAGGGCCGGTTTCCGCACGACAACGGACCCTCTGGGAAAAACTATTCGAGACATCCCCCGCGAATCGCGAAGTCCGCCACGTCGAGGGAAAGTGGCTGCCTCCTATCCCGACGGTTACCGCGACTCCCGGCGCATCCGGCACACAAGACCCCGAAGCACCTCCGGCCTACATAGGGGAAACTACCATCCCTCCGCGAGAAGGGAACCCCAGCGAGAATCTTCGACCAGTGCCTGGGTTCGGCGAGACGCCGGACGAAAAAATCGCTCCCCCCACGAGGCATTTGTGGTCACCCGAGAGTAACCTCTCCTCGAGGAATTCCCTGAGTCTCCTCTCCGCGGCCGCCGCATACGTCGCCCGTGCCGAGTACGGGGTGAACGACCCACTGGACCGCCCCGCTGACGCCGCGGAAAACGTCCCGCCGACGTACGACCCCTCAATCGACTTATATTCGATATACGACGAGGTAGGCACCCATCCAGGGATATTCCACCGAACCCTCCCGGTCCCGGAATACGTCCCCACCCCGATAATTCCCGCCGAGGCCGGCCCGTCGTCGTCGGAACAGGAGCAGCCCCGTCAATAAAACAGGGACGAGAGTAAGCGGGTTCGAATCCCGCGAAGTCGGGGCACCGAATTCCGGTCACGTACGACCACGCGACAGCGAAACTGATCGAGGCCAGGGCGGGTTAAAGCCCCGCGAAGTCCGGACACCGACTTCCGGTCGCGAACGACCGCGCACCCAGAAGATGCGAAACTGAGCGAGAAAAAAGGAGCGGGGTAACACCCGTGTTAAAACGGCCCTTATCAGGGCCAATAAAACCACACAAACATACGCCTCAAACGGGCATTCGGAAACCCCCACCACGACAGGCCGTCCCCCAACGAGTCGAGTTTTGTCAATTGGTGCCCAACGTGGGGCTGTGAAGTAGAAACAGTTGTTTTTAACTTTCCCGCGAACACCCCTACCGACCGAGTAGCCGCGTAATCCCCGTGTAAATTATCATCCGTAAATCGGTTCGCGACGCAGGTAAATGCCGCAGATAAAGCATACTCCTACCGGACCGCGAAAATCGGCGCGGATCCTCGGTAAGCCGTCGGCTTCGACAACACCGTCCCCGCGCATCGGTAAAACGCCCACGCCAGTAACGGGAATTAACCGAGCCAAAAGGACGCCACTCGTGAACGTCGAACAATCGCGTCGTAGATCCTCACTTCCGGGAGTGAATAAACACCCGGTGGCGCCCAACTCCGTACAAACACCGCCGCCGAACGGTGAAAGATTGCCGGAAAACGCGCGCGGTCTAACGCCCATAGTTAACACCGGTCCGAGAACTTCTGCTTTGGTTGTTCCCGTTCAACGTAACGACGTTCCAGAAAATTTCGGACGAAATATTCCCGATTTAAATCTCCCGCCTCCATTAAACGCCATGGCCGCAAATAACGCTAATGAGCACCCTAACCTCATGGGCCGATTAGAGAATTTGGAGGCCCTATTGCGCGCAATAAATGACGCGCCTCGGGTACCTTTACCCACTTACGCAGGGGTCGATCACGAAGACCCTAATACGTTCCTTGCAAGGTGCGAGGAATACTTCGTGTCCGCACGAATTCCGAACACCGTAAGAACCAAAACGGCCGCATCCGGTCTCCACGGCGAAGCCGAGAAATGGTGGTCGTGTTACCAACCGCTCGACTTCGACTGGAACAATTTCAAAGAGCTATTGCTAAGTCAATACGACTCTCCAGCGGTAATCTCCCGCTTAAACGCCCAACTCTTCTCACGTAAGCAAGGTGAGAAAGAGAACGCGGGTATTTTCCTCCAACAGAAGTACCTGCTCTATCAAGGGATCCGCGGCGGAGACGCCGAAGAGGCAAAAGTAGCCACGCTGCTAGGACTCCTACGACCCAACTTGGGGGTGGCCATACGCCCCGCGGCGCCACGGACATTGGCGGGACTAACGTCGAAGGCCATCGAAATGGAGCACGATCTGCTGGAGCAGAATCCACCTAATCGACCCAGGAGAGAGACTACAGATCGTCCAGCGGAAGCCCCTAGGGCCAGGCCGACCCCGGAAACAGCGCAGCCGCCATCTTGTTGGCACTGTCCAGAACGGCACTTCCACCGCGACTGCCCAGGGTTGGCAAGAAAGAACGCGGAACGCCATGCTAACCCGGGAAACCAGTCCGGGGTGACAGGGGCACCGCACCCTGCCACCCGGCCCCAGAACTCGGCTTAACAAACTCGAATACCGGAACAAACAGGTTGCCACACATCTGGGTAATCCTGAACGGCCAGGAAGTCTGTGCCGCCATTGACTGTTTCGCGAGTCATTGCTTTGTGCAACCACAACTGCTACCACCTGGACAGGTAATTACACCTCACAATGGAAGTGCCAACCTGGGAGGCCGCAACGCCCAAATGCGCCTCACGGGGAAGGTGGAATTCCAAATCAACATTCAAGGACACGTGTTGGACGAGTACGCATGGGTGGCCCCAGACGCAAGAGAACCACTCATCCTCGGGTACCCTTGGTTGGTCCGACATCATAGAGTTACCGACCTAAGGTATGGAACCCTCTACCTGGGGCAAACGGAGCGATTCTCCGTCCGACTAGTGGATACCACCGTACCTACAGAAACGGTGGACACAATCGGCATCGAGGAGTTTCAGCACGACATTCCGCCCGAGTGGATCGACGCATTCCAGGATCTCTTCCAAAATCAAGCCCGCATATTCAAGCAATCTGGAAGACTCCTGCAGACCCAGAGCACGAAGCACGAAATAAAACTAACGTCCGAGCAAGCATTCCGAATCCCACTATACAAATACTCGGCGGAGAAATCGCAAATCATATGCGAACAAATAGAGGCAATGCTTGCAGACGGCATAATCGAGCCGTGTACATCCCCGTACAGCTCGCCCATCGTTATCGTCAAAAAGAAGGATGGACGTCCGAGGTTCTGCGTGGACTACCGACGATTAAACTCCATTACCGAAGACGTGATGCAACCTATGCCCAAGATACACGAGGCGCTGAAGGAACTCAGCGTAGCAAAAATCTTCTCCACCATCGATCTAAAAAGCGGATACTGGCAGATCCCGATGGATCCCCCCGCGAAGAAACTCACAGCATTCACAACTCCAGGGGGGGGGGGGGGGGGGGGGCACCTACCAATTCCGGGTAATGCCATTCGGCTTAAAAAACGCGTCGAATACCTTCCAGAGACTGATGAGCCAGGAGGTTTTAACGGGATACATCGGTACTATATGCATCGTGTACCTGGACGACATTATAATATACTCCAATACCTGGGAGGATCACCTACAGCACCTGACACTAGTAATGGAGAGACTAGCGCTGCACGGCCTCACTTGCGCCATAGACAAGTGCCATTTCGGTAAAACCGAATTAAAATACCTCGGCCACGTGGTAACTACCGTCGGGAACGAGGCTCAGCAGGAGCACATCGGCGTCATCTTGGACTTCAAGACTCCAAGAACTAAACGAGACGTCCAACAGCTGATGGGTACCTTGCAATTGGTTGCGGGAATACATACCACAGTTCGCCACCTTAACAAACCCAATAACAGATCTTCTTGCCGGTAAGGGGAAGTTCCTATGGACCGACGCCGCCCAACAGGCGCTTACCGAGCTTAAAGCCGAGATCAGGAAGCCGCTGAAACTCGCCAGACCGGATCCCGCGCTCCAGTACGTAATACAGACGGACGCCAGTAAGATCGGAATGGGCGCCGTACTCTACCAACTAGCATCGGATGGTACCAAGAACATCATCAGTTATGCTAGCGCAAAATTCCCCTTGGGATCATCGGATGCTACCGTGATCATAAAGATCCTCGACAAAGAAGTCTTCGCCAGATGGGGATATCCCCGAGCAATCCTCTCGGATAATGGACCCCAATTTACCAGCCGGAAGTGGCTAACCGCCTGCGATAAATGGCAGACGCAACATTGGACCACGGCGATCAACCATCCCCGGGCCAATCCCACTGAGAAAAGAAACCAAGAAATCAAGAAAGGTCTTCGTCTCCACCTACAAAATACCCGTCATAAGGACTGGAATCTACATCTGGAGACCGTGCTCTTCAGTCTTCGTACCCGAAGAAATGCCGCTACAGGCTTTACCCCCAGCGAGGTTCTACTCGGCGTTAACCTACGCAAACCGGCCGAGTGGAGGTTTCCGCAATCACAAGCGGAGAGCAGCGCTCGAAATGGGGTCAATCAACAGGTCTGCTGTAATCAAAAGCAGTACCAACAACGTTATTGCTCGAGTAAAGTGCAGTCGACTTCTCGCTATCAGATCGGAGATCTGGTCTACGCGAAGAATCACTCGCTGTCCAATGCCGTCCAAGGAATTCACGCTGGGTTCACACCGGTCTGGGAAGGACCGTATGTGGGGCGCCAATTGACAAAACTCGACTCGTTGGGGGACGGCCTGTCGTGGTGGGGGTTTCCGAATGCCCGTTTGAGGCGTATGTTTGTGTGGTTTTATTGGCCCTGATAAGGGCCGTTTTAAACCGGGTGTTACCCCGCTCCTTTTTTCTCGCTCAGTTTCGCAACTTCTGGGTGCGCGGTCGTTCGCGACCGGAAGTCGGTGTCCGGACTTCGCGGGGCTTTAACCCGCCCTGGCCTCGATCAGTTTCGCTGCCGCGTGGTCGTACGTGACCGGAAGTCGGTGCCCCGACTTCGCGGGATTCGAACCCGCTTACTCTCGCCCCTGTTTCATTGACGAGGCTGCTCCTGTTTTATTGAGGGGGCTGCTCCTGTTCCGACGACGACGGGCCGGCCTCGGCGGGAATTATCGGGGTAGGGACGTATTCCGGGACCGGGAGGGTTCGGTGGAATATCTCTGGATGGGTGCCTACCTCGTCGTATATTGAATATAATACGAATATAATAATTGAATATAAACTGAGCGAGAAAAAAGGAGCGGGGTAACACCCGGGTTAAAACGGCCCTTATCAGGGCCAATAAAACCACACAAACATACGCCTCAAACGGGCATTCGGAAACCCCCTCCACGACAGGCCGTCCCTCAACGAGTCGAGTTTTGTCACTGTGTCTACGTCGATTCTCTCGCAAGGTGTTTTTACAGCATTCGACTCAGCCATCTTGAATTTTTCCAAGATTCTAGTTGTGTAGCTACTCTGATGCAAAAACACAGAACCCTCGTCAAAACGCATTATTTGCATACCAAGAAAGCTATCCAACGATCCAATTTTAATTTTGAATTCATGCTTCAAACTATGCAAGAACTGAGATATTTCTTGATTGTCAGTGCCTGCTACCAGACCGTCATCAACATATATCGTGATTAACAATTTCTGTCCGTTTTTCTTGCGGATGAATAGACATGAATCCGCATCACTCTTCGTCATTTTTTGTTTTTTCATGAACGTGACAAACCGCTCGTTCCATTTTCGCGAAGCTTGTTTCAGTCCATATAAACTTCTGTTCAATTTGCACCCTCGTCCAGTCTTGTCATCGTAACCCTCAGGCTGTTTCATAAGTACTTCCTCTTGAAGTTCGCCGTACAGGAACGCGGTCTTGACGTCAAACTCTACGAGTTTGAGATTTTCTGATGCCGCAACACTCAGGACTGTTCTTACAGTATCGAAACGCGCCACGGGACTAAAAGTCTCATCGGAATCGATTCCCGGCCTTTGAGTGTAGCCTTTTGCGACTAACCTTGCTTTAAATCGATCTATGCTTCCATCAGCTTTTGTTTTTATCCGCAAGACCCATCGATTATCAATTATCTTCTTGTTGTTTGGTAACGTTACCAAATCCCACGTTTTATTTTCTAACAACGACGCCATCTCATCATCCATGGCATTCTTCCATTGTTTCGCATCATCGGATCGCACAGCCGAATTGTATCAATCTGGAACCGCATTCTCAGCAAATATCACATAATCATTCAGATATGTAGGTGTCCGAATTGATCGCCGAGCTCGCGGCATTGCAGGTGTTTCGATGATTCCGTTTCTGCCTTCATTTCCATCTGCTCCTTCGCGCTCTTCTCGATTACTATCAGGATCTTTCTGGCATCCATCTTCTGCGTCCTCAAATCCTTCCTCTGCATCTTCAAGTTCTCCTTCTGCATCTCCATTACGATCTTCACAACGTTGTTCGAACTCTTCCGCTCGATCTTAACGACGTTGCTCGAATTCTTGCGCTTGATGCTCAACATTTGCAATGTTGTGATAACTCAGAGATACAGTATTTGAATTTTTTTCTGTCTGTACAGTCGGTTGCACTTTCTTTCGTATCAGATCTTCACGCTTGAAGATAACATGACGACTTAACGTGATTTGATTTTTGTTCGGAATCCATATACGATATCCATCTTTTTCACCACAATACCCAACAAAACAACCCAAGACACTTTTCTTGTCCCACTTTTGTCGTTTCTGCTTTGGAATGTGTACAAAAACCTCCGTACCGAATATCCGGAGATGGTCAATGCTTACCACGTCTCTTTTAAACCACAATTCAAATGGTGTTTTATCTTTTACCGATGTAGAGCCGGTCCGATTCAAAGTATACGTTGCCGTATCAACTGCTTCAGCCCACAATTCTATTGGTAAATCCTTTGCATGAATCATAGAACGCGCACTTTCAACCAATGTGCGTTTCTCGCGCTCTGCGGCTCCATTTTTTTCCGGCGTATAAGGCATTGACTTTCGAAAAAATATACCTTTAGACTCGAGAAAGCTCCTCACTTGAGTGTTATCAAATTCTTTTCCTCCGTCACTCAAAAATTCTTTGATAGTGTGACCAGCAGCAGTCGCTTCGTTAAGGAACGTTTTTAAACAATTTGCGACTTCTGATTTCGATTTCAAGAAGAAAACACGACGATACTTTGAAAAATCGTCTTTGAAGCACACGAAATAATTCGCGCCACCAATTGATTTTTCTTGCATTCTTCCGCAGACATCCGCGTGAATCAACTCTCCGACGATTTTTGGTAGACTTCTTGTACCAAAACTTTTCCTGTGTTGATTTCCAAACATACACCCGTCACAAAATTCTTCGCTACTGATTACTTTAATGCCTTGTATTGCCAGAATTTTCTTGATGTGAGCTTTATTTTGATGACATAATCGTTCGTGCCACAGTTGTACGGTATCCTCTACCGACGCGATACAAACTTCTGCTACAACCTCTGGCATTCGTACATTCATATCTAAGGTATACAATCCTTTCTGTGTCCTTCGTCCGTGCATTTTCAGGACCCCGTTTTTTATAAAAATACATCCTGATTCATCTGCTTGGAACTTGAATCCTTTATCGATGTTTTGACTTATTGAAAACAGGTTTCAGCCGACTTTTGGAACATACCATACTGCTTCTAGATGATTGCGTTGCCAGTGACCGTTGATACGTATCTCTACATTTATTATTCCACTACCATATGCTAGGATGATCTCTTCATTTCCAACTCGCACCGGCTTCGGTGTTGTAAATGCTTCGTAGGTTAGAAAATATTATTTTCTTCCCGTCATATGCGCTGATGCCCCTGAATCAGCTAACCAGAGCTCCCTTTCATCAACACCCTCCATCGTGCAAACGAACGCATCACCATCCGGTAGTACATTTTTCGAGCTTCCCTTTTCAGCTGATTTTTCAGGACATTTATTTGCGAAATGACCCGGCTTGTGGCATTTGAAACACATTCGCTTTTTTTTCGCATGAGTTCCCTTTTTGAGATTCGATTTAGCCAGAAGTGCCGTAGATTCGTTTTGTTTATTAGGTAGTCCCATTTCAATCGGCCGGAGACGTTCTGTCAATTTATTGACTGTTCGTTCTTCCACCGGCACTGATTCCCAGACACTCTTAAACTCGAAATATTCATCCGGTAAAGTTAATATGCCACGACTCGTTAATAACAACTCAGGCAATTGCTTGTTTATTAATCGTTTTAGTTCGTCGTTTAACTCACGAAAATTTCACTGAAGTCGCCCAATGTGAGTTGCAATGTCTTCCGTCGACGTTTTCTCGAGATTGAAAAATTGCTCCATTAATCGATCTACACGCTGACCCGAACTTTGCTCGTAAATTGAAGTTAACTTTTCCCACGTTGCCATGGCCGTATCGCACGTTGCTGTTACTTCTATATTTGCGTCGTTCAAACTTCCGACGAGAATTAGTTGTGCCAAAGCATCATCTTTTTCGAACGCCCTTTTCTCCGTTTCATATACTTGACGAACCGCCGCTGTTGCATCATCAGCGGGAATCTCCGGTGCTGTTTTCTCGCCAGTTACTATCACCTGGACTTCATGATGACGAAGCAGCAAACCAATTTGCCTTTTCCACTTCGTCCAATTTTCAACCCCGCGCAATTGATCTATTTGCGCTTTGAAATCCAACGTAGCCATTTCGTTAACGTTAATATTACACAATTTGCTCAGTTACAACCATCCTGGGCCCATAACCTGTTCTAATTTATAACCACAGCTTGTAATACAAAGGCCTCGTCAAAGGCACGTTCTTTATTGATCTGTTGTCGAGGAGATGAAAAAGCCTCTTAGACAGTAGAAGTACATTGGTAAAACAAGTGAATTAGAACACGATCGATATCTTACATAACGTAAATCGTAACTGTGTTCCAATTTCAATACAGGGGAATAACTTTACAACTGTTTGAGACTCTTGTAACATTCTTATGGCTCTTATGGCCGAATTTGTAAAGGATCTCATATCTAATAGACTACAGTAAAGATTATCTCCGAAGGCTTCAGGAGGAAGGAAAGGAGGTTGAGGATATCTGCCCATAACGGTTCTTATTGATAACGAATTAGCGGACCAGATTGCTAAGCTAGCCATCGTCAGTGGCTGTGACGCGCAACTTGGTGTTCCTGTGTGGGACTTCAAGAATCTTGGGAAGCCTCGGATGCGAGAAGAATTCCATGAATGTTGTGTTGATTCAGGTCGAGAAAACGGCAAACAATGCTTTGAGAATTATTGTGTACGAAAATCTGAACCGTGGTTTTTTAAAGGGGCCTTGAATAGGAAGCCTATTGTAATGATTAATCGATTGAGGAGTTGTGTCCCTGTGATCTAGCAGATGAAACCGCAAATCATGATTCGTTCGAATCATTCGAAAGAAAAAGAAAACGTCCGGTAATTACCGGCCTTCTCTTTGCTAAGTATACCCGTTCAATGTGTCCTGGCTTTGTGCAGAAATTGCAGTTGGAGTGTTTATAAAAGCATTTATCAGGCACGTGATTACCCTTGTCGTATCGGAAGCAAAGCTTCCGACCCTTTTCTGCTCCGTTGTCTGCCTTTTTCTTGGGATTTTCCGATTTTTGGAGTCCAATATTTTTATATTCGGATTGTCTCCGTTTTTCAACATTCTTTGGAGAAGCTCCGTACCCTCAATGCTGCCGCCGATTTCGATCGCACGCTCCAACATTAAGCCGATCCGGTTGGTGTGTGAAAGGTTTCCTCGTGTCTCCGACAGAGGTGTCGCTGCAGTTCTTCGTCGCGGATCCCTGCAACGAAACGATCTCGTAACATCACATCGGTGGGGAGCCTTTCCTCTGCGCCACCGAATTTACAATCTCGAGCGAGTTTCCTGAACTCACGCTCAAAATTCCGCATGGATTCCGCTTGGCTTTGGTCTCGTTTTTGGAATCGAGCCCGTGCTAACAATTCGTTCACGGGTTTGCAAAAGTGCGCTTAACAATTTTCGTTAATTTGCGTGTATGTGACTGAACTCGGGGTCTCTGGAGCGATAAGATTTTTTATCGGCTCATACCTCTTTTCTCCTAACGCTGTCAGTAACGTACAACACTTCCCGCTCTCGTCTGTGATCTTGTTAGCCTCTGTGAAAAATTCGAATCGTTCTATATAACTTGCCCAATTTTCCTTACTTGGCTCGAATTCCGACAATTTTCCGATGGTAGCCATGTTTCGGAATTGTGCTATTTCTTCGGTTTACGGTTCGGTGTTTTCTGAGTTCCCCGAGCCGTCCTTCACGATATTTTTTTCCTCCGAGACTGCTGCGGGATTTCCTTCCTCACTTTCACTTTCGTCGCCCGGATTGTCCGACCGTTTACACTTCTTCTTTTGCACGCCGGAGTGCGACAGACGTGCTCGTTATTCGGAGCACCGGTGAGCACGTGGCCTGATTTTTATTCCGGATTTTTTCGCATGTTTTTCTTCTTTTCTAGCGATTTTTTTCGCTCGAATCATCGTTGCCAGCTGTTGTACCGGTAACTGCGATAAGAAAGAATAGTACACCGTAACCTTGTTTAATATATACTGTAATCTCTTTATATTACAATGGCCAATAAGCGCGTAGAGGCAGACGGAACGGCCCGACAAGACACCTGAAATGTTGCATCACACGCTCCCATTCGGGATGTTACCTAACACCCGTAAAAGGGAGTGGGTACCTCGGGTCAGTGCCAACCGAGCGCGTCTCCAGGTGGCGGATAGGAGGGACCAGGGCTCTCTGTAGCCTGGGGGACTGGGGCGCCGTGTGCCGACCGGTAACCGAGGCTGAAGATCTCAAGGGAACTGGTCTGCGGGTGATATAAAGAACCCGGTCGGGGTAAAAGTCGACCAGGGGAACTAAGGCCCTGCCGCGGACCAACTTCTCGAATCTTAACTTGTAACCTCATCGTGCCGACGGGATGTATGGCACTTGGGAGTATCTCGAACGATGCTCTGTGGGTACCAGGCGCTACCCACTTCTGATTAAGTCGCCTTGCCTACGCAACAGGCTCTGCGTAGGTCGACTAGCCTTTCCTGTTTACTCGAGGGATGCAATTGCTGGAACCATGCATGCGTCAGCCGAGACCTCTGAGCCCTCACAGGAGAAACGCCGCAAAGCCGGGCGTATCGGCGCGGCGAGGAGGAGGGCCTGGAAGAACCGTCATACACTTCTGGCCCTCTCCGAGCCGGGTCGCCGTCCAGCCGGCGGAGGACGACCGCGGCGCTGCACCAGTTGGACCTCACGGGTTAACTGGCAACAGTTTGGCAGGTGGCGAGGACGAAAGGGGGGGGGGCGGTGGGACGGGGCCCGAAGCGGCCCAGACCTGCGGACCTAACCCCGCCGAGACCCGCAAAGCTGTGAAGAGGAGCTCCCGCAGGGGTGGATGGGGGGGGTGTACAGAGCTGTGGGATGATCTATCAGTCATATGCTTGTCGCCGCTCGAACCACCGGGGAGTGGCGACCCCGCGGTAACCGAGCTCGGGTCACACAGGAGACTCGTAAGGGGGTCCGGGGCCATTGCTTTGCAAATGGTCCTGGTCAACCAGCCACCTGTTTGAACGAGCACCGTTTCGGCCGGTGCCAAAGATCCATGGCCATCTCGTGAGAGTGCGTTCATGCGGGGGCGGGAAACTGCCACCGTGCAGCTCTCGCGTACCGCTTGTTCGCCCAAGCGGGATGGCCGGGATTACCCGCAGTGGCTCGCAAGAGCTACTGCGGCGCTTGCGAAAGTCCACCGACCCGGCTCGCGATTTCTCATGCTATACCGCGTAGTCTTCCCGATGCTTGGTCAGGACGAAAAAGCAGACCCGGTCAAGAGACCTCTGGCAAGTTCACCCGCTGAGATGCTCTGGGTGCCCATTCCCAGGTGCATTGATTATGGCTCCGTCGCTGGTAAATGCAGTAAAAGGAGACCATAGGTGAACGAACCAGGAGGTTGAGGCCGACGAGAAGTGGAGGGCTCTCGCTTTGGTCTACCCCGGGTGGCTACCGAACCACTCGTGAGACGTAAAGAGTGGCTTGTACCACTAGTCAGTTATTGGACCCTAGGGGAGGTGACGATCAGTCTTCGAACGGTGTCTGATTGTCAAGACCTCTGCAAGAGGCGGTTTTCTAGGGGGGCATACTGCATCGCATAAAGAGAAAGTAGATCGGATGTTCGTTGCGTTTGCCCTTAATGGGCGAGAGACCCTCACGGGTCGAGCATAGAATGACGGTCTCGTGCCAGATTTCTTATACAATATCTGTGAAGAGGAGCAACCGGGACGTGTCGGAACTCTTGGTATGAGTGAATGGGCCGTAAACCTCTCGGATCACCATTTCACTCGAGTGGTATAGGCGGAAGACGAATTTTCTTCTTCCTTTTATTTTTACTGGCATTTTAACTGTGTTTTATTTCCAGCCTTGTACCATTATTTTCAGCTTTTGCTATGCCTGCACTTGACAAACGCAGGGGTCCAGGGGGACCTGCCAAGGCAGACACAAGAGGTTCCACTTCTCTGACAAATGCCTGATTGTTATATGGGTAGACCTGCTGGAACCGAACAATTTACATGCCGACGAATCTACCTTCCCGTGCCCCCCCCCCCCCCGGGTATGACTTCCGACGATTCGACTTAGAGCGAATCGTTTGAAGCCTAGCTAAATGACTTCGTTTCCCCAGTGGGGGAAGGTTCAACTTGCTCGATGGACTCACAAACGAGAACATCAGGCAGGGTGTTTCTCCAAGCACGCCTTTCGGTGAAAGTTCGCTTGGTGGTTGTTTCAACGAAAGTAGATGGGAAGCTTGTTGCATTTGCTCTTAATGGGCAAGAGATCTTCGGGGTGAAGCATAGAATGACGGTCTCGTGCCAGATTTCTTATACATTAAATGTGAAGAGGAGCCGAGCTCACCCCAGACCGACTAGCTACGTGGATGCAGTCTCGGCTGGTAGGAAGGTGGACATTGTGTCACCAAACTACCCTGAGACGGTCCTCAAGCAGGAGGCGGGTGAACTCTAAACACGGGCGCTCCTCGAGGTTATGGACGCCGTACCCCCTGGGCGCTACCATGTTTCGGTGGGCACCGTTGGGAACAGGGAGCCATGTGGGTAACCTGCTCCGACGACACGGCTAAGGTGTGACCCCAGTGTGGACTGCCGGCACCGAGGCCGGTGTACCACGCTATGCAGTGTGGTACGGTGTAGCACGCTGTGCAGTGAGATAACGTTTGCCGAAATGAATCCCGAGTTGAGCCGTCACAATTATATTAATTCGAGAACCAACCGGGTGAGCTGAACTGTGCGCGACTCGACGCGTCGCACACCTGTTGAGAGCGCGAGTCTCTCCGGTGAAAAGGCACTCGGCACTTGCCGAAAGAATAAACTCGCGTTATGCTCCGGATGAGCCGAACAATATCTCGAAACCGATGATATTTCGTTCCCGTGTTGATGTACTACTAAATTGAGCAGACCCGTGAGCTGAACTGTGAGAAAATACCGATTAAGAAATGAGCGACTCGTTAACACGTGCGTCTAGATCGCGGCCATTAACGAATAAGAAGGAAGAAGACGCTGGTTGCGCACGGCGGCATCTTCCCCTACCGCGCGTGTGCGAGCGTCGCGCGTGAGCTTGGCTGAGCGCGGCCGGGAGGTGCTGCCACTCGACAACTGCCCGGCTGCCTCGCTCAACTCAGCTGAGGCGTCGGATTCTTGAACAAGACTAAATAGACGTGTTTCGTATCTTCCGATTCCTCACCCACCATAACATAACATGGCGCAGTCGGTAGTGAAAGACAATACTTAGCGAGAAATCAGGCAAATAAATAAAAAACTAACTCGCACTAAAGTAAAGTCTACAACATAGACACGGATCTACCCACGGGATCAAGAAAGTCGCGTAAAGGAAATGGCGAACGAGTACAGAGGCGTGCCACCCATGTCGATGGGTGACAACGTGGCAGAGAATTGGGGAACGTGGCGAGCCAGATTCGAGAACTACCTAATCGCCTCCGAGGTGAACAAGAAGTCGGAGGCCACACAATGTGCGCAGCTACTCCATTACATTGAAGAGGAAGGATTGAGAAGGGGGGGGGGGGGTGTGACCAGCACGTGTGCCTCTTTATTGAGGTCGCCTATGCTGATGCCAGCCAAAATCATGGCTCCGGCGAAGGCAAACATGCCCAGCGCGGAGAAACATCCGCTCTCCTACTGGAGGAAGGTGCAGGGACCGGCTGCAATGAGCTCGGGGGACACAAACCGCGGGACCCCGGCGGTCGGGCGCACTCCGTTCCGACCGGTAAGAAAGAGAGGAACGAGGGGCAGGCCCAAGATGGAGAGTGTGGGTCTCAAGGCCTAGCGGTGGAGCAGACACCCCTTATACAGGAACTCTGGATTAACAGGGGGGTGAATAGGGGTATCGATTGGAATCTGGGCTCGCTTATGGACCGGGGCCTACATCTTCAGGCAGCCCTTTTTTCTCGCACGATTCGATACACAACAACACTGATCGCACACATTTGTTGCTCTACAAACTCTATCTTACACTTTGATTTTCATTCACATTTTCAATATACATACATCTTTTCCATCTAACTTCGATGGTACACAATTGTATTTTACACATTTCATTCCGTACAAATCGTTTGAACACACTGAAATTGCTGTGCGATTAGATGCACGACAGTCCCAACCAACACATTCTTTAAACCGCAAACTGTATCTTACACAGAATTATTCCTTCACATTTGTAATACTCACTTGCTTTTTCCACGACGTATCGATACTACACATGTTGTGTAGTGACGTAACTTTCAACACGCGATACACGACAGTGGCGAAGCTTAACATTCGTTCGCCCACAAACTGTACCATACCCCCCCTCCGACTGCACACTATTTTCCTTTACATCCTTTTAATTCACGCGTTTTTTTCACGACGTTTCGACAGTACACGTGTCGCCCATACACATTGCTTGCCAGACAAACTTGATTTCTCACAGCGCGATTACGGCACAGACCGATTATTCGCTATGTTTTAAATAGACGTTTTATTTAACCTCAAATCAATCATACACTTTTGTTTCCACACATGCTTGTAAATTGCACAAAATTTTGACAAAACAACCCGATTGTATACGATATCATTACGGTGCTTCTTAATCCGTCACATATGATCCACTACAAATTTTTCCAACGCATTTCGATACTACAAAAAAATTTCCCACACATTTCAGTACTACACGATTCCCGCCGTCGATATCGACTTATGCCATATCTCGCGTGGGTAAGGTAGAACTTCGAGCAATTCGACGTGAAAGTAGGGGTGCTCATGCGCGACGGGTCTCCGGCATTCAACTACAGTGTAAAAGGCCTAGTTAGAAAGTTTTTTTGATCGAAAAACGTTCCTACTTAAAGCTACCGACTAGACTGCCTACAGGACAGAGCTGAACGGGAAGCTTGCGGGGGGCTGTGAGAGGCCGTGGACGAAAGGGGGGATTGAGCGGGAAGTGAGATTCTTATGGAACGTTATGATCGACTCCTATGAGGCGGCATGCCCCCTTAAGGCAGTAGTCTGCTTTACAGGCTTCAAAAAATCGATTTTTCGTTTTTGTCTTAAATCTATTCCAAAACTATCCAAGAATATGTGTTCAAAATTTTAGAGGCCAATTTGACATATTTTCGAAGCTAGATCAGTTTTAGTGGCCGAGCGTCGAGCAGGTGCGAATGCTCGGGCAGACCCGAGCGCGCGCGCTCCACCCCTTCGTGTATTCTATTGTTTGACTATACTCGTATATACCTGAAAGCATTGAACGGTCCTTTGAAATATTATTTGGAGGTTCTAGAAGGTCTGTATTGAGTAGTTGTTGGGATAACGGTATACAATATAACGGTAAACTATAGCTCTCGGAATCGGCTTCTACACTGCTATTTGTAGCGTCAGCTTTCAGTTTCATTTTTGATTTTGCCGAGCGCACATCGAAATGTCAAGCTACCCGAAAGGTGATCGATGTAAAAGACAGCGTGCTGCGGAACCGCGAAAGCGAAAATTTCACGGCAATCGTTTTACCAGTGTATCATCGGACGACGGAGACTTACACACGAGTCGCAGTGAGCAAAAGTTGAAGGCAGCAAGCAGCGATGATATCATTATTCATTCATCGCACTGCTACCGCATTATTGAATTCATATCGGTGTTTCTCGCTCTTTCGAAAATCGCAATTTGCAGATCATGCAAACAAAAATTAACGTTTGCAGAAAGCGGTCATCGAGGCCTAGGATTTAAAATTGTTGTTCAGTGTAGGTGTGGTCGACGCGAAATCCAGTCAGGACCATTTATAAATACCGGCTACGAAATCAACAGACGGATTGTTTTTGTTATGAGGCTTCTTGGTATCGGACGAGAAGGGATAAACGTATTCTGCGGCCTTATGGATATTTCTGCAGGTTTTGCAAAATCTACTTATCAACAAATCGTTGAGCATTTGTACGCAGCGTCGAAGACACTGTTCGAGAGTACCTGCGAAAAAGCCGTCACGGAAGAGAAAGAAAAAAACGTTGAACATGGAAGACCTGCGAATCATTTGAAGGTTTCGGGCGATGGATCGTGGAAAAAGCGCGGTTATACTTCTTTGTACGGTGTAACAACGCTCATCGGATACTACAGTGGCAAAGTAATCGATCTGATTGTAAAAAGTGGTTATTGTCATTCGTGTACCATACATAAAAATAGTTTGGATGAAGATGCATTTGAGCAGTGGTATGAGGATCATAAAGACTCATGCTCCTCAAATCATACAGGTTCGTCTGGGAAGATGTAGATTCCATAACAGAGATGTTTTCGAGATCCGTCGAGAAATTCGGAGTTATGTACAGTAATTATATCGGCGATGGCGACTCCAAAACTTTTACAGGAATCTTAAATAGCAATCCTTACGGGGACGAGTGCACAGTGACGAAAAATGAGTGTGTTGGACACGTGCAAAAGCGTATGGAATCGTTCAATTCGATTGTGTGGCGCCTAAATCCGAAACACGTAAATTTCGGCTATAAAATCGTCGAAATAGCAGCAAATATGGCTACAGGCATTTTCAACGAAGGTTATTCAGCTGTGCTTTCTACCATGCAGCTCCTCGATATTGTCATCGGGCAGCAATGCAAAAATTTTGCTGACACCGTCGATGCTGAGCGCATAACGCGGGAGAACCGGCGCGCATCACTTTCCAGCAAGGAGGCTCGTACAGCTCGAAGATCGGAAAGCTTCCGCCAAAACGAGTTTTTTGAAGAAGAGGAAGGATTATTGTATGGCCCGGGGATAGCCGATTAACATCTAATTAGTGTAAGTATCCAAAAACTTACATTTTTTTGGACCGAAAACTTTACAGCCCGTTTTCTCGAGTTTTCATTTTCACAAGTTTTGGAAAACGGTGCCGGCGATAGTAAAAACAATATATGTCCGATCGAAAAAAACCAAAGTGATCTAGCTTCAGTATTGAATTATCTTCTATTTGAACTAAAAAAGTTGGACAAAAGTACTATTTAAATTACTTGTTTTGCAACTTAAAGTGAATTTTTTTTTTTCAAAAAAGTGAATTTTTTTTTCAAACTTCGAAAAAATTTGGAATTTCGTCATTTCTTCGGTATTTTTTTAGTTCATATAGAAAAGGAACTTATAAAAACTAAAAAAAAATTTGGTTCCACTGTTTCAGATGCATCGCACGACCTCCATCACCGGCACCGATTTACGAGTGCACACTCCAGGCGCCCCAGAAAAATCGTTACAACTTTGGCAAATTTCAATAATTTGTAATAATAAAAATTGTTTTTTAAAGCTTGAATATAATATACTATCGTCTCAAAATTTCGTTTACCGCAATCATTTCCTTCCCTTTCAAAAAAATTGTTGAAAAAACGCTTTTTTTTGGCTCCTAAAGCAGACTACTGCCTTAAAAGCAGGTCCAGCAGAAAGAAGGTGACGTAGTGGAACTGTGGCCTAACCTAGGCACGGGCTCGCTCCCGGAATCTGCTGAACAAAGCTTTAAAAACAAACACGGGCTCCGATTGGGACTCCTACCGGGAGGCCCAACAGGCTTACAAAAAGCTAATCAGGAGATCCAAAACGGCCTCCTGGCGCGAGTTCTGCAGTGAGATCGAGGCCCTACCTTTAGTGACCAGACCACGCAGAATCTTTGCGTCGGGGCCTTCGACTCGATCGAGGTGAGGTCCGAGCCCTATCACGCATTGCCACGAGAAAGAGTGATCATGAAAGTCTTCGGGACCTTTGCATTCAGGAAAGTCTCGAGAAGTTTAAAGTCCCTACTTAATCCATGACGGTCAAAGCAAGTCAATTATCGACCTCCACTCATGGATCTCGATGGGACCTGAATCTGTCTTACAATGAGGCCAGCATAGATTCGGAGGCATTCGAGTCACCAGAGCGCAGAGAAACCGAGTACTACTCGGACTGGCGAATCCCGACAATTGCAAGTTAACGATAAAATACAACTTTTGCATGAACCTTCATCCTGCCAGTACTATGATTTCGAAACGTATTGGGCATCGAGCCCCACCCCCCTCGTCCCTTTAGAACCGAAACAAAGCAGGAAAAATATTAAATCAACTTGGTTCAATCATTACTACTCGGGAAAATTACCGATTATAGGAACAACGAGTTAAGATCCAATTTCTTTCTCTCTTGGAAAACTTTTCAATACACAAATGAATTAAATAATTAAAGTAATTATCAAGTAAGCAAATCATTACAGGAAAAGTCGAACGTTATAACGAATAATTTCTAACTATCGAATTAACAACGCGGGCGCTTTCAGATCACACCGCAGTTTCAAACAGAACGGTTTTGGAACTTGAAGCGTGAATTTCTATTCGAGTTGTATTCGATTTTTTTGAAGCCATGAAAACCAAATATGTACCAATGCCTGACGCTCAGTAGAGATCGCGAAATCTGAATTCGCTCACGGCCGCTACCTTGTAAAAGGTCGAGCCCACCGCGATATTGCATGAAGGCGGTTAAGAAGCGCTCGATTGCGATCGAGAGGAAGTCATGAAGAAGAGAGTGAGAGAGATATTTGTTTCATTCGCTAGGACCGAATACCCCTAAGAGGGCCGCATTCCAGCGAAGACATAATACAAATAAAAATAGAGAGGGAGAGAGAGAATCTCAAGGAGAACACCTGGTCAGCCGTCGTGAATGTTGTAACATCGCCGTTGCTGCGAGGAAGACCCGGATAAAGAAACAAAATAGACCACGCTGAAATTCCGAGACATCCCCTCTCCTCGACCACCTCTTGCGATACCATCCATGAATGAACTCAGGTCTCCGATCGTGATTCGCTAATACGGGGCCCTTTCTTGAACCAACTACCAGCCCGAGATTCCTTCACACCTGCAACCAGCCGGGTAACGAAATTGCACGCAGATGACACCTTCAAAACGTAACGACTCTAAAAGCCCACCCACTATCACCCTATTTTCGATAAGAAATGAAAGGGCCAAGCTGATAAAAGCCGATACTCGAGAGCGAACGGGCAGAGAGGAAACAGAACAGGCAGAAGTAGAGAGAGAAAGCGATATTTATTTTACGCTCTGGGGCGAGTCCCCTCAAGCGCTAGAAGTAGAGGCAGAGATAGAGAACAGAAGCGACGTCCGAAGTAGACCAATAACAATAATTTGCGATTTTGTATCAACCGCGATAATTATTAAGTGGTTTAATAAACCACTTAATTGGACCAACATTTTCTTTTGAAAATATTGGCCCAATAACATCCTCCTGATCCTTCGACACCAACGATTTCAACTTAAGTACATTTTCATTATTCTTCAAATTTAGTTTAAAATAATATGTCGTGAATATTTCTGTTATGTACAGAGCGATCCTGCTCCCCGAATTTTTTAAATGTGTCTTCAACGAATCGATTATCCATTGTACCTCCTCCTGTAAAAACCCATATAACTGTTGAGGTAGAATAATGGTAGAATCTCAACGAATCCGTATTCTCACATAGTTAGACAAAAGAACTCTCCTCACTTCCTTGATTTCATCGTTCCTGCAAAGCAAGCATTCTCCGCACCGTCCTTAGTAACTTTCCGCAAAGATTAGACTAGAAAAGGGGCTATCGTAAACGCGATTGACATCTGGTGTAGTATAGGTCGATTTCATCGACTTGACTAGAGCGTGTTAAATCAAAAAGCGTTCCGATCCGTGGCAATTCCAAACGGGACAGAGGCTATATATATTGCTGGTGCACGTTCGGCGTTATGTGTTCGACCCGAGGCCTAACGTCAGCAGTGTTACTGACGCACAAATCGGGCCGGTGGCATCCCAGTTGCCTCCGATTGTCGTAACACTATTTCCGAGCCTTTGGATTTCGTTCATTTCTGTCGTCCGATTCATGCACTCGCTGTTTGGACGTAACAAAACCATAACCATAACCATATGTTAACTCGTGAAGTTAGCTCATCACCTATGGCCGGACAAGTAGTTTTTTATTGTTTTATTTTTAAAAAATTTATTTAAAAAAATGTTTTTAAAAAACTTTTTTTTTGTTTTAGATTTATTATTTTGTTGAATACTTAAAAACTGAATGTACTTGGCAATACATGTGAAGATCGATTTAAATATTTGTCTACTTTTTGCAAAGTAGGAACAACATCTATGTACTGCAACGATAGAGCTCCTGCTTCGTTTCTTAGAACCACTATCCTACCTTCAGAGCGGGGGGCAGGTCTGAGACCGTTCCCCGTTTCTCCACACGCTGAGTACAGATCGTTGGCCGTTGCCCGTTGTGCGTCCCTATAGTCCCTGGGGGGTGTGCTGGAGCAGGCGTGTATCAACGCCGTTTTCTTTACCTCCCTGCAGCTCAGCGTTGGGTTTAACGCCCGTTGCCCGTTCCCCTTCCAGGCCGTGTGGCTGTCGGATGCGGTTGAACTAAAGGCCGGAAAGGATTGATTTGGGGAACGGTTTTCCTCAACCCAGAGACGACTTCCAAGGAAGTCACTGTAAAATAAAACACTTTTTTTCCAAGAAAGTGTTTTATTTTAATATTATTACAAGCCCTTTTTTTGGATTGAGAGTCCTGCGCTTTCCGGCTTCCCGGATCCGAATGCCGTTCCGTAGCTTATACTCTCCTATATCACGGCTGGCGGCTCGATGGTGGAGGGGCGCGCCCCCGCGCTGGTGTCGGTCGCGGCGTCTCCAGGAGCCTTGTCTGTCCTCGGAACGTGCGCGTCGGAGTTCGGCGCGACGTTTGAACCGTTGCAGTACATCAACTTTTTTTGGATCAGTTCTGGTGTTTTTGGGATTTTGAATCTCTTGAGAAACCAATGCATTACGATTTTACCCAAAAAAATGCTATAGACATCTTTTTTTCACTCTAACAATCTATTATATGACTGTAACAATCTATTATATTATATATGTTATACTAGAAATATAACAATCTATTATATGACTGTACGCACAGTACAGCGTACAGTCATATAATAGATTGTTAATTTTTTATTGCACAATCCAAGAAAAAGAATATGTTCGGCATCGTGATGAGTAGAACGGAGCCACATCATTTCGCCGAAACTACAATTGGCCGAAAGTCATTTATCCGAAAAGTCATTACCCGAATCGATTCGCACTGACTAGACTTGAAAATGATGTTCGGTGAAATTATTATTCGAAAAAAACGATTCGGCAGTTCGACTATTCGGAAAAATAAAGTGTCCGATATTTGAATATTCGGATGAAGTAATGAAGTAAATCGGCTGCTAGTAGAGCGATTACATCATTTGCGCAAATATCGTGAAGTACGATATTACTGTCCGCACTGCCTACAAAAACCGTTTCAAAATATATTGCTATAATCACAGCGTCGATCATACTATCGATCGTTACGATACATCGAGATTGATAATCGAAACGCGATCATTTTTACGAACCGAGCCAAAGGTTTCCATCGACAGAACGTAAACTTTTCCGGCCGTAAAATAACAAGGTTTGTTACTTCGCGCCAGAATTGGTATGAGAAGCTTTTGAGTAATCACTGACATATCCTGCCAGCCCAAATTGTAACTAACGGGTAAAAAAGTGAATCGTAATATGACTTGGTAGACTTTTTCGCCAAGTAACTCGTTTATACACACGCAGTTGTGTGAATCTTTCTACTACGATTCATCAATTCCTGTCCGGGTATGCTAATTATATAAAGATGTAATATTTGAGCAATTATCAAGGTTCCTTGTAGCATCAGCACTTCAGGATTTTGCAAATTTATTAAAGCCTGCAATGACAAACAATCATCAATCAACAACATTTTTTCTGCATTGCAAAATATGTTTTGATATTGAATTGTTTTTATTTACTTGTACTGCTGAGATGACTGTAACAATCGTAATAATGCCTAATACCACTCCCATGACTCCGGATGATATGTCCTCGATCCGATCGGCAAAACTACGTTACACATAAATATACGGATCCACTTTGAACGCGGACAGCCTAGCTATGCACGGTAATTCGTGTATCCCGCTTACCTTATCGCCTCTGCGTGAAGTATGATGCAGTCACAGATTTTTCTGTAATGCCAATCATTGCGAAGAGTAATAGCGTTTTCCTTATTCACAGTGTATTCATTTGCGATCAGCTCTAAATTGAATCTGCATGGGCAATGGTAAAGCTATTATCAATTCATTAATAATCGAATAACATTATCCCTCTACTGACTGATATAAATACTATGGGAAGCAGAGTCTGGACGAAATGGGGTTAATCAAGAACAAGGTCGTTTTCTTCGAATTTTTAATTTATTTCGACCACTAAGTCTTAGAGGAAATTGAATTTGGCGTCCGAAATTGTTCCGGGCTGGTCGAGGGTGGTTCATAGTAAATACCCAGTTCAAAGACTAAACGGTTCTCCCCATTTTTAAAGGTTAATCGGTAGAGGTATTTAACTTGAAAGATCTCCTCGCGGACTACCCAATCATAACTTTGGATTGGTTTAGGGTTGCTTCGATACAATAGACCCTACTAACCCAACCGACCGAGTTGTTACACCAAACTAAGCGGTGCCTTAATCGCGCAATCGTTCATTCTTACGGAAATAAATCGTACACCGCAAAAAGTATTACAAACATTAAGAAATTCGTTCAAATGTTTATCACAAATATCTGCCACTTGCTTAATTATTGGATCAACAACTGTACATCGCCATTTTCCTACACCACAAAAAGTTTACGTATTCAATGTATAACACATTTATAAGTTTACAACATTTTATCATTGTAACGCTCGCCATACGTTGCAACTCTAAAACAACGCGACTTGCCCAGCGCAGTAGACTACGCTTAGTTGAAGCAAGAAATTAAGGAGCAAATACAAAATCTGCCACGCGCAGCAGACTTTGCCGAACTCAAGGCCACAGTCTGCTCGCTGAAACTGAATTACGAGGTGTTTTCGGCATCGGCGGATGTCTGTAAAGTTAACATAACAACTATTAGCATCTCAATAAAAAACTTCAGATTTACTTGCATCCAGCATAGTTTTACAGTTCCTGATAGGTTTCAACAATAGTTCCATTTATTTACCTTCAAAATCGCGATTTAAAGGAATGAGATGCCAACTTCGCATACGAAAATGATTTCGTATGCGAAATAAAAATATGTAAAATAAATAAATAAAAATATGTAAATATGTAAATATGTAAATATGTAAATATGTAAATATGTAAATATGTAAATATGTAAATATGTAAATATGTAAATATGTAAATATGTAAATATGTAAATATGTAAATATGTAAATATGTAAATATGTAAATATGTAAATATGTAAATATGTAAGGGGAGGGGGAAAAGATGGCTGGCAGGATAGTCGAAGTGGAAAAGAGCTCCCGGAATAATTCAAAAGAAGAGTGGAAAAAGTGAAGATGAAAGAGTCAGCAGTGAGGAACAGGTTAAGGGAGGAAAGATGAGTGAAGTAAAAGAATGGAAAGTATTGGAAAGTGTGAGAGAAGAGGTGGAGAAGAGTGGAAAAGAACGGCAAGGCCTGGAGGTTATGTGGAAAGAGCACGGCGAGGGGAAAGATAGCAAGAGGAGAAGAGGGCAAGAAGAAGGAAAGATCGAGATGGCAGTGGTCGATAAGTTGAAGAAAGTGTGATACGGAGGGCAGCAGCAGAGTCGGACGAGTCGTGCCGAAGGAAGCCGAAAGGACCCGAGATCGGACGGGCAGCAGTAGAGTCGGCCGAAGGGAGACGAGAGTGCGCGAGAGACCCCGAGTCGGGACGAACAGAGGAACGGCGTCAGGGGGAAAGCGAAGAGAAGGAAGGAGGGAAGAAAAGATGACGACAGACGAAAGTCCCCGAGTCGGAACGTACAGCGGATCGGCGTCGAGGGAAAGGCGGAATCTGAGGAAACATGGACAGCGAGGAAGGTTAAAAAGTGCGTGGAAGTCGGTGAGTGAGGAAAAGGAAGGAAAAAGAGGAAGAAGAAATAGATGAAGGAAGAAGAAACCGAGGAGTAGAAAAGAAAGAGATGAGTGACGAAGAAAGAGATGAGTGACGAAGAAAGAGATGAGTGACGAAGAAAGAGATGAGTGACGAAGAAAGAGATGAGTGAAGAAGAAACAGATGAGTGAAGAAGAAACAGATGAGTGAAAGAGTGAGAGGCAGTGAGGAAGAAAAGAAGGAAGGAATTGGAGGAGAAGCAGTTGATGAGAGTGAGGAGAGGTGAAGGGAGAGAGAAGAACAGGTGACCCCCCCCCCCCCCCCCATCCCCCCCTCCCCGTACCCCGAGTAGAAGAGCGAGAGTCAACGAGGAAGTGATAAACGAAGGAAGAAAGAGACGCAGAACGAGAAAGAGGAGTGAAGAAAGCGAAAGAGAAGAGAAATACCGAAGAGGAGAGGAAGCGAAGAGCGAAACGAAGAGCTACCAGCGTGACAGCCGAGACGGAACATAAACGTAAAGTGAGAGAGAGAAGGAGAGAGGGAGAAGGTAGGAGGAAGCCGCGACAGTGGAACGACGACAAAAGGAAGAAGAAACAAGAATAGTGAGAACGAACGATGAGAAAGAACGAAAAGTGGATAGTGGAATAAAAACACTAAGCGATCGTAATGTATAGAGAGAAATTGAAGAGCAGTAGAAGTGTGATGAGATGTAGACGAGTGGGAGAAAACACGTATAAAGGATTGTAAGAATGGAAAGAGAGAAGAGGGTATTGTAACAAGGAGATAACCTTAGGGGAGTCAATAAAGCCTTACTACTAATGTAAATATGTAAATAAATAAAAATATGTATGTAAAATATTCCAAATGCGATGAGATGCTATGAAGCATCTCATCGCATTTGGTATATTTGAGCATGGTGAAGTTGTATTCAGCAAAGTTCTACAGTCCCTGATAGATTTCAACAACAGTTCTGTAGAATTATTCTTAAAATTGCGATTTGAAGGTACACCAATTTTGTACACGAGTTGTTGTCGACCAGAACGCAGCTCAAAACTCGATTTTGATCGAGTTTCGTTTCGCCGGAATCGCCAAGCCGGACTAATCTGGAGGTCGAAGGGACGGTCGACCTCCGCAACTGAAAGGCACGAAGACAGAACAAAAAAATAACGAGATCACACAAACGAGAACTTAAGGGTAGGAGAACTAACGCCGATGCATTCGCCAAAGCGAACGGTTACGGAAATGCACGGTTGCTCAGGATGCGGGTTATGGTAGAAGGGTCGCGATCCTTCGCCAAAAAAGTAACGCGAAATCTCAAATATCGGAATCCCAAAATGCTAAATTAGCGGGAACAATTAATTATTGGCTTGTTAAGCCACGGGATCGCACACTCGTGCATCGGGAGCGCTCAGCTGACCGGAGGGTCGGAGCGAGCGTAACGAGAGCGGATCGATACGCGATCAAATAATTACCGAAACGATAAACTCACCGAATCAGCGTATTCTAATCCAATAATGGGCGAGAACTGCATCTCACGATGCCTCGAGAACTCCAACACAATCACTGCACCTCAAAAGCATTCCTCAGAACGCATCTCGAGCACAGAAAAATCGGTAGTAAAATCGGAACCGAATCCGCACGAAACACAGCACATACGAATCAACTAGCGAACGCGCAAAGTGACAGGTAGCGTGAGCGAGATACGTGAACCGAAGTGAGAGCGATAGCCGGAGTCTACGGCAGCGCGAGCGAGAGCGAACGACTCAGCGCGCGAGATAATAGCCCAAACGTAAACACCGGTCGCGCGAGAGGTCCGAGCTGCCTCGAGGACGACTCTCGGCGGACTGATAAGCCTACCACGGTATTCTAACGAAGCGTTATATTATTGCGAGATCCTTAGCCGATAGCTACTTCCCTCTCAACTATTCCAGCGCGTCACTTAAGCGGGAACCGAAACTGTAACGCGGTAATTTTGAGATTCATCGCGATCGTTACTCCCAATTCAGGACGTGAAAACAAGGCTCTCTCTCTTAACTAAAACAGAGCACAAGGTGTCCCAACCTTGCCCGGACCGTACTAAAACCTCCGCCTGTTCTCCAACGTCCTGCATTATCACCTAAACAGAGTGCCGGGTTTGCACCGGACTTTGACGCATTCGCGACGAAATCTCGTCGGGCTCTCCTCTATTCGTGTTTCTCATTGCTTCGAGATTCTCTCCACCGAATAGATTCGAGAATTCCTACCTGGACTGAATCTTTTGAACTTAACTCCAAGCTTATCCCACACCCAAGCTCATCAGTAAAGTCTAAACTGGATCGTAACCTTAACGAACTTTACTTAAACGAGAGCTGGACGGTACCTGGACAGCCGAAGAGCAGTAAAGCGGGAACTATAACGGGCTAACCGAACTAAATCGATAGCCGTATCCGTAAAACGTTAATTTGTTTGTATTTTTGTGACGGTGATCCAAAAATCACGTCACAAGGTATAACGTTTCACGCATATGTCAGATACAAAATCATGGTATGCTGTTCATCTAATGGCAGTTTTAGCCTCAATGGCAATCCAAATGAAAGTTTCAATCATATTACAATACATTGAGCAGAGTTCTGGCCACTAGCTCACAGAGGAATAATTTTGAAAAATAATTTTCGGCATCTCAGATACAAAATCGTATCTTGATGTTTATCTAACGGCAGTTCTGGCCTCAATGGTAGTTCTAAATGAAAGTTCTAGTCATACTTAAATGTTTTGAGCAGAGTTCTGGCCACCTGTTACGTCCGAGGTAGATCAGGGCTCGTTCTCGGGCGTAGCAAATCCTTTAATTTATATTTTTCGCGGATCGCTTCGCTTCGTCCCGTTTCAATGGCAACCGGGATGCCGAATGAATCGGCAATCGCCGGGTTGCCAGATACGTCTGAACCCGGGCAACACCATAATACGATAAACAATCAGCTACCGCCGTCTGTCGACGCGCGGGAAGCGAACCGCGACGGATTATTGCATCCCTCAGGGGTGTTTGCACCTTATTATCGGCGGGACGAACGAGATAATTCAGTCGCCGCCGGCTCGCTAAATGTTCCGAATCAAAATGTAGAGACCGCGCTAGGGTCGGTCGAAAGGGAATTGCGCCAAGTGCAGTTCCCGCAAGAAGGTAACCCGAACAGTGCAACGACGGGCGCGGGCAGAGCTCCGCCGCCCACAGATAACAGAAGGGATCCCCGACAATCGCAAATCCAACAATTCTACCATCAGACTGATCAACTAGTCGATAATCGGGTTAAGAAGACAATAACGCGTTTAACACCCGACGGGGAACTGTTAACAGAAGAAAATTACTTATCCAACGAGGAATACCGACAATTGACACGCGTGCAAAACCGAACGGGACGTGACGAACATTCCGTAACGCTTAGGAGGGGGACGTTATCGTGGCGAAGCAGCGAGTCGAGCGACAGCGATGACGCAGCGCGATCACGTAATAATGTCCGAAGTGCGCGCGGTAGACCGGTGACGATCCCGACAGACCAACGACACGGAGAGGAAAACAACTCGCATACAAACCCGAATCGAGACTTTGAATCGGCAATGAAAATCGGCCGAACCGTCTGAAACTGGAAAATCATATTCCCGAAAACGGAAAAGGATCCTGAACAATTCTTGCTGATTTTGAAGGATCAATTAAGCGTAAGTGGCATTAACAAAGATTTATTTGTCCCCTGCTTATCTAATATTTTCGAAGGTCCGTACCGGGCATGGTACTTGTTGAACAAACAACGATGGAAGACCTGGACGGATTTTACACGAGCCTTCCGTTTCCAGTGGGGGGTAAAAAAGGAGGACGGGGTTCTTTTTTTGGAAGTACGCGACTTAAAATTAGAAAAGGGCGAGTCCCTAGCGGAATTCACGTGTCGAGCGCGTGTAATCTTTGAAAGGATGCAACATCCTCCACTGTTTTGCGAACAATTAAAGCAAATATTGGTCAAATTCAATCCGTGGTTAACCTTCGAGGTCCTGAATTTAGGTATCGAGAACTATGATGATTTCCTACACTATCTCAACGAGCGTAGTTACTTATACCGCCGGTCAATCGACGCGCAGAAAGGGTCACGTGTAAAAAATCGGACGGAATTAAAATACCTACAGGACCATACGGAGGATGAAGACGAACCTTCGACAAGTGACAGCGAAGACAGTAACGAACAGACAACAGATATAAACGCCGTGCAGCAGGTCACACGGGCTGAAAACAAGAAGCTAAATCACCAACCTCCAAGACCTTAGTTGAACAAAGACTCGAAAGTAATCTCAGCCGTTTTGACAAAAATAATAGAAAATCGTCAGGCGCAGCTAAGGAGCAATCGTCAAAATTCGTACCGGACCCGAATAAAATGTTTTGTTATAACTGTGGCGAAATGGGGCATTCGTCGCGCTCTTGTACTGCCGAAAGGCAGGTCGTTTGCCACATTTGTAGAGTCAAAGGCCATATAAACAAAAATTGCCCAACTCGCTCGGGAAACGACGACCGCCCGCAGTAATCATACCTCCAGTTGCTGCTGCAGAGGGCGAGACGGAGAGAGTAGAAACTGAAATCAATACCGAATAAATAAAGACATTTGACAAAACGGACAATCCATCAGACATGATTAAACTCGATATCATTCCGGAAGTGTCAAGTGACTCGGAGTGGTCAGACGACGACCTCGACTTGACGGAACCGGTCATATCAGACGAACCCAGCGAAGAAATAATCCGCTTACAACATTGACGACCGATGAGACACATGATACGGATGTCAATGATCCCCGAGGCAGCGTGACAGAGACGGAAAATTTGAAAAACTGGAAGCCGCCAGGTATTCCTCCTCACCTTGTCCACCGTTTAACCAAACGACGGATTTTTTGCACCAATAACGGCACGGCCGAACCAACAAAAGTCATAAGGATACCGGTAGAAATCTCCATTTTTGACGAAAAAAATCGGGGAATACTGGATAGCGGAAGCGAAAGATCATATCTGAGCAAGACAGTATACGACCGCGTAAAAAATCTTCAATTCAATGAACTGTCCGCGGATACAACCTCGTAAAACGGTGTACGGCTCGGTGACAAATCGATCGTTAAAACAAGCGGAGGTACATGTTTTATTATCGATGTGGGGGACGCGTACGGCCCACAGTGGTTTAGTGTTCTCCTGAATTTGTCAAGCGATCTTATCCTCGGTATGGATTTCTGGTTAGCATTTAAAGTCAAAATAGATCCCACAACAGCTACATGGACCCTAGAGGGAAGGAAGTATTCCTACGCCATGACACTACGTTACGTCGCGAGAACGGAACTAAAAGCATTGACTGTGGACCAAACCGAGAAATTACGGACTTTTCTCAATGTGGAATTTGCAAAATTCGATAAAGAGTCCACGGGAATGACAGACCTTACTAAACATACTATCGAACTACACGACCCTACTCCACACCGACAAAAACCATATCGACGGACCGAGGTTAGTCGCGAATTTATTAACAAAGAAGTTGACCGACTACTGGAAAAGGGGTATGTAACCTGGAGCAACAGCGACTGGGCGTGCTCGCCCGCAGTCGCTCCAAAAGCGAACGGGGGATTAAGATTTTGCATAGACTACCGTCCGGTTAACCGACAAACAGTGAAACCAGCCTATCCCCTCCAACATATGAAATCGATTTTGTCGCAATTACACGAGGCTAAAATTATCTCGACCCTTGACATGAGTGAAGCTTTCCATCAAATCCCCATGGACAAGGAAAGTCAACCCCGTTTGTCGTAGAGGGCAAGGGACTATTAGAATGGGTTTGAATGCCGTATGGCCTAACGGGGGCCCCTTCTACGTTTCAAAGCCTCATGGACCAGCTGAAACGGAGAATTAAAGACTTAATTTTGGAAAGAAATCTCCCGAACAGGTGGGCCCACCAGGTATTCGCGTACTTGGACGACTGGATCGTGGTAACTCAAGACCTTGACGAACACCTGGAATTACTATCATTGCTCTTTGAAGTTTTGCGAGAAGCGAAATTATTAATTAATTGAGAAAAAAGTAGTTTCGCTTGCAAAGAAGTTAAGTTTCTGGGCTATATTGTCGACGAATTTGGTATGCGACCGAACCCAGAAAAGGTTCAACCAATCCTTGACTTCCCAACTCCCAAGGACAGGACCCAACTAAGACAGTTCAATGGTTTAGTTAATTGGTACCATCGACATTTGAAAAACATCGCGCGCATACAGGGTCCCTTAAACAAACTAACCAGCCCAAAAGTCCCGTGGAAGTGGTCGGATCTCGAGCAAAAAGCGTTCGAAGAGACAAAAGCGGCTTTAGCTAACGCACCACGACCCATCCCACCCATCCCAGGTAAACCATTTACCTTGTACACAGACGCGAGCGACTTCGGATTAGGCGCGATCCTGGTACAACAAGACCCCGACGGACAAAAAAAAAACTTAATAGAAGTATTGAGCCGACTGTTAAGGGGTGCCGAATTTCATTACACGACTACCGAGAAGGAATGCTTGGAAGTCGTCTGGACAGTCGAGAAATTACGCTGTTACTTAGAGGTGACCCCCTTCAAACTTGTGACTGACCATCAAGCACTGCAGTGGTTACATGGGTTAAAAAACCCGGTCGGTCGTCTCGCACGTTGGGCAATTTATCTCCTACAACAGAACATGACAGTGGAGTATAGGCGGCGAACAACTAACGAAGCGCCAGACGCACTCTCACGTATGTATGACATTGACGTAGACCCACTGGGGTGGGAGAAAACTATTGAGGAAACGATCCAAAAACGAACTCAACTGACGACCATTTGTGACCAGGACTGGTACTACACGAAGCGCGAGCTTGTAAACAAACAGCCAGACAGGTTCCCAGAGTGGAAAATCGAAGGCGACGAACTGTACTACCACAGGCCGGACTACGCTAAATTGTTGATCGATGACGAGAACCCGTGGAAAAGAGTCATCAAACCAGACGAAATCTTAAATATCTTGCACGAAAACCACAAAACCCTACAAGCCGGCCATCTGGGGAGAGATAAAACATACGATCGAATACGACAAAATTACTACTGGCCAGGTATGGCACAATACGTAAAAGCTTACGTCGAAGACTGCGACGTGTGCGTTAAAGTCAAATTTAACCAGAAACCATTGACTGGACCTTTAATGACAAGACCCCTACTCACTCCGTGGGCCCAATTGTCAGTCGACATTGTAGGCCCCCTCACCCGATCAAAAAAGGGCAACTCCTATATAATTGTTATCCAAGACGTGTACACAAAATTTGTCGAATTATTCCCGGTTCGAAAAAAAAAGTGGTAAAATCGTGGTCAAAACGTTAGAAACGGTATTTGACAAATGGGGAACGGTCCCCGAGTCAATAGTTACAGATAACGGCACAGAATACATAAACAGGGAAGTTAAGGCATTTTTGACAGCGCGAAGGGTGAACCATATCACCACCCCCTTAGCTCATCCGCAGGCGAACCCTGTGGAGCGCGTAAATCGTACTATAAAACCTATGATCGCCGCGTTTATCAAAAAGAGTCAAAACGAATGGGACGAAAATTTGTCAAAAATTCAACTTGCGTATAACACAGTACCACACTCGGATAGCAGAGTTACGCCATTTTATTTCAATCATGCACGGGAAGCGAGTGTAGCCATGAGGAAACGTCCCGTCGACGAGAGCCAACCCGTAACAGACGAACTGGTCAACGATTGGGTGAGACGAATAGCGCAGTTCGATGAATTACGCCATAGGGTCGAGGACCAAGGAAAAAAACACTCCGATAAGCGTCTTGCCAAGATCAATTCGGGTAGGACAGAACAAGTCACTATAAAACCAGGTACCATAGTCTACTACCCGAATAAAAAACTAAGCAAGAAAGCCGAAGGTTACTCCTCAAAATTAGCCCACAGATATTTAGGCCCAGCTGTCGTGAAACGAACAATTGGACCGATGATCGTCGAAGTAGTTGATAAGAACGACAAAAATATCGGAAAATATTATGTAACAGACTTGAAAATTCCGCGTCGAAGCCTACGTCCAAGTTAAATCTGTTTTGTATAGACGATCGACAATGTTAACCCCGGAGGGAAGTCAGCAGGCAACCAGCGAAGAAAACTGGGCGGGAGAAATCGACGAAGTACCAACAGACGACGAAGACGAGAAATTGGAAGAACTCGCCCGATAAAAATCGAAAATCGAGGCACAGGAGGAACTCCTCCGCGGCAGAATTAGAAACCGGAAGGGAAATGACTCGGGAACCAGAGACTCGACCTCTACTGAAGACCTGTCGCTCACACACTCGGAAACCTCGAGTGAAATCGCTCGAGACGTAATGAAGACCTTTACTCGGGCAGAGGCTACCTCGACCAGATGCCCTACCCCTGTGGAAAACGACAAAGTAGACTTCTTCTTCTTCTTCAATTTGTCTGGAACCACGACTGTGGAAACCAGACTGGCCACTGGGAAAAAACCCGCGTCGGCCACCACTAAACAAAGTCTTGCCAGAGTTGATCAAACAAGCCACCGGAATAACCCCTAGTCCGGAAGCTCTACAACTGCTGAAGGAAATCCACGCTCTTCCTCCGCCAAAGCTGAAGTTGACTAAAGTAACCAGAATCTCTGCCGAACAAGATTACGCCGAGAATCGCAGGTGCAACAGAATCCCAACTGGGAACTACCAGCTTCAAAAGTCATCGACCTCAGGGAAGCCGCTGAAAACCACCGATAACCCGAGAGCAGTGGTCGCCCCATCAGTAACGGTGAGGCCACCGCCGTTGACAAAGATCCCAACATTCGACGAGGTCTTGAAGGAATTGGGAGTCGCAAAGCTTGCAAACCCTGAAGGAGCGCAACAACCCTTGTACCTAGTAGACTGTCGGATTGTCAGCCAAGCGCTCTTCAAAGATATGATCATAAAACGAGCCAGGTTCCTGGTCAACTCAATGCAATCTACCAAGGTTGATCGTGGGACACAAACTTTCGTTACTCACGTCGGAAAACAATACGTCGCAGGCTGCGTAAATTGTCGATCGAGGGAGCATCATTTCACGGGCTGTAATCTCCCCTTCAGGCCTGGATTTTGCCAAATATGTGGAGCCGACGGATTTGACACCGAAGATTGTATTTACCCGCACGGCATCGAGCACGAATACGCCCTCGACCCGTGCCCTGGTTGCTCCAGGGACTTGAGCCCTTATTGTCCCGAATGCCCGGAATGTAACATCCGCTACGGGGATATAGTCGATTGGCTCAGACTAAACTACGCTACCTGGCCTCTATCACTAGTGCCGACCGATCACCGATACCTCATCAACTCGGGCGAAGAAACTTTAAAGAGGAGGCTGAAAGCAAAATTCAGCGACCCTGGGGACTATGCCAACCGAGTCCGAGCATTCCTCATTCGCGAAAATGCTCTGTTCTCCGCAGACAAGGTCGCTAACACGGCGTCAAGGTTGGTCAGTGTTATGTCCGACGAAAAAAGACAGCTCGCACTCCAGGTCCTGTCCTCCCCGACTATCAAGAGAACCCTCGACAAACTCATGGAGGAAAGGCCCGCATTCGGCGCGGGAGAAGAAGTTAAAATCATTATACCGACAAAGTATAAAAAATAATACGGAATGGAATCAATCAGTGCCCGATGACGACTGCTTCACCCCGGATTAACCACGCATTTTCTCGAATTATTGTTCTTCACCGATACGTTCGGCCTTATTTTGTTCCTTATTTTCTACAAACTAGGGTCATGTTTGAACCCATGTAGAGTTAAGTTCTATCATTCAAGTACAATCGCTTATTTTGTTAAGTTAAGTTCCAGCTATCGCCAATAGCAAAGCTTTGTTCATTTCACAGTACTTGAATGTAATTTTGTGTTCATCGCTAAATATAATTAATCATCATACCTCGTGTTAACCAATTTACTCCTCACCAATCCTCCCGCCGAAATTGCTGAAATATCGAACTTGATTACAGAATTCTAGGGAAGGGATTCGTTCTGGGCGAGAACTACGGATTTCGCGGTTCCACGAGGCCACATGGTCCTTCTCGTCAAATTGTCTAATTTCTCCCACACGACGTCAAGGTTCGAGGGGGGAGAGTGACAGGAAATATAAAATCGAATCCCCTCCTCGACGGCGTGCGCTCGACCTGACTCCTCGAGTGCTATGGGTAGGGCAATCTCGCTAGAAAGGTCATCCCAATCTATCGTCATATAATTTTAAGTTTATTTGTCGTCGTTAATAACTAATTGTTAATCACTAAAATCTTAGAGATAATCGTCAAAATCATTGTGATTTGCCGAGCCTTGAAAGAAGGAGTAGCGACGCCACTTATATGAAATTTGGTCAAAAGTAAAAGCATCGAAACCTACGCCGCAGGCGCCGAAATATCGATCTTCCATCGACCGGCGACCCTGGAGGGGGGAGCCGAATGTAGCGGGCAACAAGTGGGCCGGTACGGGCGCGAGCGAACGAGGGACTTCACTTGGTAACGGGTAGCGCGATAGACAAGTCAGCCTTCGAGGAGTCTCGCCAGAAAATAATAAAGTCAAGTGTCAAAATAAGTTTGAATTGTCAAAATAGTGCCATTGTGAGCCGTAACAAATAGAGTGGAATAACTCTCGTAAGTCGAAATAAATATTTATTTCTCACAACGAACAATTCTCTTCGTTCTTTATTTCGGCAATTTCTTTTCCTTGGGTCCCCAACGAAATCCATCCTGTGCTGTCTCATTGAATAAGATTTATTATAATTACGAGGTTACCAGTTACCGAAGCTAGTTGGCGCCCAATCATTTGAGTCAAATTATTATTGTCAAAGAGCTCTGTCAGCCGACGGACCCCGGCCGCGGCAGGTGGCTTTCTTAATGGCCTCAATGAAAAATCGAGGAACTCAACTTTTTATTTCTAGGCAATCTTCCATTAATTTAATCAACTCCCGGATCGAATATTATTTATCTTTGAGTTATTAAAATAATTAATTAAAGGTTGGAAAAATAAGCAAAATAGAATATTCGTTGAAGATAGATGAGAATGGAAAAATTTAAAGTTCCAATGACTTACGATGATTCGAAAAATGGATCGATTGGTCGAATATGTCAGATGGGTCAAAATGGATGAATATGTCGAATTTAGAATTCCTCGTCCTTCCTTCCTTCCTTCGATATTTCAGAAGTTACCGTTGGAATCAACAATAGATGTTGAGGATGACGAGTAAATGTTGATGACGTTGTAATGTAGGTAGAGAAATAATTTATCGACGAAATTCCGGTATGTTCAGCCGGTAAAATATTTGGAAATATTTATTTTTAAGTACTGAGTTTAAAATTCAAATTTTTGGACTTTAATTATTTTTAAAAATCGAGACTTCGGATGACAATTAGACGTGCATGTCTGTTTGTTCGCGATAATTAATAGTGACAATCCAAGATGCTAATATCTTGATGGGTAAGCCATACCACCCTCGGTGGAGCTTCTTTTATTGTCTTCTCCGGGGGGACCCCTTCTCACTCAGCTCCACGTCGCATCCGTTGATGTCCAGTGAGCTACCGGCTGATCGGCTGAACCCCTTCCGTGAGGATTATCGATCGGTTTTGGGAGACTTCCGCAGCTTACTTTTAATAACTTTACAATATTGACTTTTATAATAATTTCCCGAATTAACCATTTATTTTCTTAATTTTCATTTTAAATTAGAAGAATTTAGAAATTTGAAAGGAATTTCTATGTTGTTTCTATCAAAAGTTATTCCCTTGATTGATTTAATTTGTATACATTTTCCTTCTAAATTTCAGAGTTTTAAAGAATAATTATTTTACTTCTCCTAAACTATAATACACCGTAAATATTTACCTGGGATGATAATAACTAATTCCTCGCTATTAACTACTGTTTTATCTATTCTTTTGGCAATAAAAACATAATTTTAATATACAAAGTAATTCCCCCGATTATAATATTAACGATTTATCCTTGTTAATAATAATAAATATCGGTGATTTGACCCAAATGATTTACCAAATTTGATTCTACTGAGTTCATTTTTAATTATTTATTTACTGGTCATTTCTCCTCAAATATTTAAATCGAATGAATTTATTATAAATAATTAATTATTATATTCTCTTCTAATGATTTGAATAATTATCCTCCGAGAGGTGCTGCACTCGTTAGCGCTGACGGTAATTCTCCCAATCAATCGCTTCGAGACAGTTACACCGATTCTTTGGCTGCACGGCTGTGTGCGTACGTGCATCGCCTCGCTCCGCATGTTAGAGCGATAAGGTGTCGACTCTTTCATGACGCCGCGGCATAAGAAAGATTCACATTACTTTTGCGTTTCGATTAAGACAATGGGTATGGAGCCAAGGTATTCTCACTGTCAATGACCCTTCCTAGCGGGTCCAATAGCTTCATTGTTTTAATATTTTTACCCATCTGATTGTTCTTATGCCGATCACTGGATAGAATCATCCAGCGATTTAAATGCGTTATTATTAATTATTTATCGTGCAATCACCTTCCAGTGGTTACTAAGTTAATATGATTTTTACTATGTCTTGACTCGAAAATTGTCTCTAAATTCCATGTAAATTTATTATTTTATTATCGAATATTTATCGATTTTTGACCAGTTGCGTCAGTGAATTTAACTAAAAATTCACAGGACGTAACAAGAGGAATAATTTTGCAAAATAATCTCCGGCATCTCAGACACAAAATCGTGAGATGCTGTTTATCTAACGGCAGTTCTGGCCTCAAGGACAGTTCCAAATTAAAGTATTACTCATACTATAATGTTTTGAGCAGAGTTCTGGCCACCAACTAACAGAGGAATCATTTTGAAAAATAATTTTCAGCATCTCAGACACAAAATCGTGAGAAGCTGTTTATCTAACGGTAGTTCTGGCCTCAATAGTAGTTCCAAATGAAAGTTCCAGTCATACTTCAATGTTTTGAAGAGTGTTCTGGCCACCAACTAACAGAGGAATAATTTTGAAAAATAATTTCCGGCGTCTCAGACACAAAATCGTGAGATGCTGTTTATCGAACGGCAGTTCTAGCCTCAAGGACAATTCCAAATTAAAGTACTACTCATACTATAATGTTTTGAGCAGAGTTCTGGCCACCAACTAACAGAGGAATAATTTTGCAAAATAATTTTCGGCATCTCAGACACAAAATCATGAGATGCTGTTTATCTAACGGCAGTTCTTGCCTCAACGGTAGTTCCAAATTGAAGTTTTAGTCATACTATAATGTTTTGAGCAGAATTCTGGCCACCAACTCACAGAGGAATAATTTTGAAAAATAATTTTCAGCATCTCAGACACAAAATCGTGAGAAGCTGTTTATCTAACGGCTAATAGTATGACTAGAACTTTAATTCAGAACTGCTATTGAGGCCAGAACTGTCGTTAGATAAACAGCAAATCACGATTTCGTGTCTGAGATGCCGAAAATTATTTTTCAAAATTATTCCTCTGTGAGCTAGTGGACAGAACTCTGCTCAAAGTATTGTAATATGATTGAAACTTTCATTTGGATTCCCATTGAGGCCAAAACTGCCATTAGATGAACAGCATACCATGATTTTGTATCTGACACATGCGTGAAACGTTATACCTCTTTCCAGCAGATCAAAAATAAATTGGAATTCCCTTTACATACAGTCAAGTTCTGTAGTTCTCCACACTTTTTAACGATAGTTTTATCGATTTCACCTCTGAACCAGACTTCAGAAAATGCTGAATCCGCCAAGCTCCCTTAGCAGATCATAAAAAAAAAAATTATCTGGTGTATTTCGATAAACTCTTTAGTTTTCTATGGAAAACAATAATAATTTTCTTGTAAAACGGAGAAAAAAGTAAATGGAATGAAAAATAATTTTCGGTTTTTGTAGCGGCATTGTGTTTTCTTAACAAGAGTTTGGCTATTGGTTTCGGTTACCCATGACAGTTTAAGACTGATTAAAATGTTTTGAGCTGCGTTCGGGTCGACAACTAGTCGTGTGCAAAATTGGAGCTTCAAATCGCAATTTTAAAAATAATTCTACGGAACTGTTTTTGAAATCTATCAGGGACTGTAGAACTGTGCTGAATACAACTTCTCCATATTCAAATATTCCAAATGCGATGAGATGCTATGATTTCGTATGCGAAGTTGGCATCTCATTCCTTTAAATCGCGATTTTGAAGGTAAATAAATGGAACTATTGTTGAAACCTGTCAGGAACTGTAAAACTATGCTGGATGCAAGTAAATCTGAAGTTTTTTTTATTGAGATGCTAATAGTTGTTATGCTAACTTCACAGACATTGAAAGGAAGGGGAGATTGAGGGTGCGGTGTAGAGGGACGTTTGAAGTGCGGAAAGGAGCAGCTGAGGCTATGCAAAGGCATTTGTTTTGGATTACTTGGAGTTTATTAAGGTGCGTATTAGCAGCGTTATGCCATATAGGGCACGCATAGGTGGGAGCCGGCCGAATGACTCCAGTAAAAATTGTCAATTTGACTTGAAGGCTTAGGGAGCTCGCCCTTAGGAGTAAATATAAGCGACTGAGAAAGATTTTGGCTTTGATGGTCGTTAAGTATATGTGAGGATTCCACAATAGTTTTTTGTCGATCGTCAGACCTAAGTACTTAACATGAGGAGCTAACGGTATTTCTTTACCTCTAATCTTAATATTAGGTGGAACGCTTTTTACTGTAACGGCCGCAGCCTAACAATTTCATTCTTTTAACTTTGAATATTTATTCGAGCGTATCGATACGGAGTTTCCGTTCGATACGCTCTTCAAAGAAGCCCTTAAGGCTATCGCGCATCCGGACCGCCGCGAGCGGCCACTTATCAAATAGACTAAACATCCTTCGACTCTTTATTCCTTTGTAACAGCGAGCGCGAAGACCTCAGCTTCACGCCCGCTTCAAATCAGTTCAGCTCCGACCGACACCGCGAACGGTACTCTCTCCGAATTACACCTCCGAATAAATTGTTACACTCTCCGACCAATAAAGCCATCCTTAATATTTCATCCGACTTCACTCGTTCATTTTACGCAGTGCCTGACCCATCGACCATCCGTTACATTACAGAAGAGAAGAGTATAGCTTCGGTTTTCTCGGCGTTAACTTTGATGAGCCATTTTTCCAGTTCTTTAATGACAACCCGGCTTGAAATTCCGGATAGATGCGAATAAAAGAAACTTTTTATTCGTCGATGATGTATTTTCTGCACGTTTTCCCGGATTCAACGCGGATAGATGCGGAAGGTATAATGTGAATTATATTTATGTATCCGTGTTGATCCGTATACACTTATGCAATTTGTATCGTTTTCTATCCGTTCATACATGATTTCGTTATATATCGCCATCCGAATCTTTTAGTATCAACATTTTGTTCCGTTTCTATCGTTCTCTTTAAGTTCATGCATGGTTTCGTTAATTGTATATCGCTATCCGAATGTTTCCTCATCAATATTACGTATCGTTTCGGTCGGTCTCTATCCGTTCGTGTATGATTTCCGTATATATTGCTATCCGAATGTTTCCGCATCATATGTTCGTTCCGATTCTATCATTCTGTATCCGATCATGTTTGTTTTCGTAATATATCGGTATCCGAACATTTCCGCATCCATATTTCATTTCGTTTCGATCGTTCTCTATCCGTTCGTGTATGATTTCTGTATATATTGCTATTCGAATGTTTCCGCATCATATTTACGATCCGATTGTATAGTTCTCTATACGTTTATGTATGGTTTCGATATATTTATTATTTTAGTAATTTTACATCGATTCGTTTCATGTCCAGCAAAACCCTGTCCTGCCGGAATCGGCCCTGCCTTGTCATTAGACATGTGCCGTGACGGTCATTGTTTGTAAGCGTCAATTGTCCACAAATGACCGTCAATTGACCGTCTTTTTTATTGCAGAAAATGCTAGTTGTGCCATGACCGTCATTTTTGTTCGGGGTCACAAATATTTGAAAAACCACGAAAAACATCTATCTATCCTAGCATATATGTTCGGTCACTGTGGAAAGCCACGGAGGTAACTACCAAATACATTACCACACACACACCACATTACATTAAACACCAAAGTGATTTATTGTCAAAATGCAACCGCACAAACTACTGTGAAAACCACAGGCCGAGCGGGCCCAAAAATTCGGAGGAGAGCTTGCAACCTAGTGGCTTTTAAAATCACAACCATCCAGACTACCGTATAAACCACCGTCGGATTAAATTCGGATAACGTTGCAATACGGTGGTTTTCGTCGAAGAAACTATCGCTGCAACCAATACCTAAGTAAACTGTAGGGAACTTTTGGAACGGTTGTTTTACTGTCGGAATCACCGTACAATGGCTATTCGGATGAGTTCAAAGCAGAGCTGGGCAGTACTGGAACTACCCGGTACTTGTTCATGGTGTCCTGTAATTCAAGGACATTCAAGGACATTCAAGGACATTCAATGACAATTTCCAGGACGTCTCCAGGATATTTCCAGGTTGTGTCGGCACATTAATAAAAAATGAACATAAACACAATAAACAGACACACTGTTAATAAATAGTATATAGTTATCTTTTATAACATAATCAATGAATAATCCGATTTGCTTAACCTGAGCATCACAGTTTCGTTATAAATAATAATTTTTTTTGGCAACGAATATTTAGTATAAGCGATTTGTTTATTAAATTAACGCTTTGCATTTTTTTCTTTAATTATTTCTTCTTCGATCCGGGCCGATTCTTTTAAGGCTTCGTCCATGATCTTCGCTCTCTTCGTCTCCAGTTCTATAATAACAGCTGCGGATCGTTTTTTTGCTGCGTGAGCCTTGTCCACTGCATTGTCTGTATTTTTGGCTTCCTCATAGAGGAAGCTTTGCGAATAAAGGAACCTTATGAGAAAGCGATATGAAAATTTCAACTTCTAACTTTGATGAGAAAATGATATAAAAATTTCAATTTTAAACTTTTATGAAGAAGCGATATGAAATTTTCAATTTTCAGCTTTTATGAGGAAGCGATATGAAAATTTCAATTTTCAACTTTTTTCAACGTCAACGTCTTAGAGTTTTATGCAAAACGGTTGACCGATTCAGGTTCAGCGCGTAAAAAAATATTCCATCGTCACGTTTCACTTTGTCGAATCTGCGTTTGGCGCGAAAAAATACATGGAAATGTGCGCTCCAGAATTTTTTTTTTTCCCATTCGATTTTTACTCCAGAATTCCTAGTGATACCTCTTTATCTAGGTTTTTAATCCCGTCATATCCATCGTCTTGTGTATGTCTTGCTGTAGATCACGATAGGCACCTGGGTTTTTCCGCGATGCCATCGGAAAGCAAAAGAAATCGTTGTTTACAAATACCTAAAATCATTCATTTTTGCAATTTTGGCTATAAAAATGCCTGGTAAACTTTTTCGTTAGTTGTCGCTCCGGAACTGTAATTCCATGTATTTTTTCACGCTGATCACGAATCTGACACTTATTTTATTCGCAAATGAATATTTGATACGAAAAAAATTAGTCTAAAAAAAAAAATCCTGAAATTCAAAAAAATCAAAATGAAAGCTCCATGCACGGTGGGCAAGCCACACGACCCGAGATCGAGCACCGTTTTGGTTTTCTACATTTCGTTTAAATCGGATTGAAAATCGTTGGCGAACTTTATGTTAACATTTGAGCCGTCCATCGACATTTGTATGACTTTTGCCAATATGTCTGTAGACACGCTGCTCTTCACTGCTTCGAGTAGATCAAGGGCTGACGATTTCCCCAAGAACGCGGATGTATAATATCGAGAAGCGACTTCGTTTTTAGTTTCGTCCCAAAACCGGAGTACGATGTCCATCTGTTTCTTTTGGCTGATTTTATTGAGACTCTCATCGAATCCTGATACAACCTCTGTAGTGGTCGCCATCAAGTTCGCCATTTCGTTTTCAAAATACTTGGCTATGCCATATACAATTGTAAAGGCTACTTTCGTTTTACCCAGATTCATTTTGGCCGCGATTTGGCTATTCAAAAATGCCCCTTCGGAAATCAAGATGTTCTCTTCGATATCGCGCAGAGAATGGTCCCGCAAAACGCCTTGAATGCACCATATCAATTCAGCCTTAGTAACTTCGTCGTTTAGGAGATACTCATGAAGATTCGTTTTCTTCAGTACACTGGTCGCGTTGGTTGATGTGTCGACTGCTGCGTTAGTTTTAGTGCTATGTTTCGCACAAGTACTTAAGCAGACGACCGAAGATTCGTTTTCTTTGTTTTTTTCCTCTTCCGCCAAAGTTTCTTGAACTGCAAGACATTTGTCCACGTTCTTCGCATCTTTGAACATCGGACCAGATATCCGTATAGCATGTACAGCTTGGATGTGTTTTTTTGATCGTTCGTGGCTACTCAGAGCACTAATACCCATGTTTTGTACCGAACATGTGAGGCGGCACAGCTTACAGAATGCTGAGGACACAACATTTGTAGCCGGTTCCACCCATGATACATACTTGACATCACCACACCAGATTGCGTTGAATTTACATTTTCCTTTAACAGGTCTGCGATCGCCCATGATGAATCTAAGATTAGAAAAACACATACAGATTCGTTGAAAAAGTATATAATAAAATGGCATTGTGATTCTAAATGCAAAGTAATATATTCACTGGCTTATCGGAAGTAAATGCCTGAGTGTGTGTGCATTTTCATTAACGAAGATAAACCCTATCAAATTACTTTGGCAACACTTTTTATTCAAGAATCTATGTCAATTGTCATTTGTTTACACGCTTATCACTATTTAGAATATACTAATATCTTGTTGAACTTTGCTTACCTTGTAATATTTTTGATCCGAAGTATGAATATCTAAATATTACATTTCGTAATTGATATTCCACTATATAAAATCTCGCGGCCTTCCGATTCTCGAAAGAAAAAAGAATAATTTTGTAGGCAGAGGTACTGACTACACGTATCTGCTTTGTGGTTGGACAAAGTATAACAATGTACGGATCATCTCACCAGTCCGTGCTCGAGCTTGAGTGCGGCACGTTGAAGCGTACAGCCCAAGTAGAGAGTTGGTGTCTGCCGCGCCGGCAGAGGGCACCATGAATATCGCGCGCGATGTACGAAATAACATTTAGTTCGATAACCGTTTACGTTTACATTGGAATCGGTTAAAAAAAAAACAACTCACTATGCACGAATGTATATATGTATAATTCTCAGCGAAACCGATACACATTTTTTTTTGATGATCGCTAGTAATAAACATTTTGGAAAAAAATCAAATTTCTGGTGAAATAAAAAATTCAAGGACATTGGGTGAAATTCAAGGACATTCCAGGACATTTTCAAGGACAGGCAACATTCAAAGACAATTCCAGCACAGCAAGGACTTCAAGGACCGCTGGACACCATGTTGTTTCGTACTTGCAGTACGGGTGTACTTCAAGTACGGGTGTACTTCAAGTACGGGTGTACTTCAAGTACGGGTGTACTTCAAGTACGGGTGTACTTCAAGTACGGGTGTACTTCAAGTACGGGTGTACTTCAAGTACGGGTGTACTTCAAGTACGGGTGTACTTCAAGTACGGGTGTACTTCAAGTACGGGTGTACTTCAAGTACGGGTGTACTTCAAGTACGGGTGTACTTCAAGTACGGGTGTACTTCAAGTACGGGTGTACTTCAAGTACGGGTGTACTTCAAGTACGGGTGTACTTCAAGTACGGGTGTACTTCAAGTACGGGTGTACTTCAAGTACGGGTGTACTTCAAGTACGGGTGTACTTCAAGTACGGGTGTACTTCAAGTACGGGTGTACTTCAAGTACGGGTGTACTTCAAGTACGGGTGTACTTCAAGTACGGGTGTACTTCAAGTACGGGTGTACTTCAAGTACGGGTGTACTTCAAGTACGGGTGTACTTCAAGTACGGGTGTACTTCAAGTACGGGTGTACTTCAAGTACGGGTGTACTTCAAGTACGGGCGTACTTCAAGTACGGGCGTACTTCAAGTACGGGCGTACTTCAAGTACGGGCGTACTTCAAGTACGGGCGTACTTCAAGTACGGGCGTACTTCAAGTACGGGCGTACTTCAAGTACGGGCGTACTTCAAGTACGGGCGTACTTCAAGTACGGGCGTACTTCAAGTACGGGCGTACTTCAAGTACGGGCGTACTTCAAGTACGGGCGTACTTCAAGTACGGGCGTACTTCAAGTACGGGCGTACTTCAAGTACGGGCGTACTTCAAGTACGGGCGTACTTCAAGTACGGGCGTACTTCAAGTACGGGCGTACTTCAAGTACGGGCGTACTTCAAGTACGGGCGTACTTCAAGTACGGGCGTACTTCAAGTACGGGCGTACTTCAAGTACGGGCGTACTTCAAGTACGGGCGTACTTCAAGTACGGGCGTACTTCAAGTACGGGCGTACTTCAAGTACGGGCGTACTTCAAGTACGGGCGTACTTCAAGTACGGGCGTACTTCAAGTACGGGCGTACTTCAAGTACGGGCGTACTTCAAGTACGGGCGTACTTCAAGTACGGGCGTACTTCAAGTACGGGCGTACTTCAAGTACGGGCGTACTTCAAGTACGGGCGTACTTCAAGTACGGGCGTACTTCAAGTACGGGCGTACTTCAAGTACGGGCGTACTTCAAGTACGGGCGTACTTCAAGTACGGGCGTACTTCAAGTACGGGTGTACTTCAAGTACAGGTGTACTTGAAGTACACCTGTTACTAAGCCAACGACCTCAGGAACGGCCATCCACGCCCACGGCTAGTGAGCTGATGCCTAAACTCGCGGTCCTGGACCACGAGAACAAGGCAGCACCACCGGGCAACGCCGAAACGAGCGAAACCCCTGCGCAGCGGCAGGCAACACTCAGGCAACAAGCTCTCCAACTTGAGAGGGAGGAAGAAGTACACCTCCAAACCCTCCGCGACGTTTTCGTGGCGATGAAAGCGAGCTTCTTGAAATTCAAGACGGTCCCAAAGGAGGTGAAGGAAGCTACCGAAAAGGCAGAAGACGCCCTGGAAAAAAGCCAGAGGTGCCGTAGGAACTGGAAAAATGTGAGGCTCGCTGCTGACCTCGCCAGTGAGCTCGCCACTGCAAACCCCGGGGAAGGGCGCCCACTCCGGACACCAGTCCCCCGGAAGGCTAAGCAGAGGCAGATAGCAACCCCAGCCAGCAAACGGAAGAGGGACACCAGGGAGACGCCAAGCCCTCAGAACTCCGAGGATTCCAGGAGCAACAGAAGGAAGAAAAAAGACGCGAACGAGAACTGGACGCTGGTAACGCGCCCCCCGAGGAAGCCGCCGAAGACTCCAGCGACAGACGCGGCTCCCGCAAGGAACACAGCTGTGAGGGAAGAGAAGACCCAACCCGGAAGGAGACGCCGCAGGAGAACCCCCAAGGCTCGTCCGGAGGCGGTCCTAGTCAAGCCAGCCACCGGTAAAAAATACGCAGACGTTCTCAAGGTCATCAGGGACAGAGTGAACCCCGACGACCATGGCGTCAAACTAGGCAACTCAACGGAAGCCAACACCAAGTTCGGGGAATTCATCCAGACAGCAATCGGAGGAAACGGGACTGTCCAAAACCTAATCCCAAGGTCGACAATTGAAATAAGGGATATCGACGCTATCTCTACACAGGAGGAAATCGAAGCCGCGCTCATCGGAGCACTGGACGCCGTCAACTGCGAAGATATAAAGATCAACCTCCGGAAGAGCACTCTCAGGGGCAATCGGATGGCGTTTGTGGAATTGGAAGCCCAAGCCGCAAGGAAGCTCGACAAGATCGGCCGCATCAAAATCGGCTGGATCAACTGCCGAGTCCGACTTAGGCCGCAGGCTACCAGATGCTACAGATGCCACGGGTTTGGACACAGGGCGGCCGACTGCAAAGGACCAGACAGATCGCAACAGTGCTGGAGATGCGGAGGTGGCGACCACAAGGCACCGTCATGCACGAAGAAACCGCTCTGTCTCCCGTGCGCGGATCTGAGAAATGGTAGCCCGACGGAACACGTACCCGGCTCCGGCAGGTGCGCCGCGTTCGCCGCCGCGGCCAGCACGATCAGAACGCGATGGCGGTGATCCTACAGGGCAACCTGAACCGGTCTAGGCTTGCGCAACAGCTCCTCCCGCAAATAGCCTCCGAACGCAAGGCAGACCTCCTACTCATCTGCGAGCAAAACCGAGACGAGAAACACTCAAACTGGTATAAGGATAACTCGGGCTGGGCCGCAATCTGGGTTCGTAACCGAAAAAGCGTACCGGTGTCTGACGTTGGTACCGGGGACGGCTACGTATGGATCAGGTCGGGGGCACGACATACGTGAGCTGCTACCTCTCCCCAAGCGAACCGATTGGTACCTTTAGGGAAAGAATTAGTAACCTTGAGGACGCAATTAGGTCGATGAACGGAGACGCCATTATCGGCGGCGACTTCAACGCCAAAGCCATCGAATGGGGCATGCAGTGGACAGATAGCAGAGGAGCAAGCTTGGTCGAGATGGCGGCCAGGCTCGACCTGACCGTCATGAACACCGGAACGGCCACTACATTCAGAAGAGCTGGGACCAGGGGATCCATCATCGATGTAACCCTCGCCACGCCGAGAGCCGCGGCTGCAATCAGGAACTGGAAGGTGCTAGAGGAGTTCACTGCAAGTGACCACCAATACATCAGATTCGGGACCGCCACAGTGGCTGCCTCTGATGGGGGTAGAAGGGGACGACCAAAAACGAAAGGTTGGAACGCAGCCAAACTGGATCGAGAGCTGCTACGCCGAGAAATAAGCCAAGGCGGAACGCTCCTGTAAGAAGCAGTCCCGCCTGACCCTAGCGAGGAAGACGCGGAGCTGCTTGTCCACCGTACAATGAAACTCATCGAAAGAGGATGCAATGCGTCCATGCCCCGCAGGTCCGGGAAACAACACAAAGCACCCGTCTACTGGTGGACGGACTCTATTGCAGAAGTGAGGGCGGAGTGCCTCAAACTCAGGCGCCGATCGCTTAGGGCTAGGAGAAGACGCCGCACGGCCGACGCAAACGAAGCCGCCGAGACTGCCTCGGCACTGTACAAAGCCTCGAAAAAGACTGGTCAAAGCCATCTCTGCGGCCAAGGCGAGTAGCTGGAAATCCCTCTGTCTCGAGCTGAATAACGACATGTGGGGACTCGGCTACAGGATAGTCACGAAGAAGTTAGGAGATCTTGGTCCTGAGGGGCCTAAGGACCCCGAAACTATGTACGAAATCGTCAGGACACTCTTTCCCGAACACCCCGAAAGAGAACATGTCGCGATACTGGCGGGAGGCGAAATCCCACTCTTCACTGAGGAAGAACTCAGAGAGGTGGCATGCAACCTGCCCAGCCGCAAGGCCCCGGGACCCGACGGTATACTATCAGAGGTTCTGAAAGCAGTAGCGAGCGATCACCCCTTCCTGCTGCTAAACATGTACAATGTTTGCCTGCGAGCCGGGACTTTCAGCACTAGATGGAAAAAACAAAGGCTTGTCCTTCTGGACAAAGGCAGGGGACCACCCACAACGGCGTCATCATACAGACCCCTGTGTATGCTGGACAACGCGGGGAAGATATACGAGAAGCTTCTGCGCAAGAGAGTCAGAGCAGCAGTCGCAGAAGCCGGTGGCCTCTCCGACATGCAGTTCGGCTTTCGGGAAGGGCGATCAACGATAGGAGCGATCCAGGAGGTTGTCGAAACTGCGAAGAGGACATGGCACAGCACGAGTAGAAACAGGAGTGTCTGTGTCCTGGTGACCCTGGATGTAAAGAACGCCTTCAACTCGACAAGGTGGGTCGATATCCTTGAGTCGCTTGAGAGGCTGCAAATCCCAGCCTATCTCAGGAGAGTCGTGAACGACTACCTCTGAAATAGGGAACTGGTGTACGACACGACAGAGGGTCAACGAAGCTCGAGAGTCACATCCGGAGTGGCACAAGGCTCAGTCCTTGGACCCGACCTCTGGAATGTCAACTACGACGACATCCTAAGACTTAACATGCCGGAAGGAACACGAATCGTGGGCTTCGCGGATGACATCGCAGCGGTGGTAACGGCGGAGTCGGCACCGCAAGCGCAACGAAGGGTGGCTGAATCCGCCAGAAGAATAGCCGAGTGGCTGCGCCAGCATGGCCTGGACCTCGCAGCGAGCAAAACAGAAGTGGTAGTACTGACAAGGCGTCGCCTTTTCCCAGACCCACTCGCCGTCAATATCGACGGGGTGGCCATCGAATCCAAACGGTCGGCAAAGTACCTAGGACTAGTGGTCGACAAGAAGCTGACCTTTTCAGAGCAGATACGCGGTGCGGCGGACAAGGCCGCCAAACTCGTTGCGGCACTTTCCAGACTCATGCCCAACGTTGCGGGACCAAGAGCAGCCAAGAGAAGAGTCATGATGGGTGTCTGCCACTCGATCATGCTGTACAGCGCAGAGATATCTGGGCAGACTCCCTAAATGTCGAGAAACACCGTAAGAGACTAACGGCCGTGCAGAGGTCCAGTGCCCTCCGAGTGGCCTGCGCCTACCGCACAGTTTCCAGGAGTGCTGCAATGGTGATCGCAAGCGTGATCCCCATCGTACTCCTGGCCAAGGAACGGATGCGCATACACCAACGGCGAGCGGAAGGGAACCGATCCTCCGCCAAAACGCAGGAACGAGCTCGTATCCTACGGGAGTGGCAGGACGCCTGGGCACAGGAGCCTACAGGCAGATGGACGCATCGGCTCATACCCAACCTATCGCCGTGGCTAAACAGGGAACACGGAGAGGTCGACTACTACTCGACCCAATTTCTTACAGGACACGGTCATTTCAACGCCTACCTGCATAGATTCAAAAGAAGAGATAGCCCGCAATGCGACTACTGTGTGAAGGATGATGACGCCTACCACACGTTCTTCGCATGCCCAAGGTGGGCAGAAGAGAAAAGCGCACTGGCAGCAGTGCTGGATGCAGATCTGACCCCAGAGAATGCAGTGGAGCAAATGCTGCAAAGCGAAGAAAAATGGACGACCATAGCGAGATACGTAGAGAAGTTACTGCGTACCAAGAACGGTGAGGACCGCGCGAGGCTGGTACTAAACCTCTAAGCGCAGGAGGCTAGCGCCTAGGCTGGCGCGGAAATGACACCCCCCTGATGCAATGCGAGAGCGGTTCCAGGGGGGGTTAAATGTCAAGGAGAAAGGGTGTGTGTTTTTTAGTGGGTAAAAATCCCACACGCAATGGGGAGTGCGTACCCTCCCCATTTGGCTTCCTGAAGATTTTTCACAATCCCTTGTAAAAAAAAAAAAAAAGTACAGGCGTACTTCAAGTACAGGTGTACTTCAAGTACAGGTGTACTTCAAGTACAGGTGTACTTCAAGTACAGGTGTACTTCAAGTACAGGTGTACTTCTAGTACAGGTGTACTGCAAGTACAGGTGTACTGCAAGTACAGGTGTACTGCAAGTACAGGTGTACTGCAAGTACAGGTGTACTGCAAGTACAGGTGTACTTCAAGTACATGCATTTTTTCGAGTACTTGAAGTACTGATACTTGAAGTAATCATGTACTTCAAGTACCTAATCAAGTGGACTTGGCTCGAGGTGTGGAGAGTGAGTAGACGCAGAGTGAGAAGTGTGTGTGGAAAGCGGAAATTATTGAGGTACGGAATTGAAGAGTAAGTTAGGGTAGGGACAGTAGGTGAAGGGAGAAAAGATGATCGTAAGGAGATAATAGGCAGAAGGGGTATTTTAAGAAATATAAGTGAAAAAAGGGGGAGAATCAGAGGCGAGTAGGACGAGAAGAGGTTAGGAGAACGAAGAAAACAAGCAAGGCAGCGAGCGCGAAGAGAGTTGGAAGAGTGGGCGCGAGAGGGCAGCACGTGACGGGACGCGACACAGCAGACGAGGGCGGTGGTAGAGTTACCGGCGGATCGGGAGATGGGAGGCGGTATAGGGAAGGGCGATGAGTCGGAGGCGGAGTCGGAGACGTTTTCCACGCCCATGGGGAAGAGGCAAGAGCAGCAGGGAGGAGGAGCCGGAGGAGGCGGCAGCGAAGCAGTGATGGCGAGCGGGGCGATGGCGAGCAGTGCGAGAAGAGGGCGGCTGCCTCTGGCTGAGAAGCTGGGGAGGGAGAGAGCGAACTCGACGAGCTCGCTAAAGGACTGGTTCGAGAAGGGAGACAGCAAGAGAAAGGTAGAGGACAGGACGGACAGCAGTGAAGACGAGGAGAAGGCGTTTAAGAAGAGCGCAAAGACGGGGAGGTCGCCAAAAAAACCAGCAGGGGCAGAAGGTAGCGAAGGGGGAGCGGGGGAACCGGAGTCGGAGGCGGAAAGGTCGGCAAAAATGGCGATAGAGCAGATGGCGATACAGCTGGAGAATATTAAGGGGGAGATAAGGAATGGACAAGAAGAGACGAAAAGGGTGATAAGAGATCTGGGAGAGAGACTGAGAAGGGCAGAAGAGAGGTGGGAAGAGAGAGAGAAGGGGATGGAGAGAAGGATGGGAGAAATGGAGAAGAGGCTGGAAAGGCTGGAGAAGAGGACTAATGAAGTCAAGGAAAGAGGAGAGGAAGAAGGGGAAGGAATAATCAGGGAAGCAATAGCGAGAATAGAGAAAAGAGAAGAGGGGAAGCGGAGAGAACCTGATGAGGAGCCATGGAAGGAGGTGAGGTTGATAAAGAAGAAAGTCGAGGAGAAAGAGAAGAGAGAGAGGAAGAACAACGTAGTGATAAGTGGGTTAAAGGTACAGGGGAGAAGAGAGAGGGAGGCAGTAGAGCCGTTTCTGGAAGACGAGTTTAAAGTAGGGAATAGTATTAAGAGGGTAGAAATGGTAGGAAGGGAAGGGTATAGAATGGCGGTAGTCGAGCTGTCGGACTGGGAGACGAAGCAGGAGGTGATGAGGGAGAAGAAGAAACTGGGCAACAGGAGAATTTTCATCGACAACGACTTGACGATGGAAGAGAGAGAGAGGTGCAACGGAAGATAAGAGAGACAGCGAGAAAGGAAAGGGAAGGGGGGAGCTGGTGAGAGTGGGGTACAGGAAGATGTTGTTGACGGGAAAGTGGCTCCGCTGGAGTGAGAAGGAACAGCGGCTGGAAGACGAGAAGAATTTTCGAGAAGAGGCCGACAAGGAATAGAAGATAAGGAGGAAGGGAGAGGACAAGGCGGAAATGCACAAGGAGGAAGAGAGGAAGAAGAACAAGAGGAGGGGAAGGGGCAGATGGCAGCATTGTTCTGGAATGCGACAGGGTTGTGGAAGAAGGACGAGGAATTCTGGGAGTATATTAGAGAATGGGACTACGTGGGAATGATAGAGACATGGGTGGAGGAAGCCGGCTGGAAAGAACTGGTGAAGAGGATGCCGAAGGAATTCGCGTGGAGATGTCAGTTTGCAACGAGAGTAAAGAAGAAAGGAAGAGCAAGAGGGGGAATTGTAACGGGGGTAAGGAAGACGATAGAAGAAATAACAGTAAGGGAGCAAAAAGAAACAGAAGGAATACAAGAGAGAAGGTTGAGCGCGAACGGGAGAATTTGGAGGATGATAACAGTGTACAGCAATGACGAGATGAATACGTAGAGGAGGCAATTAATGGAGAAGGTGGATGAGATGCGAGAAGAAACTCTGGTGATCGGTGGAGATTTCAACGCGAGGACAGGGGACAGGGGAAAGAGATACGAGGGCGTGGAAGAAAGGGGAGAGAGGAGGAAGTCGAAGGATGAGTGCTGGAATAAAGAGGGAGAGGAACTAATTGGGCTTGTGGAAGAAAGAAGGTGGAGTATTCTGAATGGAAACAAGAGCGGAGACGAGGAAGGGCAATGGACCTTCAGCGGGGGGATGGGGGCGTCGGTGGTGGATTATGTACTGACAAATGAGGAGGGCTGGGAAGAAGTAGAAGAGATGAGGATAGGGGAGAGTGTTGAGTCGGACCACCAGCCCATGGAAGTCAAGATGCATGGACAAGTGAGAAGAGAGAAGAAGAAGGAAGAGAAGAGAACGAGAGAGGTGCTAGAATGGACGGAGAGCACGGTAGTACAAGAGGAGAGAGGGGGCACAGGAGTTAGAAGGAGAGACGGTAGAGGAGAAATGGGAGGGACTGAAAGCAGGAATCGGAAGGAGCATGGTGAGGAAGACTATCAAGACAAGAGGGCAGGTGGCAGGCGTGAAGAAGTGGTGGGATAGTGAGTGTAAGAGAAGAAAGAGAGAGGTGAAAAAGATCTACGAGAGGTGGAAGAGCGGACAAACATCACGGGAGGAATACGTGAAGGCGAGAGGGGAGATGAGGAAGAGATTTAAAGAGAAGGAGAAGGAAAAGTTGGAGGAGCTAGAGGAAGAAATGAGAAACATACGAAGCGAGACGCAGATCTGGAAATTTGTAAACAGAGAGAGGAAGAAGAGGGTAGGAGTGAGTGAGGGAATTGAGACGGATGAGAGGAGAAGACACTTCATGAAGCTACTGGAAGGGAAGGAGGCGCGACCGGGGGAGGCAGGGAGAGGAGTAAGAGAGCGGGATGAAGAGGAAGAACCAACGGACGAGGAGATAGAGATACAGATCAAGGGACTGAAGAAGAAGAAAGCGGTGGGTGCAGATGGAATACCGAACGAGGCGTGGGTATACAGCGAGGGACCGTTCAGAAGAGAGCTAAGAGAGGTTATAAGGAAAGTATGGAGGGGAGAAGGGATGCCGGAGGAGTGGAGGAAAGGTGTCATATCACCGATTCACAAGAAAAGAGACCTGGAGAATGTCGAGAACTACAGGGGAGTCACGTTCTTGTGCACGGCGTATAAGATCTACGGGCGGGGGGGGGGGGGGAATACTGCTGGAGAGAATCATGGAGGAGGTAAAGAGGAAGAACATAATTCCGGAGACGCAAGCGGGGTTCAGGAAGGACCGAGGGACGATGGATAACATCTATGTGTTGAAACATGTGATCAAGAAGGAAACGGAGAGGGCAGGCGGCAAGGTGTTCGGGTTCTTTCTGGACCTGAAGGCGGCATTCGATAGAGTGGACAGAAAGGTCCTATGGCAGGCGATGGAGA